>OX451738.1:284294780-284921008 GCA_948472305.1 Vicia faba | reverse complement strand
AAAAAATCCTTTCTTTAATAAAAAAGGGTCAAAACCCAAAAAACTCGCATCCGATTTAATTTTTCGCACGCGATCCATTTTATCATATTATTGTATCTGTTTCCCGGAATGTAATAGCTTTTAATTAGGACTTTAATTATTTATCGCTTTTATTTTACTTTCCGCATTTTAATTTCAAGGATTGTTTTTGGCGATGTAAATACCCGACGCCTTGTAATAGCTTAGATTTAATTTCCCTCAATTTACTTTCCGCAAATTATTAACTGTTAAATGTATGCAAGACTTGGATGAAAATTAAAAACAGCTCGTAGCTCACAAATAACATGCAAAGACAATTTAACTGAAAAACAACACACATGCACATGCCACTTCTAGGGTACGCCTCACTCGTTGCCTCGAATGTGGTCGTCAAGTATAGGGTGTTTTAGAGGTCGCCCTCCTGTCTAAAGATCCAGTTGCCTCGAAACAGTTGCCTCGGATAAAAAGGATCTAGGACATTAGGGTTACCACTAAGGCGTCCTACCATTGCTTTGGTGACCACACATTGTCCCTTAATCGAATTGACCCGAATACCTCCAACGACGGTGCTTCCTACTTCTCAATAGTGGGATAGCACTGTCTAAAGGACTCTTACACAGCCTAATTCCTTAGAGTAGGTAGATTCTCCTGGGTACTTGCTCTTTTCAAAACAAAAAAACATCTTTTCACACTAACACTTTCAAAAAGTTTTCAAACAAATATTTCATACACTCTTGAGGACAGATACAAGAGTTACTTAGAAATTTTTCAAACGAAACTTTTTCAAAACCCACACACACTTGAAAAGCAAACAAATTTTGAAAACATAAGAGCAAGTATCTAAGAGCCCATGGATAATCATGGATAGAAAGGGTGCTAACACCTTCCCTTTCTATAAATCTACCTCCCGAACCGAGAGACATCTCAAAGAAGGAATTTTGCTGTGCTTTTGTCCTTTCCATGTTGGAGAAAATAAAAGACGGTGGCGACTCTTGCTTACCGCGACATTTCGCGAACTAGCATTCAAAAACAGTCAGTTCTATTTCCACCGATCACAGAACTGGCGACTCTGCTGGGGAGTATTTAAAGTGAGGTGTACCTTAGGATAGATCATACTTATGTTTTCAATTGAATGTTTTGTTTGCTTTATTATTGTGGGCATTGTCTTGGAGTTTCATAGATCCTAACCCGGATCTGGGGGATACCCTTTTAGGTAGCATAAGCTGTGAGGGACCTGTCCAGCGTAGACCGACACGGGTGAAGCAGTGGCTACGTTGGTGTGGCACCTTGGTCTGTACCGATATCCCTTGTGTCGTAACGAGGAGAATATGGGTCTTCTGAGGAGTCATTAAGCACCAACTGACCTTAGAACCCTAAAATGACCCAACTTGGCCATAGAACAGTAGCAGTATGCTACACCCATTGAGGCTAAACTCTCGCGATGGTTCTGGTCGCAAGAAAAGATTGCGACACTAGAGTTATGACCGATTGAGGGTAGTCGATGATATTGAGATCCTCTAGAACCCGGTTACTTTTGATATGACAGGTCTTAACCAACGAAACTGAAAGAGGGTAGTACCTAAACTTCATGCTGGCCTAAACTCTAAGGGCTTTCTGGTGTGACTTGTGTGCCTTCAAACTTGACTACTTGCATGCTTGTTACCTAACACATAAGTTTCTTGCAGGATTTGTTTACAGTCCTTAATTTGGGCTCATAACAGGGTTTAATTACATCACACCTTATATCACTCCATGCATAGCATAACATCATACCATTGCATGCATCCTGCATAAGGACTAATCCATTTCAAGGATATCAAGGGGCTATGATGCAGGTCATGATGAATCAAAATGTCTAGCAAGGGGCAAAAGGGGATTTATTTTCCTCTAGCCAAGGTTGATAACCTGAGTCAGGGGCTATGACCCACTCGATATGGTGAGCTTTGACTCTTGAAGAAGGACTCTCAGCAACATGAAGTTCCTTCAATCAAGCCACGAAATTCAAATTCTAACAATTTTCTTGTTTACCCCGCGAGATCCTTGAAAACATCGCATGCATACATACATATCATTGCATTACAAGTACCCTTTTACAGATCTCTTACCTTCTTCGCTGTTTATTTCAGCAATGGCTTCCCAACAAGACAACCAGGATCTTCATGCTCAAGAGACTCGGTTCGGGGAGATCCTCCTAAATCTATCCAAGGGGCGGGAAGAGCTGAGAACACTCCTCACGGGGACTTTGGCCAGGAAAAGTCCAGAAGATAGTAAGGATGAACGGCTGAAACATCTGCAAGCTGAGGTGGATACAATGAGAACCCAGATGCTGGGGCAGATGACTCTCATTCAAGACTTAGCTCAAAGACAAGAAGAGCTCAGGGTTCTCGTCAACCAACTGCTTCGGGATAACCAACTGGGGAAAACATCTAAGGTTGAAGAGGCAGTCATCATTAAATTCCCTTTGAGACAAGGAGATAAGGGAAAAGCTCCTCAACTTGCTTCAAGGTCACAAATTCAGCATCAATCTCATCAGCTTCAGCAAGACAGCATGAAGCAAGTAGTCATGGTTGGAGACTAAACCGGTAATCAGCCTCCAAGAAGTCAAAGGTTTGGTTCAATGAATAGACCTCTCCAAGATGCTACTACTTCACAGGTCCAACAACGACCTCGTCCAGAACAACGGGTTGATCAGAGAAAGTCAGACAAGCCTAGGAGGCAATTCACCCAGCTCAACATGTCGCCGTTTCAAGCCTTACAACGCCTGTTGAGATTGAATCTGATAACTTTAAGGGACCCTCCTAAGAATCCCAACACTTCCTCTTCCAGGTATAACCCGAGTGTGAGATGTGCCTACCATTCTGACAGTCCTAGACACGACACCAATGACTGTTGAACTCTGCAGAACAAGATCCAGGACCTGATTGATGAAGGAGCAGTGGAATTCACCCCAGATGGTCAGGTCGAGTTCTTCTACTATCCCTAGACGAGAAGAACTTTTGTTCATTGGAAGTTTCAAGTTGTATTTTTCTTTGCTTGTTCAAACATTTGTTCATGTCAAACTTTATTACTTTATCAATGCATCGCATATGTCTGTTTTGAATCAATACATTCGTATTCACTATATTCAAATTGCTTTCATTTTTTTTGTGATTCAACTCTCGATTAAAAAATTCTAAACCTTTTGAGGGAGGATGACGAAAACGATACCACGATCTTTACAATATGCTTTTGAATAGACCCCGCTGATGAGGTACAGGCATTGTTTCAAATCCTAAACAGTGGAGTTATAAGGAAGATAATCCCTAGTCAACCCCTTTGAGCCAAAGAACTTGGAGTTTTCTTTTTACGCAAAAATTAAAACCCTTAATTATAACCTGGGGCAGGGTAGTTTTCTCAGTTGATCCAGGTGCACAATAAACGGCATCAAAGAAGTCCTTCCGAGACAAAAAGATAGTGATGGTTCCCTATAATCGTAAGGACAAGGAGTCATTATCTCTCAAAATAAAAGCCCAATAAGTCAAAACCTATGAAGGAGACTTACAAAAAACTGGGGCATCCCGCTGACTGTAATCACAAAAGAAACAGTTCAGGCAAAAAGACAGGGATAATAAAATCAAAAAGAAAGAGGCACTACAAACCCTCAACAAAAAAAAAGGAAATGACTGCCTATTCAAAATAAACTATCAGTATCCGAACCATCACCGGAATATCAGAGCCAAGACTCAAACAAGATCTAATGCACGATTAGTTGAGTTTAGGATTGAAGAACATCACGGAGAACGGGTGGGTACAAATAAAATTTGAGCCTTTATCCTTTGTTTCTTAAACCGTGAACCAGGCTACGTTATAACCCTTAAAAGTCATAGCTGAAGCATGGGTTAGTTCGAAAGCATATTGTTACAAAGGTATCCTGACTCCTTAAGGCTCGCCGTAAAATCTTGAGTTGACATCACATTTTACAAAATTTGCTTAAAAAACTGCATTTTCAAAAACTTCAAGACAAACATAAGCTTTGCATTTTTAAAATAACATTGTTTGCATATGACTATTTGTTCAAACAGCAGAGAAATTCGCACGACGAATATCTAGCGAACAAAGACACTTCCAATCAAGGGGCACGGCATGATCATTGTCCATCATCTGGGGCAGTTAAGTCAAGATTCGGAGAATCTCTCAAAGATGCCAAATAGTCAAGGGCAGATCTCCATCTGAATCAACTGGGGCATTGGGCATGAATCCCAGCGATAAATCTGGTACGATCAAACATCTTCTGGTAATATGACAACACAACACTACTGACAATGACAACTCCCTACATTCTTAGAGCGTGGACATAGTCGAAAAATACTACGCATAATCAAAGACCCACTAGGTTGACACACCTAGGCAAAAATAAGGGCTTCCCGGCGAACCAAAAGGGTTCGGGCAAAAATAAGGGATGAAAAGAAAAATCTGTACACCCGGCAAGTCGAAAACCTGAAAAGGCGGCTTGGGTAAAAATGGGTATCCCGGTGGACTGAAAACCCGAAAGGGAGGTCTAGGCAAAAATTAGGGATCAAAAGCGTACGACTATGTCCCGTCATCTCGTCACTTGCCTACCAGAAGAATATTTGTCAAATCGGCAGTCATCAAGCGCCTTCACAGGTACCTTCTCCCACAGAAGCTGGGGCAATAAGAATGGTCCAAACTGTACTAGTTGCTTTGTCCACAAGATACAAGGTAGATTCAGCTGAAGAACGTAACCAAGATACCTTCACTCCCCCGAGAGTAAGACAGGTTCAGCAATACTCTCCCCCGAGCAGAGTTGGTCTCCCGCCAGCCCTGAAAAGGCACAGTACCCATAGCAACTCAGCAACGCTCTCCCCAAGCAGAGTTAGTCTACTGTCAGCCTTAAGGAAGTTGGGTATCCCCAGAAAATCTCAATATTCCCCAGCGGAGTATACAGATGTTCCTCAGCAAGCATCCCCGGCAGTCTTAATATTCCTCGACAGAAATATAAGATTGTTCCCCGGCGGAATACCAGACACCCCAGTGGAGCCATTTCCCTAGTACAATTCAAAAGTCTTCCCAAGAGAGTTGAATACATCTCCCCAGTAGATTTCTGGAAGCTTATCCCCAGTATATTCTGGAAGCTTATCCCCCGCAGAGTGCAAAAGCATCTCCCCGGCTTTATTCAGAAGGTTACTCCCCACCAGAGCTTATAATTGGGTTATCCTCAGCTAATTACAATGGAAATATCGTCCTCGGCGAAGTTCTTCCTATGCCCAGCGGAGTTCATCAAATCCTCCAACAGGGCTTATCAACGGTATCCCCAGCAGAGTTATCGTTAAAGTCTCAGCGAAGCATCTCTTCCCCACAGAGTAGTTCCCCGCAGAGTAATCTCTCCAACAAGTTTATTCACCAACGGAGTCATCTTCTCCTAACGGTTTATTCTTGCACTCATCATCCCCAGCGGAAACGAAGAACTCTACTCTTCAACATCAGCCCAGGATTTAACTTCCCGACATTCGTCAAGGATTTATTTTCCGAGACGAAAATACAATTCATAAACATTTACATACATAATGCATGCATACACGCATCATATCACACAATCTCATTTATTCTCTGAACATCATGACATCATGCATTTCGTACATCATGACATTGCATACAACTGATTATTTGCCTTTTCAGGAAAAAGGTCAATCCAAAGATGATTACTATCAACTGTCGCAATTCCAGATTCGGTACCTGTATCTAGCCAGGGCATATCTGTGAGTGATTGATTGTGGATTCGATACCTGTATCTAGCCAGGGCATATCTACATTAAAGAGATTTCAGAGATAGCTTGGAAATGCTCCAAACACGGATGCTATTCTATCGCTTATTCAGAGGTTCCCTTCGGATATAGATGGGAAATGCTCTAGATATGGATGTTATTCTTTTGCTTATTCAGATTTTCTCTCCAGAGATAGCTTAGAGATGCTCCAGATATGGATGCTATTCTTTTGCTTATTCAGAGTTGCTCTCTAGAGATAACTTAGAGATGCTCCAACCACGGATGTTATTCTATTGTTTATTCAGAGATGTCCTTCTAGAGATGGTTCAGATGCGATCCAGACATGGCTACATTCTGATACTTATTCCAGATTCCCTTCTAGAGATGGTTCAGATGCGACCCATATATGGCTACATTCTGATACTTATTCCAGATTCCCTTTCGGAGATAGCTTGGAAATGCTCCAGATATAGATGTTATTCTTTCGCTTATTCAAGAGTTTCCTTTCAGATATAGCTGGGAAATGCTCCAGATATGGATGCTGTTCTTTTGCTTATTCATATTTTCTCTCCAGAGATAGCTTAGAAATGCTCCAGATATGGATGCTATTCTATTGCTTATTCAGATTCCCTCTCAGATAGCTTAGAGATGCTCCGGACCCGAATGTTATTCTATCACTTATTCAGAGTTTCTTCCCAGAAATGGCTCAGAAATGCTCCAGATCCGGACGCTATTCTATTGCTTATTCAGATTCCCTTTCAGAGATAGCTTAGAGATGCTCCCGACGCGGATGATATTCTATTGCTTATTCAGATTCCCTTTCAGAGATAGCTTAGAGATGCTCCCGACGCGGATGATATTCTACTGCTTATTCAGATTTCTCTCCTGAGATGGCCTAGAGATGCTCCTGACCCGGATGTTATTCTACTGCTTATTCAGATTCAAACTTCTAAAGACAACTTAGAGACGCTCCAGACCCGGAGGCTATTCTATTGTTTAGTCCAGATTCCTTCATGAGACAGTCCAGATACGATCCAGATTCGGATGACATTTTGTCACTCACTCAGATACAATATGGATATACCCCAGACGTGGTGGTCATTCTACTATTTTTTCAAACGTCAGCAATCAGATATAGACTAGATATGCTCCAGACACGGAAGCTATTCTATTTCTTATTCAGATTCAACTATTCATTACACTTCCAAATGGCATCTATAAGCCCATTCCCGACAAGATTCTATCACATTTCCAAATGGCGTCTATAAGTCCATTCCCGACAAGGTTCTGTCACATCTCCAGATGACATCTTTAAGCCCATCCTCCTATCCATCATCTCTCCAAATGGCATCTGTAAGCCCATTCCCGACATCACACTGCTGACACTCTACTATGCGAGTGCAAATTTCTGGGCACTCTAGTGTTCAATCATCTTCCACCTTCGAATCACGAAAGGCACGCAAGCCAATCTACATCCTCAGGTTTAAGAAGATTGAACAGGGGCAACTGTTGTACCCCAAAATTTGCCCTCCCATATTTCTCAAAACATTTCAAGAAAAATTCACAAGTCCAACCCGGCGCGTCATATTCAGGTGTTATTTCACCAAGATATCTCTGATAACGTATTCTCAAATTCAGGTTCAGCTCAAGAGTCAATTCTTTAAAGAAGGTATCCGAATGTGTGAGTTTTCTCGAAGAAATATGGTGAAAAAAGTGTGCTGAAAGTGCAGTTTTTACGCGCTAAAAAATTCATAACTTGAAGATCGTGGCTCGTTTTGAACCCGTTCTGGTGGCCAAAATTCCGTCTTGACATTATCTACGTTTTCATCTCTCACGGCTGGAAGCCAATTTCGATCAGAAGGTCTTCAAAAATGTAGATTTATCAAGTATTTTCGTACAGAAAATTTGTGACAAAAGTTTATTTGCGTCATGTTCAGAAAATCATAACTTGGTCGATTTTCATCATATCGAGCTGGTTCCGGTGCCAAAATTTCACAAATTGAGTTGGCTACATTTTCACAGAAGGTATTGAGTTCAAACGGTATTCAAAAGGCCTTCGTTTTTTACTCAGAGTGCGTGACGCGCCGAAAATCCTGAATGCTGAATATTATTTCATCTGGGCCAAAACTTCGAAAATTCATAACTCGGTCAATTTTTACCGGATTGGGCTCATATTTTTACACAAGGTCACTGACTCATAGATTTACAAATTTGCTTCAAAAGTCGAGACCGGATTATGCTCCGATCAATACCAGTTTTTTATTGAAGAACGTATCAGAGTCGACACTGGAGCCCAAAATAAGTTTGTCTGAGCTGAAACTTCAAAAATTCATAACTAATTCACCATTTATCCGATTGAGCCGATTTTCGGACAGGAGTTAGTTATCGATGTCGGCTAAATTTTGTTTTCACATTTCAATTTCAAAAATTGCACTTAAGTCCCTGCGATTTAGCCTGGAAAGTGACGAACTCAAGTGAATATTGGAGGCCCAATTGCACATTCAAAGCCCATTTTCTTTACCCTAATTTCCATTATATAATCACCTTCTTTTCACACAAAACAGAGAGGAGAAAAAGAAAAAAAACCTCTTGCCACAACACTGTCAGAATATCAAATTCTTTCAAGAACCCTAAAACCTTGAAATCCTTATTACAAATCTCTCTCTCACTACAAACAAGTCATCTCAGTTACAAACCAACATCTCACTACTTCTTCAGTAAGGTAAGGCTGGCTTGATCTCCATAATCAAAAGGGCATAAAAGCATTCATGTCACTATTTTTCCAGTAAGGGTAAGGTTGATTTGATCTCCATGATTAAAAGGATATAATCATTCATACATGTCATATTGACCTAAACATTAAATTTCTTCATATATTGGCTTTATTTGTATTTTATGATATATAGTAATTTATTTAATGTGTTCATGAGATTCAACACTGCAGCTTTAGACAGGATCTCATGCAGGTTCATTAAGGAACATTGAGGCCAAAACACAAATGGCCAAAAGCCAAAAGCCAAATGGCCAAAACAGAACAACTTACACATGACACCAATACATGGCGAGGCAGACATCCTGAGAAGGTTAAGGAACGTTGAGGCCAGAACACAAATGACCAAAAGCCAAAACACAAATGCCCAAAACAAAACAGTTTACACATGACGCCAATAGCTGTTTCACCCCTCCAATCAGACTCGTATACTCCTAAACTCTCTCTCTATTTTTATTATTTTCCTTTAATTAATTAATCGTTATTCTTTTTATTAATCACTAACCAATTAACATTTTTTCCTAATAAAATCAAAAACACAAAAAATATTTTATTTATTAAAATTAACTTCATCACTTTTATTTTTGTAAATAAATTAATTTAATCAATTTAGCTTTAATTAGATTTAACTTTTAATATTTTTTGCAATATTTAAAATCAATTTAGAATATTAGGTTTTTATTAGCATTAATTCAATTTATTTTATTTCTTTAAAAACTCAAAAATCCAAAAATATTTTCATTATTTAATTTAATTTAATTGTTCATTTAATTTAATTCCATTTAATTCAAAAATAAACAAAAAATCCTTTCTTTAATAAAAAAGGGTCAAAACCCAAAAAACTCGCATCCGATTTAATTTCCCGCACGCGATCTATTTTATCATATTATTGTATCTGTTTCCCGGAATGTAATAGCTTTTAATTAGGACTTTAATTATTTATCGCTTTTATTTTACTTTCCGCATTTTAATTTCAAGGGTTGTTTTTGGCGATGTAAATACCCGACGCCTTGTAATAGCTTAGATTTAATTTCCCTCAATTTACTTTCCGCAAATTATTAACTGTTAAATGTATGCAAGACTTGGATGAAAATTAAAAACAACTCGTAGCTCACAAATAACATGCAAAGACAATTTAACTGAAAAACAACACACAGCACATGCCACTTCTAGGGTACGCCTCACTCGTTGCCTCGAACATGGTCGTCAAGTATAGGGTGTTTTAGAGGTCGCCCTCCTGTCTAAAGATCCAGTTGCCTCGAAACGGTTGCCTCGGATAAAAAGGATCTAGGACATTAGGGTTACCACTAAGGCATCCTACCATTTGGTGACCACACATTGTCCCTTAATCGAATTGACCTGAATACCTCCAACGACGGTGCTTCCTACTTCTCAATAGTGGGATAGCACTGTCTAAAGGACTCTTACACAGCCTAATTCCTTAGAGTAGGTAGATTCTCCTGGGTACTTTCTCTTTTCAAAACAAAAAAACATCTTTTCACACTAACACTTTCAAAAAGTTTTCAAACAAATATTTCATACACTCTTGAGGACAGATACAAGAGTTACTTAGAAATTTTTCAAACGAAACTTTTTCAAAACCCACACACACTTGAAAAGCAAACAAATTTTGAAAACATAAGAGCAAGTACCTAAGAGCCCATGGATAACCATGGATAGAAAGGGTGCTAACACCTTCCCTTTCTATAAATCTACCTCCCGAACCGAGAGACATCTCAAAGAAGGAATTTTGCTGTCCTTTTGTTCTTTCCATGTTGGAGAAAATAAAAGACGGTGGCGACTCTTGCTTATCGCGACATTTCGCGAACCAGCATTCAAAAACAGTCAGTTCTATTTCCCCCGATCACACCATGGATGAACAAGAAAGAAATAAAAACAAAAAGTCTAGCACTAAGGATAGGAGAAGCCATCTCAGACAATGATGTAGCCTTTGTAGTGAAAAACTTTCAGGAGATTTAAGAAGAAAGAGAAATAGGAAGAAGAAGAATAAGAAGAATAATAAGAATAAAAAGAAGGGAAAAAAGCATTCATTCCAACAAGTTATAACTGTGGAAAGAAAGGACATATCAAACTTAATGGCCACCTAGTCAGAAGAGCAAATCAAAGATCAACAAGAAATCAAAAGAAAAAGAAAGCATATGTTGAATGGGAAGACAATGAGACATCCTCGTCAGATGATGAAAAGGCCAACATCTATTTAATGGTAAAATATCAAGATGACAAGGTAACTCCAAAAAAATTTATGATGATCTCTTTAAAATATGCAAAGAACTAACTAAAGAAAATGACAAACTAGAAAAATCTTATCAAACTCCGAAGATAAATTATTGCGCCTTGAAACAAGAAATAAAACCCTAGAAAAATAATTATATAATTTTAAGGGAAAAAAAGAGGAACTAGATCCTACCACCTCTAAACCTTGTAACAATTGTGATGTTTTAAAAGAAGAAGTTTTCAATCTTGAAGAAACCTTAGTGAAATTCTCCAATAGAAGAGACAACATAGAAATACTATTAGGAAATCAAAAGACCCTCTTATAATAAGATATTTTTAGGGTACTGTAGCGGTAGAAATGTTGAGACTAAGCCATTGGATTGACTTGACTCGCACATATCAAAATAAAAATCGTCACCGCCCTTTATTGTTTCTAGAGGAATGGGAAAAGAATGAGTAACCCAAAAAGAGGGGGAGAGAATCTAGGTAAGGGGGTTTGTTATGAAAAGGGAAGGTATTAGCACCCTAAATATCTATGGTATTCCGTAGGAACCTCTTTGAACATCTGTGTATTTTGGCTATAAATGTTGTATACAAAATAGATTGCGAGGATGAGAAAAGAAGTATTTTTTATGATTTTTGCACCCACCGCGGTTGCGAACCTTTAGTTCCTATGTACCACCTTCCGTGTAATAGGGGATCAGGGTACACGTAGTTCACCTTTACCAAATTTAAAACCCAAGTGTGTTGATTAATTTTAAGTGACAAGACATCATTGTCATTGTCCGAGTGGAAAATATACTTACTACCCATAATTATGAGAATGGAGAATTTGCGTCATCTCAAAGTGGAGGATATAGCTTGGATTTTAAAATCAACAAAGCCTCACTCAACACGCAATTGGAAAATATCTCACTTCACTATATATCATAGAAGTATAGTAGCTTGCATCACTACAAGGATTGACAAGAGTCTAATCTTTTGATAAAATGTTTAAAGTAAAAAGCCAAAATGCAAAATGGTTTGAATGAGATTAATTGACTTTTAGTCTTCTCACAAAAATGTCAAGGTATTATTAAGTTGATTATAGTTTAATTAAGAATTTTTTTTTTGAAAATGCATGGGCATAAGTCAAGGTTTATTATGAAAGTGGTTCAAGTTTAAAATCAAGAAAAGTTTTCAAACGGAGGGAGAAGATTTTTGAAATTAAAGAAGATGGGAGGAGATGAAAGGGATATCCTAAAGCATAAGATAAAATCTAGGGAAAAGAACCATCTAATCAACAAGAAGCTAACACTTGACACAATAAGTCAATGTAGAATTCCCATCCTTTGGATTTGAAACCAAACAAACAAAGACAATAAACCTTTTAAGAAAACCAAGCTTCATTTGCATTAAGTCTTCACAAAAATTGGGCAGAGTAACAACTATATACAGATGAATTCCAGATCACAGACAAAGCATGTAATCGCAATAACCTGCACACAAAAATAAACAAACAACTCAATATCTTGGAATAAACCCCAAGAACTCCAGACAAAATAACAATTAAGGTCACAAGGTTTTAAAGTAGGTCACAACTTCTAATCCTAAGTCCAAGAAGTCCATCACTCCATAATGCCAAGGACAGTAACCAAGTAGTCCAACTAACATTAAAGTTTTTTAGGGTTCAAGTTTATTATTAGGTATCTTCAAAAATAAAATGAAAACTCAAATGAGAAAATAAAAAATGACATAAAAGGTAAAGGCTCAAGTGAGAAAAGATGAAAATAGCATGAAATGTAAATGCTAAAATAAATATGGTTAAAGTAAAAGCATAAAATAAAGTCAATTGTTAGGAATTAGTAGTTATTTGAATGGCCATCTTGAAACTTGCATTTGGAACTCATTAGAAGATTGATAAAATCAAAGCCTCTCAACAAGTTGCATTTGCTTTTTGTCAACTATATCATTCATTTAAATCTCAAGGCAATGATCAATGATGTCTAAGTGATCCAATTTGACCAAAGTTGATGATAATTCATTAGAGGATTGGTAGGACCAAAGCCTCCTAATAATGAATCTCAAGTTTATTGGATCAAGGGGTTCAAATTAACATACTTGGGATTACAAATATGGGTTTGGGCCACGAATGATCATTTTCTTAAATCGGGACAAAATTTAGTGTTATGTTAAGCAATCATAAGTGGACTTATATAGAAGTCGCACCTATTTTGAGGCCGGTCAATAGCAATCTATGTATCATATGTTTTGAGACATGATATGGAAAGCATGCTCCAATGACATTTAGTACAACAAGAATGGGATAAAATTAAGAGGGATAGGGTGAGGAATAAACCACATTTGAACTAAAAATTTAACCAAACTATTATTAAAATCATTCATCCATTTCTGTAGAGTTAGACTCAACACCATAGATTCAATGATGTTAATAAAGTTCATGATCCAAATTTCATAGTCCAAGATCAGCCAGAATATATAAAAAATAAAATTGTATTTAAAATAAGAAAATAAGATTTTTAAAAAATGATTTAAAAATGAAATAAAGAGGAAAAATAGAAATTATATTCAAAATAATTAAGAAAAATTAAACAAGGGCATAGAAAAATCAGAAATAAGCTCAAATATTTATATAAAATTTTTGGTAATTTTTTTTAAGTCAGAAACTATTTTTAAAATTAAAAGAAATAGACAAAATAAATAAAAAACAAAGAAAAATTGTAAAGTAGTAAATAAAAATAAATGAGGTCACCAATATTTGTCAAAAGATTGTTGGATCCTTCCCTAATTTTTCCAGAATTTAAAAATGAAGAAAAGTATTTTTAACAATTAAAACAATTCAAACAAAAGTGAAAAATTAAAAAAAATATATCAAAACACAAAATAAAATTGTGGAAAATTAATAATCAGAAAGAGAAAAATCAAAAGTATTTTTCACATTTTTTTCATATTTTTTGAAGTTAAAATGAATTTTCTATGATTTTTTGAAGTTTAAAACAATTTAAATATAAAAATCTGAAAATAAAATAAAGTTAAAAAAATGTGGACCAATGGATGAGAGCCAAAATGCATTAGTAAGCTAATCTAATGGATCAGACGTGCTGTGCATATCATGGTCTTTAGTGAATAATGCATTGGATCAACAATTAAATCATATTTTTTTTAAATGTGTGGCACGTCATCATTGGTTGATAGATGACACGTTGGTCATCTTCAACCTCCGGCCAATAGATTTGTAGGTTCCGGAAACTGTAAATTAAGACACGAGATCGATACCATTCGCTTTGTCTCTTCAAGACGATTCCAATGGTACCTTTGCGGAAAATTTATATAAATTGTAGCTCAATCGTTTTTTAAAATAGGTTTTGAAAAGGGATTTGAAATTTCATGGCCAAAACGCACTTCCAGTTGAAAACAAGTGTTGCTACTAGAACCAGAATGATGAGAGCTTCATAACAGTATCAAAGATTGAGAGAATTGGTGAAGGAATCTACCTATTGAAGTTAAGTTGCAGAGCTCTGAAACTGGACTTGGCTAGCCCGATTTAGGGAGTCTCGGAGCTTAATTCTTCTTCTGTTAGCTTCAGTGAAGTTCAAGGAATGTGAATTGACAAAGAAAAATCATTGAGAAAGGCTGTAAGAGTAAATTCAAAGTTGTAGAAAATTGAGTTCAAGAGGAAGTTTGGCAGGGTGATTCTGGCTCTCTAAGATTGAGAAAATGAATGAGGGATGATCCTCTATTTATAGGGAAGCTAATTGAATGTTCAAGCGTGTGAAATGATGAAGTTTGGAGGGAAATCATATGTAGTCACAAACAAGAAAAGTGTGACTTGTAATTTGATCAGAACTCATCCAAACTTTGTGTTTCAATGCACTAATCACTTCTGGAAGATCACTAAACATGTTTAGAAGAAAAAGTGCGCAGAAAAAATGTGTTTAGAAGCTAAATCAAGGATTTCAAATTCTGATTTTTGAAGAAACTTCAGTTTCAAGTTACCAAGTTCAAATCAATGGCATTCTCAGCTCAAGGAGTCTTAGGACATGATTCTTGAAGCTTTAGAAAGATGAGATTACAAGCTTTACGATGTGAAAATAATGGAATCAAATGGATGATTGAGCTTAAAGTTGCAATGAGTCAAAGTTGAGAAAAAGAGGTTGACTTTTTATACATAGAAAATTTCTAAGTTTTTCTTCATAAATGACCTATAATGTCTTGCATCCAAACATATCCTTACATTTGAAATTTGTTCTTGAACACAAAAGATGCAATGAAGTAGATCACTTGAGTGAGATTTTGAGACTTGAACCATTCAAAATCTCCAAAAAATGAGAAAGTTATGACTTGTTGAAGTTGGCAAAGATTCACAAAATGACCTATAATCTTTTGCATCCTTAGGGTATCTTCCATTCATTTTCACACTTTGCACTTAAAATAAAAGTTGAAGTTCACATCTTTAAAACCAATGTGGAAAAATATTGGGATCAAGGTGATAAAAATTGACAAAGTTATGATCTTTTGAAGTCATGTATGGGCATTTAATGGTTTGTTTAGAGGTCTTGTAATTTTATTTATCACTAGGTATCTTCCACGCAAAATTTCCTTGAAACTTTTGAATTGATTTGTTGGTGACCCTTTTAAGATAAGAATTTCTTTTGAATCACTCAAAAACACCAAAGGATGAGCAATATATACCCCTTTGAAGTTTAAAACCCTAGCTCCTAGAGTAACAAAATGCCGTGGGTATCCTTTTCAATTTTGATCAAACTTTCTTGCACAAATACTTTTTTCATGTAAATAGAACTTGTTGAGGATGACAAGGAGAAAACATAGAAACCAAAACAACTTCCAAATATTGAAAATTTAGGAAAGTAAGCACTTGTGATCATTGAAACCAAAAGACTTGTCCAACTGAGTCAAACTTCTTCAATCAACCCTTGTATTTTTGAACTATTTTTGACAACTTGAGGCATGATGAATCATCATAGACTTCGTCATGATATTGTTTCAAAATATATTCAATAATGAAGCTTGAATCTCAATGAAACTTTGCTGAAGAAGGCATGAAAATAAACTCATGAACCTATGGATCAACTTTCTAGAAAGTGTTGTGATTTCACCTATGATATCAACAATTAGGGAAAACATCCATTGTATTTATTAGTTAAAAGTTAGTAAAAACATTGATGACGACAAGATGCAAATCAAGGTGCTTGGTAATTCCCCATGGGAAAAGCTAAGGATAAGGAGAAGAGATAAACCCTAGTGTGTGATCTTGTTGTGATTGAGTTGATATGATATGTGTTGTACCCCAAAATTTGCCCTCCCATATTCTTCAAGATTTGCCAAGTCAAAGCTTCAAAGTCTCCCCAAGGGTTGCACAATGCAAAGGCCTCCTAAACAGTCAAAATTAGGGTTTTGATTCTGATAAAGAAAATGAAGGTTCCAAGGGTCCAATCAAGTCCCACATGCCTATAAACATGGTCAAGCATCCTCATACCAAGTTTCAAGACTTACAGCACAAAATTGCACAGTCAAAAACCCTAATTGCACTACAGTCAACTGTAGGGGCAAAATGGTCATTTGACAGTCAAAAGTCCAAATTTTTGATCAACATCTCATTTTGAAGCCACAAACATCATTTGATCAATGCTTAATCATGATTCTCAAAGCTTGGCTCAAAAAGTATCAAGATGCAAAAGTTTCCTTATTTGGACAGTTGAAAAAGTCAACTGTAACTTGACCAGGGCATAACTTTCACATGGATTATCAGAAAAATTCCATCCAAAGTTCATTTTGAAGAGAATGACATTTCCTACAACTCCTCTTCACACTTCAATTCCAAGAAATGCTCTCACAAAAGGTTATCAATTTCAACATTATAGGTCATTTTCAAAAGTCAACAAAAAAGGACTTTAAGTCAAAGGCCATAACTTGAGATTGGTAAATCAAAATGACATGGGATCAAAGACATTGGTTAGAGGACTCAAAGACCTTTCCAAAATGTTCAAGAACATGAGCAAAGCTTAAAAATTGAGCAAGTTATGCCTTGTGGAAGTTAGGAAATTTTTGGATATTTTGAAAAGTCAACATTGCTTCAAATGACCTAAAATTGCTAATGGGCCTCTTTTTCTTCCACAATTCATCATCCAAGGCATGTGCACGACCAGTTGGCCCAAAGGGAAGTTTTTTATCATTTTAATTTTATTTATTTGAATTTTTAATTGCTAGAAATTCATTTAATTAATTAAAATATATGAAAAATAGTAAACCTACCTTTTTGAATCTTTTTGTGCATAAAATATCTCCAAGATTTCGTGCAAATCAGGTTAGGAAAGAATCAAAGGTGATTGGATATGATTGAAGCCAAAATAGCATGAAAAAGATTTGGAAAATTATGGCATAAAAATCAAATATTGATTCCTTTAATTCATGGATTTTTTGATCAAATTCTCAACCCTAATCCTTCCATACATAAGTGCAAAGCAAACCCTCGTGCCCAAGAGCTCCAAGCTACGCCGTAGACAAAGAACAAAACTTGATTTTTTGCCAAGAAAGTTGAAAACTGAAAACTAGGTTTTAGGGCTTTTCAAGGTCAAATAATCACTCCATTAGCTTGCCAGGGTTGCCAGGAGACGATTCCAATCAAGAACTTTGTCCCATACTCGAGGAGGTGGTATATCTGAGTCAAGCTTTGCACGAAAAATTCCATAATCGAATCATGAATCTCATGCATTTTTCTTGCGTTTTCTTTATTGATTTATGTTCCTTGATTAATTCTGAAGCTAACCACATTATTTGATTGAGTTTTTATATACCATACACGAATCTGCCATTGTCGTCTTTTAGGGTTTTTCAAGCTTTGAATTGGGTACTTTTAAATGCTGTAAAATCGGAAGCTCTCAGTACCATGACCAAACTCAGCGTGATTGGACGATGTGGAAACGACCCTCGCGCCTAATTTATGTGGCCGGACGGCCTAATCGCTATTATCCAATCAAGCATGTTTTGGGGGGGTTCAAAACCCCCGCTAACCTTATTTTATTTTCAGGGAAGAAACACAACGAAGAAGAAGAAGATGAGGTGTCCAGTAGTAATTGGGTTATTCAAATTCTCGCGCGAAAAAGCACTAGCGTTTGTTTTACTTTATTATGTTTATTGTTTATATTATAAACAAAGAGACAAAGTGGAGCGGTTGGCAAAGCGTCTTAGTGGTAACCCCTGGGACCTGGGTTCGAGCCCCAGGTCCCTCACCCTTTCCATATTATTTTTCAATTAATACTTGCGTGTAGTTTCAGTGCTAGCGTCCACCATACAACTCACGGTCCAGTTCGCCACGCACATGCCAAGATCAATCCAAAGGCCATAGTTTGAGGAACATGGTAAACCTCAGTCAACGCACTCACACGCATCCTGAAAAGTCCACAAGGCCAGGGACAATTGGGCCCAGATTGCTAAGCAAAAACCTCCTATTTGGGGACAGACCCCCCTAGGTTTGCAATGTTCTTTTTATTATTTTTTTTATTTTGATTCAATTATTTCTTTTATTTATTAATTCCTTTAATTTAATATTTTTATAATAAAAAAATATAAAAACAATATAAAATCAAAAAAAGACAAAAATAAGTATTCTTATTTAATATCTTAATATTTTGTAAATAAACATCATTAATTGATTTTAGTGTTAATTTAGGTTTAAATCTTAATGTTTTTTTCAATAAACTTAAAACTTGGTAGAATTAGGGTTTGATCAATTGTTTATCTTTTTTTTCTTTTCTTTCACAACAATTAATTATTAAACTATTATTTATTTTTATAAATCAAAATCGCACGTAAATAATTAGGTTGATTTAGGTTTAACTTTAATATTTTTTCTTAATAAATAAAAGTTATAGAATTAGGGTTAATATTTCATTTTAATTAATCTTTCTCATAAAAATTCATAAATACAAAAATACCAAAAATAATTTCCTTTCATTTTAATTTTCATTAATTTAATCATTTAATTTCGTTAAAAGGGTCCAACGCCCTCGTTTCTAATTTTAATTCAATTCGCGCATTTATCTCATTTTTTAATTACTTATGTACCTCTCCCAAAGCCGTGTAAATTAAATCTTTCGCACTTTACTTTTCTTTAATTCTTTGTTTTTCTGTCAAATCGGGTCCTGGATTAATATGTGGCGATGTGGACCCGCGCCTTTGTAATAGTTTAGGAACTTTAATTTCCGCAACTTTTTAACTGTTAAATAAATGCATGCAAGAATGAATGGCCTAAAATAAAAACAAACGCTTAGATCACTTTGACATGACAAGACAAAAATGAGCGAATCTGACACACAAATCACACACCACCCCTAGGGTACGCCTCCCTGTTGCCTTGCCTCGAAAGGTGATCGTCGAGTAGAGGATGTCTTAGTAAGTCCTCATGATCCGGGAACCTGGCATGAGGGTAGCTTCTAAGGTGTCTTCCTATTGCTCCGGTGATCACCATGTCCCGAACCTCGAATTGACCCGAACACCTCCAACGGTGGTGCTACCTACCTCTCAATGGTGGGATGGCACTACTTTAAAGGACATTTACACAGACGAATTCCTTAGGGTAGGTAGACGACTCTAGATACTTGCTCTAATTTCAAAACAAATTCAAAAATACTTTTCACACCGACACCTTTTCAAAAAGCTTTCGAAAGCAATTTTTCAAACACTCTTGAGGACCGATACAAGAGTCGAACTGGAATTTTCAAAGAAACTTTTTAAAACTCATAGTTGAAAAGCAAACAAACAATTTTGAAAACACAAATGAGCAAGTATCTAAGAGCCCATGGATAACCATGGATAGAAAGGGTGCTAACACCTTCCCTTTCTATAAATCTACCTCCCGAACCGAGAAACTATCTCGTAAGGAATTTTGCTGTGCTTTTGTCCTGTCCATGTTGGAGAAAATAAAAGACGGTGGCGACTCTTGCTTCCGCGACATTTCGCGAACCAGCGTTAAACAGTCAGTTCCAGATCCACCGATCACAGAACTGGCGACTCTGCTGGGGAATCTTTAAAGTGAGGTGTACCTTAGGGTTAGTTCATAACTGTGTTTTCAATTGTATTGACTTGTCTGCTTTAAATTTGTGGGTTGCATGGGAGTTACATAGATCCTAACCCGGATCTGGAGATACCCTGTTAGGTAGCATAAGCTGTGAGGGACCTGTCCGGCGTAGACCGACACAGGTGAAACAGTGGCTACGTTGGTGTGGCACCTTGGTCTGTATCGATATCCCTTGTGTTGCAACGAGGAGAATATGGGTCTTCTGAGGAGTCATTAAGCACCAACAGACCTTAGAACCTTAAATGACACAATTTGGCCATTAGAACAGTAGTAGTATGCTACGCCCATTGAGGCTAAACTCTCGTGATGGTTCTGGCCGCACGAAAAGATTGCGATGCTGGAGTTATGACCGATTGAGGGTAGTCAATGATATTGGGATCCTCTAAGAACCCGGTTACTTTTGATTAGGACAGGTATGAACCAACAAACTGAAAGAGGGTACTACCCAGACCTCATGCTGGCCTAAACTCTAAGGGTTCTTTTGTGTGACTTGTGTGCCTTCATACTTGAACTACTTGCATGCTTATTATCTGACCCTTGAACTACTTGCAGGTTTTGTTTATAGTCCTTGATTAGGACTCATAACAAGGTTTACCGAGTTTCCTGCAGGTTTTGTTTTAGTCCTTAATTAGGACTCATGACAGGTTTTACTTGAGTGTCTTGCAGGTTTTGGTTTGCAGTCCTTAGTTGGGACTCATAACAGGGTTACTTACATTACCCCATGCATAACATAACATCATACCATTGCATACATCCTAACCCATTTCAAGGATCTCAAGGGCTTGTGATGCAAGTCATGGTGAATCAACTATCCCAGCAAGGGGCAAAGAGGATTTATTTTCCTCTAGCCAAGGTTGTCAGGGGCTATGACCCACTTGATATGGTGAGCTTTGACTCCTGAAGAAGGTTCCCCTAGCCAAGGTTGTTTGGAAAGCAAAATAAGGTTGATGACTTGAGGCAGGGGCTATGACCCACTTGATATGGTGAGCCTTTGACCCTTGGAAGAAAAGATCTCAACAAATATGAAGTTCTTTCAATCAAGCTACCGGATCCAAATGCTAACAAATTTTCTTGTTTATCCCGCGAGATTCTTGAAAACATTGCATGCATACATACACATCATAACAGGTATCCTTGTTGCAGGTCACTTACCTTTCTCGCTGTTTATTTCAGCAATGGCTTCACAACAAGATAACCAGGACCTTCACGCTCAAGAGACTCAGTTCAGAGAAATCTTCCTAGGCCTATCCAAGGGGCAGGAAGAGTTGCAGACACTCCTCATGGGGAATCTGATCAGAAAGAGTCCTGAAGATGACAAGGACGAACAGCTGAAACGTCTACAAGCTGAGGTAGACACATTGAAAACCCAGATGCTGGGGCAAAGGGCCCTCATTCAAGGCTTAGCTCAGGAGCAAGGAAAGCTGAGAGCCATGATCAGCCAGCTTCCTCAAGGCATGAAGCAACCAGCACAAATCAGGGACCAGGTCATAGAACAGCTTCCAAGAAGGCAGAGGTCGGGTCCAATGAATAGACCTCTCCGAGTTTCTACTACTTCTCAGGTCCAACAACGACCTCGCCAAGAACAGCGGGTTGACCATAACAGGTCGGACGAGCCTAAGAGACAATTCACCTACATCAACATGTCATGGTCACGAGCTTTGCAGCACATGTTAAGGATGAACCTGATTGCGGTGATCAACCCTCCTGCAAATCCAAAGACTTCCTCTCCAAACTACAACCCAGAAGCAAGGTGCGCTTACCATTCTGGTAGCCCGGGGCACGATACTGAGGACTGTTGGGCACTAAAGTACAAGATTCAGAATATGATCGATGTTAAAGAGATCGAGTTCGAGCCCGCCGAGACTCCCAACGTGATCACTGCTCCCTTGCCAAAACATGACTAGGATTGAGAAATTGTTGTTCATTAGAATCTTTCAAGTTGTAATTTTCTTTTGATTGTTCAAGCATTCCATTCATATCAAACGTTGTTATTTCATTAATGCATCGCATATGTCTGTTCTGAAACAATATATTCGTATTCGCTAAATGCAAATTATTTTCATATTTTTTCTGATGATCAACTCTTAATTAATAATTCTAAGCCTCTTGAGGGAGGATGACGAAAACGATATCATGATCTTTACAGTATGCTTTTGAACAGACCCCGCTGATGAAGTACAGGCATTGTTTCAATTCCTAAACACTGGAGTAATAAGGAAGATAATCCCTCGTCAACCCCTCTGAGCCAAAGAAGTATGAGTTTTTCTTTTCGAAATTTAAAACCCTTAATCATAACCTGGGGCAGGGTAGTCTCTCAGTTGATCCAAGTGCATAACGAATGGCACCAAATAGGTCCTTACAAAACAAAGAAAGACGGTGATGGTTCCGAATAATCAAGAAGGACAGGCAGTCATTATATCTCTCAAAATAAAAAAGCCCATTAAGTCAAAACCTATGAAGGAGACTTACAAAACGGGGGCATCCCGCTGACTGTAATCACAAAAGAAACAGTTCAGGCAAAATTCAGGGATAGCAAATTAAAAAGAAAGAGGTCTTACAAACCCTCAACAAAAAAGGAAGGACTTCCTATTCAAAATAAGTTATCAATATCCGAATCATCACCGAAAAATCAGAGCAAAGACTCAAACAAGGTCTAACGTATGATCAACTGAGTTTAGGTTTGGAGAACATCACGAAGAGCGGGTGGGTACAAATAATTTGAGCCTTTATCCTTTGTTCCTTGAACCATGAACCAGGCCACGTTATAACCCTTAAAAGTCCTAGCTGAAGCATGGGTTAGTTCGAAAGCATACTGTTACAAAAGGTATCCTGACTCCTTAAGGCCTACGGTAAATACGGAGTTGACATCACGTTTTACAAACATTCACTTGTTTTATGAAAAAGAATGAATTTTCAAAATCTTCAAGACAGACATAAGCTTTGCATTTTTGATATAACATTGTTTACATATGACTATTTGTTTGAACAACAGGGAAATTCGCACGATGAAAGCCTAGTGAACATAAGCACTTCCAATCAAGGGGCACAACATGATCATTGTCCATCATCTGGGGCAGTTAAGTCAATTCAGAGAATCTCTCAAAACGCCTAATAGCCTGGGGCAAATCTCCGCCTGAGTCACTTGGGGCATTCGAACAATGAATCTTGCCTAATCAAACACCTTCTGGTGGCATGACAAAACACTTCTAACAGGGGCAACTCCCTGCATTCTAAGAGCATGGACATAGTCGAAAAATACCGCGCATAATCAAAGACCCGCTAGGTTGACATACCTCGGAAAAAATAAGGGCTTCCCGACGAACCAAAAGGGTTCGGGCAAAATGAAGGGATGAAATGAAAAAAACCTGTACACCCGGCAAGTCGAAAACCTGAAAAGGCGGCTTGGGCAAAAATGGGTATCCCGATGGACTGAAAACCCGAAAGGGCGGTCCAGGCAAAAGTTAGGGATCAAAGCGTACGACTATGTCCCGTCATCTCATCACTTGCCTACTAGAAGAAGGTTTGTCCATCAACAAACTATCAGCACCTCCACAAGTATCTTCTTCTCCCACATCAGAAACAGGGGCAATAAAGAGTTGTCTAAGCAATCTGATTGTTCTGTCCTCCAAGGTATCAAGGTAGGTTCGGTGGAAGAACATAACCAGTACATCTTAATTCCCCAGAGAGTGAGCCAGCAAGTCAGTGCACTCTCGCCAAGCAAAGCTACTATCAAACTTAAGGAAAGTTGGGTATCCTCCCGCAGATCTCAACATTCCCCAGCAATGTATGGATATTCTTAACAAGCATCCCCGACAGTCTTGGTCTAAAGATTGTTCCCCGGCGGTATATCAAACATTTAGAGGAGTTACTTCCCCGATACAGTTCAAAACTTCCCCAAGAGAGTCCAATCTAATTCCCCAGGAAAGTTGGAATCCATCTCCCCAAGTAGTAAGCTTATCCCCAGAAGATTCTGGAAGCTTATCCCCGCAGAGCACGAACGCGTCCCCCGGCTTTATTCAAAGAGTTATTTCCTTACCAGGATATAACTGGGTTATCCTCAGCCAAAAGCCACGGAAAGAGCGTCCTCGACGGAGTCTTCTTATCTCCAGCGAAGTCTATCAACACTTCCAATACAACAAGGGTATCCCCAGCAAGTTATTATCAACACTTCAACAAAGTACCTCTCTCCCCACAGAGTATTGTTTCCCGGCAAGATCATTAGAGTACTTTTCTCCCCGCAGAGTAATACATTCGCCAAGGTTATTCCCCAATGGAGTCATCTTCTCCTATCGATATTCTTGCAACTATCATCCCCAGCGGAAGCAATAAATCAATACTTCAACATCAGCCCAGGAGTGACTTCCCGACACCCGTCAAGGATTTACTTTCCTAGACGACAAAACATATCCATAAACATCGCATTTTCATACATTATAGCATGCATATATGCATCATATCTTACAAATCTCATTTATGTTGAGAACATCATTGCTTGATCCATATCACGCATTGCATATGACTGACCTTTACCTTTCAGGAAATATTCAGTTAAGTTCTCAATCATATTTCAAGACCTAGACCGGTTCAGTTAAATCGACTCCAAAGATTTCTCTGTTTCTTATCCAGTCAAAGGCCTTCTCTGGTTAAGTCAGATCGACCCTAAAGATCTCCCTGTTTCTTATCCAGTTGAAGACATTTCAAGACCTAGACCGGTTCAGTTAATCGCCCCTAAGATTTTCTGTTTCTTATCCAGCCCAAGGCCTTCTCTAGTCCAGCTAAATCGACCCCTAACAGATTTTCCTGATAAAGACTCAGTAGAAGTTACCCAAGATTCTCTCAATGATTGCTATTGAGGTTGTAGTCGCCTATGGTTCTCTCCCCGATACTGCGGAGGTAGTAATCATTCCAAGATTCTCTCAACGATTGCTGTTGAGGTTTAAGTTATCCAAGATTCTCTCAATGATTGCTGTTGAGGTTGTAGTCGCCTATGGTTCTCTCCCCGATACTGCGGAGGTAGTAATCATCCCAAGATTCGCTCAACGATTGCTGTTGAAGTGGAAGTTGTCCAAGATTCTCTCAATGATTGCTGTTGAGGTTGTAGTCGCCTATGGTTCTCTCCCCGATACTGCGGAGGTAGTAATCATCCCAAGATTCGCTCAACGATTGCTGTTGAAGTTGAAGTTGTCCAAGATTCTCTCAATGATTGCTGTTGAGGTTGTAGTCGCCTATGGTTATCTCCCCGATACTGTGGAGGTAGTAATCATCCCAAGATCCGCTCAACGATTGCTATTTAAGTGGAAGTTGTCCAAGATTCTCTCAATGATTGCTGTTGAGGTTGTAGTCGCCTATGGTTCTCTCCCCGATACTGCGGAGGTAGTAATCATCCCAAGATTCGCTCAACGATTGCTGTTGAATTTGAAGTCGTCCAAGATTCTCTCAATGATTGCTGTTGAGGTTGTAATCGCCTGTGGTTCTCTCCCCGATACTGCGGAGGTAGTAATCATCCCAAGATTTGCTCAACGATTGCTGTTGAGGTTGTAATCATCCAAGGTTCTCTCACCGTTCCTGTTGAGGTAGTAACCACCCCTGGTTCATTCATCACCGTTTGAAGCTCCAGATCCAGCTCCTGTAACCAGTCAGGACACATCTACACAAAGAGTTTGAAGACCAACTCCTGTAAACAGGCCAGGTAATCATTTTCTTTTTCAGGTACACAAGTTCTCGCTAAGGAATCTCTTACGCGATCGACACCCAGATGGCATCTATAAGCCCATCCACCTTCCATCATCTCTTAGCATGGCATCTATAAGCCCATCATCCTATCCATCAATCTCCAAATGGCGTCTGTAAGCCCATTCCCCATCATCACACTATTATGTGAGCGCAAATTTCTGGGCACTCTAGTGTTCAATCATCTTCCACCTTCGGATTACGAAAGGCACGTCAGCCAATCTGCATCCTCAGGTCTAAGAAGATTGAACAGGGGCAACTGTTGTACCCCAAAATTTTCCCTCCCATATTCTTCAAGATTTGCCAAGTCAAAGCTTCAAAGTCTCCCCAAGGGTTGCACAATGCAAAGGCCTCCTAAACAGTCAAAATTAGGGTTTTGATTCTGATAAAGAAAATGAAGGTTCCAAGGGTCCAATCAAGTCCCACATGCCTATAAACATGGTCAAGCATCCTCATACCAAGTTTTAAGACTTACAGCACAAAATTGCACAGTCAAAAACCCTAATTGCACTACAGTCAACTGTAGGGGCAAAATGGTCATTTGACAGTCAAAAGTCCAAATTTTTGATCAACATCTCATTTTGAAGCCACAAACATCATTTTATCAATGCTTGTTCATGATTCTCAAAGCTTGGCTCAAAAATTCTTAAGATGCAAAAGTTTCCTTATTTGGACAGTTGAAAAAGTCAACTGTAACTTGACCAGGGCATAACTTTCACATGGATTATCAGAAAAATTCCATCCAAAGCTCATTTTGAAGAGAATGACATTTCCTACAACTCCTCTTCACACTTCAAGTCCAAGAAATGCTCTCACAAAAAGTTATCAATTTCAACATTATAGGTCATTTTCAAAAGTCAACAAAAAAAGACTTTAAGTCAAAGGCCATCACTTGCGATTGGTAAATCAAAATGACATGGGACCAAAGACATTGGTTAGAGGACTCAAAGACCTTTCCAAAATGTCCAAGAACATGAGCAAAGCTTAAAAATTGAGCAAGTTATGCCTTGTGGAAGTTGGGAAATTTTTGGATATTTTGAAAAGTCAACATTGCTTCAAATGACCTAAAATTGCTAATGGGCCTCTTTTTCTTCCACAATTCATCATCCAAGGCATGTGCACGACCAGTTGGCCCAAAGGGAAGTTTTTTATCATTTTAATTTTATTTATTTGAATTTTTAATTGCTAGAAATTCATTTAATTAATTAAAATATATGAAAAATAGTAAACCTACCTTTTTGAATCTTTTTGTGCATAAAATATCTCCAAGATTTCGTGCAAATCAGGTTAGGAAAGAATCAAAGGTGATTGGATATGATTGAAGCCAAAATAGCATGAAAAAGATTTGGAAAATTATGGCATAAAAATCAAATATTGATTCCTTCAATTCATGGATTTTTTGATCAAATTCTCAACCCTAATCCTTCCATACATAAGTGCAAAGCAAACCCTCGTGCCCAAGAGCTCCAAGCTGCGCCATAGACAAAGAACAAAACTTGAGTTTTTACCAAGAAAGTTGAAAACTGAAAACTAGGTTTTAGGGCTTTTCAAGGTCAAATAATCACTCCATTAGCTTGCCAGGGTTGCCAGGAGACGATTCCAATCAAGAACTTTGTCCCATACTCGAGGAGGTGGTATATCTGAGTCAAGCTTTGCACGAAAAATTCCATAATCGAATCATGAATCTCATGCATTTTTCTTGCGTTTTCTTTATTGATTTATGTTCCTTGATTAATTCTGAAGCTAACCACATTATTTGATTGAGTTTTTATATACCATACACGAATCTGCCATTGTCGTCTTTTAGGGTTTTCAAGCTTTGAATTGGGTACTTTTAAATGCTGTAAAATTGGAAGCTCTCAGTACCATGACCAAACTCAGCGTGATTGGACGATGTGGAAATGACCCTCGCGCCTAATTTATGTGGCCGGACGGCCTAATCGCTATTATCCAATCAAGCATGTTTTGGGGGGGTTCAAAACCCCCGCTAACCTTATTTTATTTTCAGGGAAGAAACACAACGAAGAAGAAGAAGATGAGGTGTCCAGTAGTAATTGAGTTATTCAAATTCTCGCGCGAAAAAGCACTAGCGTTTGTTTTGCTTTATTATGTTTATTGTTTATATTATAAACAAAGAGACAAAGTGGAGCGGTTGGCAAAGCGTCTTAGTGGTAACCCCTGGGACCTGGGTTCGAGCCCCAGGTCCCTCACGCTTTCCATATTATTTTTCAATTAATACTTGCGTGTAGTTTCAGTGCTAGCGTCCACCATACAACTCACGGTCCAGTTCGCCACGCACATGCCAAGATCAATCAAAAGGCCATAGTTTGAGGAACATGGTAAACCTCAGTCAACGCACTCACACGCATCCTGAAAAGTCCACAAGGCCAGGGACAATTGGGCCCAGATTGCTAAGCAAAAACCTCCTATTTGGGGACAGACCCCCCTAGGTTTGCAATGTTCTTTTTATTATTTTTTTTATTTTGATTCAATTATTTCTTTTATTTATTAATTCCTTTAATTTAATATTTTTATAAAAAAAAATATAAAAAAAATATAAAATCAAAAAAAGACAAAAATAAGTATTCTTATTTAATATCTTAATATTTTGTAAATAAACATCATTAATTGATTTTAGTGTTAATTTAGGTTTAAATCTTAATGTTTTTTTCAATAAACTTAAAACTTGGTAGAATTAGGGTTTGATCAATTGTTTATCTTTTTTTTCTTTTCTTTCACAACAATTAATTATTAAACTATTATTTATTTTTATAAATCAAAATCGCACGTAAATAATTAGGTTGATTTAGGTTTAACTTTAATATTTTTTCTTAATAAATAAAAGTTATAGAATTAGGGTTAATATTTCATTTTAATTAATCTTTCTCATAAAAATTCATAAATACAAAAATACCAAAAATAATTTCCTTTCATTTTAATTTTCATTAATTTAATCATTTAATTTCGTTAAAAGGGTCCAACGCCCTCGTTTCTAATTTTAATTCAATTCGCGCATTTATCTCGTTTTTTAATTACTTATGTACCTCTCCCAAAGCCGTGTAAATTAAATCTTTCGCACTTTACTTTTCTTTAATTCTTTATTTTTCTGTCAAATCGGGTCCTGGATTAATATGTGGCGATGTGGACCCGCGCCTTTGTAATAGTTTAGGAACTTTAATTTCCGCAACTTTTTAACTGTTAAATAAATGCATGCAAGAACGAATGGCCTAAAATAAAAACAAACGCTTAGATCACTTTGACATGACAAGACAAAAATGAGCGAATCTGACACACAAATCACACACCACCCCTAGGGTACGCCTCACTGTTGCCTTGCCTCGAAAGGTGATCGTCGAGTAGAGGATGTCTTAGTAATTCCTCATGATCCGGGAACCTGGCATGAGGGTAGCTTCTAAGGTGTCTTCCTATTTCTCCGGTGATCACCATGTCCCGAACCTCGAATTGACCCGAACACCTCCAACGGTGGTGCTACCTACCTCTCAATGGTGGGATGGCACTACTTTAAAGGACATTTACACAGACGAATTCCTTAGGGTAGGTAGACGACTCTAGATACTTGCTCTAATTTCAAAACAAATTCAAAAATACTTTTCACACCGACACCTTTTAAAAAAGCTTTCGAAAGCAATTTTTCAAACACTCTTGAGGACCGATACAAGAGTCGAACTGGAATTTTCAAAGAAACTTTTTAAAACCCACAGTTGAAAAGCAAACAAACAATTTTTAAAACACAAATGAGCAAGTATCTAAGAGCCCATGGGTAACCATGGATAGAAAGGGTGCTAACACCTTCCCTTTCTATAAATCTACCTCCCGAACCGAGAAACTATCTCATAAGGAATTTTGTTGTGCTTTTGTCCTGTCCATGTTGGAGAAAATAAAAGACGGTGGCGACTCTTTCTTCCGCGACATTTCGCGAACCAACGTTAAACAGTCAGTTCCAAATCCACCGATCACAATATGATAGAGGAATCTTAGGGCCAAAAATTGGGGTACAACAGCTGCCCTTATTTAAGTGTCTTTTATCTGGTGATGCGAAGGTTAAAAATCTTTGTGTCGACGCGATTACAGATACTTAAATATAAAACAATCCCTAATTTTTACCCTAAGATGCCATGCAGTGCTTATAATTATGAATGCAAATGAACAAATACAAAATATGACACCAAACCAACTGGGGATGTAGCAAATAAAAACAGGGATGAAAAGAGAAAACCCAACCAGGAAAATAAATCAGTGGTGAACAAAAGACCAGACTCTACTAGGGTAAGGCCCAAAGAGGAGATAAAGGATAACAATGATCGATAGATGACTGCGAACTATCCATTTATTGAGGAAATAGCAAAAAAGCAACATCAACCCATCGGGGAAGGAAGTGGTAAGATAATACCGGTAAATACCAATATCAGGGTGGTAATGATAATCAACACCATTACTCACGACTGGGAACAAATCAACTTCTTTAGAGAAATAAAATATCAACGACGAACTACCTTCCATAATGACAAGGTTACCATTCATCAAAGTAACAAATCTCAACAACGAACTACCTTCCATAATGACAAGGCTACCATTCAATGGAGTAACAAATCTCAACAATGAACTACCTTCCATAATGACACGGCTACCATTAATTGGAGTAACAAAATCTCAGCAACGAACTACCTTCTATAATGACAAGGCTACCATTCATCAGAATAACAAATCTCAACAACAAACTACCTTCCATAATGACAAGGCTACGATTCATTGGAGTAACAAAATCTCAGCAACAAACTACCGTCCATAATGACGAGGCTACCATTCATCGGAATAATAAATCTCAATAAAAAACTAACTTCAATAATGACAAGGCTACCATTCATTAGAGTAACAAAATCTCAGCAACGAACTACCTTCCATAATGACAAGGCTAGCATTCATTGGAGTAACAAAATCTCAGCAACGAACTACCTTCCATAATGACAAGGCTACCATTCATCAGAATAACAAATCTCAACAAAAAACTACCTTCAATAATGACAAGGCTACCATTCATTGGAGTAACAAAATCTCAGCAACGAACTACCTTCCATAATGACAAGGCTACCATTCATTGGAGTAACAAAATCTCAGCAACAAACTACATTCCATAATGACAAGCCTACCACTCATTGGAGTAACAAATCTCAAGAACAAACTATCTTCCATAATGACAAGACTACCATTCATTGGAGTAACAAATCTCAATAATGAACTACCTTCCATAATGAAAAGGCTATAATTCATTGGAGTAAGAATCTCAGCAACGAACTGCCTTCCATAATGACAAGGCTACCATTCATCGAAATAACAAATCTCAACAACAAAATACCTTCCATAATGACAAGGCTACCATTCATTGGAGTAACAAAATCTCAGCAACAAACTACCTTCCATAATGACAAGGCTACCATTCATTGGAGTAAAAAAATCTCAACAACAAACTACCTTCCATAATGACAACGCTACCATTCATTAGAGTAAAAAAATCTCAACAACAAACTACCTTCCATAATGACAAGGCTATAATTCATTGGAGTAACAAAATCTCAACAACAAACTACCTTCCATAATGACAAGGCTACGATTCATTGGAGTAACAAAATCTGAATCTTCTCTGGGAACTGACATATTTACTGGGGAAGTACAAGTTTCTCAAATAAAGATTCCTGCTACTTGCTATTTTGCGAAGGAATTGCAGTAATGAGTTCCTGAAGAAAGAAATATGGCTTCCTGGGGAAATGAAATATGACTTCCTGGGGGAAATACCAATGTATTTCTACTAAGGAGATAAAATTTTCACGTACAAAATAAATGCACATTCTCAAACTAGGGCTCAAAACTTGACGAAATCAAGATAATAATATTGCCAGGGACCATAGATTTAATCCTGAAATAAATCGAGATGAATCAGTCAACCAAAATAACACCTCATAAGAAATAAACTCAAGAGGGAACCATATTCTATCCAGATGATGAATTGAACAGGGAGGCTAAAGCAAAAATTCTTCCGTGAGGGATAACTCAGTGGGGAAATTTGAAAGAATATACACTTTTTGCTTAAGTTTGACACTTCTAATAGAGAAAGGATAGCATAATTCTGCAAAACAGAGTGATATGTCAACAAAATATTAATGAAAGTAAGTGAATAATGATCTGTTAAATTCAACTATGCGTGATGTAGTATGAATGTATGAATGTATGAATGTTATCATGTATATGCTGACAAAACAGACATATAACACTTGGGATAACCAGACAAAACCAACTTGGGTACAGTCAATATTCGGCTAAAACACATCCAAGATGAAAATTTCATGAGAAAGTAAGCACCGACTGAGGAAACAAATCCCTACTTCATGGCTTAACTCCACTGGGAAGGAACATAATCCAAAAATAATCAAATCATATAAATAAATCAACACAGATACAGGGGTATAACATCCTCCTCCAGGCTTCATCGGGGAATATCACACTGACTTCAATGGGGAAAACAAATGTTTCACGGTCTGTACTTCTATCGGGGATTGCGAATCTGAGTTCATTGGGGGAAGAAATACCACATCACCAAGGAAAACCAAGATACATTCTTCAATACTGAGAGCGAGTATTGCACCAACTTCTCTAGGGAGAACTTATGAAACTTCACGGAGATAGCCTTATCCGAGGATTTAAGAAGTCAAACATTACAGCAAGAAATCAAACTTATGGGGATCTTAAATCAAATCCAGCACTTGGTGGGAGAAAATCCAAAAAGTTTACAACTGTTTCAACATTTATTAGAAGAGACATTGCCCTTGTCTTGTTGCCTCACTGGGGAAAACGGGATAGAGACCTCAGATCCTGCAAACCTGAAATCAAAATGAACCAAGACTTGATTGGGGAAAAAGGGATTACAAACCCAATACTGCATCATACATTGATTGGTATCATCTTTAATTATCTAAGAAGCGCAAGAAAATCACACTCAAACCAACAAAAGTGACCTGAGAGAGCCTTTCCTAGGGAATTCATGCTTCCAAAATTTCAGAGTTCGTCCATCCTTGGACTCACTATCTTTGTTCACTTTGAATCGCAAAATCTAAAGTAAGAAGTAATTTGTAAATTCTTTTCAAAAAAACAATTTTTGTTATTTAATCTGTTTTGTTTGAAAATTACTATTAATAATAAATGAAGTCTTCGTAAGCTGAACAAAATAAGCATTGCAAATAATTGGAAAAAAGCTCAAACTTTATTAATATAATGGTAGTCTGTGAATGGAGAGACTCCATAGATGATTACAAAGTTTGGAAAATGGTAATATATATTGGAAAAGATACATTGAAATATAATGACCACTATTCTCCCTAACAACTTTGAATTCCTGAGCAACGACTTCGATTGAAGAGTGGTGAGGATTCAAGAAGTTTGTTGATTTAATGATCAAGTCTTGTCTAATGCAGTTACTCGCTATTGTACCCCAAAATTTGCCCTCCCATATTTCTCAAAACATTTCAAGAAAGATCCCCAAGTTGCTCAAGATAGTCCAAGGGTTGGCCAGACAAGCTCTCTCCTAAGGCGGTCTACCTCAAATTAAGGTTTCATGTTGCATCAAGATACTTGAGTTCAAGGGATCCCAAATGCTCAACATTGTCCTAATATGTTCTCAAGATCATCCATGTCATGTTTCAAGTCTTGCAGATGAAGTTTGCTAAGTCAATTGCTCAAAAGCCCAAAAATTGACTGTGCTAGGGCAAAAGTCAACTGTGGCCCACATACAGTCAAACTTCAATATTTTTGTTCAACATCCTCATTTGAAGTATATTTCATCATTTGATCAAGGGTTGATCATGATTCATCAAGTATTGCTCATAATTCATCAAGACTCAAAAGTTGCTAAATTAGGGTTTTGTAGGAAAAGTCAACTCAACTTTGACCAAGCATAATTTTCTCATACTTTATGAGAAATGACCCATCCAAATATCATTTTTAAGAGGATGAAATTCCCTACAATCCATCTTCATCTCCCAAGTTCAAAATATTCACTCACAAGAAGTTATGAATTTAGACATTATAGGTCATTTTGAAAAGTCAACAAAAACACCTTTTTTGTCAAAGCTTCATACATGAGCATGGAATATCAAATTTATATGATACCAAAAGGGTTGCTTAGAAGACATCTCAAGCTTTCTATAAAGTCCAAGAACACCTCCAAAGAGTCAAAATTGAGGAAGTTATGCATTGGTGTAGTTGACCTTTTTTGCAAAATTGCCAAAAGTCAACTATCCCTAAAACTTCAAATTTTGCCAAATGGGGCCAATCTTTTTCACTTGTTTTGAGTTGGAAACATAGTCCACGAGATATAGCCTTTTCCACTTATCCATATCTTATTTTTATTATTTATTTTGATTTTTATTTGAATTAATTCAATTTAAATCAAAACAAATCAAATAAAATCCAAAATATTGAAAGTAAGAGATTTTGTGCTTGTTTCAAGTTCCAATTACAGCTAGCAAGTCATTCCAAATCGTATCAAGGCATGGTGTGAACAAAACGATTGAAATTGGCCAATTTTGGAAATTTTTCAAAGTGAATCAAATCAAAGATCCAAATCATTGATGGAGGAAGATTGAGAGCAGTTACCAACCCTAATCCCTTCACTAATACATATAGAATGAAGCCAGACCTAAAAGGGAGGTTAGAGACAGGCGCATGAGCAAGAACAAAAACTGGAAAAAAATTAAGAAAAGTGGTAGATCGAATTTGCACTTAGAGGCATCCTCAAGACTCTTTGCATATCCCAATCGATTCCTGGGAGTCTCAGCAAGCCAAAGCCATCGAAACCAAGCATTTTCCAGCCCTGTAAAGCACTGTAATTCCATCACGATATCATATATTTCTTGAATTTGAATCTCATGATATAGGCATTGTTAGGATGAATTAATCACATGTTCTTGATGTATGAGACATATGCAAGCTTTCTACATGATTTAATTGTGTTTATATAGCCTGTACTGGAATTCACCATTACTAGGTTTCGTAGCTCCATTTTAGGGTTTTTGTTTACAGAAAAAATTGGCCTTGATAAAAGGTACCATCGTGTTCAGAAGGATGAGACGAATCTAACCATGACCTTGGTGGTCATTTATATCACGTGTATGTGATTTTGAGAATTGGCAGGGCTGTAGTGACGGACGTTATCCGTAGGTATAGGTTCCCAAACCTTTAGCCACAGAGGGAGGAAAGAGACGACTGCGTGTCACACCCCTATTGGGACATTCAAATCTGGCGCGGGTTTTTTTATATTTTCCACTAATTCTTTGTTTTGCATATTATTGTTATTATTTAATTCATGTACAAACAGAAGTGAATGGTCCAGTGGTAGCTAGGCATGCTTTAAGGCATGGGAAGGCTTGAGGTCATGGGTTCGACCCCTGCCCCCAGCATTTGTTATTTTCCTATTTTCTTCCAGGCGATTCAGTACATGCATGAAACCAATGACTACCATACATCCTCCCAATCTAGCCAGCCAAGTGTCAGATGGCCAAATCCGATGGCCATCATCTGAAGGTGCACCAAAGCCAAGTCAAATGCATCACATTGGATCCAAAAAGTCAGCGTGGATCATCATCTCTTAGGCCCAAAATCTGATATCCACACCTCCCAAAAATGTTGTTTCAGGCCCATCTCTTATTCTTTTCTTTTTTATATTTCATTTAATTATTTCATTTATTTATTTTACTAACCAATCAAATTATATTCCTTTTTTATCAAAAAATCACAAAAATATTATTTTTCACAAATTAGGTCTAGATTTTATTGATATTAAAAAATCAATTAATTTAATTAGGTTTTTTAATTTAGGTAACTTTAATTCCTATTTGTGCAAATAATTAAAATTAATTAGAATAAATAGGTTTTATTACTAACTTAATTATATTTTATTTTTTCCTAAAATAACAAAAAAACCAAAAATATGTCATGTAATTATTTTCATTAATTAATTTAATAACTAATTAATTTGTGCATTTATTTTTTAAAAAACCTAATCTTTTTATTAAAAAATATTAAAAACAACAAAAAAACATTTTCTAAGTTTCATTTGGATAGAAGGGTCAAAACCCTAATTTCTCGTCGATCTAATTTTTTATTGTGCACTTTATTATTATCTTGCCCAACTATTGTATCTGCTCACAGTTTGTAATAGTTTTAATTAGGACTTTTATTTACATTTATAGCTTTAATTTCAAAGGGTTTGTTTTTGGCTATGTAAATACCCGAAGCCTTGTAATAGCTTAGTTTAAATTCCGCACTTTAAATTCTGCAAATATTAACTGTTAGATGTATGATAATAGGATGCATGACAAGAATGTATGACTAATTTTAAAACAGTTAGATTACCCTAAATGTGCAAAGATAAATAATCTAAAACTGAATCACTCGTACATGCGCACTCCTAGGGTACACTCCCACTTGGTTGCCTTCGGTAAAACGGTCATTGAGTATAGGATGCTTTAGTGGTCGTCCTTTTGTCCAAAGATCAAAGTTGCCTCGGAAAAGTTGCCTCGGATATTGTTGCCTCGGATAATTGATCTAAGACATTAGGGTTATTACTAAGACGTCCTAACATTGCTTTAGTGACCGTACGTCCCTTTTCGAATTGACCCTCAAAACTCCAACAACGGTGCTACCTACTCACTAATAGTGGGATAGCACTGTCTAAAGGAAACGAACATAGAACGATTCTTTTTTTGAGTAGGTAGATTAGTTCTTAAGTACTTGCTCAATCAAAGAAACTTTTTTTCACACTTACACTCTTTTACAAACAAGTTTTCAAAAACACTTCATTACACTCTTGAAGACAGAAGCAAGAGTTAAATCGAAGTTAAAACAAAAACTTTTCAAAGCCCACAAACACAAAGAAAACAATTTTGAAAATGATGAGCAAGTACCTAAGAGCCCATGGAAAACCATGGATAGAAAGGGTGCTAATACCTCCCCTTTCTATAATCTACCCCCCGTACTCAGAAATATCTCGAAAAAGGAATTTTTCTGTGCTTTTTTCCTTTCCTTGTTGGATAAAATAAAAGTCGGTGGAGACTCTTACTTACCGCGACATTTTGCGAACACAAACGCAAAACACAAACCAGTAAATTCCTTAAAAAATAGGGAAACACGTCCTGGTTCTGGCCACCGTATCACACTCGCCAAGAAATCCCTAACTTTTGCCTAGGTTTCCCTTGCGGGTTTCAGCCTAGCGGGAAAATTTATTTTGTTTACGTCTCTAATTTTTGCCTAGACCGCCCTTTCGAGTTTTTGGCCTACTCAAACACTCCTTTTTCCTAAGCCACCCTTTTGGGTTTTTGTCTTAGCGAGCTGTTCTTTTTATTTTTCTAGGTGAAGTACTTCTTGATTGCATCAGCATTCACAGGACGTGGGAACTCCTCTCCATCCATTGTTTCAAGATTCAATTCAACGCCAGAGAATTCTTTCTTGACAAAATATGGTCCTTCAAAATAAGGAGTCCACTTGCCCCTAGAATCAGTGTTGAAAGACACGAGATCACCTTCTTTGAATTCACGAGGCTTGACTTTCTTATCAAAAGCTTTCGTCATTCTCCTATGGTATAACTGGCCATGACAAGGCCGTCATTCTTTTCTCTTCAATCAAATTCAACTGATCAAACCTGTTCTGGATCCATTCAGCCTCTGACAACTTGGTTTTCATTAACACGCGTAAAGAGGGAATCTTAACTTCAATGGGGAGCACTTCTTCCATGTCATACACAAGACAAAAAGGGGTAACCTTTAGGCATTCCCCAAGGATAACCTTGAGGCAAACGATTCTGAATAACAGCAGCTGGAGTAGCTGAAACAGGAACAATCGGAGCTTCAGTAGTAACTATTGTCTGTTGAGACTGAGCAGGTGGTGGCTGATAAAGATTCCATTAGAGCAGTGAGATATGCCATACTGCCCTTTAGAGCAGAAACTTCTTTGCATAGCTCACGATTCTCTTGTTCCAGATTGTCCATCTTTCTTCTGAAATTAGCTCGAGTATTGTACTGATGAGACAACTTTCTAAACCAAGTAAAGAAGCTTAGTAAGACACCTGGTTATGCTCAAAAAAATCTAAGAAGTATGTACAATATAATGCATGATATGCAATGTATATGATTTATTTTATTATTAATATTTCAAGGAACTCAAATATTTATAAACGATTTTGCAAATATCAAGGTAATAACACATTTGAAATACTGAAAATCTCATTATAATAACCTCAAAATGGATTACACTTTTTAGTACAAATTTCAATAATCCCAAGTACAAGATGAAAATAAAGTCTAAAACCCTAAGAAAGAAAAGCTGATGGAGATCACTCTACTCGTTGGCGCTTCCCCATGAGTCTTGCAATATAAGCCTTCAACCTCTGGTTCTCTTCCGCATACTTGTTGGCGACCTCTTTCCAATTATCAGAGTCGGGAAGTGAGAGACTAGGGTTTGACTGAGGCTTAGAGGAAAATAAATCATCTTGCCTCTCTATCGTCTCTATAGCACGACTCTTTAGATTCTCAATCAAGTTGTCTTTCTCCTTTAGGTCTGCTCGGTATGACACCTCTAGAGTCTGGCACTTATTCTTCCAAGCTTCCTTTTTCTATTGCATCCTGACTAAGGCAAGCTGAAGCTCTTCCACATCATCCAACAGGGTTTAGGTGGTCTTTACAAACATATCAGGCATAGGTGCTTCACGGGAATATGGCATCTTCAATTGGATGGCCCTTGCTTGTACCCACTGAAGATAAGGCTCCAAAGAAACATTCCCTCTAGGTCCCAAGTCCTTCCTACCCTTCTTGTGAATATGACGCTAAGCCTTCGCAATCTCCTCTTTAGATTCCTTATGAACTTCTCCCTCTTTAAGAAAGAAACCACTCACATGAATACTATTTGGCTTGTCCCTCATCAGATATCCAAGTTATTATCGTGTAAGAACAGGGTTGTAGTTTATTCCTCCCTTTGTACCAAGAAGAGGAACATTGGGAAAACTACCACAAATGTCAACAATCTCTACATCATGGCAAGCTTGGTGATACCAAACAATATCTGAATGATTAAGGGCCATAATATTTGGATTCCAACGAGGTTCCTTCCTGACATCCCAAAAAGCATCACACCTAGGTAGGTGAGAAATAAACCACTGATACAACAAAAGCGTGGAGCAAATGATCATCCCTCTATGATAAGAATCTGGAAGATGAATAGAATAATAAGCATCACACAATAACGTAGGGACTGGGTTCCCAATCATAAAGATCCTAATGGCATTGATATCCAGAAATCTGCCGACATTGGGAAATAAGAACAACCCATAAGCAAGTAGAGCAAAGATGGCCTCAGAAGCAACCGTACTCTTCATCCTGGAAAAATAACGAGATTTCTCCAATAAGAACTGAGCTGGTAATCTTCTAATACCTCCTTTGATAGTCATGTGGGATTCAACCCCAGACTTCCCCAAATGGATCAAAGCAGCAATCTCATGAGATTTTAGCTCCCCCTCCAAACAAGTAAAAGGAACACGGTCAGTGATAGGTAAACCCAGCAGATAAGAATAGTCCTCTAATATAGGCATGAACTGATAATCAGGGAAAGTAAAGCATCGATACATCAGATCATAGAATTGGACCAAAGTAGAGAGAATTCCCTCCTTCATCCTGAGCTTCATAAGAGAAATGATGGATCCATACTTCCTCCGAAAATCTATAGAACTCTCGATCTCAGGAATCAGACTCATCAACTCATCTATCTTGGGATCTTTAAAACTGTACTTCCCAGTCTTTCTTTTTCCAGAATCCATAGTCAAAAAGTACCTGAGATATTCACAAAGATTCAAATTTAAGTCCCTTGAAACAGAATGTCTTTAGAAGATGCTCATGGGTGCGTGAATGCATGATGCAACAATCACACACAAGATCACAAACATAGGGTTCATAGGTTCAATGTCACGAGCATGAGGTCGAAGGTACGATCCATAAGGTATTATCTAAAAGTTTATCACCTACCGAACAAGGTTCTAAGAGGTTCCCAGAGTCTACATCCTTCCTTCGGATATTACCAACTTTCCGATTGACTCGGTAATTAGCAATACTCTCAAGAAAACTCGTCCAAGCGTAGTATCACGTGACAACCATTTCCGGATTACTCTGTTACAGCTTCCTCACTACACCTAAAAGGCCAATATGGGTTAAAGGTTCTACGATCCTCAATTTCAGCAGGCTCCCAGATCAAAAGAAGCACGTCTTCCCAATTACTCGGTAAACGACACTACAATCAAAGGGGCCTCCACTGAGTGGGGGATCTCATGCCTCCTTTTTTGGGATTACTTCCTCAAAGTTAACATGACTATACCGTCCATCCTATCTTAAGTTTTCTCAAGTCCGGGTATAGGACTCATGAGAAATCACTAAGCATCTTGAAAACCAGGAAAATCCAGACAAACATATATACAGAATTAAATATACAACAAGTAATAACACATACACAAATAAACAAAGATAGGCTCAACCCACTTAGGGATGGACCAGCAATAGGCCGATCTTTCCCCAGTGAAGTCGCCATTTTTTCTGTAGCGGTAGAAATGTTGAGACTAAGTCATTGGATTGACTTCACTCACACAGATCAAAATAAACATCGCCATTGCACTTTATTGTTTCCAGAGGAATGGGAAAAGAACGAGTAACCCAAAAAGAGGGGGAGAGAATCTAGGTAAGGGGGTTGGTTATGCAAAGGGAAGGTATTAGCACCCTAAACATCTACGCCACTCCGTAGGAACCTCTTTTAAAATCTGTAATGTTTTATACAAAAATAGATTGTGGGGATGAGAAAAGAAGTATTTTTTATGATTTTTGCACCTGCCGCAGTTGCAAACCTTTAGTGCCTACGTACCACCTTCTATGCAATAGGGGATCAGGGTACATGTAGTTCACCTTTACCAAATTTAAAACATAAATGTGTTGATTAATTTTAAGTGACAAGACATCATTGTCATTGTCCAAGTGGAAAACATACTTACTACCCACAATTATGAGAAAGGAGAATTTGCATCATCTCAAAGTGGAGTATATAGCTTGGATTTTAAAATCAATAAAGCCTCATTCAACACCCAAGTGGAAAATATCTCACTTCACCACATATCGTAGAAGTATAGTAGCTCACATCACTATAGGGATTGACAAGAGTCTAATATTTTGAGAAAGTTTTTAAAGTAAAAAGCCAAAATGGCAAAATGGTTTGAATGAGATTGATTGACTTTTAGTCTTCTCACAAAAGTCAAGGTATTATTAAGTTGATTAAAGTTTGATTAAGAAATTATTTTTTTTGAAAATGCATAGGCATAAGTCCAGGTTTATTATGAAAGTTGTTCAAGTTTAAAATCAATAAAAGTTTTCAAATGGAGGGAGAATATTTTTGAAATTAAAGAAGATGGGAGGAGATGAAGGGGAAAGAACCATCTAACCAACAAGAAGCTAACACTTGACACAATCAGTCAATGTAGAATTCCCAATCTTTGGATTTGAAACCAAACAAACAAAGACAATAAACCTTTTAAGAAAACCAAATTTCATTTGCATTAAGTCTTCACAAAAATTGGGCTGAGTAACAACTGTATACAGTTTAATTTTAGATCACAGACAAAGCATGTAATCACAATTACCTGCACACACAAAAACAAACAACCCAATATCTTGGAGTATACCCCAAGAACTCTAGAAAAAATAACAATTGAGGTCACAAGGTTTCAAAGTAGGTCACAACTTCTAATCCTAAGTCAAATAAGTCCATCACTCCATAATTCCAAGGATAGTAACCAAGAAGTCCAAGTAACATTAATGTTTTTTAGGGTTTAATTTGATTATTAGGTATCTTCAAAAATAAAATGAAAACTCAAATGAGCTAAACAAAAAATGACATAAAAGGTAAAGGCTCAAGTGAGCAAAGATGAAAATAGAATGAAATGTAAATGCTAAAATAAATGTGCCTAAAGTAAAAGCAAAAAATAAAGTCAATTGTTAGGAATTAGTAGTTAGTTGAATGACCATCTTGAAACTTGTATTTGGAACTTATTAGAAGATTGATAAAATTAAAGCCTCTCAATAACAAGTTGCATTTGCTTTTTGTCAAGTATATCATTCATTTAAATCTCAAGGCAACAATAAATGATCAATGATGTCTAAGTGATTCATTTGACCAAAGTTGATGAGAATTCATTAGAGGATTCGTAGGACTAAAGCCTCCTAATAATGAATTTCAAGGTTATTGGATCAAAGGATTAAAATTAACATACTTTGGCTTACAAACATGGGTTTGGGCCACGAATGATCATTTTCTCAACTCGGGACAAAATTTAGCGTTATGTTAAGCAATCATAAGTGGACTTATATAGAAGTCGCACCTATTTTGAGACCGGTCAATAGCAATCTATGTACCATATGTTTTGAGACATGATATGGAAAGCATGCTCCAATAACATTTAGTACAATAAGAATGGGATAAGATAAAGAGGGATAGGGTGAGGAATAAACCACATTTGAACTAAAAATTTAATCAAACTATTATTAAAATTATTCATCCATTTCTATAGAGTTAGACTCAACACCATAGATTTAATGATGTTAATAAAGTTCATGATCCAAATTTCATAGTCCAAGATCAGCCAGAATATATAAAAAATAAAAATTGTATTTAAAATAAGAAAATAAGTTTTTTAAAAAATGATTTAAAAGTTAAATAAAGAGGAAAAATAGCAATGATATTCAAAATAATCAAGAAAAATTAAATAAGACAATAAAAAAAATCAGAAATGAGCTTAAATATTTATATAAAATTTTTGGTAATTTTTTTAAAGTCAGAAACTATTTTTAAAATTAAAAGAAATAGACAAAATAAACCAAAAATGAAGAAAAATAGTAAACTCAGAAATAGAAATAAATGATGTCACTAATCTTTGTCAAAAGATCATTGGATCCTTCCATAATTTTTCCAGAATTTAAAAATGAAGAAAAGTATTTTTTAACAATTAAAACAATTCAAATAAAGTAAAAAATTATAAATAAATATCAAAACAGAAAATAAAATTGGGAAAATGATAATCAGAAAGAGAAAAATCAAAAGTATTTTTCATAATTTTTTCAGATTTTTTGAAGTTAAAATTAGTTTTCTATGATTTTTTTAAGTTTAAAATAATTTAAATATAAAAAATCAGAAAATAAAATAAAGTCAAAAAAATATAGACCAATGGATGAGAGTCAAAATGCGTTAGTAAGTTAATCCAATGGATCAGACGCGTTGTGCATATCACAGTATTTAGTGACTAATACATTGGATCAATAATTAAATCAGATTTTTTGAAAAATGTGTGGCACGCCTTCATTGGTTGATAGATGACACGTTGGTCATCTTCAACCTCCAGTCAACGGATTTGTAGGTTCTAGAAACTGTAAAATTATGACACGAGACCAGTATCATTCGCTTTGTCTCTTCAAGACGATTCCAATGGTACCTTCACGAAAAATTTATATAAATTGTAGCTCATTCGTTTTTGAAAAGAAATTTTGAAAAGGGATTTAAAATTTCATGGCCAAAACGTACTTCCAGTTGAAAACAAGTGTTGCAACTAGAACCATGATGATGAGAGCTTCATAACATTATCAAAGTTTGAGAGAATTGGTGAAGGAATCTACCTATTGAAGTTAAGTTGCAGAGCTCTGAAACTGGACTTGGCTAGCACGATTTAGAGAGTCTTAGAGCTTAATTCTTCTCCTGTTAGCTTCAGTGAGGTTCAAGGAAGGTGAATTGACAAAGAAAAATGATTGAGAAAGACTGTAAGAGTAAATTCGAAGTTGTAGAAAATTGAGTTCAAGAGGAAGTTGGCAGGGTGATTCTGGTTGTCTAAGCTTGATAAAATGAATGAGGGGTGATCCTCTATTTATAGGGAAGCTGATGGAATGGTCAAGAAAAGTGTCTCTTGTAATTTGATCAAAACTCGTCCAAACTTTGTGTTTCAATGCACTAATCACTTCTAGAAGTTCACTAAACATGTTTAGATGCAAAAGCGCGCATTAAAAATTCTTTTAGAAGTTAAACCAAGGATTTCAAATTCTGATTTTTGAAGAAACTTCGGTTTCAAGTTACCAAGTTCAAATCAATGGCATTCTCAGCTCAAGGAGTCTTAGAACATGATTCTTGAAGCTTTAGAAAGATGAGATTATAATCTTTACAATTTGTAAAGAATGGAATCAAATGGATGCTTGAGCTGAAAGTTGCAATGAATCAAAGTTGAGAAAAAGAAGTTGACTTTCTATACTTAGAAAATTTCTAAGTTTTTCTTCAAAAATGACCTATAATGTCTTGCATCCAAACATGTCATTCCATTTGAAATTTTCTCTTGACCATATAAGATGGCATGAAGTAGATATCTTGAATGGTATTTTGAGACTTGAAACCTTCAAAATCTCAAAAAATTGAGAAAGTTATGACTTGTTGAAGTTGGCAAAAATTCATAAAATGACCTATAATCTTTTGCATTGTAAGGGCATCTTCCATTCCTTTTCACACTTTGAACTTAAAATAAAAGTTGAAGATTACATGTTTAAAATCAAATTGAAAAAATAATGGGTTCAAGGTGATAAAAATTGACCAAGTTATGATATTTTGAAGTCATATATGGGTATTTGACGGATTGTTTAGAGGACTTGTAATCTTTATTTATCATTAGGTATCTTCCACACAAAATTTCATTGAAACTTTTGAAGTGATTTGTTGATAACCCTTTGAAGATAAGAATGTCTTTGGAATCAATCAAAAACACCAAAGGATGCGCAAGATATACGCCTTTGAAGTTCAAAACCCTAGCTCCTAGAGCAACAAAATTCCTTGGGAACCCTTTTCAATTTTGATCAAACTTTCTTGCACAAATACTTTTTTCATGTCAATAGAAGTTGTTAAGGATGATAAGGAGAAAACATATCAACCAAATCCACTTCCAAATCTTGAAAATTGAGGAAAGTAAGAACTTGTGATTGTTGAAACCAAAGACTTGTCCAACTGAGTCAAACTTCTTCAATCAACCCTTGTATTTTTGGACTACTTTTTACAACTTGAGGCATGATGAGTCATCATAGACTTTGTCATGATATCATTTCAAAATATCGTCAATAATGAAGCTTGAATCTCAATGATGCTTTGTTGAAGAAGGCATAGAAATAAACTTATGAACTTATGGATCAACTTGCTAAAAAGTGTTGTGCTTTCACCTATGATATCAACAATTTGGGCAAACATACATTGTATTTATTAGTTAAAAGTTAGTCAAAACATTGATGACAACAAGATGCAAATTAAGGTGCTTGGTGATTTTCCATGGGCAAATCTAAAGATAAGGAGAAGAGCTAAACCCTAGTGTGTGATCTTGTTGTGATTGAGTTGATATGATATGATAGAGGAATCTTAAGAGCAAAAATTGGGATACAACATGTACAAACCACAATTATCACATATGTTGTAAGTCGAAAATCTTGTAAAAGTAAATACAGTATACGTTAGTCATGCAAATGATTCATACTGTGGATTTGCATATTTTTATACATAATATTATGCAAAATGGAGCGACAAAAGGTCATGAATATAAGCTAGCACATCCATTTTCCATTTACTTAGTGCATCCTTTTCTAGCTATCTTTGTTTAGTTATTCTCTTATTTCCCTTTTGGCATAATGGGAGTTTTAATTACAGGTCCGACAATGGTTCAATTTTTGCATAATTGGTTTGCACCATCAGTTCAGTTTTTATCACAACATAACCAATCTTACAACAACATAAATTTAAGTTCTGATATATTTTGACAAGAGTAATTGATTTAAACAAGCATGATATTCTAGTTAAAACTTTATGAACAATTATGAAGTGAACTAACTTTAATTATGCTTTGTTAATTACTATTTTTGAATGAAATTATTTGAATTGGAAAGTGGAACAGATCTTGGAAGCTATTGCATTTGGAAATCAATTGATGAAAATGAGATTATTGGAGTTTGGGTTTGTGTTGTTGATTATTCTATTAGCTTTTCATGTTTCAGTAAAAGGTGAGATTTACATAATAACTTCTACAAGATTTTGGCAAGTTATGTTTCTGGAAAATGTTCATGAGCCAGCCTTAGATTGTGTCGAGATTTTGCTTCAAGGCATGGGGAAATGTTATTTTGCGGTTCTATTACTTCAAATTTTGAACCATTAAGTTTTTCATCTAATAGAAATTTATCAAATGGTTCCCATTCTTAATTGTTTCAATGTTCGATCTAAATTATGATCTATAAATGCTTTGGTTACAAATTTTACATTCAATTTACTCTTGATTCTTGTTTCAATACTCAAATCTGTATGTTTTGTACGTCATCAAAACACTAAACAATGTTGTTTTCTGTTTGGAATTTTGTGTCTGCGTTGCAAGTCCTAAATGTTCCACAAGGTTAATGTTTTACTTAGTAATTATCATAGGAAATCTATCACATGAAATTCTAGGATGTTAATAGATTGTAATTCATGGTAGAATTTGGCACAATACTTTTTTATCATAAGATGATAATCATAGTTTCTCTATAAATAGTTATGACACATTAACCAAATCTTTCTTGAAAACCTGATATTTTCTATTATTGAAGTTGGAGTCAAGTTGCTTTCATCTATGGTAGGTTATGGATTTTATTCTGTTATTGCGTGATACAGTTTTAGTGAGAGAAGAAAGAGAGAATAATAAAAAAAAAATAAGAATTATATTATTCACTTGAATTGTATTGTATAAATAATGATACAAACTATGACTATTTATATACAACCATAATTAAGTTTGGGCTTACCAACTTGGATTATATTTGATATTATATTTAATATCTCAACATATCTAACTTGGATTATTATAGAGAATTTTTTTCTCCACCCTATAGTCTAAAGAAATACCCTATGTATTTCTTAAAATGCCCCTTGGAACAGAAAATATATTTCTGGTGCACACCTTTTTCTGTTAAAACTTGACTAGAAATCGGAAATGCATTTGTAAAGCGAACCAAAAATATATTCCTGGTTCCTGCGCAGATAGTACCAAAAAGATTTATGCTGCCAGTGGGTCTTTTTGCACATTGTTTTGCATTGAATACAAAGACGTATACTATAAAAAATACTACAAAGTCATATATAACAAAGACATATATAAATAGATAAAAGTAAACAATACAAAAGGTGTTCGTAGTCAATATAGGGGGTAACCCAAAATATTATCCAAATACAATCAAAAAATAATAACCAAAATACACATACAACATCAAAGACTAATAGGTATGGTGGACTCTAAGTCGGTCTATTATCCTCCTAACATTCCTCCGCTGCCTCTTGTACTGTAGAGCCGTCTGAGCCCCTGTCATGATAGCATCCAGAACACCTCTAACATCAGATCCATTAGGAAACAAACCTCCATCAATACCCTCCTATGCAATATTCATGATACGACGACACTTAGACAACAAATCAGTGGCATGATCGGCCCTAGCCAACTCATCCTCTAGAATCTCCTAATGAGCTAATCTCGGTGGGTTTCCTATAGCATCTTGTGAAGGCGTGAGAAACACAAGAAACGGGGTTTGAATTAGATTTCACCAAAAATAATTTGAATTTATTTCGGTGATGAATGACCAAGTTAACCTAGAACATAAAAATAAATGAACACGGTTATTTTTATTCTGATTCACTATTAATGAAGCTACTTCAGTGCACCCTTCGAGGTGATTTCGCCTTCAACAAGGACTTAATCCACTATAATCAAACTAATTATAGATAACCTACAATAAGTCATATCAACCTTATTGGCACCCCTAATAAGTCAATTGATCCTTATTACAAATCTACTCAAGCCATAACAGGAATCTTCTTGAGATCAAACCTTCACTCGGTCTCTCAAGGTATCAATCAACAACAGTTGAATACTTTTAGTGTATTATAGATTGCTTCTTGTAAGCAGATTACACATATGTTTCAATACAAAGAAAACACCTAAGTGTTTTACAACAAGATAATATCAACAACTCCTTGCTTATTTACAAAACTATACACAAAAGATTTTCTCTAAAGAGTTTTCACAGCTCTTTGTGTATTTTTGCTTGAGCTTGATTTAATCTGATATATTTTATGTAATGTTGATTCTTAATTTTCTTCATCTTCCAAGTCTTCCTTTTTTATCTTGTAAAAGAGATCCATTGAAAGGATAGAAAGATAATCGGAAATCCAGCTATTTGTTCTTAATGATCATAATGAGAGTGATTACATTATAGTACAGAAAAAGATTGTCCTTACACTGTAACGCCCGTTAATTTAATTAATTATTTAATTAAATTATTATTTTTGGATTATTTGTTGAAGTTGTGAGAATTATTGGTAGAAGTTGTTAGATTATTATTAATTAATTAAATAGTTGATTACCTAATACTTCAAGAGGACATGATTCAATTTGGGTGATTGTTGATAGGCTTACAAACTCGGCTCATTTTATTCCTATTAACATCAGTTTTCCAGTATCGAAGTTGGCAGAGATTTACACTAGTGTAATTGTGAAGATGCATGGTGTCCCTTTGTGCATTGTGTACGATAAAGATACGAGGTTTACTTCAGATTTTTGGAAGAGTTTGCATGAGGCGTTGGGTTCGAAGTTGAGGTTGAGTTCAGCATATCATCCTCAGACGGGTGGTCAAACTGAAAGGACTATCCAGTCGTTAGAAAATTTGTTGAGAGCATGTATTCTTGAGCAGGGAGGTTCGTGGGATACTTATCTTCCATTAATAGAGTTCATTTATAATAATAGTTACCATTCTAGTATTTGAATGGCACCTTTTGAAGCATTGTATGGTCGGAGATGTAGAACTTCTTTATATTGGCATGAATCTGGAGAAAGTGTAGTGCTTAGACCCGAACTTGTTCGTGAGACTATTGAGAAGGTGAAGTTGATTCGAGAAAAGATGAAAGCTTCCCAAAGTAGACAAAAGAGTTATCATGACAAGCGAAGGAAAGATTTAGAATTTCAAGCAGGTGACCATGTGTTTCTGAGAGTTACACTTGTGACTGGAGTTAGGCGAGCATTGAAGTCTAAGAAGCTCACTTCTCATTTTATTGGTCTGTATCATATTTCAGACAGAGTTGGAAATGTTTCTTATAGAGTGGCTTTACCGCCTAATCTTTCGAATTTGTATGATGTGTTTCATGTGTCACAACTTCGGAAGTATATTTCAGATCCATCTCATGTGATTCATATGGATGATGTGCAAGTACGGGATAATCTTACTGTGGAGACAATGCTTGTACGAATTATGGATCGTGAGATTAAGACTCTAAGAGACAAAGAGATTTCTTCGGTGAAAGTAGTATGGTTAGGAGCTATCGGAAAAAGCATGACGTGGAGGTTCGAAAGCAAGATGCAGGACTCCTATCCTGAGTTATTCGAATAAGGTGAATTTTCGAGGACGAAAATATTCTAAGTGGGGGCGAGTTGTAACGCCCATTAATTTAATTAATTATTTAATTAAATTATTATTTTTGGATTATTTGTTGAAGTTGTGAGATGTTGAGAATTATTGGTAGAAGTTTTTAGATTATTATTAACTAATTAAATAGTTGATTAATAATAATAATAATAATGATGTTGGAATTAATAGAACAATTGTGTTGGGCTCATGTTATTGGTTGGAAGTAGTAAAGTGGGGGTGTGTAGGTTAGGCCCAATAGGATTGATATATAAGGTTAAACTGACACAAGGATTTGGCCTTTGGAGAATAAAGAGTTTTGTATGTTGACCGGAAGAACTGTGCGGAAAGAGGAGCATCTGCCCGGTGTCGAGCAGAGCAAAGCGAGGATTACGGCCAGAGCTTTGGTTGAGCGAACTTCAATCCAGGTAAGGGTGGGGTTCTAACCTTATAATGGGATTTATTATGTGTATTGTGTGGGAATTGGTTGTTTGTATGACTGTTCTGCGTTGATGTTTCTGAATCTATTATTGAAGTTGCCTGTTTCCTCATGTTGTGGTTGTTTAGGGAGTTACCATAAGACTGTTGTAATGAACCTGTTATAGGAAGTTTCTCGGTTGTTATGTGTTGTACCCCAAAATTTTCCCTCTCATTTCATCAACATTTTTTTCATCACAAGACCCTTGGAGCTCAAGATCAAGTTAGGGTTTTGCTCTGCTCAAGACTCCTCCTTGCACTGTTGACCCAAATTAGGGTTTGAGTTTGCACAAAGATGTTTTGACCTAAAATTCCCAAAGTGACTTTTATACTTCATGTTGGACTTACAAGTTTATCCATACCAAGTTTCAAGCCTTGATTCCAATTTTTGCCCAGTCAATTGGACAGTTGACCTAGAAATCAGTTGTATTGGGGAAAAAGTCAACTGTGGCCAATTGACAGTCAAACCTCATGGAATTTGACCCACATCAACATAATGAACTCATATGAACCATTTGGTCAAGTTTGGATCACAATTCCACAAGAAATTTGATCAGATCACTAAAAGGGTAAAATGGTCATTTTTAGAGTTTTGACTGCACAAAGGCAATTTTTGACTGTTTGACCTAACCAATGGAAAACCAAGCTCACATATGGACTCAAGAACTCAATGGCATTGTCTTGACCCATTCAACAAGTTCAAAAGATCCCAAATGCATGGAATTGACAAATGAATTTTCCAGTCAATTGATCAAAATTTGACTGTATACTAAAAAGTCAAACTTTGACTTTTTGGTCAAAATCAAGTGCCAAGATTCATTTTTCATCAAGACATATCAAATTATGAAACTTGTTCATCAAGAAATCCAAATTTGCAAATTAGGATTTAAAATGAGAAAATTTCATAACTTAGAATTTTTCTAAGTTATGAAACTTCCTTATTTTTTCCTAACTTTGTCCCATTTTTTCACCAAGACGCAAATGGATTCAAACAAAACTCAAAACATAAACGTTGTAGTCCATTACAAAATCTACAACTTTGATTCACAAAGTTTTCTCAAAGGAATCTTGTAGCTCAAGTTATGATTTTTGGAATAAGGGTGCAAAACATTTTTAACTTAGAGAAATTTTGACCTATTCTAGGCAGGATTTTTGTCCAACTTCATGGCCACTTTTCACATGATTCCACTTGGAATTTCAATTTTCATTACAAAGATGGATTGTAGTACACATTCCAAGCTTTCCAAATTGTCCAATAACTTCTCAAACACCCTTGTGGTTAGGGAGAATCGAATTTGCAAAGTTGGGCAAAATCCACTTTTGTTCTTGGCCAAGGCTTGTTCATAACACTTTGCATTTTCAACTCAGTATGGTTTATGCTAGCTAGCAGGACTCTAATCCTCTTCACACTCAATAATTAAATGCCAAACCATTGTGTTCGAGCATTATTTTGTTCATTTGGTCATTACATGCAAGATTAATCCATAATTAGAAAAAGCAACTTTGCCATTTTTGTAAAGTAGTGCTTTATGTCAAATTCAAAATCCAAGAGGCATGGACCAGATCTTTGAGGCTAGCATTTGTACACAAATCACTCTGATCAAGAACAAGAGGGGCAGCATAGATAGAAAAGAGATAGAGGCATGTATTGAAACTTGAGTTTACTTACTTCAAAAACAAGCAAGATTACAAAACAACTCCAATCTCTTATTCCTGTAAACACCAACCAAAACAAATTTGCAAACACTTTCCATACATCAAACCAAGCCTAAGGCACGAATCAACCACCCCTCAAACCTCCTCAAACACAAAAACACAGTTTTTCTGCAAAACAGAGTCTCTGCTGCAGATTGACTTCCACAAACATTTCCACTCATGCACTTTGGTTAAAAAGAGTTCAAACATGTTCCATATCATCCACTGAAGCTATCCCAAGCATTGAATCCAAGTTGTAACATCCTTAACATCGTTTGCCATTTTTGCTTTCAAGCTGTGCAGGTGGACTTCCATAGCACGATACAGGCAGTTTCAGAGCAAGCCAAGCATAGGAGAAGCATCCTTGGACTTCAGGAAAGTTGTACCAAAGCTCAAACTCCATTGAAGATACCCCCATTGCTATACACGAATCAAGCTGAGACAGGTAAAACATGAACTTCTATCTCTCAATCTAGGAAGAGTTAGGCTTAGGTTTGTGAATGAAACATGTTCTCCTCATAGCCCTGAAGCCATCCATATACTTACTTTTCATTTATATTATGCGTACTGTGAGAATTTTGGCCATGAACATTGGAGAAAATTTAGGTCAGAAATTGGGGATGAAGAAATTCTCCTTCGTTTCTTAGAGTTAGGTTAATTTTTTTTTTATGTATGAATTCGTCTCTTGATGCTCTACATTGTTTATGTTATGAGTTTTTGTTAAAAGTCAAAGAATCAGGAGTTTGAATGAAGCATAAAGGGCGCGCGTTTTTGACAGAAGCTGGAGGTTGAAGAAGGTGGACTTGGGCTGGGCCTGAGTTGTTCTTGCTGCTTGCACCCTTTTTTTTCCATTTACACCCCCCTGGCCCATTGTGTGATATTTTATTCATTTTTGATTTTTTCTTTTTGATTCTGACTTATTATTTTTTGCTCAAATATAAAAAATATTAAAAATATTTTTCCATACATTTTTGCATTTTATTTGGCATTTATTTGTCTTATTTAGCATATGTATATAAATAAATATAATACTTTTTATTTAAAACATTAAACAAATAATACAAAAATATATTTTTCTTAGTTATTATTTTTTGTTTACATTTTGAAAACATTTTCTAAAAATATACTTTTTTGTAAATAATTAATATTTTTATTCTTGTACATATTTAGTATATTTAAATATATATAACATAAATACTTGTATATTTATTAGAATATTTAGGATAAAAGTGTAAAAATAATACATTTTTATTTTTATTAATATATGACATCAAAAATACTTTTTTTTACAATATACTTCCTTTTTTTTATTTTTTTGTATATAATTAACAAATATTGTATATAATAAATAAATAAATACTATTTATTTAAAAACTAGGGTTTTGCCTTAAAAATAACAAAATATCCAAAAAATTGACTTTTTTATTTCACATTGAAAAATACTCTCATACATAAAAAATCCTTTTTGTGCATAATACATTTTGCATATTTATTATATTTGTTTATATATTGTACAATTTAATATTTGTATATTCAATATGGATGTAATAGTTTTAGATTTAATTTCTTGCTAAATATCCCCCATTCAAACATTTGTACCCCCATCCCCATAATTATGTTGTAATAATTTAGGACTTTAAATTTCCGCATTTAAAAGCTTTCAAATTATGCCATGATAGACCTAGGGTTTGTATGCAAATCAAATAACAAATAACTTGACCTAAATTCAAAGACAAAAATGCATGAAAATGGATAACACCAAGCACACATGCACCCCTAGGGTTTCTCCACTTGTTGCCTTCAATAATGGGTCATATTGCATGTTGAGTATCTTTGGCAAAACAAAAACAAATCAAATGATCATAGTCCCTCGATGACGCTTTCTCAAGTTGCCTAAAAATTGATCAAGTCCCTTAAAGGAAAATTGCCAAAGACACTTGGCACTATTGCATTCATTGTCTAAACGATGACTCGCGCCCGTCCCGTTAACATCCTAACACAAGATTGTCCACCAAATACAATGGTGGAACAATACTGTTAAAAGTGTTAAAACATAGGAAAAAATCTTTGAGTAAATTTAGGGGTAGACAACTCTTAGTTACTTGATCAAACTTGCAAAACATACTTGCCTACTTTCAAAACACACTCCACAACACAACTTTCAAAACAACTTTCAAAACATTGAAAACTTTTCGAAAGACAAATACACCTTTGTATACATTCAAACATGGATCATTACAAAGGTTGCCACAACAAATGGCCTCTTTTCAAAACCTTTTTCAAAATCACACACAAAGCACCATTTCAAACAATTGAAAATGTAAGGCAAGTGATCTAAGCAAGTAACTAAGAGCCCATGGATAACCATGGATAGAAAGGGTGCTAATACCTTCCCTTTCTATAATCTACTCCCTGAACCCAAGAAAACATCTCAAAGGTTTTTGCTGTGCTTTTTAACCTTTCCTTAGGATAAAATAAAAAGTCGGTGGCGACTCTTGCTAAACCGAAACGTTTGCGAAAACAAACGCAAAACCTCAAGTCAGTTCTCCCACCGTATCACCAGAACTGGCGACTCTGCTGGGGATAACTTTAAAAGTGGAGAAACCTTAGGGCTTAGATCACCCTTTTGCATGACTAATTGTTTACTTTGATTGCTTTACATTTTGGTTCTCTTGTTTGGGCTTGAAATCCTACACCCGGATTTGGGAAACATTCATAGATAGCAATACGTTGTGGAAACTGTGCGGGGTATACCGACACGTTTGAAGCAATAGCTATATTAGTGCGACATATTTGTGAGTACCGGTAACCCTTGAGTTCAATCAAGGAGAGTACGGGGCCACTGAGTGATGTCACTAAGCACTAATGACCTAGAACCTTACTTGACCATCTTGGCCTTTTATTAGGGGTAGTGAGATGACCGGCTTTTGGTCGCTAGTTAAGTGGCTAAACCAAAACAATGAACATGAAAAACAATCCAATGATATTGAGATCCTTAGAACCCGGTTACTATTTATAGGACAGGTTTTTAAGCCAACTTTACTCAAGAGGGTACTTACCTATGAAACCCCATGCAAGCCTGAAACTAGGGTTTTGTGTGACTTGCTTGTACATATGTTTGTGCATACATCATGAACATCATAAAGCATCATATGCATCCACTAACCATTTCAAAGGTTTGGATTTTCATCTTTGTTCTTGTTTTGTAGGTCATGGAAATTCTTCGCAGGAAAACTATCCAAGTCAACCTTGTGAGAATCCCTCCTCAACTCAAGGAGCTCACATCCAGAATTCCAGAAAGCTCTCTCTTCAGTGAAAGACATGGTAGACTGCTCAGCCTAGTCAACACCAACGTTGAAGAGGACATGGTGAAAGTGTTGTTCCAATTCTTTGACCCCCTTCATCACTGTTTCACATTCCCCGACTACCAATTGGTGCCTACTTTGGAGGAATTTTCTCAACTCCTGAGAATTCCTATTCTTAATCAACTACCCTACAACGGTACGGAAAGAGAACCGAGGCCTGAAGATGTTGCTCAAGCACTACACTTGCAACCATATGACATCAAGGGGCATTGGGAAACTAGAAGTGGTGTCAAAGGCTTCTTGGCAAAATTCTTGTTTGAGAAGGCACAAGAGTGTTGGAATTCCTTGGATCTACAAGCCTTTGAAGAGATTGTGGCACTCCTCATTTATGGGTTGGTCTTGTTCCCAAATCCTGACCAACTTATAGATGTCAATGCTGTCAAGATTTTCCTATCCAGGAATCGCATACCTATATTGCTTGGGGACATCCTCCACTCATTTTACACACGAACAATGAGAAAGAGAGGTGTTCTCATGTGCTGTACTTCTCTCCTTGCAAGGTGGTTTATTTCGCACCTTCCACAATCTGTTTTGAAGAATGAACAAGGCTTAAGGTGGTCACAACGGTTGATGACCCTCACACACTCTGATGTACATTGGTGTTCTCGGTCCAGAGAAAATGTCATCATCGTCGATCGTTGTGGTGAGTTCCCTAATGTTCCATTACTTGGCATTAGAGGAGGAATTACCTACAACCCTTGTCTAGCTTTGATACAATTTGGATATGCACGGAGGGATGGCCCTCATGACATGCTGATTCCTGACCTAGTTTTTGACTTTGACAACGATGCGCAAGGACTACGCCAAAGATTCATCAGAGCTTGGAGGATGCCTAACAAGGTAGATAGCAACACACTGGGGCACAAGAACTCCATCCCTCTTGAGCCTTATCTCAAGTGGTTACGAACCCGAGCCCAGAATCTTATGATGCCTTACCCTCATATTCTCCCTTTGATTAAAGAGCCCGTTAAGGAAGGAGAGGTTCCTTACACCATCCTACATCCTGACATGCCAACATCATGGGAAGAAATGCAGAAGAGTTGGATCCAACTCAAGGAGGAACAGAATACTTTTGAAGCCAGCTTCTACGCCAGTGAGAAGAAGGTTTTAGAGCTTACTCGCCGAATTCATGAGGAGGAGACCCTCAACACTTACATCGCACCAAAGAGGATGCGCAACGTCTTTTTGCCTTAAGAAGTTTTTGTAATATTTGGCCCATGGGGCATTTATGTACTGACAAAATTTCTTCTTATTAATATGACGTGTGTTTGCAACAAATTTTGAATTTTCTAAATCCTTGAATGCATTACATGAATAAACATATCATTCATCATATGCATAAACAGGTCTTCACACCAGGTTTCCTTATCTTTCTACTGTTTATTTCAGTAAGATGGATCTCGAACAGACGGTCAAAGATCTGCAGGCACAAAACTCACAGTTTCAACAGCTCCTAATGACCTTAGCCAAGGGTCAGGAGGATCTTAAAGCACTGCTAGGGAACAAAGAACAAGAAAAAGGAAAAAAGAAGAAGAAAAGAGTAGGGGTAGCTACACTGGGAAGAAGGTTTGAGAATGAAGCTAGGAGAGTTCTTGAATTCCCCTCCACATCTGATGAGGGAACCGGTAAAGGAAAGGGGGCTGCACTACCTTCTGATTCTGAGGCTGAAGAGGAAGAGGTTGAGGAAGATGAAGACTACTCAGAGCAACAATACCCGCCAGTGGACGACAAATACAAAAACCTGGAGGATAGGCTGGCAACTATGGAGCTGCAAAGGGTTCTCGGGTTAGATTTTGAAGAATTGGGATTGATTGTTGGGATTGTGATCCCTCCAAAGTTTAAGGTGCCAATTTTTGCAAAATATGATGGGCTGTCTTGCCCGAAGATTCACCTAAGGTCGTATGTCCGGAAAATTAAACCTCATTCATCCAATAGAAATCTTTGGGTACACTTCTTTCAGGACAGCTTGTCCGGTACACAACTAGACTGGTTTTACCAGCTTGAGAGGTCAGAAGTGCATAACTGGGAAGACTTGGAAGCTGCTTTTTATCGCCAGTATCAATATAACACTGACTTGGCGCCAACCCGTACTCAATTACAAAGTATGGGGATGGCCTCAAATGAGGGATTCAAAGAATATGCCCAGAAATGGCGCGACTTGGCCGGAAGAGTGCAGCCACCTCTTTCAGATAGGGAACTAGTTGATATGTTCTTGGGGACCCTATCTGGCCCGTTCTTCAACCATTTGATCAGGAGCTCTTCTGCAGGGTTTACTGAATTTATTCTGACTGGATAACGGGTGGAAGCTGGTATTAAGAATGGGAAGATTCAAAGGGATGCCTCTACATCTACAACTGTTAAGAAATCATTTCCAGCCAAGAAGGAGGCAGTTGTTGTGTACTCTCAAAAAGGATCGGGAAGAACTGAGCGCCGGCCGACTGTGGGGGCCGTGATGATTCAAAATTCGTCAAATGATCAGCCTCGTACCAATCAGTCTAGACCTAACCAGCAACGGGTAGAACGGCCACAACGGCAGTTCACCCGCATCAATATGAATCCTGCAAAAGTTCTTCCCCACTTGTTGAAGTTGAATCTGACTGGTTTAAAGGAGGCACCGAAAAACCCTAACACCACATCTCCATACTATCATGCCAATGCTAAATGTGCCTACCATTCTGATAGCGCCGGACATGACACCAACAATTGTTGGGCGCTAAAGAATAAAATTCAAGACTTGATAGACGCAAAAGAGGTTGAGTTCGACGCCCCCGAGAAGCCGAACATAATATCCGCTCCGATGCCAAAGCATGGCCATCATGTTCATGTCGTGGAAGAAGATCTGTATGTTTCTGCTGTTGATGATCTGGTAACTCCACTACTAACAATCATGTTGAATCTGTTGAAAGCTGGGATTTTCCCAGGATGTAAAGAAGACTGCTACTGTTGTTCCTCCCTACCAATCGACTATCCATTGCTGAAGATAGGCATCCAAGGCCTAATGGACAACCAACAAATTGTTTTCGAAAAGATTCCTGCTACTCCAACTCCTATCAAAGATGTTTCAATAATCACCATTTCCACCAATCTTTCCAAGGTCCCTAAAAAGCCTGTTAAGATTACATCAGTTCCGAAGATTGTTCCTCTGAAAATAACCATGCCTGGGCCTGTCCCCTACAAATCTGACAAATCAATACCATGGAATTATGGTGGAGAAATCTACTACCATGGTGTTAAACAAATTGAGATAACTTAAGAGAGCTCTGACGAAGAAGATGCTGACGTCGGAAACATTGCCGGTACGAGCAAGATTACCCGAAGTGGGAGAATTTTCTCTCCAGAGATTGCCCCTCCAAAGGCAATCTTTGGACCCTCAGCTGCTGCCAAAGTTACTCCTGCACCGATAAAAATTTCTGCAAGGACTCCGTTGATTGAAGAAGCTGTTACTCCTGTGGTTGTCCCTCTTACCTTTGCTGATAAGGGGAAAGGGATCCAAGATGAGCTCGTCAGGACGAGGGCTCAGCCATTGGTCATCCCCGAAACCTCTAAGAAAGAAATGGAGGAGATTCTGAAAATAATAAAGAAGAGTGATTATGACGTGGTAGAGCAATTGGGGCAAACCCCCTCGAAGATCTCCATGCTAGCTTTGCTGCTTTGTTCGGAGGCTCATGCCAAGGCCTTGATAAGGTTTTTGAAGACAGCCCATGTTCCCCAGGAAACCTCAGCCGATCAATTCCAGGATTGTGTAGCCAGCCTTATCGCCGACTACGGCCTAGGTTTCTCTGATGCTGACCTGACTCCGAAGGGAAGAAAGCACAATGACGCATTGCATGTGTCAGTTGAATGCCGAGGAACTACTCTTGCCCATGTTTTGTTCGACACCGGTTCTTCTCTGAACGTGCTGCCTAAGAAAGCTCTGGATCGATTGGATTGTGAAGGCTTGGAGCTGAAACCAAGTAATATCATTGTCAGGGCCTTTGACGGGTCTAAAAGAATGGTGCATGGGGAGGTCGACATCCCGATCAAGGTGGGCACTGAAGTATTCCACTCAACTTTCTATGTGATGGACATCCGTCCGTCATACTCTTGCTTGCTAGGAAGGCCATGGATACATAATGCTGGCGCGGTCACTTTCTCCCTACATCAGATGCTGAAATACCCTGTCAAAGGAAAAATCATAAATGTACACGGTGAAGAGGAGTACATGATCAGTCACCTGAAATCCTTTAGGTATGTGGAAGTGGAGGGCGAATTCATTGAGATACCGTTCCAACACTTCGAGGAAATTGCTCCCGAGGTTGCAGTAGCAAAGGCAGTAGCTGAGGTACCCAAGCAGGTGGCCAGGATGGCATCTCTGAAAGACGCACAGGCTGCAATGAAGGATGGAAAGAGCTCAACATGGGGGCAGTTGCCTGACATTCCTCACAAAACAGACAAGTTTGGGTTGGGATTTACCACTGCGGGGCAAAAAGCTATGCGTCGCTCAAAAATTGAAAGGACACCCATCAAGATTTCTCCTCATGGAATCAATGCTTTGGAAGACGAAGACGAAGAGGCCAACATTGAAGATTGGATCTTCCCAACCATTGAAGGGGGACTACACAACTGGGAGGCGAAAGACTTCGTCCCCATTACTTTCATTAATCAGTAACTTATCTTTCAAACATTTCCTGTTGGTCTGTAATAATTACTTTTAAACAATCTGCACACTACTTTTTCACCTCATGCCTTGCCCGGGGCATGTAGGTCCGTTTGTAAGGGTTTTGATTCTCTTCATATTCATATGCCATGTTTAATGATTCATTGTACGTTTTTCATATATAAACTGTTGTGTTCATTTTCTTTCCTTTTGCATTTTTGTTTGTTTAAGGATGGCTATCCCTTACACACACCCACACTCACAAATGCAGGTACCCATCCACTATGGATTCTATGGGTGACTATTCTGCTGTATCCTTCAATAACTCTGGAGATTTGGTCAACCAGGCTGAATACGAAGATTGTGAAGTACCAAGAGAGTTAGCCAGACTTCTACAACAAGAAGAAAGGTCCATCTTGCCTCACGAAGAGTTGTTGGAAACTGTCAACTTAGGAACAGAGGAAAACAGGAAAGAAGTACAAGTGGGTGCCAATCTGGAACCAAGTGTCAAGGAGCATTTGGTACAGCTGTTAAATGAATACGTTGAAATCTTCGCCTGGTCCTATGAAGACATGCCGGGTTTAGACACAGATATCGTGGTTCACCGTCTCCCTACAAGAGAGGATTGTCCACCGATCAAGCAAAAAGTCCGCCAAATGAGGCCCGACATGTCTGAGAAGATTAAAGCTGAAGTAATGAAGCAATTCAACGCTGACTTTCTGGCTGTTACATCCTATCCACAATGGGTTGCTAACATCGTGCCAGTACCTAAAAAAGACGGCAAGGTCAGAATGTGTGTGGACTACCGGGATTTGAACAGGGCTAGCCCTAAAGATGATTTTCCTCTACCGCATATTGACATTTTGATTGACAACACAGCTCAGCACAAGGTGTTTTCCTTCATGGACGGATTCTCGGGCTACAACCAGATTAAAATGGCCCCCGAGGACATGGAGAAAACAACCTTTGTTACACAATGGGGTACCTTCTGCTACAAGGTAATGCCGTTCGGGCTGAAGAACGCAGGGGCAACTTATCAGCGCGCCATGGTAGCTTTGTTTCATGATATGATACATCATGAGATCAAAGTTTACGTAGACGACATGATAGCTCGATCACAAACAGAGGAGGAGCACCTTGAACATTTGCAAAAGTTGTTTTCCAGGTTGAAGGAGTACAAACTTAGGCTGAATCCAAGTAAGTGCACTTTTGGAGTTAGGTCTGGTAAACTTCTGGGATTTATCGTCAGCAACAAGGGCATCAAAGTCGATCCAGCAAAAGTGAAGGCTATACAAGAAATTCCTGCTCCCCGTACTGAAAAGGAGGTTAGAGGGTTCTTGGGGCGCTTGAACTATATTGCCAGATTCATTTCTCATCTGACGTCTACCTGTGAGCCAATTTTCAAACTATTGAAGAAAGACCAGGTAGTCGAATGGAACGACGATTGCCAAGCTGCTTTTGATAAGATCAAGGAGTATTTGCTAGAACCTCCTATTCTGATGCCACCCGTCGAAGGAAGACCATTGATCATGTATCTGACCGTCTTGGATAACTCAATGGGGTGTGTATTGGGCCAGCATGACGAGTCTGGTCGAAAAGAGCATGCCATTTATTACCTTAGCAAAAAGTTTACCGACTGTGAGACTCGCTACTGACTGCTCGAGAAAACTTGCTGCGCTTTGGTATGGGCTGCTCGCCGACTAAGGCAGTATATGTTGACTCATACCACTCTGTTGATTTCCAAAATGGATCCTATCAAGTATATCTTCGAGAAGCCTGCTTTATCTGGAAGAATCGCTAGATGGCAAATGATCCTGACTGAGTATGACATCCAGTATACTACCCAAAAATCTATAAAAGGGAGTGTACTAGCTGACCATCTAGCGCATCAAGCTATCGAAGATTATCAATCCATGAGATTCGACTTCCCAGACGAGGACATCATGAATTTGGACAACATTAAAGGTAACGGACCGTATGACGGACCTGAAAATGGATCCCGATGGACCCTGTACTTTGATGGTGCTTCGAATGCACTTGGAAACAGTATCGGTGCGGTACTCATTTCCCCGGAAGGTTGTCACACACCTTTCACGGCCCGACTTTGCTTCAGCTGTACCAACAACATGGCTGAGTATGAAGCTTGCATCTTTGGTCTCAAGGCTGCTATAGACTTGGGGATCAAATCTTTGATCATATTTGGGGACTCGACTTTGGTTATCAGTCAAATCAAAGGAGAGTGGGATACCAAGCATCCTAACCTTATCCCATACAAAGAACATGTCCTGACATTACTGACTCATTTCGAGCAAATCACCTCCGAGCATTTCCCGCGAGAAGAGAATCAGCAAGCAGATGCTCTGGCAACAATGTCCTCCATGTTTAAACTCAACTGGAATAACGAGGCTCCCCAAATCACCATCGAGCGAATGGATGAACCTGCGCATTGTCATGAGATTAATACCGAAGAAGTAGTGGAACAACCCTGGTTTCACGAAATCAAAAGGTATCTCCAAACTAGAGAATATCCCGAAGGAGCTTCCGTAAATGACAAAAAGTTCCTAGGGAAATTTGTTGCCAAGTTCTTCCTGAGCAACGGCATCCTCTATAAACGCAGCCATGATTGTGTTTTACTCCGATGTGTAGACAAAGCTGAAGCAGAGTTGATCATGACCGAGATACACAGCGGTACATTTGGCACCCACTTGAGCGGGCATATGATGGCTAAGAAGATTCTAAGGGAAGGCTATTACTGGTCTACCATGGAAGCCGATTGCCATCAACATTCCCGTACTTGTCACAAATGTCAAGTCTATGCTGACAAGGTTCATATCCCTCATGTTCCTCTCAACGTTATGACAGCTCCTTGGCCATTCGCAATGTGGGGCATTGACATGATTGGAGAGATCAAGCCCACAGCGTCCAATGGACATCGCTTTATCCTGGTCGCCATTGACTATTTTACCAAATGGGTCGAAGCAGCTTCCTTCGCCTCTGTTACAAAGAATGTGGTTGCTCGCTTCATCAAGAAAAACCTCATATGCTGGTATGGTGTCCCCGACAGGATCATTACAGACAACGGTACTAATCTAAACAATACTATGATCACTTCTCTATGCGAACAGTTCAAGATTTATCATCACAATTCATCTCCCTATCGGACGAAGATGAACGGTGTTGTTGAAGCTGCGAACAAAAACATTAAGAAGATCATTCAGAAAATGACAGTTACCTACAAGGACTGGCATGGATACCATACCACGGCACGAACTTCAACTGGGGCAACCCCGTTTTCTTTGGTATATGGCATGGACGTTGTCTTACCCATGGAAGTTCAGATTCCTTCTTTAAGGATTATGAAGGATTATGGTTTGAGTGAAGACGATTGGATTCAGACCCGACTTGATCAACTCAATTTGATCGACGAGAAGCGACTCACTGTTGTTTGCCATGGTCAGACGTACCAAAAACGGATGATCAAGGCTTTCAACAAGAAAGTCAGACGTCAAGTATACCAAGTCGGAGATCTTGTAATCAAGAGGATTATCTTGCCGCAAAGTGATCCCAGGGGAAAATGGACTCCTACTTACGAAGGACCATTCGTGATCAAGAGCATATTTTCTGGTGGTGCAATGATTCTGACCACCATGGACGGCGACGATTTGCCACACCCTGCGAATGCAGACATAGTCAAAAGATACTACGCATAAAATCACCCGACAAGTCGAAAACCCGAAAGGGTGACTTGGGCAAAAATGGGCATCCCGGTGAACCGAAAACCCGAAAGGGCGGTTCAGGCAAAAATTAGGGATAAAATAAAAAAATCTGTACACCCGGCAAGTCGAAAACCCGAAAGGGCGGCTTGGGCAAAAAGGGGTTTCCCGGTGGATTGAAAACCCGAAAGGGCGGTCCAGGCAAAAGTTAGGGAATTAAAGCGTATGACTATGTCTCGTCGGATCACTTCAAGGACAATCTCTTCATCAACCAGCTCCAAGCTTCTGATCAATCCAGTCATCGACGGACGAAGCAACTAATGGACAGATATTCAGAGTTGTGAAGGGTATAGTAGAATGGGGATCCCATAGAATTGTTCATATAGCCATCTTTCTCTTGTATAAAATTTTTCAATTTTTTACGACAACATCTTCTTACTAGGATGTCTGTCTCCTTTGTACAAAGATACTCATAGAAAGTTAATACAAATATTTTTCCAAATACAGAAATTTGCTTTGTCTTCCTTTTTCTCTTTTTCACTTATGTTTTATTTGAGAAACGTCCAATGTTTTGTTAAATAGGCATATGCATTTGAACATAATCATTTTCCTTACAAACCAAGAAAAGATGATTACTGATAGGTGGAAGGTACAGATAGATATCTTGATGCCCTTTCAGAGGGAATCCCCAGCAGTTCTAAACTCCAAATTCCTCAACGAAGTCAAAATCCGGGACTTAATTCCTCAAACAGAGTTAAACTTCAGGATCCTCACAGAACAAAAGCTTTCTCAAAACTGATTTCCCCAGCCAGAGAGCCTTCCAGAACTCATTTCCCCTCAGAGTTAAGTTTCAGAGTCCCCAGTGGAGCCTTAAAAATCTGAAAATCCTATCCCCAGTTGAAGTCAAAACTACCAATCCCCAGAGGAGCTAAAACTTCCAACTATCAATCTCCAGCGGAACCAGACTAGTGAACCTTCTCCCCACGGAGATACTTCCCGCCAGACTGAAGATTCTCAGTCTCACTCCTCTGGCATGAGTCTCCCAGGTTCTGAACTCCCCAGTAGAGATCATCAGAATTCTCATTCCCTACAAGTCACCAAGGAGTTCCAATCCCCATCAGTGGTCCTAAGATCCCTCAATAATTGAAGATCTTGTTCCCCGAGCAGTCAGCAGTCAGCAAGGATATCTCAGCTTTAGCACTCAGAGATTCCTCCAATCCCCTGCAGCAGTCAATGATTCATTTTCCCCGGCAACAGTCAAGATTCTCTCATCTCCGGCTATCCAGGATTCATCTATCCTCAGTAAGATAGCTCATCAGCTTACATGCGCATTCATTACATTCATATATCATAAACATTAATATAACATATATATTGCATCATACATATCATGCAACATAACTTTTTGTTTCAGCTAACATTTCATCCTTTTCAGGATAAGATTAAAAGGCTATCATTAATAATTATTCAGATAAAGTATGGATACACCCCAGACGCGGCGGTCATTCCCTTACTCATTCAGAATTTCAAGTCAGATACAGTACAGATACACCTCAGACATGGCGGTAATCCTACTACTCATTCAGACTACAGCAATCAGATACATACTAGATACGCTCCAGACGCGGCAGCCATTCTATCTCTCATTCAGATTCATTTATCCACCTCAAGGTTTAATGCATTCCAAGCACGGATACCATTCTGACCCTTACAATAGCAGTTTGATTCTCCCCAGTGCATTCGCCACGGAAGTCATTTTGTCATTTATTTAGATCCCAGTTACAGTTTCAGATGCACTCCAGACACGGAAGTCATTCTGCTACTCATACAAATCTCAACTTCAGATACAGTCCAAATACGCTCCAGACACGGTTGCCATTCTGTCACTCATTCAGAATTTATCCCCAACACGCAGTTGCCATATATACAAATATTTCTCTGTTACCAATACATATACACTCCAGACGCGGCAGTCATTCTGATATTCATTCTACATTCAAACACGGTTACAATTCAGATACGCCCCAGATACGAAGGCCATTCTTTTGCTCATAGAAACCCATTCTCCAGATACAGTTTCAAATGCATTCCAGACACGGATACCATTTTGATTCTCATTCTTCTGACCAATCACATTGCAGTTCAACAAACATTCCAGATGGCATCTCTAAGCCCATCCCTCTGTCACCTCTCTAGATGGCATCTCTAAGCCCATCTCCAAATGGCATCTCTAAGCCCATCTCCAAGTGGCATCTTTAAGCCCATTCCCGCACCCATGCTTTGACGAGTGCAAATTTATGGGCACTCTAGTATCCAATCTCCTTTTACCTTCGAGACGCGAAAGGCAAACTTGCCAATCTAACTCTTCAGGTGCAAGAAGATTGAACATGGGAAACTGTTGTACCCCAAAATTTTCCCTCTCATTTCATCAACATTTTTTTCATCACAGTACCCTTGGAGCTCAAGATCAAGTTAGGGTTTTGCTCTGCTCAAGACTCATCCTTGCACTGTTGACCCAAATTAGGGTTTGAGTTTGCACAAAGATGTTTTGACCTAAAATGCCCAAAGTGACTTTCATGCTTCATGTTGGACTCACAAGTTTATCCATACCAAGTTTCAAGCCTTGATTCCAATTTTTGCCCAGTCAATTGGACAGTTGACCAAGAAATCAGCTTTATTGGGGAAAAAGTCAACTGTGGCCAATTGACAGTCAAACCTCATGGAATTTGACCCACATCAACATAATGAACTCATATGAACCATTTGGTCATGTTTGGATCACAATTCAACAAGAAATTTGATCAGATCACCAAAAGGGTAAAATGGTCATTTTTTGGGTTTTGACTGCACAAAGGCAATTTTTGACTGTTTGACCTAACCAATGGCAAACCAAGCTCACATATGGATTCAAGAACTCAATGGCATTGTCTTGACCCATTCAACAAGTTCAAAAGATCCCAAATGCATGGAATTGACAGATGAATTTTCCAGTCAATTGATCAAAATTTGACTGTATACTGAAAAGTCAAACTTTGACTTTTTGGTCAAACTCAAGTGCCAAGATTCATTTTTCATCAAGACATGTCAAATTATGAAACTTGTTCATCAAGAAATCCAAATTTGCAAATTAGGGTTTAAAATGAGAAAATTTCATAACTTAGAATTTTTCTAAGTTATGAAACTTCCTTATTTTTTCCTAACTTTGTCCCATTTTTTCACCAAGATGAAAATGGATTCAAACAAAACTCAAAACATAAAAGTTGTAGTCCATTACAAAATCTAAAACTTTAATTCACAAAGTTTTCTCAAAGGAAGCTTGTAGCTCAAGTTATGATTTTTGGAATAAGGGTGCAAAACATTTTTAACTTAGAGAAATTTTGACCTATTCTAGGCAGGATTTTTGTCCAACTTCATGGCCACTTTTCACATGATTCCACTTGGAATTTCAATTTGCATTACAAAGATGGATTATAGTAAACATTCCAAGCTTTCCAAATTGTCCAAGAACATCTCAAACACCCTTGTGGTTAGGGAGAATCGAATTTGCAAAGTTGGGCAAAATCCACTTTTGTTCTTGGCCAAGGCTTGTTCATAACACTTTGCATTTTCAACTCAGCATGGTTTATGCTAGCTAGCAGGCCTCTAATCCTCTTCACACTCAATAATTAAATTCCAAACCATTGTGTTCAAGCATTATTTTGTTCATTTGGTCATTACATGCAAGAGTAATCCATAATTAGAAAAAGCAACTTTTCCATTTTTGTAAAGTAGTGCTTTATGTCAAATTCAAAATCCAAGAGGCATGGGCCAGATCTTTGAGGCTACCATTTGTACACAAATCACTCTGATCAAGAACAAGAGGGGCAGTATAGATAAAAAAGAGATAGAGGCCTGTATTGAAACTTGAGTTTACTTACTTCAAAAACAAGCAAGATTGCAAAACAACTCCAATCTGTTATTCCTGTAAACACCAACCAAAACAAAGTTTGCAAACACTTTCCATACATCAAACCAAGCCTAAGGCACGAATCAACCACCCCTCAAACCTCCTCAAACACAAAAACACAATTTTTCTGCAAAACAGAGTCCCTGCTGCAGATTGACTTCCACAAACATTTCCACTCGTGCACTTTGGCTAAAAAGAGTTCAAACATGTTCCATATCATCCACTGAAGCTATCCCAAGCATTGAATCCAAGCTGTAACATCCTTAACATCGTTTGCCATTTTTGCTTTTAAGCTGTGCAGGTGGACTTCCATAGCATGATACAGGCAGTTTCAGAGCAAGCCAAGCATATGAGAAGCATCCTTGGACTTTAGGCAAGCTGTACCAAAGCTCAAACTCCATTGAAGATACCCCCATTGTTGTACACGAATCAAGCTGAGACGGGTAAAACATGAACTTCTATCTCTCAATATAGGAAGAGTTAAGCTTAGGTTTGTGAATGAAACATGTTCTCCTCATAGCCCTGAAGCCATCCATATACTTACTTTTCATTTATATTATGCGTACTGTGAGAATTTTGGCCATGAACATTGGAGAAAATTTAGGTCAGAAATTGGGGATGAAGAAATTCTCCTTCGTTTCTTAGAGTTAGGTTAAGTTTTTTATATGTATGAATTCGTCTCTTGATGCTCTACATTGTTTATGTTATGAGTTTTTGTTAAAAGTCAAAGAATCAGGAGTTTGAATGAAGCATAGAGGGCGCGCGTTTTTGACAGAAGCTGGAGGTTGAAGAAGGTGGACTTGGGCTGGGCCTGAGTTGTTCTTGTTGCTTGGACCCTTTTTTTTTCCATTTACACCCCCCTGGCCCATTGTGTGATATTTTATTCATTTTTTATTTTTTCTTTTTGATTCTGACTTATTATTTTTTGCTCAAATATAAAAAATATAAAAAATATTTTTCCATACATTTTTGCATTTTATTTGGCATTTATTTGTCTTATTTAGCATATGTATATAAATAAATATAATACTTTTTATTTAAAACATTAAAAAAATAATACAAAAATATATTTTTCTTAGTTATTATTTTTTGTTTACATTTTGAAAACATTTTCTAAAAATATACTTTTTTGTAAATAATTAATATTTTTATTCTTGTACATATTTAGTATATTTAAATATATATAACATAAATACTTGTATATTTATTAGAATATTTAGGATAAAAGTGTAAAAATAATACATTTTTATTTTTATTAATATATGACATCAAAAATACTTTTTTTTACAATATACTTCATTTTTTTATTTTTTTGTATATAATTAACAAATATTGTATATAATAAATAAATAAATACTATTTATTTAAAAACTAGGGTTTTGCCTTTAAAATAACAAAATATCCAAAAAATTGACTTTTTTATTTCACATTGAAAAATACTCTCATACATAAAATATCCTTTTTGTGCATAATACATTTTGCATATTTATTATATTTGTTTAAATATTATACAATTTAATATTTGTATATTCAATATGGATGTAATAGTTTTAGATTTAATTTCTTGCTAAATATCTCCCATTCAAACATTTGTACCCCCATCCCCATAATTATGTTGTAATAATTTAGGACTTTAAATTTCCGCATTTAAAAGCTTTCAAATTATGCCATGATAGACCTAGGGTTTGTATGCAAATCAAATAACAAATAGCTTGACCTAAATTCAAAGACAAAAATGCATTAAAATGGATAACACCAAGCACACTTGCACCCCTAGGGTTTCTCCACTTGTTGCCTTCAATAATGGGCCATGTTGCATGTTGAGTATCTTTGGCAAAACAAAAACAAATCAAATGATCATAGTCCCTCGATGACGCTTTCCCAAGTTGCCTAAAAAATGATCAAGTCCCTTAAAGGAAAATTGCCAAAGACACTTGGCACTATTGCATTCATGGTCTAAACGATGATCCGCGCCCGTCCCGTTAACATCCTAACACAAGATTGTCCACCAAATACAATGGTGGAACAATACTGTTAAAAGGGTTAAAACATAGGAAAAAATCTTTGAGTAAATTTAGGGGTAGACAACTCTTAGTTACTTGATCAAACTTGCAAAACATACTTGCCTACTTTCAAAACACACTCCACAACACAACTTTCAAAACAACTTTCAAAACATTGAAAACTTTTCGAAAGACAAATACACCTCTGTATACATTCAAACATGGATCATTACAAAGGTTGCCATAACAAATGGCCTCTTTTCAAAACCTTTTTCAAAATCACACACAAAGCATCATTTCAAACAATTGAAAGCACCATTTCAAACAATTGAAAATGCAAGGCAAGTGATCTAAGCAAGTAACTAAGAGCCCATGGATAACCATAGATAGAAAGGGTGCTAATACCTTCCCTTTCTATAATCTACTCCCCGAACCCAAGAAAACATCTCAAAGGTTTTTGCTGTGCTTTTTAACCTTTCCTTAGGATAAAATAAAAACTCGGTGGCGACTCTTGCTAAACCGAAACATTTGCGAAAACAAACGCAAAACCTCAAGTCAGTTCTCCCACCGTATCACATTATGTTGTGGTTGTTTTGATTTGTTTGTATCATTGCCCAGTAGAATCGATGATTATATTAGGGTAGTTTATCACTGCGTGTTGTGGTCATTATAATGTTGTGGTGTTCCAAGAAGTTGGCAGGAAATTAGGAATTGTTGTTATGGTTGTATTAGGAGAGTTTATGCGTGATGGTCTTATACAATGAACAAATTTGTTGATAGGAAATATAGTTGCTCGTTACTGTGCTATTCCAAGCAGTTGGACGGAAGTTATGAATTGTATTGATATGGCCGTTATGACATCGTGTTATTCTGTGGTGTTGGCTGAACTAGTGGTCGAGGAGGATGTTGATGGTGTTATATGTCGAGTGGTATTAGGCTGTGAGGCATTCTAAGGAGCACGTTACTATTATCGAGAAGAACGAAGTTGCAGGTTATACCGAGGAGCACATTACTGTTTTCGAGCTGCACAAAGTTGTAGGCTGTATCGAGGAGCGCATATTAGTTGTATTCTTATCTTGGTTGATGTGCATGCCGAGGGGCACGTATTCTCCCTATCCCTATTTCCCGTGCATGTTGTTTTGGTCGATATTAGTGTGGTGTAAGTTGTTCATAGTTGAGAAATTGTAGGTTGATGATTCATGTTGAGATGCCTCTAATTATGGGCATATATTAAGTTGTAGGATTATGGCCAACGTTGATTTATATTGATTTATGTTGAATTGTTGTTGAAGTTTTAGGCTTATGGCTAACATTGATTTATGTTGATTTATTTTGATTTATGTTGAATTGTTGTTGAAGTTGTAGGCTTACGGCCAACATTGATTTATGTTGATTTATTTTGATTTATGTTGAATTGTTGTTGAAGTTGTAGGCTTATGGCCAATGTTGATTTTTGTTGAATTTATGTTGAATTATTGTTGATGTTGTAGGCTTATGACCAACCTTGATTTATGTTGAATTTATGTTGAATTGTTGTTGATTTTGTAGGCTTATGACCAACGTTGATTTAAGTTGAATTTATGTTGAATTGTTGTTGATGTTGTAGGATTATGGCCAACGTTGATTTATGTTAAGTTGTTGTTTGTTGTTGTTGTTGCTACATTCATGTTGTGTCGCATACATCGCATATCAAGTTGGAGCTGATGCTCGTTAAGTTAGCCTGGATTGGAAAAATATTAAGTTGAAGGCTTATGACTTGATTAATGCCTTTATTAATTGGCAATTTCTAAGTTGGGAGTTCTACTCCGTTTTTAAGTTAGGATTTCTGCTCCATTTTTAAATTGGGAGTTCTGCTCTATTGGTACCACATGCATGTGCATAGTAACAAGTTGCATTTCACGTTGCATATTGAGTTGTCGTGTTGATGAATTAATTATTATATTTTGTTGATGTTTTGTTGTAATTGATGTTGTTTAAAGTTGTGTCGTGGTGATTTTGCATACACTAAGTATAATGTTATATTTATCATACGTTCTATTATATTGTCCCTCGGACCGTTGTCCCTCAGGTAAGACACAAGGTTTTAAAAGTCTGAATTGTTTAATTATTACAGGTCCGACAAAAATTTAAAGATAATTACTATTGGATAAAAGTAATTGGGACAAAATATTTAGCTTCCCAGTTGGTGAGTCCTCCATTGACGGTTGGGAAAATCCATTTTTCCAGGTCACAATTGTCATCACTATCCTCCACTGTGTTGACTCCATGGTTGCTGATCTTCAAAGGTGGTCCCCCGGCACGAGCATGATGAACAACTTTCTAGGCTCCTGAAGTGAAACCCAAACCAAAATTTTCAGATTTGTAAGGGATATCCGGGAGTTGGCCCCAAATAGTACACCCACCTTCTTCGACTACTGCCTTGGCATCTTTCATAGAAGACATCTTTAGCGGAGGTCTGGTAATCTTCGAGACTTGGGAAACAGTCTTGGTTGCCGCCACTGTTTGTGGGACTTCCTCGAAATGCTGACACGAACTTTCGATTAATTCACCATCCATTTCCATGTATCTGAAGGAGTTCAGGTGGCTGACCATATACTCCTCCTCTCCATGGACAATAATGATTTTCCCTTTGGTTGGGTATTTCAACATCTGATGTAATGTAGAGGTGACGGCACCAGCGTCGTGAATCCAAGGTAGGCCTAATAAACAAGAATAGGAAGGGTGAATATCCATTACGTATAAAGTTGAATCAAAGGTTTGAGTTCCAACTTTAATGGGGATGTCCACCTCCCCATGCACCATTCTCTTTGATCCGTCGAAGGCTCTTACCACTATGTTACTAGGTTTTAAGGTCAGACCTTCATAGTCTAGTCTATCAAGAGCCTTTTTAGGCAGCACATTCAAAGATGAACCAGTATCAACTAGAGCACGGGCCAAAGTAATGTCCCTGCATTCGACAGAGACATGCAATGCCTCGTTGTGTTTCCTCTCTCTAGGTGTCAAGTCAGCATCAGAAAATCCTAAACCATTGTCAGCTGTTAAACTGGGCACACAGTCTTGGAATTGGTCAGCAGAGGTTTCTTGTGGCACATGGTCAGTTTTAAGAAATTTCACTAACGCATGAGCCTTGGAGCACAACAGTAAATCTAGCATAGAAATATTTGACGGAGTCTGCCCTAGTTATTTGACTATGTTGTAGTCGTTTCTCTTTATAATTTTCAGAATTTATTCCATCTCCTTCTTGGAGGCTTCTGGGATAGATACTGATTGCGCCTTCATCCGGACAGGCTCAACCAAAAAGCCTTTGCCCCGAGTCTCAGTAGACTCAGCGGTAGGGGTGTCCGTAGGGGTAACCACGGGAATTATAGTAGTATAAACAAAAGCATGGATGATCACAGAACCGGTAACAGTTTTCGGAGGAGAAATATCTGGGGAGAATACTCTTCCACTTCGGGTTATTTTGCTGGTTCTCGCGATGTTGCCGATGTCAGGGTCAACCATCTCAAAAATCAAGTCTTCATCAGCCAGCCAATCCTGCTTGACACCATGATAGTAGACGTCGCCCCTGTTGTACCCCAAAATTTTCCCTCCCATATTCTTCAATATTTGTCAAGATCAATCTTCAAATGGTTCAAGACTACTCAAGGGTTGCACAGTCCAAATGCCTCCTAACCCAGTCAAAATTAGGGTTTTGGTTCCTTCAATGAATTTAAGGTTTTCAGTGGCCCAATCAAGTCCCATGTGCCCATATGCATTGTCAAGCATCTACATGTCAAGTCTCAAGACTCACAGGGTCCAATTGCACAGTCAAAAGCCCTAATTGCTTCACAATCAACTATAGGGGTAAAATGGTCATTTGGCAGTCAAAAGTCAAAATTTTTGGTCAACATCTTATTTTGAGGCCACAATCATCATTTTATCAAGTCTTGATCATGATTCCACAAGCATGGCTCAAAAATCATCAAGATGCAAAAGTTTCCATTTTGGGACAGTTGAAAAGTCAACTGTAACTTGACCAAGGCATAACATTTTCATGGTTCATCAAGAAAATCCCATCCAATGCTCATTTTGAATGGGATGACATTTCCTACAACTCATCTTCTCATTCCAAGTCCAAGAAATGCTCTCACAAAAAGTTATCAATTTCTACATTATAGGTCATTTTCAAAAGTCAACAAAAATGCACTTTAAGTCAAAGACCATAACTTGTGATTGGTAAATCCAAATGACATGGGACCAAAGGCATTGGTTAGAGGACTTCAATACCTTTCCAAAATGTCCAAGAACATGTTCATATGATCAAAATTGAGCAAGATATGCATTGGAGAAGTTGGGAAATTTTCATGAATTTGCAAAAGTCAACTATCCTTAAAACTTCCATTTTTGACAAAAGGGCCCACTTTCTTCCACTTGATTCAACCTTGTCATGCCATAAACGTGTCCCATGCTTAATTTCAAGATCAAACATTTATTTTTCTATTTTATTTAATTTTTATTGATTTAATTCATTTTAAATCCATAATAATTCAAACAAAATCTAAAAATTAATGGAATGGCATCTTGGTGACTTGAATAACTTTTATATGTCATGTGCCAGCTAACAATTTCGTGCCAAGCCTTTTGGTGCACAAAATCTTGGATTTGCTTCAAATATGGAAAGGTCCTTTAATGGTGGTCAACAAAATCTCAAGGCTTAATTACACAAGGATGCAAGCTCAGCTGCTGACCTAATTTCATTCACACATACATAAGCAAGCATTACAAACCTAATTCAGAACCTAAGCATTGCTGAAACGGCAAAATCAAAACTCAAAAATTGTTGGAAAAAGTGAGAGATCTAGAACAAGGTTGCAGGCATTTGGAGATCAAAAGAAGCGCGTAGTCTTCCTCCTTGCTGTCCAATGAACCTAAAGAGACCAATATCACGTCCTAAGATCCATTGAATAGCGCTGTAAGTTCTCAAATACAGACCCCTGTACACGAAACTTGAACTCCTTATTCTTGCACTTTTCTCAAAAGCATTGGCATATTTGTGTTCCTTATTTGATTTCTAACATAACTGTAATATCCAATTGTGTTTTTAGGCCCTGAATCGTGATGCCCGGTTCTAGGGTTCATCCTTTTGCGTTTTATGCATTTTGTTTCCAGGTACAATTGGAGCAAATCAAGAGTATGGATGTGATTAGGGGACCAAGACGAATATGCCCATGGCTTTAGGTGGCGTTTTCATGGCCTGAGGACAATTTTTGAGGCAGCCTGCGAAACTTCCTGCGGATAGAAATCCGCAGGTAAAAAACCAGTAACAAAGGAAGAAGACGCTGACGCGTCTCCCTCTCATTTGTTCTTTCAAAAAGTAGCGCGTTTATATTTTTTTTTTAGGCATTGTGTTGTTTTACTAATATAATAACCACTCATTATTATTATTTCAATTGAACAAGGCAGTTGGGTTGGTTAAGGCGTGCAAGCATAATCCCTTGGGACCTGGGTTCGAATCCCAGGTCCCCCAAATAATTATTTCATATTTTTCTTCATATGATCCTATGCAGGCTATACAAAGCATCTCACCATATGCCTCATCCAGATGGGCGCCAAGTGGCCTCAAACCCAGATCCAAAAGCCAGAGATGGAGGATCATGGTGCTCCTCAGTCAACATGCACGTGGACAATTCCATAAAGTCAACAGGGCTTGATTCTTCTTGGGCTTCAGAATTTCTAAACTCACCCCCTTGCTGGCCCAGCACCCATGGTTCACTATTCCTTTTTTTTTTTTTTTCATTTTTCTTTTTTCCTTTTATTTTCTTTAATTATTATTATTATTATTATTAACTAGATAATTAATATTTTCCATAAAAATTTAGAAAAAACTAAAAATGTAAATATTTTATATTTTATTAATTTCACTTTAGTTTAATTATTTTGTAAATAAACACTAATTTAAATTAATCTAGTTTAATTAGGTTTAATTTTAATTTTCTTTTACAATAAATAAAAATGAATTAGACTTAGGGTTTTTTGACACTTTTAATTTCTCTTTTTCTCTTTTATTTCATTAAAAACATAAAAAACACAAAAACATTTTTTCTTTTAATAAATTAATTAATTAGTAATTAGGCTTAATTTCATCAATTGCAAAAAAAGGACAAACTACTTTCTTTTCTCAAAAAGGGTCAAAACCCTAAGACGTCCCGATTCATTCTATCGCGCGCATATTAGTTTTAATTCGTTATTTTTACTATTTATGTATCTGCTCAGAAATGTAATAGTTAATTAGGTTTTTATCGCTTTATTTACTTTTTTTCCGCACTTATTTTCCAAACGGGTTTTTGTTTTTGGCGATGTATAGACCCGCGCCTTGTAATAGCGTAGATTCATATTTCCGCAATTTATTTTCCGCACTCTTAACTGTTAAAAATGCATGAAAGACTTGTATGAAAAAATAAAATCAATCCGTAGCTCACAAATGACATGTACAAGATAAACATAAACTGAAACAACACACATGCACATGCCACTCTTAGGGTACGCCTCACTGGTTGCCTCGACGTGGTCATCAAGTATAGGGTGTCTTAGAGGTCACCCTCTTGTCTAAAGATCCAGTTGCCTCGAAACGGTTGCCTCAGATAAAAAAGGGATCTAGGACATTAGGGTTACCGCTAAGGCGTCCTACTATTGCTTTGGTGACCACACATTGTCCCTTATAATCAAATTGACCCGAACACCTCCAACGACGGTGCTACCTACTTCTCAATAGTGGGATAGTACTGTCTAAAGGACTCTTACACAACCTAATTCCTTAGAGTAGATAGATTTCTCCTGGGTACTTGCTCTCTCAAAACAAACAAAAACAACTTTTCGCACTGACACTTTCAAAAAGTTTTCAAACAAATTTTTCATACACTCTTGAGGACAGATACAAGAGTTACTTAGAAATTTTTCAAACGAAACTTTTTCAAAACCCACGCACACTTGAAAAGCAAACAATTTTTGAAAACATAAGAGTAAGTACCTAAGAGCTCGCGGGTAACCACGGATAGAAAGGGTGCTAACACCTTCCCTTTCTATAAATCTACCTCCCGAACCGAGAAACATTCTCGAATAAGGAATTTTGTTGTGCTTTTGTCCTTTCCATGTTGGAGAACATAAAATACGGTGGCGACTCTTGCTTACCGCGACATTTCGCGAACCAGCTTAAAAAACAGTCAGTTCTATTTCCACCGATCACAGAACTGGCGACTCTGCTGGGGAATATTGATAAGTGAGGTGTACCTTAGGATTAGACCACTCTTATGTTTTCAATTGCTTGTTTGTTTGATTTAAAATTGTGGGCCTGCTTTGGAGTTTTATAGATCCTAACCCGGATCTGGGGGATACCTTTTAGAAAGTAGCAACAAATTGTGAGGGAACTGTGTGGGGTATACCGACACGGTTGAAGCAGTTTGCTACGTTGATGTGGCACTTTGGTGAGTACCGGTAACCCTTGAGTCAAGTCAAGGAGAGTACGGGGCCGCCGCGTGGTATCGTGAAGCATCAACTGACCTTAGGAACCTTACTTGACCATCCTGGCCTCTTTAGGGGTAGTGAGATGACCGACTTTGGTGCAGTCCGAAGTTGGTAGATACTCGATACTACACTCATTGAGGGTTGTTTTCTTGGAATATTTTGATCGTCAGTTCAGTGGCTAAATCAAAACAATGAACACAGAAAACAACCCAATGATATTGAGCTCCTTAGAACCCGATTACTTTTGATAGGACAAGTTTTGAGCCCACCAACTTCAAGAGGGTAGTACCTAGACCCCATGCTAGCCTAAACTCTAAGGGCTGTCTGGTGTGACTTGTGTGCCTTATCATGTTTGCTTTTTGTGAATACTTGTGGTGTGTCCTTATCATAACAACATAGCATCATACAACATCATATGCATTTACTAACCACTTCAAGGGTTCGAATCTTCATCTTTGTTCTTGTTCTGTAGGACATGGAAACTATCTGCAGAAAGACAATTCAGATCAACCTTGTAAGGGTCCCTCCTCAGCTTAAGGAGCTTACATCCAGGATTCCCGAGAACTCCTCCTTCAGTGAAAGGCATGGTAGACTCATCAGCTTGGTCAATACCAACATTGAAGAGGATATGGTGAAAGTGTTGTTCCAGTTCTTTGACCCTTTGCACCACTGTTTTACTTTCCTGGATTATCAATTGGTGCCTACCTTAGAAGAGTTTTCTCAACTTCTGAAGGTTCCTATTCTTAGTCAACTACCCTACAACGGTACGGAAAGGGAACCAAAACTTGAAGAGGTTGCCAAAGCATTACGTCTACAACCATCTGACATCAAGGGGCATTGGGAAACCAGAAGTGGTATCAAAGGATTCTTGGCAAAGTTCCTGTTTGAGAAGGCACAAGAATGTTGGAATTCCCTTGACCTACAAGCCTTTGAAGAAGTTGTGGCACTCCTTGTCTATGGGTTGGTGTTATTCTCGAATCCGGATCAGCTTATAGATATCAATGCTGTCAAGATCTTCATATCCAGGAATCCTGTACCTACATTGCTTGGGGACATCCTCCACTCATGTTACACTCGAACCATGAGAAAAAGAGGTGTTCTCATGTGCTGCACTCCTCTCCTGGCAAGGTGGTTTATTTTGCACCTTCCACAATCAGTTTTGAAGAACGAGCAGGGTTTGAGATGGTCACAACGATTGATGACTCTTACACATGCTGATATACATTGGTGTTCTCGGTCCAGAGAAAATGTCACTATCATTGATCGTTGCGGAGAGTTTCCTAATGTTCCTTTACTTGGAATTAGAGGGGGCATTACTTACAACCCGTGTCTGGCTTTGAGACAGTTTGGATATGCTCAGAGGGATGGCCCTCATGACATATTGGTTCCTGACATAGTTTTTGACTTCGACAATGATGCACAAGGACTCTGCCAGAGATTCATCAGAGCTTGGAGGATGCCCAACAGGGTAGATAGTAAGACACTGGGGCACAAGAACTCCATCCCCCTGGAGCCTTATCTCAAGTGGGTACGAGCCCGCTCCCAGAAGCTGGTGATGCCATATCCACATGTTCTCCCCGTGATCAAAGAGCCAATTTTGGAAGGAGAGGTGCCCTACACCATTCAACATCCTGACATGCAAACATCCTGGGAAGAAATGCAAAAGAGATGGATCCAACTCAAGGAAGAACATAATTCTCTTGAAACCAGTCTACATGCCAGTGAGAAGAAGGTCTTGGAGCTCACTCGCCTACTGCACGAGGAAAAGACTCGCAACACTTACATCGCTCCAAAGAGGATGCGCAGTGTATTTTGGGATTAATTATTTTGTAATGTTTTGCCTGTGAGGCCCTGATGTACTGAACATATTATTTCCTAATACAACGTGTGTTCCTTTTTGTCTACAACGAATTTGAACTTTCGAACCCTTGAATGCATTGCATAAATAGCATATCATGCATCATGTGCATAATAGGTACTCTTTTCTACAGGTTGCTTAATCTTCTTCGCTGTTTATTTCAGCACTCAATCACCATGAATCCTGAACCTACTACTGAACAAGCTATCAAGGCCCTTCAGGCCCAGAACGCCCAGTTTCAAGAGCTGGTCATGAGCTTAGCCCAGGGGCAACAGGAGTTGAAGACTCTGCTCTTGAAGGAAAAGAAGAATAAGAAGAAGAGGACTGTGATGTTTAACAATGGACGAAGGTTTGGGAATACACTGCAGAATGAAACTGAGTTGACTACTCCATCTGTTGGGGAAGGCAGTCCCCAAGAGAGAAGGGTTCCTAGTCCCGTGGTCTCTGACAACGAGACAGATTTCAATGATGAACAGTACCCTCCTGCTGAGGACAGGTACAAACAGCTGGAGGACCGGTTAAATGCTATGGAGATTCAACGCGTGCCTGGGTTGGATTTTGGAGATCTAGGTTTATCTTCTGGGGTGGTGATCCCACACAAGTTCAAGGCACCTGCCTTTGCAAAGTACGACGGGGCTTCCTGCCCTAAGCTGCACCTCCGTTCTTATGTAAGGAAAATCCAACCTTACACTGCAGACAAGAACCTATGGATCCATTTCTTCCAGGATAGCCTTTCAGGGGCTCAACTCGAATGGTTCTATCAGCTGGATGGAGCCAGTATTCGAAACTGGGAGGACTTGGCTACTGCATTTTATAAGCAATATCAGTATAATCCGACCTCGCTCCCACGCGTACCCAACTCCAGGGTATGTCACTGGGGACGGGTGAAGGTTTTAAGGAGTACGCGCAGAAGTGGAGAGACCTGGCTGGCAGGGTGCAGCCACCATTAACTGACCGTGAACTCGTGGACATGTTCTTGGGGACCCTGTCTGGTCCATTTTTCAACCATCTGATTGGTAATTCTTCTGCAGGGTTTACAGACCTTATTCTGACTGGTGAGAGGATAGAAGCGGGTATCAAGTCGGGGAAGATACAGAAGGGTGCCTCCTCGAGTACTGAAAAGAAGCCCTTCAAGAAGGAAGCTAGTGCTGTTTATGGTCCAAGGAGACAGAACAAACCGGAACGCCGCCAAGCTGTCAACGCGGTGGTAATGTCAAAGCCTGCTGCTGCTCCTCAGCAATATAACCAACCAAGGGGAGAGAGACCCAAAAAGCAGTATACTCGGCTCAGTATAACCCTGTCTCAAATATTGCCGCAACTGCTGTCAACCAATCTGGTAACGGTCAAAGAAGCTCCGAAGGTTGTAAACACAACCTCTCCAAAGTACAACCCTAACGCCCGCTGCGCTTATCACTCTGATAGCCCGGGGCATACTACGGATGATTGTTGGGCTCTGAGGAATAAGGTTCAGGACCTTATTGATGCTAAGGAAATACAGTTCGAGGTGCCCGAAAGGCCCAATGTTGTGACTGCTCCCATGCCCCAGCATGGAGTGAACGTTGTGGAAGAAGACTCGTATGTAGCCTCTGTGGATGAGATTGTTACTCCGTTGTTGGCTGTCAAAAGGAACCTGTTGCTAGCCGGTTTATTTCCGGGATGTAGTAAAGGTTGCCTTCTATGTTCTGTTTCACCTGCTGGTTGTCCTTTGTTGAAGCCAGGTATCCAAAGCCTGATGGATAATAAAGAGATCTTGTTCGAAAAGATTGTTGTTCCTGCTACCCGTACCGAAGAAGTTTCTATTGTCATTATTTTCAACAACCCTCCTAAGGCTCCCTCAAAGAAGCCTATCAAAATCATGTCTACACCGAAGATTGCTCCTATCATCATCACTGTTCCGGGGCCCATCCCCTATAAATCTGACAAAGCTGTCTCGTGGCACTATGGGGCAGATGTTTATATTCTGGGAGTAAAACAAGAGTTTCATACTGGTACCGGTGTCAGCAACATCACCGGGCCTGCCAAGGTTACTCGTAGTGGTAGGTTGTTCTCACCAGATATTGCGCCACCAACAATTCAGAGACCTCTTGTCATCACACCTGCAAGTGTTCCCACTTCCCTACCTGACCAAGTTCCTGTTTCTACCCCTGCTGCCGAGTCATCTGACGCTCGGGGCAAAGGGATTGCTACTGATATGCCTGCCCGAACGGAGGCACCAAAGACAACCACTGTCGAAGCTTCCAAGCAAGAGATGGAAGAGATCCTCAAGATTATCAAGAAGAGTGATTTCAACGTCGTTGAGCAGCTGGGGCACACCCCATCTAAGATTTCTATGTTATCACTGTTGTTGTGTTCAGAGGCCCATGCCAAGGCCCTGATTTCCTTCCTGAAGACGACCCACGTGCCACAAGAAACGTCTGCTGATCAATTTACCGATTGTATGGCCAACCTGACTGCTGATAATGGGTTGGGTTTCTCTGACGCCGACCTGACTGCCAAAGGAAAGAACCATAATGACACCCTGCATGTCTCCATTGAATGCAGGGGCACTACTCTTGCCCATGTGTTGGTAGACACCAGTTCTTCGTTGAACGTATTACCCAAGAAGGCCCTAGACAGGTTGGATTGTGAGGGTTTAGAGCTCAAGCCGAGTAACATTGTTGTCCGGGCCTTTGACGGGTCGAAGAGGATGGTACATGGTGAAGTTGACATTCCAATCAGGGTTGGTTCTCAAGTTTTTGATTCTACTTTCTATGTGATGGACATCCGACCATCCTATTCTTGTTTGTTGGGTCGTCCATGGATCCACAAGGCTGGGGCTGTGACCTCCACATTACATCAGAAGCTTAAGTACCCGGTCAGAGGGAAGATCGTAACAGTCCAAGGGGAAGAAAAATATATGGTCAGCCACCTCAACTCGTTCCGGTACGTAGAGATGGATGGGTAATTCATTGAGACCCCCTTTCAACACTTTGAAGAGGTGCCTCAGACATTGGCAGCAGCAGAAATTGTGACTGAAGAGGATTCTCCTTTGAAGATGGCCTCCTTAAAGGATGCCCGGGCTGTGATTGAGAAGGGTGAGTGTGCAAACTGGGGCCGACTTCCTGATTTCACTCCTAAGACTGACAAATTTGGTTTGGGTTTCACTGCAGAAGCTCAGAGGGCTGTGCGTAAGGCAAGGATTGGAAGAACTCCTGTATTCATCACCAACCCGAGAGTAAATGCTATTGAGGACGACGTGAAGGAATCCGAATTTGACAGTTGGATCTACCCGACGACCGACGGTGGACCAAGCAACTGGATGGCGAAAGATTTCATACCTATTACTTTTGTCACTCAGTAATGAACTCCTTTGTTTTGAATTTGTAACAAACAATAATTTGAAACTTTATGGCTCGGTGTCTTACCCGGGGCACCGTGGCTTCATTTGTGAGGGCTTGTTATTTGTCACTTTCATATATCATGAATAAAAGCATTGGACGTTTTTCGCATTTCAAATATTGCGCTCCTTTTCTTTCTTTATTATATATATATATTGCAAAACAGCTATATTTACACACACTCACCTATACAGGTTCCAATCCACTCTAGATCTCACTGGTAACGACTCTGCTACTGCCAGTTATGACTTTGAAAATCCGATCAACTTAGCCGAAGACGAAGGTGAAGATGATTGTGAAGTGCCTGGTGAACTTGCAAGACTGTTGCTCTAGGAAGAGAGGGCCATTCAGCCACATGAAGAGCCAGTGGAAACGGTAAATCTGGGTACTGAGACAGACAGAAAGGAAGTCAAGATTGGTGCCAATCTAGAGCTCAGTGTGAAACAACGGTTGACTCAGATGTTGCATGATTATGTGGAAATCTTTGCCTGGTCTTACGAAGACATGCCTGGGTTGGATACTGACATTGTGGTCCATCACTTGCCTACCAAGGAAGACTGCCCTCCGGTTAAACAGAAGGTCCACCGTATGCGTCCAGAGATGTCCGAGAAAATCAAAGCTGAGGTTATGAAACAATTTGACGCCGGTTTTCTAGCAGTGACTTCTTACCCTCAGTGGGTTGCCAACGTGGTTCCGGTGCCGAAGAAAGATGGTAAGGTCCGAATGTGTGTTGATTACAGGGATTTGAACAGGGAGAGCCCTAAGGATGATTTCCCTCTGCCTCATATCGACGTTCTGGTTGACAACACTGCTCAGCATAAAGTATTCTCCTTCATGGACGGCTTCTCCGGTTATAATCAGATCAAGATGGCTCCTAAAGACATGGAGAAGACCACTTTTGTTACTCAGTGGGGCACCTTTTGCTACAAGGTCATGCCTTTTGGGTTGAAAAATGCTGGGGCAACTTACCAACGTGCCATGGTTGCTCTGTTTCATGATATGATACATCATGAGATCGAAGTGTATGTCGACGATATGATTGCAAGGTCACAAACTAAGGAGGAACACCTTGACCATCTACAGAAGCTGTTTGACCGTCTGAAGTTATACAAGCTGAGGTTGAACCCGAACAAGTGCACCTTCGGGGTGAGATCTGGAAAATTGCTAGGCTTCGTCGTAAGCGACAAAGGTATTCAAGTGGACCCTGCCAAGGTGAAAGCCATACAAGAGATGCCAACTCCCAAGACAGAAAAAAAAGTCAGAGGCTTTCTAGGACGACTGAACTACATTGCCCGATTCATCTCGCATTTAACTGCTACCTGTGAACCGATCTTCAAGCTACTGAAGAAAGATCAAGTAGTACGTTGGAACGATGAATGTCAGGCCGCTTTCGACAGAATCAAAGAGTATCTCCAAGAGCCACCCATTCTTATGCCACCGGTTGAAGGGAGACCTTTAATATTATACTTGATAGTACTTGATAGCTCAATGGGATGTGTGCTGGGGTAGCATGACGAGTCTGGCCGAAAAGAGCACGCTATTTATTACCTTAGCAAAAAGTTTACCGACTGTGAGACCCGATACTCACTGCTCGAGATAACTTGCTGCGCTTTGGTATGGGCTGCTCGCCGGCTGAGACAGTATATGTTGACTCACACTACTCTGTTAATTTCAAAAATGGATCCAATAAAGTACATATTCGAAAAGCATGCCTTGTCCGGAAGAATAGCAAGATGGCAGATGATCTTGACAGAATACGACATCCAGTACACGACTCAGAAAGCAATCAAGGGAAGTGTATTGGCAGACCATTTGGCACACCAAGCGGTGGACGACTACCAATCTATGAACTTTGAATTTCCAGACGAGAACATCATGGTAGTGACTGATTGTGAAGTACCTGGACCGGATGAAGGACCTGAGGAAGGATCCCGATGGTCTATGCACTTTGACGGAGCCTCAAACGCTTTGGGTAACGATATTGGCGCTGTGATCATATCCCCTAAAGGCACTCATACTCCACTCACTGCCCGACTATGTTTCAACTGCACCAATAACATGGCGGAGTATGAAGCATGTATCATGGGTCTTCAAGCTGCAATTGACTTAAGGATCAAGTTTCTGAGTGTCTTCGGATATTCCGCTCTCGTGATCAATCAGATCAAAGGCGAGTGGGATACGAAACACCCAAATCTTATTCCTTACAAAGAGTATGTGTTGACGTTGATTCCCCACTTCGAGGAGATAACTTTTGAACACTTCCCAAGAGAGGAGAATCAGTTGGCGGACGCGCTGGCTACGATGTCTTCTATGTTCAAAGTCAAATGGGATAACGAAGCTCCCCGGATCATTATCTGGAAATTGGATGAACCTGCACATTGTTGTGATCTTGAGGTTGAAGAGGTAACTGAAAAACCTTGGTATCATGAAGTGAAGAGGTACCTTGAAGCTCAAGAATACCCCGAAGGAGCATCTGTTAACGACAAGAAGTTTCTGAGAAGGTTCGCGGCAAAGTTCTTCCTCAGCAATGGCATTCTCTACAAGCGAAACCATGATTCCACCTTACTGCATTGTGTGGATAAGACGGAAGCAGAAAGAATCATGGCAGAGCTACATGAGGGCACCTTCGAAACATATTCCAGTGGACATACCATGGAAAAGAAGATCCTTCGGGCAGGATATTTCTGGTCCACAATGGAAGCCGACTGTTACCAACATTCTCGGACGTGTCACAAATGCCAGATCTATGCTGATAAGGTGCACGTTCCTCCAGTTCCTCTGAACGTCCTGATAGCCCCTTGGCCTTTTGCAATGTGGGGCATTGATATGATCGGCGAAATCAGACCTACGGCATCCAACGGGCATCACTTCATCCTGGTAGCGATTGATTACTTCACGAAGTGGGTTGAAGCAGCTTCCTACGCTACGGTAACCAAGAACATCGTGGCACGGTTCATTCGGCATAACCTAATCTGTCGCTACGGTGTACCTGAGAAGATCATTACAAACAATGGTACCAATCTTAACAACAAGATGATCACTGAGCTCTGCGAGCAGTTCAAGATACAGCATCATAACTCTTCTCCCTACCGGCCGAAGATGAACGGGGCTGTCGAAGCGGCAAATAAGAATATTAAGAAGATTGTGCAGAAGATGACAGTGACCTATAAAGATTGGCACGAGATGTTACCGTTCGCTCTTCATGGGTACCGTACCTCAGCAAGGACGTCAACAGGGGCAACTCCTTTTTCCTTGGTCTATGGCATGGAGGCAGTCTTGCCTATCGAAGTCCAGATACCCTCTCTCCGGATAATGAAGGATACAGGTTTGAACGAAGATGACTGGATCCAGACTCGACTTGATCAATTAAATCTAATCGATGAAAAGAGACTCACCGCTATTTGTCATGGTCAAACGTACCAAAAAACAGATGATCAGGGCATTTAACAAGAAAGTCAGACGACAAGAGTATCAAGTCGGAGACCTGGTAATCAAGCGCATCATTCTTCCTCAAAGTGATCCCAGGGGCAAATGGACACCTACGTACGAAGGGCCATTTGTGGTTAAACATGTCTTCTCAGGAGGAGCCATGATTCTAACCACCATGGATGGTGACGACCTTCCTCACCCCGCCAATGCGGACATAGTAAAAAGATACTACGCATGATAAAAGACCCGCTAGGTTGACACACCTAGGCAAAAATAAGGGCTTCCGGGCGAACCAAAAGGGTTCGGGCAAAAATAAGGGATGAAATGAAAAAATATGTACACCCGGCAAGTCGAAAACCTGAAAAGGCGGCTTGGGCAAAAATGGGTATCCTGGTGGACTGAAAACCCGAAAGGGAGGTCCATGCAAAAGTTAGGGATAAGCGTAATACTATGTCTCATTGGATCACCCTGCATCCAGAATTCGATATCAACTATCAGGTTCAGACGGCATCAATCAATCAGCTTCATCTTCAACTAAGCAGCAAAGTGATGAGACACTTAAAGACATAAAGGCGATAGCAGAGTTGGAACCCAGTGGGATTATTCTTTTCACATAGCTGTTTTGTTTTCCTTTTTACAAATTGTATAAACTCTATTCTATTCAGCGGCGTTCTCTTACTAGGACGTCAGCCTCTTGTACACAAAACGCCTATTTACAGGCAAAATTCAAAATCAATACAAATCCACTTTTCCAGACAAATTGCCAATTGTTTTTCCTTTATCTGTTTTGTTTTGCAAAGAACGTCCAATGTTCATTTTTTATATATGCATTTGACATTAATTGCTAATCATAAATACTTGCATGCGAAACAAAGGACTAATTACAGGTGACATCAGAAACAGGGGCAATAATGAGTTGTCTAAGCGATCTAGTTGCTCTGTCCACTAAGATACTAAGGTAGGTTCGGCTGAAGAATATGACCAGGATACCTTCACTCCCCGTTGAGTAAGACCAGAATCAGCAATGCTCTCCCCAAGCAGAGTTGGTCTCCCATCAGCCCCGTAAAGGCACAGTATCTCCAGCAAGTTATCAATACTCTCCCCAAGCAGAGTTAGTCCACTGTCAGCCTTAAGGAAGTTAAGTATCCCCAGAAAATCTCAATATTCCCCAGCGGAGTATACAGATGTTCCTAAGCAAGCATCCCTGACAGTCTTAAGATTGTTCCTCGGTGGAATACAGACACCCCAGTGGAGCCACTTCCCCAGTGCAGTCCAAAAAGTTTCCCCAGGAGAGTTGAATTATCCTCCCCAGTAGATTCTGGAAGCTTATCCCCAGTAGATTCTGGAAGCTTATCCCTGCAGAGTACGAACGCATCTCCCCGGCTTTATTCAAAGGTTATTCCCCGCCAAAGCTTATAACTGGGTTATCCTCAGCTAATTACAACGGAAAGATCGTCCTCAGCGAAATTCTTCCTATCCCCGGCGGAGTTCATCAAATCTTCCAACAGAGCTTATCAACGGAATCCCCAGCGGAGTTATCATCCAAATCTCAGCGAAGTATCTCTTCCCACAGAGTAGTTCCCCACAGAGTAATCTCTTCAACAAGTTTATTCCCCAACGGAGTCATCTTCTCCTATCGGTTTATTCTTGCAACCATCATCCCCAGCGGAAATGAAGAACTCCACTCTTCAAATATCAGCCCAGGATTCAACAAGATCCCGGCATTCGTCAAGGATTTATTTTCCCAGACGAAAACACATTCATAAACATATCACATTCCATACATCCTGCTTACATACATGATAAAATGCATACTACACTACCTCTGAACATCATGACATCATGCATTTCATACATCATGACATCATGCATTTCATACATCATGACATTGCATACAACTGACGTTTTTCCTTTTCAGGAAAAAGGTCAAACCAAAGATAATTACTATCAACTGTCGCTAATTCCAGATTCGATACCTGTATCCAGCCAGGGCATATCTGTGAGTAACTGATTATAGATTCGATACCTGTATCTAGCCAGGGCATATCTGCATGAAGAGTTTAGAGATTCGATACCTGTATCCAGCCAGGGCATATCTGTAGACGACTAATTCCAGATTTGATACCTGTATCTAGCCAGGGCATATCTATGACTAATTGATTGTAGATTCGACACCTGTATCCGGCCAGGGCATATCTGCATGAAGAGTTTAGAGATTCGATACCTGTATCCAGCCAGGGCATATCTGTAGACGACTAATTCCAGATTCGATACCTGTATCTAGCCAGGGCATATCTGTGAGTAATTGATTGTAGATTCGACACCTGTATCTAGCCAGGGCATATCTGCATGAAGAGTTTAGAGATTCGATACCTGTATCCAGCCAGGGAATATCTGTAGACGACCAATTCCAGATTCGATTCCTGTATCTAGCCAGGGGATATTTGTGAGTGATTAATTGTAGATTCGATACCTGTATCCAGCCAGGGCATATCTACATGAAGAGTTTAGAGATTCGATACCTGTATCCAGCCAGGGCATATCTGTAGACGACTAATTCCAGATTCGACACTTGTATCTAGCCAGGGCATATCTGTGAGTGATTAATTGTAGATTCGATACCTGTATCCAACCAGGGCATATTTGCATGAAGAGTTTAGAGATTCGATACCTGTATCCAGCCAGGGCATATCTGTAGACGACTAATTCCAGATTCGACACTTGTATCTAGCCAGGGCATATCTGTGAGTGACTGATTGTAGATTCGATACCTGTATCCAGCCAGGGCATATCTGCATGAAGAGTTTAGAGATTCGATTCTTGTATCCAGCCAGGGCATATTTGTAGATGACTAATTCCAGATTCGACACCTTTATCTAGCCAGGGCATATCTGTGAGTGATTTAATTGTAGATTCGATACCTGTATCCAGCCAGGGCATATCTGCATGAAGAGTTTAGAGATTCGATACCTGTATCTAGCCAGGGCATATCTGTGAGCGATTGATTGTGGATTCGACACCTGTATCTAACCAGGGCATATCTGCATGAAGAGTTTGAAGATTAACCCCTGTAACAGGCCAGGAAATTATCTTTCTTTCTCAAAGTACGCAAGTTCTCGCTAAGGAATCTCTTACGCGATCGACACCCCCGGATGGCATCTTTAAGCCCATCTCCACAACTATCCATTACACTTCCAAATGGCATCTATAAGCCCATTCCTGACAAGGTTCTGTCACATCTTCAGATGGCATCTATAAGCCCATCCTCCCATCCATCATATTTCCAAATGGCAGCTGTAAGCCCATTCCCGACGTCACGTTTCTGATATTCTACTATGCGAGTGCAAATTTCTGGGCACTCTAGTGTTCAATCATCTTCCACCTTCGGATCAAGAAAGGCACGCAAGCCAATCTACATCCTCAGCTCTAAGAAGATTGAACAGGGGCAACTTTTGTACCCCAAAATTTGCCCTCCCATATTCTTCAAGATTTGTCAAGATCAATCTTCAAATGGTTCAAGACTACTCAAGGGTTGCACAGTCCAAATGCCTCCTAACCCAATCAAAATTAGGGTTTTGGTTCCTTCAATGAATTTAAGGTTTTCAGTGGCCCAATCAAGTCCCATGTGCCCATATGCATTGCCAAGCATCTACATGTCAAGTCTCAAGACTCGCAGGGTCCAATTGCACAGTCAAAAGCCCTAATTACTTCACAATCAACTGTAGGGGTAAAATGGCCATTTGGCAGTCAAAAGTCAAAAAATTTGGTCAACATCTTATTTTGAGGCCACAATCATCATTTGATCAAGTCTTGATCATGATTCCACAAGCATGGCTCAAAAATCATCAAGATGCAAAAGTTTCCATTTTGGGACAGCTGAAAAGTCAACTGTAACTTGACCAAGGCATAACTTTTTCATGGTTCATCAGAAAAATGCCATCCAATGCTCATTTTGAAGGGGATGACATTTCCTACAACTCATCTTCACATTCCAAGTCCAAGAAATGCTCTCACAAAAAGTTATCAATTTCTACATTATAGGTCATTTTCAAAAGTCAACAAAAATGCACTTTAAGTCAAAGACCATAACTTGAGATTGGTAAATCCAAATGACATGGGACCAAAGGCATTGGTTAGGGGACTTCAAGACCTTTCCAAAATGTCAAAGAACATGTTTATATGATCAAAATTGAGCAAGATATGCATTGGAGAAGTTGGGAAATTTTCATGAATTTGCAAAAGTCAACTATCCTTAAAACTTCCATTTTTGACAAAAGGGCCCACTTTCTTCCACTTGATTCAGCCTTGTCATGCCATACACGTGTCCCATGCTTAATTTCAAGATCAAACATTTATTTTTCTATTTTATTTAATTTTTATTGATTTAATGCATTTTAAATCCATAATAATTCAAACAAAATCTAAAAATTAATGGAATGGCATCTTGGTGACTTGAATAACTTTTATATGTCATTAGCCAGCTAACAATTTCGTGCCAAGCCTTTTGGTGCACAAAATCTTGGATTTGCTTCAAATATGGAAAGGTCCTTTAATGGTGGTCAACAAAATCTCAAGGCTTAATTACACAAGGATGCAGGCTCAGCTGTTGACCTAATTTCATTCACACATACATAAGCAAGCATTACAAACCTAATTCAGAACCTAAGCATTGCTGAAACGGCAAAATCAAAACTCAAAAATTGTTGGAAAAAGTGAGAGATCTAGAACAAGGTTGCAGGCATTTGGAGATCAAAAGAAGCGCGTAGTCTTCCTCCTTGTTGTCCACTGAACCTAAAGAGACCAATATCACGTCCTAAGATCCATTGAATAACGCTGTAAGTTCTCAAATACAGACCCTTGTACACGAAACTTGAACTCCTTATTCTTGCACTTTTTCTCAAAAGCATTGGCATATTTGTGTTCCTTATTTGATTTCTAACATAACTGTAATATCCAATTGTGTTTTTAGGCCCTGAATCGTGATGCCCGATTCTAGGGTTCATCCTTTTGCGTTTTATGCATTTTGTTTCCAGGTACAATTGGAGCAAATCATGAGTATGGATGTGATCAGGGGACCAAGACGAATATGCCCATGGCTTTAGGTGGCGTTTTCATGGCCTGAGGACAATTTTTGAGGCAGCCTGCGAACTTCCTGCGGATAGAAATCCGCAGGTAAAAAACCAGTAACAAAGGAAGAAGACACTGACGCGTCTCCCTCTCATTTGCTCTTTCAAAAAGTAGCGCGTTTATATTTTTTTTTAGGCATTGTGTTGTTTTACTAATATAATAACCACTCATTATTATTATTTCAATTGAACAAGGTAGTTGGGTTGGTTAAGGCGTGCAAGCATAATCCCTTGGGACCTGGGTTTGAATCCCAGGTCCCCCAAATAATTATTTCATATTTTGCTTCATATGATCCTATGCAGGCTATACAAAGCATCTCACCATACGCCTCATCCAGATGGGCTCCAAGTGGCCTCAAACCCAGATCCAAAAGCCAGAGATGGAGGATCATGGTGCTCCTCAGTCAACATGCACGTGGACAATTCTATAAAGTCAACAGGGCTTCATTCTTCTTGGGCTTCAGAATTTCTAAACTCACCCCCTTGCTGGCCCAGCACCCATGGTTCACTATTCCTTTTTTTTCATTTTTCTTTTTTCCTTTTATTTTATTAATTATTATTATTATTATTATTAACTAGATAATTAATATTTTCCATAAAAATTCAGAAAAAACTAAAAATGTAAATATTTTATATTTTATTAATTTCACTTTAGTTTAATTATTTTGTAAATAAACACTAATTTAAATTAATCTAGCTTAATTAGGTTTAATTTTAATTTTCTTTTACAATAAATAAAAATGAATTAGACTTAGGGTTTTTTGACACTTTTAATTTCTCTTTTTCTATTTTATTTCATTAAAAACATAAAAAACACAAAAACATTTTTTCTTTTAATAAATTAATTAATTAGTAATTAGGCTTAATTTCATTAATTGCAAAAAAAGGACAAACTACTTTCTTTTTTCAAAAAGGGTCAAAACCCTAAGACGTCCCGATTCATTCTCTCGCGCGCATATTAGTTTTAATTCGTTATTTTGACTATTTATGTATCTGCTCAGAAATGTAATAGTTAATTAGGTTTTTATCGCTTTATTTACTTTTTTTTTCCGCACTTATTTTCCAAACGGGTTTTTGTTTTTGGCGATGTATAGACCCGCGCCTTGTAATAGCGTAGATTCATATTTCCACAATTTATTTTCCGTACTCTTAACTGTTAAAAATGCATGAAAGACTTGTATGAAAAAATAAAATCAATCTGTAGCTCACAAATGACATGTACAAGATAAACATAAACTGAAACAACACACATGCACATGCCACTCTTAGGGTACGCCTCACTGGTTGCCTCGACGTGGTCATCAAGTATAGGGTGTCTTAGAGGTCGCCCTCTTGTCTAAAGATCCAGTTGCCTCGAAACGGTTGCCTCAGATAAAAAAGGGATCTAGGACATTAGGGTTACCGCTAAGGCGTCCTACTATTGCTTTGGTGACCACACATTGTCCCTTATAATCGAATTGACCCGAACACCTCCAACGACGGTGCTACCTACTTCTCATTAGTGGGATAGTACTGTCTAAAGTACTCTTACACAGCCTAATTCCTTAGAGTAGATAGATTTATCCTGGGTACTTGCTCTCTCAAAACAAACAAAAACAACTTTTTGCACTGACACTTTCAAAAAGTTTTCAAACAAATTTTTCATACACTCTTGAGGACAGATACAAGAGTTACTTAGAAATTTTTCAAACGAAACTTTTTCAAAACCCACGCACACTTGAAAAGCAAACAATTTTTGAAAACATAAGAGCAAGTACCTAAGAGCCCGCTGATAACCACTGATAGAAAGGTTGCTAACACCTTCCCTTTCTATAAATCTACCTCCCGAACCGAGAAACATTCTCGAATAAGGAATTTTGTTGTGCTTTTGTCCTTTCCATGTTGGAGAACATAAAAGACGGTGGCGAATCTTGCTTACCGCGACATTTCGCGAACCAGCTTAAAAAACAGTCAGTTTTATTTCCACCGATCACAGCCCCCATAGTTCCAGGGGACAGTTTTATCTGAGGAGTACGAAATCGGCCTTGGCATAGTAATTATCAGTGGAGTCACCTTAGGAACAGATGTAATCCTAACGGGTATTTTGGCGGAGACCTTGGAAGGATTGGCGGAAATGGTTACTATTGAAACATCTTTGTAAGAAATGGTTGGAATGAGAGTCTTTTCAAACAAAATCTCTTTGTCATCCATCAGGCGCTGGACACCTTCTTTCAGCAAATGACAACCAATTGGTAGGGATAAACAGAGGTGGCAACCTTCGCCACATCCTGGAAATAAACCGGCCTTCAACGAGTTCCTCTTGACAGTCAGGAGAGGAGTAACAATTTCATCAACAATAGTAACAAACATATCATCTTCAACAATGTTAACATCACGGCCATGCTTGGGAATAGGAGTGGTGATAACATTTGGGATCCCAGGAGCATCAAATTCAATTTCTTTTTCCTCGAGAAGGTCTTGCATCTTGTTTTTCAAAGCCCAACAGTTGTTGGTATCATGGCCTGGACTTTCTAAATGGTAAGCACAGCGAGCATCAGGGTGGTAATGAGGAGAGGCAGTGTTGGGATTCTTCGGGCCTTCCTTCAAAGTTACCAGATTAGATCTCAACAAATGCGGCAGGACTTGAGATAGTGTCATATTTATCCGGGTAAATTGTCTTACTGGTCTTTCCATTCTAGGCTAGTTATTCCCTTGTTGAGTAGATGCAGGCTTAGGGTTCATGACGGCCCCTATCATTGGACGCCGTTCAGTTCTGTCCTGATTCCTTTGAGGGTACACAACAACATCCTTTTTCTTCCTAATAAATGGTTTTCTCACAGCACTGGAGGATGCGTCTTTTTGGATCTTCCCACTCTTAATCCCAACTTCCACTCTTTCCCCGGTCAAGATTAATTCAGTGAAGCCTGCTGAGGAGCTTCCAATTAGATTATTAAAGAAAGGACCGTACAAGGTACCCAAAAACATGTCCACTAGTTCTCTGTCAGACAGGGGAGGATGCACTCTTCCTGCTAAGTCTCTCCATTTCTGAGCGTAGTATTTGAAACCTTCGCTTGAAACCATAGCCATACTCTGGAGTTGAGTACGGGTGGGAGCAAGGTCTGTGTTATACTGATACTGTTTATAAAAAGCATCGACAAGGTCTTCCCAATTACGGACATTTCCCCTTTCCAGTTGATAGAACCAATCTAGCTGAGTCTCTGATAGACTATCTTGAAATAAGTGGACCCACAAATCTCTGTCAGCAGTGTGAGGCTGTATTTTCCTCACATAAGACCGGAGATGAATCTTGGGACACGAAACCCAATCGTACTTAGAAAACACTGGTGCCTTGAACTTTTGCGAAATAACAATCCCATACACCAAACCCAACTCTTCAAAGTCCAGCCCGGGCACTTTCTGAATCTCCATTGCACTTAGACGTTCTTCCAAATGTTTGTATTTGTCGTCGACCAGAGGATAATACTCTTCAGAGTAATCATCGTCTTCTTCCTCTTCAGATTCTGGATGGGCAATCACTTCCTTGCCTTTCCCTTCTTGATTATCCTTTTCACCTGACGATGTTGCAAAGTCCAGGGTCTGGCTGGCTGGCCCTGGGAACCTTCTTCCTATATTCAAGACACCGGTTGATTTCTTTGTTTTCTTCTTCTTTTCTTCGATCAGCAAAGTTTTCAAATCCTATTGCCCTTTGGATAGAGTCAAGAACATTTGTTGAAACCGATCATTCTGCGCCTGGAGATCTTTTATTGTCTGTTTTATGTCCATCTTACTGAAATAAACAGTAGAAAGATGAGGAGACCTGTGGTAAGAAACCTTGTTTATGTGATGATGAATGAAGATGCATATGCAATTATTTCAAGGAAATTAGAGACTTAAATTTGCTTTAGATAAAAAGGAACACACGTTATATTAATAAATCAAAGTTTGAGTACATCATGCCTCTTTGGGCTTACAAATAAATACAAAAACTCTTAAGATAAAAAAGTTGAACGCATCCTCTTTGGTGCGATGTAGGCGTTCAGAATCCGTTCCTCATGAAGCTACTTGGTGAGTTCCAGAACCTTCTTCTTGCTGGCTTAGAATTGGGACTCGAAAGTGTCCCGCTCCCTCTTAAGTTGTATCCAATCCCTTTGCAATTCTTCGAGAGAGGTGGGCATGTCAGGATGCAACATAGCGTATGGGACATCTCCTTCCACAACAGGCTCTTTGATAACCGGGAGAATGGAGGGGTAAGGCATCATAAGACTTTGAGCATGAGCTCGTACCCATTTGAAGTAAGGCTCAAGAGGGATGGAATTCTTATGCCCCAATGTCTTGCTATCTATCTTTTTCAACTTCCTCCAAGCTCGGATAAACCTCTGGAGGTAACCTTGATCGTCTTTCTCGTAGTCAAATACCAATGCTTGAATAAGCATCTTATGTGGTCCATCCCTTCGGGAGTAACCAAATTGTCTTAAGGCTAAGCAGGGATTGTAGGTGATACCTCCTCTAATTCCAAGTAAGGGGACATTATGGAATTCTCCACAACGGTCGATGATAGTAACATTCTCCACAGATCGGGAACACCAATGAATGTATGAATGTTTGAGTGTCATCAACCTATGTGACCACCTTGAACCTTGCTCGTTCTTCAATATAGATTGGGGAAGATGAAAAATAAACCATCTTTCCAAGAGAGGAGTACAACACATAAGGATACCTCTTTTCCTCATAGTGCGAGTGTGAAAAGAATGTAGAATATCTCCTAACAAAGTAGGCACCGGGTTATGAGACATGAAGATTTTGAAGGCATTTACATCCATGAGTTTGTCAGGATTTGGGAACAAAACCATCCCATAGATAAGGAGAGCCACAATTTCCTCAAAAGCTTGCAAGTCCAAGGAGTTCCAACAGTTTTGAGCTTTCTCAAACAAGAACTTGGCTAAGAAACCTTTGACACCACTCCTTGTTTCCCAATTAGTTGTGACATCAGATGGTTGCAAGTGTAGGGCTTGAGTAATCTCTTCTAGTCTTGGATCTCTTTCTGTACCGTTGAAGGGTAGTTGATTGAGAATGGGAATCCTTAAGAGTTGGGAGAATTCTTCCAAAGTTGGCACAAGTTGATAATCGGGAAACGTGAAGCAATGGTGTAGAGGATCAAAGAACTGGAAGAGCACCTTCATCATGTCCTCATCAGTGTTGGAGGTAACCAATTTTAGGAGGCAACCATGTCTTTCGATGAATGGAGAATTTTCGAGAACCCTCGATGCTAACTCTTTAAGTTGAGGAGGGATTCTTACAAGATTTACTTGAATGGTTTTCCTGCGAATAGAATCCATGTCCTACAAAACAGAACAAAGATAAATCCCAAAAAATCCTTGAAATGGTTAGTGAGTATGAGTATGATGTTATGATGTTTATGATGTTATGTACAAGTAGATATGTACAAAAAAAACAAACAAGTCCTTAGGTTTAGGCTTGCATGGAGTCTCATAGGTAAGTACCCTCTTTAATTTTAGTTGGCTCAAACTTGTCCTAGCAATAGTAACCGGGTTCTAAGGGAGCTCAATATCACTAGTTTGTTTTCTCGGGCATCATCTCAGCGCAAGCTTCTTTAATGGCGGCCGAAATATCCCAAAAAACCAAACTTCAATGAGTGTAGTATCGAGTATGTAACAACTTCGGACTGCACCAAAGTCGGTCATCTCACTACGTCCTAATGGCTAAGTTGGTCAAGTAAAGGTTCTAGAAGTTAGTTAGTGCTTCATGACATCACTCAGTGGCCCTGTATTCTCCTTGACTACTCAAGGGCTACCGGTACCCACAAATATATCACACTAATGTAGCTATTACTTAGACCCTGTGAGTATACCCCGCACAGTTTCCATAATGTATTGCTACTTACCTATAAGGTATCCTAAATTCGGATAGAGGATTCAAACCCAAACAAAGAACCAAAATGCAAACCATACACTTCAAACATTGAAAGAAAATAAATGTGATCTAGCCCTAAGGTAACCCCACTTTTAAAAATATTCCCCAGCAGAGTCGCCAGTTCTGTAACGTGGTGTGAGAACTGACTTGGTTGTTTTGCGTTTGATCGTAAATGTTGCGGTTAGCAAGAGTCACCATTGACTTTACTTTTATCCAAAAGGAAAGGCTGAAAAGAACAGGAAAGACCTTTGAGATGTTTTCTTGAGTTCGGGGGGTAGATTATGAAAAGGGAAGGTATTATCACCCTTTTCATCCATGGTTTTCCATGGGCTCTTAGTTGCTTGCTAGATCACTTGCTTTTGTTTGAAAATGTACTTTGTGTGGTTTTTGAAAGTGTTTTAAAAAGGCGCCATCGTTTAGGCAAACTTTGTAATGATTCTCGTTCGTAAGAATGTATACAAAGTGTTGATCCTTTGAAAATGTTTTCAAGTTTGAAAGATGTTTTGAAAGTGTTGGTGTTTGTTTTTGAAAATAGCAAGGATGTTTTTTGGTTTTGAAAATGAGAAAGCAACTAGGAACAATCTACCTACTCAAAAGTATTTCATGTTTATTTCCTCTTTCCTTTGACATTATTATCTTACCATTGATTTGATAAGAAACCCTATCTTTGGATGTAAAAGGGACATACAAGGGTCATCGTATAGCCATGATTAGCAATGTTGTAAGATATCTTAGCATTTTCTTTAAGGGACTAAGATCATTTTTGAAAGGCAACTTTGATAGCGTCATCGAGGGACTATGATCTTGTATTTTTTGATTGTTTTTTATAAGATGCCTCACATGCATAATATGGCCATTTTTGTAAGGCAACAAAGTTCATTTACCCTAGGGGTGTATGTGTGCAAGTGTATTGGTTTACATGCTTGATTTGTCTTTGAATTAGGGTTTTCTACTTGTTAATTTTATTCTTGCCATACAAACCCTAATTACTAGCATTTGTATATAAAGCATTAAATTGCGGAAAATAAAAATACTAAGCTATTACATCATTTAGGGGAGGGGGTACACAAATTTACAAATGGGGAATTTGCAAGAAAATTGAATCTAAATAATTATTACAACCATATTGAATATTGTACAAGAATTGAATAAATAAAAATGCAAGAATGTAAATGTAAAAAGAAATGTGATTTTTGTTTGGTTTTCATGGAAAGGTTTTTTGACCTAGTTAACTAAAATAAAATAATTAACTAAAAATAAGAAAATTAAGATTAAGTTAGTAAAATAAATTAATTTAAAGAGAACAAAACTTTTAGGTTTTTTTTTGTGAATTTGATTAAATTAGTAAATAAAACTAATTAAATAAAAAGTCCTAAGTTCTAAATTGATTTTAATTTACAAGAAAATAATATAATAATAATTAAGTTTAATTATCTAAGTATTTAAAAAAAGGAAATTAATTTATTAAAGGAAATGTTTTTTTATTCTTTTAGTTTTATGAAGAAAAATAAACTAAATAAATATAAATAATAAAATATAAATATTTTTGGATTTTTTAAAAAATAATAATAATAATAATAATAATATTAAAAATAAAAGATGAAAATAAAATAAAATTAAAAAAATAAAGTCAGGGAGGTTAGAAAGTGAAATAGGGAGTATGAAATAAGCAAAAATGTTAGGCCCAACAAAGGGAGCCCAGCGCATGCCTTTAAACAAAAAAAGAGTGAAAATGTTGAAAAATTGTCCAAAAGGTAGCGTTGGATGTTGAATCTATGACCTTCCATACATACGCGCGCTACCTTTTCCATTGGGGTGGCTGTACACCCGTTAACTTAATTGAAATGATAAATACATAATACAAAACAAGTCCTGAATATGGAACTTCATCTTCAACCTCCAGCCAGATCATCTGTAACTTCACCATTTCTCAATAAAAATGAAATATGCAAACATGAAAGTTGCTCCATTTTTCCATACGAATCCAACCATACAAATATCATAAGCTATAAATCCAAGATGAATGAGAATTTTTGAAAGTACCAAATTCTGACCTAATTATTTTCAGAGGTTCAATCCTAAAATTCTCCTAGCTCAATCAATATAAATAACATCTATGGACATGTACAACTTCAGGGAAATGATGTCTACATTTTATCTTCACAAATGAATCAATAATGATGCTTGTAGAGAGAGTTCAAAGTTAAGGAAACTTACCTCAAAACTGGAAATCGTATTCTGAGTTTGAGCACTCCTCAAGGTGTTGTGATGATTAGAATAGCTTCAGTGACCCTCCAGGATGCTAAAGCAATGTTTAGTTTGTACTGGAGATGGCTGAATCGTGCTGGAGAAGTCCAAGTGCAAAGCTCTGTTTTTGAAAATGGAAGATGGTGTAAATGGTGTGACAGTCGTGTAATAGGGTGTGGGATGAGTTCTAAATGGTGTATGGAAGCTTTGTGATTGAATTTGAGTGAGAACTCACGAGTGAAATGTGAGTTTGGAATTCCAAGTCAGAAATGACACAAAAATGGAGTTTGTGTGCAAATTCTAATTTCAGGGAGTTTTAGGGAGTTTCTAGGCTTATCAATTCGTTGGTTAGCTTGCATATAGTGCCTTTATTTATAAGCAAGAGGTTTGGAGTGCTCAAGTTAGTCTGAATTCAAAATCCATGTTTAAACTCAACATGTGATTTTCTTGACAAAACAAGTTTCCATGTATTGTACCTTTATTCATAGAGTTGTTAGCCACTTTAAATACCATGCCTATGACTTTGTGGATGAAGTGCAATCAGAGAAAACAAGTTAGGAGCCAAGAAGCTGACTTTGTGCATAAATCTTACTTTACAAGAATGGATATGTTGCTTTCTCCCTTAAATGGCAAGTTAATTTGGATAATGCTTGAAAATATTGGATAAGGGCACAATTAGTTGTGTAAACTATTAATTATGGAGTGACAAACAAGTTTGAGGCCTGCAAAGTGAAGATTATGCAACATGTCTATGGATTTGGTTCATGTTGCATCACAAATTTTACCTTGCAAAATAACTTGAAACCCCAACTTTTGGCCTTTGATTCTCCTTGCTCACAAATGATCTCAAGGAGTTCTTGGATATTTTGGAAATCTTGTAATGTGCTCTACAATCCATCTTTGAATCAATTTTGGAAAATCCAAGTGGAACTATGTGAAACTTGGCCAAGAAGTTAGGTCAAAATCCTGACCAAAAATGCTCAAAATTTCACTAAGTGTTTTAGTTTCATGACCATGACTTCATGGATTAATTACTTAATATTAAAGAATTTCTAGGAGAAGTTATATAAAGAAATGTTTTAGATCTCATGGATATCTACAAATTTCATGTTGAAAGTTTCTTTTGAATCATCTTATATCATGGTAAAAAATTGGCTCAAAGTTGTGAAAAAATATAAAGTTTTCAACAATTGAAAAATTTCTAAGTTTGGAAACTTTGACTTTTCAAAATGAAATCTTTACTTTTTGATTTCTTGATGAACAAGTTTCATATTTTGACATGTTTTGATGAATTGTGATCTTTGACACTTGATTTTGACCAAAAAGTCAAAGCTTGATTTTTTCAGTGTACAGTTGACTTTTGATCAGTTGACTGAAAATCAACTATCAATCAAATGACCTTGAGCAATGTTTTGAGTCATGCCATTAGGTTAAAATGATGCAATTGAACTATATAGATCTTGCCTCAAACCAATTAACCATTTGCTAGGTCAAAAATCATAAATTTCCCTTTTCAGTCAAAACCCTAATTTTGACCATTTTGCCCTTTTGATGATCTGATCAAATTTCTTGAGGAATTATGGTCCAAACTTTATCAAATTATACATAGGAGTTTACAATGTTGATATGGATAAAACATTATGGAGTTTGACTGTAAATTGGTCACAATTGACTTTTTCCCCAATATAGCTGATTTTTAGGTCAATTGCTCAATTGACTGAGCAAAAATGTGATACATGACTTGAAACTTGATATGAGTAATATTGAGGGTCCATAATGATCCATGAAAGTCATATGAGGAATTTAAAGTTCAATTATCCTTGTGAAATCTCAATCCCTAATTTCAGTCATCAGTGCTTAAGGAGGTGCCTTGAGCTGATCAACCATTGTGCAGTCTTGAACCAAAGGAGATCTTGTGAGAAAATAATTGATAAATTAGAGGGAAAACTTTGGGGTACAACACTATGATTACTTAAATTTTTATTTTTAAAATAAAACAAAACCATGGAAGTAAACTTTCAATTTTTTTACACTGTTAAATATAAAAAGCAATGCTCTGATGATTGTTTTAGGTATATTTACTTTGAATATGAAGTGTGTGTATTCAAATTTATAGGAGAAGTCATGCTATTTTTTATGGCGAGCACACTAAAATTTTTTCTAGCTATACTTGATTTTTGTTGAGATTCTTTAAAGCTTAAAAGCTAAGATAAAAAAAATGCAAGAAGGTAATACATGCAAAAGAAAACACCGAGAAAAGAAAGAATATTTACAAAGTTTCACTTGGCTGAGCCCTGCGACCAGATCCCTATGTATCCCTCATTTTTAAAGGATAATACTCGTCTAAACGCCTACAAGGTATGACAAATAATAAAGGACTACGCACCAACATGAGGGAGGGTTTGAGAACACCTCTATTACTCAAGCAGAGAAGTCGACAATCATGGGAATAGAGGAAGAACATCTCAATTATAAATGAATCATATCTAATCTTGAAAAAAGGTTTTAAAGGGTAAAAGATGCTCGAGCACACAAAAACATTTGAATGAGGTTGAATATTTTTTAGTCTTGAAAAAGGGTTTAAGAAATGTTAGAGTATTTTATGAATTTGGCCAAAAAAATTAGTCTTAAGGATGCAAACGGAAAAGAAAACATCTAAGGGAAAACTATCTTGCTATATCCCTAATGTTATCATACAATGATGATCCTAAGGATTAATTTGAAAGGGAAATCTCTACCTAAGTTAGCATGCATGATTCACAACCTAATGTCTATCTCAAATCGCCGCCAAAGGTTGAATCGAGAGATCATAAAGGGAACATGGCAAAGGTTCAAAATCTAAAGAAACACACGCACAAGTACAATCACACAAGGTCGAAACCAAAACAAGTAAACAAAGATTTAACAAGGAAAACACACACAATGCATGAGTAGTGCACACTAACTAAAGTCAAAAGACCTAACCAAGATATCAAATTATCGAGGTAGGTAAAAGGGGGAAGTTCTTGACCATAAATACCTTGTCATCTAGGCAAGAAGGGGTAATGAGAGCTACTCTTAACCAAGGTATCGTATCACCGAGGTGAGAAGTAAAGAGAGTCGGGAAGTGAATGTCCAAAGCGACTAAGCACCTAACCAAGATATCAAGAATCGAGGCAAGAGATAGAAGACAATATGAACAAGCACAAAGCATCAACGTCGATCAACGTGAGCTCAAGACAAAGTGTGGGGGTTTGATTGCAGAACCCTTTTCCACTCGACTGACTCGATACAAGAGTAAGCACAGTTCAAAGCATCAACATACAACGTGAGTTAGGAACAACACGGACAAGAAATGGAGGGGGTCGATTGCGAACCCTTCTCCGCATGCCTTCTTTAAGGATTTATCAAGGGATAAGGGGAATGGGATGCCTTCATCGAGGTATTTGGGCCAAATGTAAAGACACAGTCTGGTAAACAAAGAAACACAAGTATAATTGCCTTAAACGAGTCTTTAAACAAACCAGATTTTCCTCAAAGGGACTCCCAGAACATGCATCTCTATCTTACTTCTCATAACATCAGAAATGCGGTAAATAATCATGCATCTCTATTCATGCTTCTCATGGCAGGGAATTTAAAAGACAACACGGAATTAAAATAGCATCAGAAAAAAATACCAAACGGACAATAATGTCCGTAGCAAAGCATAATCAAAAGCAAGAAATCCAAAGATCTTCACGAACGCTTCACCAATCAAAGAAAAGAGTCAGAAATTGAATGCTTGGAATGAATGTTGAAGCATCATCAATTTGAAAATAAATCACAATCAGAAGGTGCATCAAACAAGCTCAAGTTATCGGATAGAAGCTCAAAGCGTCAGATAAATATCAAATGAAAATCTAGACAAACAGACAAACAAGATACCAAAGAAACAATCCGCACATCTCATGAGATCAAGTTTGAGCGGACTAGAAACATGTATAAAAACTAAAGTGAAACAAATGAAATATGGAAATGGGTGCTTAATTATTTAAGTTAAAAGTTGATTAAGTTAATTAATTAAGTTAAGAAAAATAATTAGTCGAAACTAATTAATTTTTAATAATAAAATTAAATAACGAAATCGATATTTTGTTAATTAACTAAAGCAATAAAGTAGCATGAAATGGAAGTTTAATCGATTAATCAAAAAGTTGATTAACTTAATTAATCGAGTTAAAAAATGAATTAGTAAACATCCATTTTTAATAACAAAATCAAGTAAATAAATCAATACTTGGTTAATCAATTAAAAACGGATAAGAAGTGGGAAGCGGAAGCGGCTACTTGATCTGTCATGAGAAGCTTGCACAAACTAACAAACAAGTTAGTAATCACAAGGTATAAAATCGAAATGAAACTTGCATGATGAATATGAACAATTAAAGGATCAAGCAATTGATTATTCAAGGATCTCAATCCATAAATGAAACTACAACCAAATAAACTCAAGCTATAATTCAATTCACATTCAAAACATGGAAAATCGAAGTCAAAGCAATTTATAATCAATTAAACCAAGAACCGGGCAGCCACTACGCAAACTTAATAATGCTCAAAAGAATTCGTTCCAATCATGCTCAACGTCAAACACCTTCAAAGAATATCAAGATTCTCAATTCACAAACAAAAATAAGAATCATTAACTCATGTTCTTACGCAATTCAAGTTCAAGATAAGAAAAATCAAATTCATAATAAACTCTAAACCCTCAAAACCAAATCCGGACAGCAACTACGTAAATCTAAAGAGGTTCACTAATTCAACCTTAAATAGGCTCAAAATACATGGAAAACATTGACTCACAACCAAAACTTCATCATTTGAATCAAATCAAATTACCACCACGATGTCGTTAATAACTCTTTTAAAAAAAACGGTTCAAACATCATGATACACAATAAAATCCAATTAAGATTAAAACCAACAAATTCCATTCAAAATCGAACCGAGTAACAATATATAAACATCACAAATCCCAATTGGTTTTGAACATCGACAAGATAGATCAAATACCAACATCAATGATTATCACAAATTAACATAACAAACATGTTATCGGCATTGAAACCTCCAACAAACTAAATACAAATTACGATTTCAATTGGAAACATAACGAGAATAAACATGACCATAGCATAACCCCAAAAATTAAATTCGATTTTTTTAAAAACAGGGGATTTGATGCTCAAACGTTAGCACAAAATTCAGACCTCAACGCACATATGAACATTGACACAATCAACAAGCAATAACGAACATAACTATACAATTTCTCACACATTAGAATGCAACTTATCACTAAAAACCCTTTATACCACACACAAAACTCTAAACAAAATTCCCATCACAGTGAAGCAAAGATTTTCCAGCATACTTGTTCATAATTTAAAATAAAGAAACGAAATCGGCAGAATCATCAACTGTCTTTCCCATCAGAATTTATCACATCAGAACAGATACAATGGCAAAATCACAACACAGATTTTGAAAAGAATTCAACACAACATTATTTCACAGTGTCGCAGTTTGGACGAGCTAAAGAGATCAAAAAATTACCGAAAGTGTTGAAGTTGTGCTAGCTTCAGACGGAGGTACCCGCGGGCAGAGCTGCTGCTTGTGGAAGTTGATGATGATTGTTGAGCAATATCGAATGATGATGGAGGAGGAAGGAGAACATTGATCAGAATGGGGAAGGATTTTACTTCGCTTTTTCTACATTGAGTTTGATGAATAGCATCGCTTTTTTTTAGTTGTTGATTCTTGAGAGCTTTTTCTACATTGAGTTTTATTTTGATTTTGATTTTAACAAGTCAATTGATTTACCACATTCATGTGTGTTGGTGCAAGGTAATGAAAGGAGAGAAGAAGAATGAACAATGAGTGATAACAAAGAGGACTACTTCATAATATATAAATAGAGCAATGAATTGAGTTACAATATTAATAGCCTAGGTAGCATATTTATACTCAAAAGTAAAGAATGCCAAAAGGCCCTAATAAAAATAAGTATTGGGAATTATAGTCATTAACTAAATTACATTTCCAATACCATCCCTTAATTTAGATATTCCATCAGAAACTAACAACACCAATTTCATCTCTCAAATGAAGAAATTGATCTGTTTTAATTGCCTTCGTCAGAAGATCTGCAAGCTGTTTCTGAGTGCTACAGTGCAGAATTTCTAACACTCCTTTCTGAACTTGACTTCTGAGAAAGTGATACTTCGTCTCAATGTGCTTACTTCTTCCATGTAGCACTGGATTCTTGGCAAGATCAATTGCAGACTTATTATCAATCATCAGCTTCAGAGGTTCCTCAACTTCAACCTTCAAATCATGTAGGAGATTCAGAAGCCAAACTGCTTGACAAGCAGCTACAGCACATGCGATATACTCAGCTTCACATGTTGACAGAGCTACGACAGGCTGTTTCTTGGAACTCCAGGAAATGGGACCTCCCAGAAATTTAAACAAGTATCCAGAGGTACTTCTCATGTCCACTCTGTCTCCGCACCAGTCAGAATCAGAATAACTTACTAATTCTGATTTTGTCTTTCTTTCAGAAGGAAACAACACTCCATATCTCAGAGTTCCCTTAATATATCTCAGAATTCTGACAGCAGCTTGGAAATGAGACCACTTGGGATTACTCATGAATCTGCTGACCAATCCAACTGCATAACAAATGTCAGGTCTAGTATTACATAAATACCTTAGAGAGCCAACCAGATGTTTGAAGTTTGTAGAATCAACAGAATCACCATCAGAGTCAGAAACCAATTTTTGATTGGTTTCTGATGGTGTCACGGCAACTTTGCAGTTCTGCAGCTTAAATCTCTTCAGAAGTTCTTGTTCATATTTTAACTGGTGCAGAATGATACCCTTCTTCGAGTACAAAATCTCCATCCCTAAGAAACATGTCATTTTTCCTAGATTTGTCATCTCGAACTCATTCATCATAACTTCCTTGAACTTCTTTATATCTTCTGGGCATCTACCTGTTTGCAAGATGTCATCAACATAGAGACACACCAGAATCATATTGCTATCAGAGTGTTGTACATAAACTCCATATTCCATCTCACACTTTTGAAACCTCTGCTTCTTGAAAAATGAATCAATTTTCAGATTCCAAGCTCTAGGCGCTTGCTTCAGTCCATACAGAGCTTTATTTAACTTGTATACCATCCCTTCCTGATTCTTTTTCACAAATCCAGGAGGTTGTGACACGTAAACTTCTTCCTGTAATGGATCGTTCAGAAATGCTGAATTCACATCTAGATGCATTAAAGGCCAATTTCTGTTTGCAGCTAAAGCAATCACCAGTCTGATTGTTTCATGCCTAGCTACAGGCGCAAACACCTCAAAATAATCTAGCCCATGTTTCTGAAGAAAACCTCTAGCTACTAGTCTAGCTTTGTGCTTGCCAATGGAACCATCTGGCTTAAGTTTCAACTTAAAAACCCATATGACGCTGATGGCTTTTTTCTTATCTGGAAGTTTAGTCAATTTCCAAGTTTTGTTCCTTTCTATTGCCTTAAGTTCTTCTTTCATGGCATTAAGCCATTCTTTCTTCTTGAGAGCTTCTTCAATGCCCACTGGTTCATAATCTACTAACATGGCACACTGAACGACTTCTCCTTCAGAGTCAACGTCATTATCCTGCAACATGTCAAAATTTGCAAACCTTCTGAGTTTTTGTCTGATTCTCTGTGGTCTTTGAGCTTGTTCTGAAGCTGCACCAGAACTACTACTTTCAGAGTTACCACCTTCAGAGTTTTCCCTTCCAGAACTATGATTACCTCCAGATTTTGGATCATCATCAGTATCTAGATCAGAATCATATCCATTGCCAGAATCTTCTTCTGACTTATCTTCAGAATCTTCAGGATCTTCAGAATCAGATTCATCTTCTGAACTTTCTAAAACATCTTCAGAGGATAACTCTGGTGTTGGCACTACACCAGAATCAGATTGAGATTTATTCCAATCCCATGCTTCAGACTCTTTCACCACAACATCTCTGCTGACTTCAACTTTATTAGTTTCTGGACAATAAAGCTTATACGCATCTGTACTGTGGTACCCCACCAGCAACATTATTTTGCTTCTATCATCCAGTTTTTGTCTTCTAGCTTCTGGAACGTGTTTGTAACAGACAGAGCCAAACACCTTCAGATGACTGACACTCTGCTTATCTCCAGTCCATTTCTCTAAAGGAACAGCTTCCTTCAGTTTCTTCGTTGGACACCTGTTCAGAATATATACTGATGTGGCAACAGCTTCTCCCCATAGCACGTGAGGTAGCTTTTTCTCTTTCAGCATGCTTCTGGTCATATCAAGCAAAGTTCTGTTTCTTCTTTCAGCAAGACCATTTTGTTGAGGAGTATATGGAGCAGTAACCTCATGTTCTATTCCACTCTCCTCACAAAACTTCTGAAACACTGTAGAGTTATACTCACCTCCACCATCTGTTCTCAGAATTTTTAACTTCTGACCACTCTGCTTCTCAGCCTTCACCTTGAATTTCTGGAACTCAGTAAACACTTCATGCTTGAACTTGATGAGTGTTACCCATGTCATTCTTGTGAACTCATCCACAAAATACACAAAATAATTGTTTCCTCCAAGTGAAGGTACTGGAAATGGTCCACACACATCAGAATGTACTACTCCCAGAGCATGTTTCGCTCTGGGGGCTACTTCTGATGTAAATGGAAATCTAGGTTGCTTGCCTTTCATGCATATCTCACATGACTTCTCAGGCTTCACAATCTTCGAAATACCATGTACGAGCTTCTTAGAACATAGATGCCCTAAGCTTCTATAGTTCAAGTGCCCTAACCTCTTATGCCACAGCTTACTGTTACCTTCAGCGCCTTCTGCACTAAGGCACATTGCTTCAGTTGTTTTTACATTCACCTTGAATGTTCTGTTGCCTCCTTGTTCAGACTTCATAATTAACTTTTGATTGGAATCATACAACGTCAGAAGATTGTTTTTCATAACAACTGAGAAACCTTTCTCAATCAGCTGACCTATGCTCATCAGATTGCTTCTAATACCAGGAACATACCAAACGTCCTTGATCAGAATGTCTTTCCCATTCTTCACTCTAATTCTGACATCTCCCATACCTTCTGCATTAAGATACTTATCGTCAGCACATATGATCTTTGTACTCCTTCTGGAGTTAAAGTCTGTCAGCCATTGTTTGTTTCCAGTTAAATGATTTGAGCAGCCAGTGTCCATATACCACCAATCTTCTGAGCATTTTACATCAGAGTCAGAAGCCATTAGCAGTACAGGTTCATCATCAGAGTTTCTCTTAGTCATATATGTGTTGGCTCCTAAATTCGACACCCTTGTTTTATTAATGTCAGCCATTAAAGTTGAAGGATGTTTTCGACTGGCTAAGTCTGTCGAAATGCCCGTCGAAAGATGGCAAAGTACTTAGAAGATTTCTTCCAAGGGAGAAGTTGGTTGCCTTCGACGTCGAAGGAGTTTCTCGTCGAAGATGTCTCTTGACGAAGGTGTTCGGTGGTTCAGAGTGGAGCAGTTTGAAATTCAAGCTTTTGGAGGGAAAATGGTTTCCAGCAGTTACCAAGTGCAACGTGCAGAGATCTGGAGCGTCGAACGCTGAGAACGTGCCAAGTGGATTGATCTCGAAGCAGTGTAACTGCCCGACGGTTACTTGGGATGTTTTAGTATAAATAGTAGTAGTCATGTAAGTTCTCGCGTGTGTTCACAATTCTATACAAAGTCACTCATATAGATTCGAGTACCCAGCGTGTGAGAAAGAATTGTTGAGAAATGTATGTGTGAAACACCAATTTTATTAATCAAAGTCATTTACTTTTCCAGAAATTTACTTGCTTTCCACTTTACATTCCTGTCGAAGCCTTTTACTTTAAGCCTTGTTTATTTTACCAAGTCCTTTCTTCATGCAATTTACTTGAAGCATCTTTATTTTATTTAAAGCCTCTTTATTTAAAGCCTTATCCAATTCAATCAAAACTTCAAAATCAACCTATGTCCTAGGATCAATCTGATCGATCCTGCGAGTAACCAAATAAGTAACCATTTGGAGGATCAGCGGTTGTTTACCAAATACCAAGGTAAACAAATTGGCACACCTGGTGGGACAGTGTGTTGATTGTTGAAAATAATCTCATCTTTTCGAGGAGTGTTGTATGTTATTGAGAAGTGGTAGAATATACACTAACAATAACAATACTGCCAGAGGAAGGGAAGAGATGGCGAATCCGCCAAACAATAACGAAATCCCACAAACGAATGTGGGAGCAACGGTTAGTACGACCGTAAGTGAAGCGACAACTGTTGGTTCGACACCAGCAGTAACGGTCACAGCAACGGGGCCAATACCTTCGTTCACGGGCCCCAGGATGCCTTTGGGAACTCCCCCACCAAGGGGAAATATAGGCACAAGGTCTTTAGCGCCACCAGGATTTATGCCACTTTATGGTATGCCAACTTCTGAAGTGGCTAGCCTGACGAATGCTGCGTCCACTTTTTCAGACCCTTTAGTGAGTGCCTCTTCGCCACTCCAAGGTTCTGGAGTAGGCATGGCGAATAGAAATAGGACCCAACTCTTAGGAGGAACGTCCCAAGTAGCCCATGGCCTTACAAATGCCTCGACAGCAGTCTTGAGGCAACAAATGGACGAAAGCAACCATGATATGGTGCAAATGTTGGCACAAACTTTGAGTACGGTGCTAAACCCTCTAATACAAAACACTACTCAATCGAATCAGCAAGTGTCAGCGCAAATGATGCGTTTGGCTGATTTCTTTGGAGTACCCCAACCTGTTCGACAGCCCCAAAGGGCGCAAATAAGGGGAAACCAGGGGATATTTTTAGAGGAAGAAACCACCATCAACCAGGCTCAACAGCCTGTCGAACAAAACCTTAGGGCACGATTGGAGCAACCCGCCGAGGAACCTAGGGTAATAACCCCAGAGGTAAGGTTAGTTAACAGAAACCAAAATGCTGACGAAGTAGTTCAGCATGTCCAATACCAAAACATGGGTTTGGAAAACAATCTGGCAACCATGATCGAAAGGATCATGACTCAGAATGGGATGAACATGGGCTTTCGAAGGCCTAACTTTACATCCCCATTGTCAGAATACGTGTTACAAACGGACTTACCTCCTAGATGCAAAGTCCCCAAATTTACTAAGTTCTCTGGGGACACGACAGAATCTACTGTCGAGCATGTGGCGAGATATTTGATCGAAGCAGGTGACATTTCGAATAACGAAAACCTAAGGATCAAGTACTTCCTAAGTTCTTTAACAAAGAACGCTTTTACTTGGTTTACAACTCTCCCCCCCAATTCGATCCATCATTGGACCCAGTTGGAAAGATTGTTCCATGAACAATTCTACATGGGGCAAACCAAGATAAGCCTGAAAGAATTGGCCAGTGTAAAGAGACGTTTCACTGAACCTATAGACGAATATCTGAATAGGTTTAGACTGCTCAAGGCGAGATGTTTTACACAAGTGCCAGAACATGAGTTAGTCGAAATAGCCGCAGGCGGTTTAGATTATTCCATTAGGAAGAAGCTAGACACCCAATACCTGAGAGACATGGCCCAACTGGCCGATAGAGTTCGACAGGTAGAACGCCTCAAAGCTGAAAAAGCAAAGGCAACGAAAACTCACAAGAGAGAGAGGATAGCGTACGTTGAGATGGATGACGAAGATCCGGAATCCTTCGACGATACTTTAGCTGTCGAAGAAGGAGAAGTCGATTTAGCAGAACTGAAACAAGGGCCACCATACTCTTGTAAACTGTTAGTCCCTTCAAATGGGAAAAATCCCATTGGTCCAGAAAGGACCAACGATAGGTTCCCAAAAAAGACTTATAGTTTTGACATCACAAAATGTGATGAAATATTCGACTTGCTGGTTAAAGATGGCCAAATGATAGTACCCCCAGGGGTAAAAGTGCCTCCTCTTGATCAAAGAAAGAAGAGAGGTTTTTGCAAATATCATAATTTTTTGGGCCATAAAACTTCTCAATGTTTTCTTTTCAGGAATCTTGTGCAAGACGCTATCGAAGAAGGGAGATTGAAGTTTGCGGACAAATCCCCCATGGCTGTCGACTCAAATCCATTGCAGGCTGAAGCCCACTATGTTGAGCCCTCTGAGGTGAACGTGATAGAGGCAACCAGGAGCCAGTCGAAGAAGCCAGGAATTACCATGGTCGAAGTCTCAAAAGACCACATCAACATGCCAATCTTTGGCAGTTTTTCTGGAAATTTATCCAGGAAGACAATTGAAGCAGTTCAGAAAGCGGTCGAAAGCCCGAAGTCGGAGACCGCTGAAGCACAAAAAACTGGACCAAAACCTAGTTCCCACTTGACCACAGTTCAAGGCCAGACGGAGAATCTGGAAACACAAATGAAGCAGTTAACTCTTGCTAACAAAGATACAATGAATATCAACATGGTTGAACTTTCTGACCCAAAAGCATCAGAAGAGGCCATGAGGCAAGAACAAGCTAATAAGACTGCTTTCCCTCGGGAAAATGAAAATTTGGCAGATTTTCTACAAAGATGCCAGAAAAAGAAATCAGAGGTGATGCTGTGTCCAAGATGCAGTTCGATCTTTGACAAAAAAGCTGCTGAGCACATTCAAGGCGTAAGAGCAGCGAACAAGAGAAGGGAAAATGTTGATCTTCGACATGATCCCAGAAGAGCCTCCCAAAGAGGTTCTAACCAAGAAAAGAGGCCATTGACTTTTAGGCCTCCCACAAATGTGCCAGTAGACACTTGGTACAAAACCTCTGGTCGAAAAAGGCCAAGTGAGGAGAAATGGCACTCTTTCGATGTGCCAAGAGGTTCCTCTTTGACTCAAAAGAAAGAGCCTCAGGTTGCTGCACCTAAAGTTGCACAAGTGTCCAGCAACTACAAAGGTAAAAATCCCATGTCTCGATCTCAATGGAGGAGATACCAAAGGAGACGAAAAGCTGAAAGGGAGGCTGCCAACGAACCAAAGGCAGAAACCAGTTCGAATGTTCCTCAAAGGAAGCAAAGGAAACCTCTAGAAAGAGAGCCAGTAACCAACAGGCTAGTTTGGCCTAACCAAAGTAAAGTCGAAGACGAAGACGATGCTGAGTCTGATGATACTTTGGACATAATGGTGAATATAGTTTCAGTGCTGCCCAGAGAATTCAATCGACAGGTAGAGGTCGAAGCAAGTGACTGGGAAGTGGAACAGGAAATGGCCAAACATAGGCCAGTGTGCTATTTCGTCATGGACAATGGCACCACTGAGGAACAAAATGGGTTCTTCGAGCCACCCACAGAGGCGATGAAAAATCACCTCAAGCCTTTATTCATAAGGGCTAAACTCGAAGAAACTACTGTGAATAAAATATTGGTGGATTGTGGGGCAACCATCAACATTATTCCTCACTCTATGCTAAGGAAAATTGGCAAAAGGGATGAGGACATTAAGCCTCACAACATGGTCCTGTCGAACTACGAGGGAGGCATAGGGACCACTATGGGAGTGATCCAGCTAGATATCAAAGTAGGATCTATCCTTCGACCAACGATGTTCATGGTCATATCGGCCAAACCTAACTACAATCTTTTGTTGGGCCGTGAATGGATTCATGGTGTTGGAGCTGTGCCATCATCAATGCACCAGAGGCTGCTCCTATGGCGTCCAGATGGGATGGTCGAAAACATAGAGGCAGATCAAAGCTATTACCTTGGCAAAGTGAATCACCTGGGTTTGGCAGATTTCGACAAGAACTTGGCTCACATAGGGCCATGTCCAACACCTGACTTCGACATGGCGCCAGCGCCAAACACTTTTTGTTCCCTATACCTGCACCCTGAGCATGGTTTCCAATGGGACAGAGAAGACTTGTCCCACATAGACTTCAGTGGGTTAACTGATATCCAACCAACTGGTTGGGGAAGTGAATTCAGTGATAATGACTGAGTCACAATCTTTGAAGCGAATTTCGGCTTATGTAGCCGAAACCAAGATGATAACGGCTCTCGAAGCCGAAGTAAAGTACATGGCCACACAGGCCAATGATCAACAGTTATCTGCTGCAGGTCCAGGAAAGGATTTCGATCCAAAACCCCCTGATATCATGCCAGAAGAAATGCAGGAACAGAGGCTCGACGCCATCTATGACGATGAGCCTTTGGGCTTCGAAAAGGACCCCTTAGCGAACAACATCAAAATGTTAGCGCAAGATCCTTTATAAGAAATCAACTTAGGCGAAGGATCAGAGAAAAGGCCAACTTACATCAGCGCCAAAATCGATCCAGAACTTAGGTTGGAAGTAATCCAATTGCTGAAAGAGTTCAAAGACTGTTTTGCATGGGATTATGACGAAATGCCTGGTCTCGACAGAGGATTGGTAGAACTTCAGTTGCCAATCAAGCCTGGGAAGAAGCCAATCAAGCAAAATCCAAGGCGCTTCGCTCCAGAAATACTGTCGAAGATCAAGACGGAAGTCGAAAGACTGCTGAAATGCAAATTCATACGTGTTACAAGGTATGTCGAATGGATTGCAAACATTGTGCCAGTAATTAAGAAAAATGGTACGTTAAGGGTGTGCATAGATTTCAGAGATTTGAATGCTGCTACACCTAAAGATGAATATCCTATGCCTGTGGCGGAAATGCTAGTCGATTCTGCCGCTGGCTATGAATACCTGAGTATGCTCGATGGTTATTCAGGATATAATCAAATATTCATTGCTGAAGAGGATGTGTCGAAAACAGCTTTTTGATGCCCTGGGGCCTTAGGCACTTACGAATGGGTAGTGATGCCTTTTGGCCTAAAGAACGCTGGGGCAACGTACCAGCGAGCAATGAATACTATCTTCCATGATTTTATTAACACTTTTATGCAAGTATATATTGATGACATTGTTATAAAATCTGTTTCCAAGAAGAATCATATTGACCACCTTCGACAATCATTCGAAAGAATGAGAGAACATGGTCTGAAGATGAACCCTTTGAAGTGTGCGTTCTGTGTGAAAGCTGGAGATTTCTTGGGCTTCGTTGTCCACAAGAAAGGAATCGAAATCAACCAGAACAAGACGAAGGCAATTTTGGAAGCGAAAGCGCCGTCGAATAAGAAGGAACTGCAATCCCTCTTAGGCAAGATAAATTTCTTAAGGAGGTTTATATCTAATCTAAGTGGGAAAGCTCAGGCCTTTTCACCCTTACTTCGACTGAATAAAGAGGGGTTCGAATGGGGGCAAGAGCAACAAGAAGCCTTCGACAAAATCAAAGGGTACCTCACTAAGCCACCTATTTTGGTGCCTCCTTGTAGCAATAGGAGTATGAGATTGTACATAGCTGCATCCGACAAAACTCTGGGAAGCATGTTAGCCCAAGAGGATGAGAATGGAGTCGAAAGACCCATTTATTATCTCAGTAGAGTTTTGAACGATGCAGAAACTAGATATAGTGAAGTTGAAAAATTGTGTCTATGTCTGTATTTCTCTTGTACAAAACTCAAGCAATATATAAAACCAGTTGATGTGTATGTTTCGTCTCATTTTGATGTTTTCAAATATATGTTGTCGAAACCTATCTTGCACAGTCGAATTGGCAAGTGGGCATTAGCATTAACTGAATACTCCTTGACCTTTATGCCTCTTAAGGCAGTAAAAGGACAAGTGGTTGCAGACTTCATAGTCGACCACTCAATTCAAGTTGAGGATATTAATTATGTGGAGATAGAGCCTTGGAAATTCTACTTCGATGGTTCCAGCCATAAAGATGGAACAGGGGTAGGAGTCTTGATTATTTCTCCAGATAAAATTCCAACAACATTCAAGTACAAAACATCAGGTTCTTGTTCGAACAATGAGGCTGAGTATGAAGCTCTAATTACTGGCCTTGAAATATTGTTGGAATTGGGGGCAACTCGAGTCGAAATAATGGGAGACTCAGAGTTAGTCATTAAGCAAGTCACAAAGGAATATAAATGCATAAGAGAGAATCTCATTATGTACTTTGTGATAGCAAATCGTTTATTGAAAAAATTTGAAACGGTTAATATTCGACACATACCCAGAGTCGAAAATCAAATAGCCAACGACTTGGCACAGATTGCATCTGGGTATAAGATTTCAAAAACGAGATTGCAAAGAGCAATCGAAGTTCGAGAAAAGATAAAAGCAACTTGTCTATCACCAACAGACTTGGAATCGACGAGACTAGGATATGCTGATCAAAGTAACTTCGAAATTTCGTTCATAGATAATTTGTCAGAGCAAGATTGGAGGAAACCCATAGTGGATTATCTTCAAAATCCAGGAGCTTCGACAGAACGAAAAACAAAGTACAGGGCGTTGAGTTATGTACTCATGGGTAATGAGTTATTCAAGAAAACGCCTGAAGGGGTATTGCTAAAGTGCTTAAGTGAAACTGAGGCATACATAGCCCTTTCGACTACGCACGCTGGAGCATGTGGGGCTCACCAAGCAGGCCATAAGATGAAATGGTTGTTGTTTCGACAAGGACTATATTGGCCCACTATGCTGAAAGATTGTGTTGAGTTCGCCAAAGGTTGTCAAGAGTGTCAAGTCCATACAGGCATCCAATATGTACCAGCAAGCGAACTTCACTCGATAGTGAAGCCTTGGCCCTTTAGAGGATGGGCGTTGGACCTCATTGGAGAGATTCGACCAGCATCATCAAAGAGTCAGAAATACATACTGGTAGGCATTGATTACTTTACTAAGTGGATCGAAGCTATCCCTTTAGTCAATGTAGACCAGGAAAATGTCATTGAATTTATTCAAAAGAACATTATCTTTAGGTATGGAATCCCTGAGACAATAACAACTGATCAAGGATCAGTTTTCACTGGTCGAAAGATGCAGGAATTTGCTCAGGAAACAGGTTTCAAACTCCTAACATCCACGCCTTATTATGCACAGGCGAATGGTCAAGTCGAAGCAGCTAACAAAGTGGTGATTGGCTTGATAAAGAAACATGTTGGGAAGAAACCAAAGAATTGGCATAAGACATTAGACCAGATTCTGTGGGCTTGTCGAACGTCCCCAAAAGAAGCCACTGGTACAACACCGTATAGGCTAACTTTTGGCCATGATGCAGTGTTGCCAGCAGAAATTTGTCTTCAATCTGCAAGGGTTCAGAGGCATTATGATATTCCTTCTGAAATTTATTGGAACATGATGTTAGACGAACTGATGGATTTAGACGAAGAGAGATTGCGCGCTCTTGACCTACTCAGGCTTCAGAAGAAAAGAGTAGAAGACTCTTATAATAAAAAGGTAAAACCTAAGGTATTTTTGCCTGAAGAACTAGTTTGGAAGGTAATTCTTCCCATGGATCGAAGGGATCGAAGCATGGGGAAATGGTCACCCAAATGGGAAGGACCATTCAGAGTTATCCAAACTTTTTCTGGTGGAGCCTATGAAGTCGAAGAGTTAGGTGAAGATAAAAGGCTCTTGAGGGTAAATGGTAAATATTTGAAAAAATACAAACCTACACTTCAAGAGATAAAAATAAAATAATAAAAGAACAAGACTAAATTAACCATAAAAATTCCAAAATGGAAATTTTATAAATTTCAGCCAAGATGGCAATGTTGTCGAATATAGATTACAAAATATGGTTACAAAAGCTGAATCAATCAAAAGGGAATAGAGTCCTTGAGTCGAAGGTACTTGGCTTGCTGCAGCTCCAACCTTTTCTTGCACCAGGCGTTCTCCTGCACAATCTTGGCAATCTGAGCGTCGAAGCCTTGGGCCTTCTCAGCAAATTCCAGGCCCTGTTTGATTTCAGTTTGACTCTCGGTGTCTGGGATGGTCGAAAGAAGTTCCTCCTTGCGTTTAGTGTTGGCATTTATCTTCGCCTCTATTTCTTCGATTTGTGCCCTGAAGGAAGCATTCTCTCGATCGATGGCATCGACTTCTTCCTGCGTAGACGCTTTTTGCTTCGACAACTCCGCAATTCGAGAAGTCGTATCCGAAACAGCAGTCCACGCAGAGGAGCTTTTGCCATACAACACCTCAAGCTGACTGTTAAACCCCCTTTGGCGCCTGTAATCTGCTGAGACTTGATCAATCATAGAGTGTAACTCCATGATCAAGCCTGAAACTTCTGGAGCTACAGCTAACAAGTCGACAGCATTCAAAACATCCCTCAAGTATGATGGAGCAGTGGGGTCCCCCTCTAAAGCCTTCATCAAGTCCTTCTTGAAAAACTGGGCCTTAACCTTCGCCAAAGCTTCATCGAGAGGAGAGGTTTCAATAGACTTCCCCGACAAGGTAGGAATCTCCTGACTAGCATCAGACGAACTCTTGCTCTCGATGATTGCGTTGAGATAGCTAACAGGGTCAGTTTGTTTCAAGAGTTCTAAGTCCTCTTTCGACCTGTGCTTCGTTGAGGTAACCCTTGCAACAACATTGTCTTGGGTTTGAGGCTGTTGAGTGTTAGGTGTCTCGACTTGTTCCCCTTCGACTCGGACTGGGGCAGTACCAGCGTCACCTTGGTGCTCTTCGCTAGCGTCACCTTGGTGCCCTTCGCCAGTGTCACCTTGGTTCTCTTCGTCAACAGCACCTTGATTTTCTCCGCCAGCATTGCCTTGGTCCCCTTCTTCATGATTCTCTTCCGACAGGTCCACCACCTGAACCTCTGTTGGCTGTTGTTCTTCCGTTTGAGGATCTTCTGCTGGTTTTTCTACCGTCTCAGCGTTGGCCTCATTTATTTCGGTATGGGCTTCGTCAGTTTCCAAACCTTTTTCTTGTGGCCTGCTGAGTTCAGCAGACTCCAGTGTTTCAGAGGTCCTTGGCGGAGAGCTTTCAGTGGTGTCCTGAAGAAGGAAAGAAGAAGAATCTTCAGAGATCGAAAAAGACATAATCGAATGTAGGTATCGACACCTAAGTTATAAAATGGTTTGAAAGATTACCTGTAAGTTAGCTTCAGCCCCAGGGCTGGAATTGTCGCTTTTGACAGGCTTGTTGAGAAGAACGTTTAGTTCCTCCTCCGTTGGCTCCTCAATGATCACTGGAGGTGGCCTGGGCTTTCTCCCAGCAACCTTTATTCTAAATGTTCGACCTTCAGGAGCAGGAGCAGGAACAGGAGCGTCCTTCGTCAGCTTTCGCCTTTTTAGAGGAGCAGGAGGAGAATCACTTTCTTCATCGCTCCCAGATTCGACCACCAGTGCTGGCCGTTTCTTGGGCGAAGGTGCCTAAAAGACCAATGGGAATTCGACTTAGCAATTGTATCGAAAGTCAAAAATCGAAAGCCAGAGAAAAAAAAATGAAAGTCTGGTTACCGATACAGAAGGCTTCTTCGAAGGGCCTTCCCCCTGTTGGTTGGTGGTAGTCTTCGCCGGCGCTGTAGTCTTCGCCGGCGGTGGAGGTTTTGTTGAAGGGCCTCCTCCCTGTTGGCCTTCTGTAGCCTTCTTGGCTACAGGCTTTCGAACAACTGAAAGCAAATAAAAAATTAACAGGCTAGCAGTCGAAAAGAAAGACAAAGTAATGTAAAAGGATGAACTTACATTTCTTTATTTTGTCCAACACAAGGACAAAAGATTTCTGAAGCTCATCCACGAAGTCCTTCTCGTCGAAAAACTCCTCAGCGTAATAACTCTTCCACCACTCCTCGAAGGATGGTGAGCAAAGAAAGTTGAGCTGGTAGTCAAACAACGAGAGAACTGTTCGACCAGCATATCTTCCGATATGCTTAATGGCAGCTTCTTCGGTGTAATCATTGCAGAAGTACAACATGGACTTCTCTCTTGGAAAAATGGGAGAAGGTAGGGTTTGAATAATACCAAACTGGCGAGATACCAGGTTTGGTTGGTATGCAATCAGACTCAGATGAGTCTTAGAGCTCCTGAATCGAAGAGGCATGATCCTTGGTGTAAGGAACGCCTCTCATATTATTGTATGTTCGTCAACATTAGGACCACTCGACGTCCTTGGATGTGGCCTTGTGAACCATGTTGGGCCTACCTTCCGTCGAGCAAATGGAGCCATAGTCGAAGCAAACTCCTTCCTTCGAGCAAACATCAGAACGAAGTTGGTGAAGGTTTGCTGAAACTCCAATCCATCTTCCATAGGCGTCAGCAGAGCCAGTCTGGTTCCTTCGACGCGTCTGTTCGCTATCTCTGGAGCCTGCTCATTTATTTGAACCTTCTTAGGCAAGAAAGATTCGAATGTCGCATTGAGCCACAGTTGGAGAAGCCAAAAAGGCCCAGCAAGTAGCAAACTGGCCCTGTTCTCGATAATTTTTAGAAGAGTGGCCCCATTACTGATCGAATCATAGAGGCTAGCCAGAATCAACTCTGCCAAACAGACATTCTGGCCATGATGCAGTTGAGTGGCGAGAGTGACCATCTTTTTGGTCACCTGTAAGGACTTCGAGCAAAATACAAAGCGAGTCAGCCATAAGGCTAGAAACGCTATGTGTTCGACATCCGACACAGTATCTGTCGACCTGTCGTGATAGTGGTTGATGAAAGTGGTATAGGTTGGTTTGGTGTCAGAGAAGCCAATTTGATCCTCCGACATCTCCTCCGGATCGAAGTAGTCCCCGGTGGGTCGAAGGCCAGTGATAGCGGCCACATCGAAGAGTGTAGGAGTCAGCATCCCACAGGGAAGATGGAAAGTAAAGTGGGAGTAGTCCCAGAAAAGTAGAGAAGCTATCAGCATCTCTGGAGAATAGTTCAAACCTGTCTTCGACAGCATCACCAGGTCGAAAATCCCCATCTTTTTCCAGATCGAAGCTTGGCTTTTCTCCATCTTTTCCAGCCAAGCAACGTAATCAGGAGTCAGGCTAGGGCCAGACCTGAAGGCCCTAACACCTCTGTTGAAGAAGCGGAGGTCGATTTTTTCATGCGCAGGGTCTTCATTGTCTTCTGCGTCTTTCTTGGCGCATGCAACCGGTTTGAGTTTCTCAACTACCGGAAAATAGCTCTTAATCTTCATGGCCTCAGCAATACTGGGATACAAGGGGCCAGACATAGCAAAGATCTGGTTGGAATATCCAACCGAGATCATAAGGTGATGTGAGTAAGCGTCACGAACGGCGATGTCCAAGGGTTCAGGGACCCTTCGTTGGCCCGTAGCGGTTACCACTGGAGCGGTGACGAAAATCTTAGGTTTGGAGTTTCCAGTTGGTGTTGTAGCACTAGGAGCAGTGGAACCAGATGCCATTGTTAGTGTTGAGTTTGAAATGAGGTTGAAGACGAAGTGAAGGAGGAAAAGTTTCTGCAAAGATAACAAGTTTGTGTGAAATAGAGAAGTTTGAAGGCTAAATGGCGTAAAAAGTCCCACAATGGGGCACTTACTGCTATTTATAGTAGTGGGGGAAAATCCCCAAAAACGAGGACATTAAATGCCATTTAATGCTGCAGGAGCTAGTGGGACGCGTGGCAGCCCCCTGTTGTTTTAGCCGTTCTGCAGAAATAGAGGGACGCAGCGTGCGTCCTCGGTTTTGGGAATTGTCATAATGACAAATTCTGAAATGACGTTTGGTACTGCACGCCGTACTGACATGACGTCTTAGGTACGGATAAATGATGGTTTTCTTGGGATTGCCAATGGTTGGTAGAAAACAACAAAAAGTGCACAAGTTAATTTGTGACTAAGCGTGAAAGGACAGGTGTCGAATGGCGTTTCAAAGAATGCCTTTTTCTTTCAGAGTCGAAATAAGGCATTCTTGGGGGGCAATTTGTTGGCTCCTAAATTCGACACCCTTGTTTTATTAATGTCAGCCATTAAAGCTGAAGGATGTTTTCGACTGGCTAAGTCTGTCGAAATGCCCGTCGAAAGATGGCAAAGTACTTAGAAGATTTCTTCCAAGGGAGAAGTTGGTTGCCTTCGACGTCGAAGGAGTTTCTCGTCGAAGATGTCTCTTGACGAAGGTGTTCGATGGTTCAGAGTGGAGCAGTTTGAAATTCAAGCTTTTGGAGGGAAATCGGTTTCCAGCAGTTACCAAGTGCAACGTGCAGAGATCTGGAGCGTCGAACGCTGAGAACGTGCCAAGTGGATTGATCTCGAAGCAGTGTAACTGCCCGACGGTTACTTGGGATGTTTTAGTATAAATAGTAGTAGTCATGTAAGTTCTCGCGTGTGTTCACAATTCTATACAAAGTCACTCATATAGATTCGAGTACCCAGCGTGTGAGAAAGAATTGTTGAGAAATGTATGTGTGAAACACCAATTTTATTAATCAAAGTCATTTACTTTTCCAGAAATTTACTTGCTTTCCTCTTTACATTCCTGTCGAAGCCTTTTACTTTAAGCCTTGTTTATTTTACCAAGTCCTTTCTTCATGCAATTTACTTGAAGCATCTTTATTTTATTTAAAGCCTCTTTATTTAAAGCCTTATCCAATTCAATCAAAACTTCAAAATCAACCTATGTCCTAGGATCAATCTGATCGATCCTGCGAGTAACCAAATAAGTAACCATTTGGAGGATCAGCGGTTGTTTACCAAATACCAAGGTAAACAATATGCTTCTTCTGATTTCCTATCCCTGTTTGACCTACAATCTCTGGCAAGATGGCCAAATTGTTTACAAGAGTAACATTGAACCTTCCTTTTGTCATACCTCTCCTTTCCTTTATGATACTTCTTATCATCAGAAGTTGAAGCTTCTGACTTCTGGAATCTATCACCACGTCTATTCTGCTTCTGGTCTTTCTTGACAAAAGAAGCCTTCAGAGCTTGCTCAGCTTCTCTCTCAGAAGTTCTCTTAGACAGACGTAACTCTTGTGCTTCTAAGCTGCTTTGCAATTCTTCTATTCTCATGGTTTCCAGATTTTTAGAATGTTCAATAGAAACAACAATGTAATCAAACTGAGGAGTAAGCGACCTCAGAATCTTCTCTATGATTACCTGTTCAGTCAGAGTTTCTCCACACGCCTTCATCTTGTTAGTGATCATAATCACTCTGGATATATATTCATAAACTTTCTCACTGCTCTTCATGTTCAGGTTCTCATATTGCTTTCGTAGGGATTGAAGCTTCACCTTCTTTACTGATGTGTCACCACCGTAACATCTCGCCAGTAAATCCCAAGCCCCTTTAGACGTTGTTGAATCAGCAATCTTCTCGAACACACTTTCATCCACACACTGATGGATATAGAACAGAGCTTTCTGGTCCCTCTTTCTCATCATCCTCTCAGCAGTTCTCTATTCTTCAGTTGCATCTACTGCAGCTGGTACATAACCATCTGTAACCAGATCCAGAATATCTTGTGCACCAAATAGTACACGCATTTGTATCATCCATCTGTTCCAGTTTTTGCCATTAAAAACTGGAAGTTTAGTGTTCAAACTACCGTCTTCACTCATTTTAAACCTTGCACGGATTTTTCAGATCTTAAAACACACTGTTTCCCAACCCACAGAATTAAATTCTGTTCAAATTTTGTTCAAGATTTCAACAGAAAATCAATGAACCAAAATCAAACACACAGCTCACAAACACTCGTGTTTCCCAGGAAAAATAGAATCAAAAGCTCTAGATACCAATTTGTTGGTGCAAGGTAATGAAAGGAGAGAAGAAGAATGAACAATGAGTGATAACAAAGAGGACTACTTCATAATATACAAATAGAGAAATGAATTGACTTACAATATTAATAGCCTAAGTAGCATATTTATACTCAAAAGTAAATAATGTCAAAAGGCCCTAATAAAGAATAAGTATTGAGAATTGTAGTCATTAACTAAATTACATTTTCAATAATATGCACCTTATTGGTGGTCGTCAGTTAAACTAGCCACCGGACTAAAATGTAGGAAACAGTTTGCGGCGAGCTGTCAAGAATCATAGTGCAGTAATACTATGGTGGGTGTGCCGTGTTTCAACAATGGTTTAAGTTACTAATAATTTGATACATGACATTTGAAGCTACTAAGATCATTATTTTATATATGATATTGTGAATGTGTTTAATCTATTGTAGAATTTTAGTTAAAAGTAAGTTTCATTGTTGTTTTTATAAACTTTAATTGTTATTGTTTGGTTGTTAAAGGGCTAATTTGTTATGGATTATTAATAAAAGTTAACTAACTTCTTATTTGAAAAAAATTCTTCAACCATGAAATTAAGTTTTCTTTTGAACAATCCTTGCAGGCATGAGTGAATTATGCTCATCCCATGTTAAAAATATTAGTTATAATTTTATAAATGAATGGAGAAATCATATGAAGAATACATGTTGAAATTGTATGTCCTTAATATATTAAGACATTTTCTTACTATTACGCGAAATTTCAAATGTTTTGTTATCTAGGAAACCATTATTTTCGGCAATGCATAATGTCAAACCAAATTAGCCACAAAACTAAATAACATGTAATATAACATTACAGTCATGAAACCATTGTTTTTGTCATATGAATTTCAAATGTCTTTCTACACAAGTATGACACTATGACATTCTACACATTTAAGAGTGGTCAGTGTCATACTCTAATTTTTATCTCTAAAATTTTATCTTTTGATCGTACTTGATCAGAATGGGCTGTCACAGCTTACGTTGAGCAGAAGTTGAGAGTGACGTGGGAATGGTACCTGCAAGACACTCCGATACCAAAGAGAGATTCAGAATGATGCGAGCAAGTAAGAGTGAGTAAGAAGTGATCAATACCTGATCCTCTCGAGTGAGAGGGTATTTATAGCCCCCAGCGCTGAGCCAATGTCCCCTCATTGAACTGGGGAAGCAGGCCCAAAGTGGAGACTGCCAAGTTCTACGTGAGTAGTGGGGACCAGCACGTGGTCCCCTACCTGGATGGATTCTTCCACATGATCAGGAGAATATGGATGTAGTTTTTTCGGGATCAAGTGGACTCCGTGATGTTCAGAGGCGTTGATAGTCAGCCCTACAAGGAGGATGTTCGTGGGTACTTTTGTCCATCGGACAGGACCCTCGCCAGCCTGAGGCCGTATGAGAGGAATAGTCTTTCTTGAGGAGAAGTCAAGAGGATACTCTCGAGGACCTCTTGCATGGTGATGTTCCATCTCGCGTCTTCCTGGGTCCATCCTCATGTGAGGAGCAACGTCCTCTCGAAGAGTAGAGATTATTGCCCAACACTGTCGAGGGGGGATCTGGTCAGTTGGTCTTAAACGGCGCAGATGGGTTAGGCCTGATACGGACTTCGTCCAAGAGCAGGCCCAGTCTAGAACACCTTTTAATCATTTGTGTTTCATGCACCAAAATGGTATCCTCCTAACCTTTGGGTTTGTCTTTTGAGATCACCAAGAACCCTTTTGTTTCTTTTTTCCTTTTATGTTTTTATGCTTTACTAACCCTTATTCAAAATACAAAAATATGTCTTGCTCTATTTTCATTTTGTGTAAGGTAGGGTTTTACAATCAATAGCCAAGCTCAATTTTTAAATTATGGTTTTGATTCTCAAGGTCAAAGTTTGGTCAACAAGTGTTCAACAAGAGCTTTCACTTCAAGGCATGAGTTATAATCCTAGGTCACATTCATGTCAAGTTTCATTCAATATCATTTGATCAAGAAAAGTTCAAGTTTGGTGCACGATTTCAAAGTTGAATCGAGAATGGTTCATGTGATTATTTTCATGCTATTTTCATCCAATTCTCAAGGCATTTTCTAAAAATTATTTAAATGTCATTCAAGGTTCTTTCATGACGTATTCAAATGTTCACCATTGTACTTTTTGATGCAAGAAAATAGCGAAAATCTAAAGTTGGTGCATGTTTGTTTGACCTAAAATCAAGAATGGAATGTCATTTGGTCCAACAACCATAACATTCTCATTTCTCAATATTTTTTAGGCCTTCTTTGAGCCAAACGTTCCTTTTGATCTCCTCTACAATTTTGATTCAAGGGTCAAATTCCAATTGAGCCTCTAAACCCATCAATTTTTAAAATTGCCTAGAGACCAATTTGTGCACAAAACTAGGTTCATGACATGGTCGACCTAATATATGACTTGAAATTCTAGGTCATGACCTCAACTTCTCAAGCATGCCAGTTTCAGCTCAAACATCCTTTTGATTTGGTTCTTTTTTCATTGTGTTCTCTTCTATGAAAGGGTCATTAGGTTCAAGAAACATCTCAAAGCGCACAAGTGGATTATATTTGGCCTAAGCTTGAATATGGTACCATGGACTCTGTTCTAAACTGTTACCTGTAATTTGGTAATGATGAAATCTTCAATTGGGACCACCAAATCAAGTGCAACTTTGTTCCTTATTACAAAAGACATCTCCTACAATGCAAAATGAATTGTAATCATGCTCAGCTCACGCATTTTTTGCCAATTTTTCACACGGTTTGGATCTAAAAATTTCTCAACTTGGTTGGCACGATTGGAGAAGAATTCCGCATGTACCATGAGCTTACTCACTAATCTATAAGTAGAGCATCATTCTTCCTTAGAAAGAAAGCTTTGAGAGCCACTGAAATCCTACTAATTTCACTCCTAAAACCTCTCATAAACCATAAACCCTAATTTCCATTTCTCCTCATTTCAACTTCAAATCTCAACCTAGAAAGCTTCACTGGCACTTTGAGGCTATTTGAATGTTTATAGAAGTTCGAAGCACATTGCAAGTACCAGTTCAAGTTCACCATTTTAAGACCTTGAAGCTTAGTTTGGAAAGGTAGTTATAAGTTTCTATTCCACTCAAATGAGTTACCACTTCTTTGTCTTGTTCTAATGATTAAAAACCCTCACTCACCTTTGATTTGTTCTTCGTGTTTATCATTTAATTTTACATTGAAGCTTTTAGGATTTCTACGTATTTCTGCAAATTCTCTTTGCTCAGAGAAAATCAATTGCTCTTATGCAGAGAGACACAAGCGATGACATGAGACGAAGCTAAACCATATGGTGTTAGGGCTTGAATCTCAGAGTTTGTGATTATGCAAAATCAAAGTCTCAAGGTTGAATGTAACGCCCAATATTTTATTTATTATTTAATTAAATATTTTCGAATATTTTTTCGATTAAATTTTCAAATTTGTGAAATATTGATTTAAGTTGTGTCATTCTTAGTTGAATTAATTAGTTAATTAAGTTGTAGGATTAATATTGAATAATACTATTATTATTTACGTGGGCATATTTTAATATTGGAAGTAGTAGAAAGGGAGGTGTGGAAATTTAAGTTCAATAAGACAAAATAAGAATAATAGAATGATAATAGTATTATATTAGTTATTTTAGAAATAATAAGAAATAGAAGTATCAGTAGAAAGAAAGAAGAATAGGTTTTGGCAGAAGAAGAAAATAAGGATTTTGAAAGAGATACGTAGAACTACAAAGAGGAGAAAAATCTAGGTGCAATCGGAGAGTTAGAGCAACCTTCAATCCAAGATAAGGGTGGGGTTCAGACTCTATAATAGGGTATGTGATGAATGGTATGCAGGATTAGGTTGTAAAATCATTTTTGTTTGTGTTTGAAATTGATATATATGATTTGGTACTGGTATTATCATGGTGCCCTGTATATGTGTATCATGCTTTCTTTAGAATACTGCAACATTAATTTCATTGCTATGGGTGTAGAGGCATAGAGAATTTAAGTGAGGAAAGCAAGTTCTCAAGTGTATCAAGTTACTAATATATATATATATATATATATATATATATATATATATATATATATATATATATATATATATATATATATATATATATATAGATTGGTTAGATAGTAAGAAAGTTATACGGTAGCAATTTCATTCTTTCTTATACATATAATGATTCGTCATTCCTATAGGCACTATAGCGTCAAAACTAATGCATTATATCATGTTTCTATGATAATTAAACTATGAGTTAACTGTAGCGTCAAACCAAACTAAGGCATTATATCATGTTCTTTGATAATTAAATTATGGTACTATGATTTATATGAGTTAAATTGAGAATAAGATTTTGGTATGTACTGTAGCGTGTGTATATATATATATATATATATATATATATATATATATATATATATATATATATATATATATATATATATATATATATATATATATATATATATATATATATATATATATATATATATATATATATATATATATATATATATATATATATATATATATATATATATATATATATATATATATATATATATATATATATATATCATTAGTATAATAATAATAATAGTAACAATGAGTTAATATTGTTACTATAAAAGTTTTAAAAGTTTTGAGTTTATAAATAAATGTTTGGCTTATTTAGCTAATTTAAATTAATTTCTATTTAGTTAGAGTTGTCAATAAAGTTGTTAGAATTGTCAATAGAGTTATTTAAGTTGTTGATAAATTTGTCGGAGTTGTTTTGAGTTATTAAGATTTATATTTTTATTGGTTTTGCGTAATTCTGACATGTTTAGAGTTGTCAGTGTAAGATCTTGGTGTGCTATATATTTGTTGAAATTGTGAATTAAATTATAATACAAAATAACTCTTAGAATAGGAGTGGTATTTATTTATTATTTAGCTATCAAAACTTGAGTCTGCTTGTCATACCAGTATTATTGTATCATCATTACCAAGTGTTTCAACTTTCAAGTAGTAGTATTATAGTATTATAGTATTATAGTATAATAATTTTTAGAAGTTTTGTAATTAGAAATAAGCATTTAGATAAATAATTAACCGGAAATAGTCGTAATAGTCTGAATAATTATACAATTTATTTGTAGTAAAGTTTGATTAACTCGTTGTATTGTGTTCTTTATTGAAAAATGTGAATTAGCAGGTGATATTATTGCCTCTATTTATCAGTAAAATATTAAGTTGTGGGCTTATGACCAATGTTGGTTTGTTGTTGCGTTGCTATGGAATTTTGTTGTTGATATCCTGACATTCATATTGGGTCGCATACATAGCATATCAAGTTAGAGCTAATGCTCGGTAAGTTGGCCTGAATTGGCAAATTAAGTTGAAGGCTTATGCCTTGTTGATGCCTCTATTAATTGACTGATTTCTAAGTTGGGAGTTTTGCTCCATTGGTACCACATGCATGTGCATTATAACGAGTCACATTTTGTGTTGCATATTTAACATGTTATGTTGTTGACTTGTGATTATTGATGTTGGTTGAAAGTTGTGAAGTGGTGATTTTATATAATCTGACCTAATAAATTGTTTATCATACACTCAATTATATAGTTCGATATCTCACCCATTCTATTTGAATGTTTCCTTCTGTTGGTAACATACAAGTAATCAAGAAGGATAGTTGTTACCTTCGTTAGTTCGAGTCGGTGTTGATGCTTTGATACGTAGCAATCGGGGGGATGAACACTTGTTTTCTTTATTGTTGGTTTTCATTATGTTGCTAAACTTTTAAGTTGTTTTTATTAAGGACTTGTTGTCTTAAAGCCGTTTTAAGTTGGACAAGATGTTATGGTGTTTTCAGTTGAATTTATAAATCTGATGCGTAGAAACGAAAGTTGTTTTATTTTTAAAGACTAAACAGGTTGTTATCGGTTCATCCAAATTTTATGTGTTATGTATCTGAACTATAGGTGATTGAATGTCGTTGTTTCTAAGTTGAAAGTGTAGCATTCCATTTATTTGTGGGAAATTTTGTAACTCTGATTTTATATAATTCGTTGGATAGAAATGGGGTGTTACATTAGTGGTATCAAGTAGGTTGGTCCGTCCGACCAAGTTGTCGAGTCGTAGTTTTGTCTAACAATCGAGTATTGTTAACTTTAGTTCTAACCGTCGTTTATGTTGTAGTGATAAGTTGAGATGGCTGGAAGGAATGATGTTGCACTTGCTGCTGTTTTGGAAGCAATGGCGCATGCTATGGAGAATCAGCCAAACATTGACGGGAATGTTGGATCTCGTAGCTTGGCGACCTTCAAGAGGGACAATCCGCCTGCCTTCAAGGGTAAGTATGATCCTGACGGAGCGTTAGATTAGTTGAAAGAGATTGAGATAATCTTCCATGTGATAGACTGCACTCCAACCAGAAGGTTCGATGTGGTACACATACTCTAGCAGTTGAGGCTGATGACTGGTGGCTAGAGACCCATCCGAGGTTGGAATTTGTAGGTGAAAATATCACTTGGGTTGTGTTTCGTAGGGAATTTCTGAGGAAGTATTTCCCTGAAGACGTTCGTGGTAAGAAGGAAATTGAGTTTCTTGAGCTGAAGAAATGGAGTATGTCAGTTACTGAATATGCTGCGAAGTTTGTTGAGTTGGCTAAGTTTTACCCACACTACAGCGAGGCAAATGCTAAGTTTTCAAAGTGCATCAAGTTTGAGAATGGGTTACGCCCAGAGATCAAGAAGGCAGTTGGATACCAGAAGATTCGTGTCTTTTACGATTTGATTAATAGTTACAGGATCTATGAAGAAGATAATAATGCTCACTATAAAATTATCAATGAGAAGAGGGGTAAGCATCAACAGAATCATGATAAGCCTTACGATGCCCAAGCTGGTAAAGGTAAACAAAAAGTTTCTTAGGGTCAGAGAACTAGTGGGGGAGATGCTTCTGCTGGTGTGGTTTGTTTCAAATGTGGAAAATCTGGTCATAAGAGCAATGTGTGTACTGCTGAGGTGAAGAGGTGTTTTCGTTGTGGTAAAACTGGACATGTTATATCTGAGTGCAAGCATAAAGAGATGATTTTCTTTAATTATGGTGAAGAAGGAAACATTGGTAGTCAGTGTCAGAAATTAAATAAGGAGAAAACCAATGGAAAAATGTTCGCGTTTGCTGGGACTCAGACAGCTAATAAGGACAGACTCATCAGAGATACATGTTTCATTGGTAGTACTCCTTTAATTACTATTATTGATACAGGTGTTACTCATTGCTTTATTTCTCCTGACTGTGTTGAAATATTGGGTCTTATATTGTCTTCTTTGAATGGAGAAATGGTCGTCGATATTCCAGCTAAGGGATCAGTGACTACTTCTCTTATGTGTTTAAAGTGTCCTTTGTCGATCTTCGACATAGACTTTACTGTTGATTTGCTCTGTTTGCCTTTAAGTGGGTTAGATGTGATTTTAGGCATGAATTGGTTAGAACATAACTATGTTCATATTAACTGTTATAATAAGTTGGAGAGGTTTTCTACTACTGAAGAGGAGGAAGCTAGTCTGTTGTCTGGTAGACAGTTGAGGCAGTTGATGCAAGAAGAGGCTCAAATGTTCCCGTTTATGGCGTCGCTATCTGTCGAGAATCAAGCTATAATTGAGGAATTTGAAGTGGTGCTTGAATTTCCTGAAGTTTTCCCTAATGAAATTCACGATGTACCGCCAGAGAGAGAAGTTGAATTTGCTATTGATCTTGTACCTGGTAGCAGACCTGTTTCTATGGCACCATACAGGATGTGTGCACCTAAATTGTCAGAATTAAAGAAGTAAATGGAAGACTTACTTGAAAAGAAATTTGTAAGACCAAGTGTATCATCGCGGGGAGCTCCAGTGTTGCTAGTAAAGAAGAAAGATGGAAGTATGAGACTTTGTGTTGATTATAGACAATTGAATAAAGTGACAATTAAGAACAAGTATTTGCTTCCAAGAATAGACGACTTGATGGATCAATTGGTGGGTGCTCGAGTGTTTAGTAAGATTGATTTGAGGTCGGGTTATCATCAGATTAAAGTGAAGGATGGAAATATCCAGAAGATGTCTTTCAGAACGTGTTATGGACATTATGAGTATTCGCTGATGCCTTTTGGTGTTACTAATGCGAAGGAGTATTCATGGAGTATATGAACCATATCTTTCATACTTATTTGGGTAGATTTGTAGTGGTGTTCATTAATGACATTTTAATTTACTCTAAATCGGAAGAAAAACATGCAGAACACTTAAGAATAGTATTGCAAGTTTTGAAAGAAAAGAAGTTGTATGCAAAGTTGTCTAAGTGTGAATTTTGGATAAAGGAGATTAGTTTTATTGGTCACGTTATCTCAGGTAGTGGCATTGTTGTAGATTCATTAAAAGTAGATGATGTGTTGCACTGGGAAACTCCAAAGTCGGCTACCAAGAATAGAAGCTTTTTGAGATTATCTGGTTATTATAGAAGGTTTATGAAAGGTTTTTCTAAGTTGGAACTTCTGCTAACTAAATTGACTTGTAAAGGTAGAGCTTTTGTGTGGGATGTTCAGTGTGCAGAAAGTTTTACAAAATTGAAAAAAAGATTGACGTCGGTTCTGATTCTAACATTACCTAATCCAGGAGAACCTTTTGTGTTATATTGTGATGCTTCCAAGACGGGTTTAGGAGGTGTGCTTATGCAGAATGAAAAGGTAGTTGCTTATGTGTCAAGGTAGTTGAGGACTCGTGAAAAGAACTACCCTACGCATGATTTAGAGCTTGCTGTAGTTGTTTTTTTGCTGAAGATTTGGAGACACTACCTCTATGGTTCTAGATTTGAAGTATTTAGTGACCATAAGAGTTTAAAATATCTATTTGATCAGAAAGAATTGAACATGAGACGACGAAGATGGTTGGAGTTGTTAAAGGATTTCGATTTCGATTTGAATTATCATCTAGGAAAAGCGAATGTGGTGGTCGATGCGTTAAGTCGAAAGACTTTATATATGTCGGAAATGATGGTTAAAGAGTTAGAATTAACTGAACAGTTTAGAGATATGAGCTTAGTTTGTGAAGTGACACCACAGAGTGTTATGTTGAGAACGTTGAAAATTAACAATGAATTTCTGGACAGTATCAAAGAAGCTCATAAGTTTGATGTGAAATTGGTAGACGCGATGGTTGTGATCGATCAGTCCAAGAATAAAGATTTTAAGTTAGATGTGCAAGGTGTGTTGAGATTCCGTAATCGAATTTGTATTCCTGATGATGTAGAGATGAAGAAAGTGATTCTCGAGGAAAGTCATAGAAGCAAGTTGAGCATTCATCCGAGAGCTACAAAAATGTATCAAGATTTGAAGAATTTATTTTGGTGTCCTGGAATGAAGAGTGATGTGGCTCGGTTTATGTATGCATGTTTAACTTGTCAGAAGTAGAAAGTTGAACATTAGAAGCCTGCAGGGTTAATGCAACCGTTAGAAGTTCCAGAATGGAAATGTGATAGCATTTCGATGGACTTTGTGACGGGGTTATCTAATACTTATAGAGGGCATGATACATTTTGGGCCATTGTTGATAGGCTTACGAAGTTGGCTCATTTTATTCCTATTAACATCAGTTTTCCAGTATCAAAGTTGGCGGAGATTTACACTAGTGTAATTGTGAAACTGGATGGTATTCCTTTGTGTATTATTTCAGATAGAGATCCAAGGCTTACTTCAGATTTTTTGAAGAGTTTGCAAGAGGCATTGGGTTCTAAGTTGAGGCAGAGTTCGGCGTATCACCCTCAGACAGATGGTCAGACGAAAAGGATTATTCAGTCGTTGGAAGATTTATTGAGAGCATGTGTTCTTAAGCACGGGGGTTTGTGGGATACTTATCTTTCGTTAATAGATTCACTTATAATAACAGTTACCATTCTAGTATTGAAATGGAACCTTTTGAAGTGTTGTATGGTCGAAGATGTAGATCTCCTTTATGTTGGCATGAATCTGGAGAAAGCCTAGTACTTGGACCTGAACTTGTTCGAGAAACTACCGAGAATGTGAAGTTAATTCGAGAAAAGATGAAAGCTTCCCAAAGTAGAAAGAAGAGTTATTATGACAAGCAAAAGAAAGATTTAGAATTTCAAGCAGGTGACCATGTGTTTCTGAGAGTTACACCTGTGACTGTTGTTGGGCGTGCATTGAAGTCTAAGAAGCTCACTCCTTGTTTTATTAGTCCATATCAGATTTCAGACAGAGTTGGCATGGTTGCATATAGAGTGACTTTACCGCCTAATATTTCGAATTTGCAGGATGTGTTCCATGTGTCACAACTTCAGAAGTATATTTCAGATCCATCTCATGAGATTTGTATGGATGGTGTGCAAGTACGGGATAATCTTACTATGGAGAAGATGCATGTACGAATCGCAGATTGTGAAATGAAGACTCTAAGAGGCAAGGAGATTGCTTTGGTGAAAGTAGTCTGGTTAAGAGCTGTCGGAGAAAGCATCACGTGGGAGATGGAAAGCAAGATGCGAGACTCCTATCCTGAATTGTTCGAACAAGGTAAATTTTCGAGAACGAAAATATTCTAAGTGGGGGAGAGTTGTAACGCCAAATATTTAATTAATTATTTAATTAAATATTTTTGAATATTTTTTCGATTAAATTTTCGAAGTTGTGAAATATTGATTTAAGTTGTGTCGTTCTTAGTTGAATTAATTAGTTGATTAAGTTGTAGGATTAATATTGAATAATACTATTATTATTTATGTGGGCCTATTTTAATGTTAAAAGTAGTAGAAAGGGAGGTGTAAAAATTTAAGCCCAATAAGACAAAATAAAAATAATAGAATGATAATATTATTATATTAGTTATTTTATAAATAATAAGAAATAGAAGTATCAGTAGAAAGAAAGAAGAATAGGTTTTGGCAGAAGAAGAAAATAAGGGTTTTGGAAGAGAAACGTATAAGTGCAAAGAGAAGGCAAAGCTAGGTGCAATCAGAGAGTTAGAGCAACCTTCAATCCAAGGTAAGGATGAGGTTCTGACTCTATAATAGGGTATGTGATGAATGGTATGTGGGATTAGATTGTAAAATTATTTTTGTTTGTGTTTGAAATTGATATATATGATTTGGTACTGGTATTATTATGGTGCCCTGTATATGTGTATCCTACTTTCGTTAGAATACTGCAACATTAATTTCATTGCTATGGGTGTAGCGGCATAGGAAATTTAAGTAAGGAAAGAAAGTTCTCAAGTGTATCAGTTATATATATATATATATATATATATATATATATATATATATATATATATATATATATATATATATATATATATATATATATATATATATCATTAGTATAATAATAATAGTAATAATGAGTTAATATTATTACCATAAAAGTTTTAAAAGTTTTGAGTTTATAAGTAAATATTGGCTTATTTATCTAATTGAAATTAATTTCTATTTCGTTAGAGTTATCAATAAAGTTATTAGAGTTGTCAATAGAGTTATTTGAGTTGTTGATAAAGTTGTCAGAGTTGTTTTGAGTTATTAAGATTTATATTTATTGGTTTTGCGTAATTGTGACATGTTTAGAGTTGTCAATGTAAGATGTCGGTGTGTTATATATTTGTTGAAATTGTGAATTAAATTATAATACAAAATAACTCTTAGAATAGGAGTGATATTTGTTTATTGTTTAGCTATCAAAAATTGAGTCTGCTTGCGATACCAGTATTACTGTATCATCATTTCCAAGTGTTTCAACTTTCAAGTAGTAGTATTATAGGATTATAGTATTATAGTATAGTAATTTGTAGAAGTTTTATAATTAGAAATAAGTATTTATATAATTAATTAACCGGAAATAGTCGTAATAGTCCAAATAATTACGCGGTTTATTTATAGTAAATTTTGGTTGACTCGTTGTATTGTGTTCTTTGTTGAAAAATGTGATTTAGCAGGTGATGTTATTGCCTCTATTTATGGGTAATATATTAAGTTGTGGGCTTATGACTAATGTTGATTTGTTGTTGTGTTGCTATGAAATTTTATTGTTATTATCCTGACATTTGTATTGGGTCGCATACTAGCATATCAAGTTGGAGCTGATGCTCGGTAAGTTGGCATGGATTGGCAAATTAAATTGAAGGCTTACGCCTTGTTGATGCCTCTATTAATTGGCAGATTTCTAAGTTGGGATTTTTTCTCCATTGGTACCGCATGCATGTACATTGTAACGAGTCGCATTCTGTGTTGCATATTTAACATGTTGTATTTTTGACTTATGATGATTGATGTTGGTTGAAAGTTGTGAAGTGGTGATTTTATATAATCTGATCTAATAAATTGTTTATCATACACTCAATTATATCGTTCGATATCTCACCCCTTCTGTTTGAATGTTGCCCTCTGTTGTTAACGTGTAGGTAATCAAAAAGGATATCTGTTACCTTCATTAGTTTGAGTCGGTGTTGTCGCTCTGATAAGTAGCACTCGGGGCGACGAACTCATGTTTTCCTTATTGTTGGTTTTCATTATGTTTCTGAATTTTAAGTTGTTTTCATTAAATACTTGTTGTCTTAAAGTCGTTTTGAGTTGGACAAGATGTTATGGTGTTTTCAGTTGAATTTGTAAATCTGCTGCGTAGGAACGAAAGTTGTTTTATTTTTAAATACTAAATAGGTTGTTATCGGTTAATCTGAATTTTATGTGTTATGTATCTGAAGTATAGGTGATTCGATGTCGTTATTTCTAAGTTGAAAGTGTAGCATTCCATTTGTTTGTTGGAAATTTTATAACTCTGATTTTATATAATTTGTTGGGTAGAAATGGGGTGTTACATTGCAGATGAAGTCGTTGGCGTGCTTTGGTACGAAATTGAATGTTCTGGTAGCCTGCCGCGCATCTGGACCGTTGGAGATTTTTTATTTCTTTTTCTTTTATTTCATTTAAATTCTATTTTCTTTAAAAAAAAATCATTAAAAATAGCCCCAAAAAGATTTTTCAGTTCAATTTTTTCCCGTAAATTTATAAAAATATTTTTTACTACTATTATATTTTTTAGATTTTTTAAAACCTCTTTTAGTATTTATTTCTATTTTCTTTTTAATTATCTTTAAATAAATATTTCTCCATCATATTCAAATATTTTTTAGTTCAATTTTTGAGGTCTTGATCTTTGAAGTTTTTCTGACTTTCTCAAATTTTTGTGGATTTTTATTTGATGTTTTGATACATCTTTTAAATTTTCTCTTTAATTTCCATTTTAAACCAAAATAATTTTAAATTCAATTTAAATGTATATTTTATTGTTCTTGATGTTTTGTGATTCCGACTTTTGGTTGACTTGGTCAATTTTGATTGATTGAAGCTCATCTTGTTCAACTAGACTTCAAATTAGAGCTTGATGAACTTTCTTCATTTCAAATTTATCATTAAATGATCATTTGATCATTTTTGGTACTTTGGATTGATGATAAGTTTATCTCAAGGTATCATGAAGGAGATGAATTGATGTAATGATCCAATCCCCATGCCTTAGTGCTTGATTAATTCTCCATCACATTCTTCTTCTTCTTCTTCTTCTTCTTCTTCTTCTTCTTTATTTCTTTTGATTTTGACATATGTTACATTGTTTTAGGAGAATGACTTCTTTGTGTCATTTCTCTAACATGTATGACACATACATTGCTTTAGACCGGCCTCAGATAGTTGTGACTTCTACATACGTCCAATTACATTTTATTAACATATCATTAAATTGTCCCAAATTAGTTGATTAACTACTAACACTAACATTAACTCTATATTATTGTGCTATCTTTTACTTTATGCACTTTATAGTAAGGTCATTTAATTTTATGACATTTATATTTCCAGTCATTTATATTTTAATTCATTGACATTCATGTCATTTTCATTTTTCTTTTATCTTTTGTTATCTTGTGCTTTATTGCCTTTAAAAGACCTAAAACATTAATAAAGATCAAAACTCTAACAAACTTTTAATCTTGATCTATGGGATTGATGATATTATCCTTTGCTTGGAGTTGGACTTTTAGACTTAGATCTAGGGTTCTTGTTCCCATGCTTGGAGTTTGTACCAGAGACCTTGGAAATTCATTTGTATTATTGATCATTTAATTCAACATGGCTTTGAACTTTGGTTATTTTCATCTGATACTTTGTAGGTTCATCTGAGACTTGGCTTTGTCCTGAGAACTTTAGGCTCTTTATGATTTTTCTAGACCTTATGATATTCATATGCTCTGCGTTGGTTTGCTTGTGGCTTAATCCAAATTGAAATGGATGCTAAGTTTGACTAATGTCAATTTCTTGCTTCATATTGGTTAGTTTACTTGCACACACAAAGGCTTTCTCTTGGACTACCTTACAATGAGACCATTTATTTCTTGTCCTTTACTTTATACTTTAGGATAGTCTCTTCATCCCCTCCTATTCTTAGATTTTCAAAATCTTCTCTCTTTTTAAAAAACCTTTTTGTTTTAAACTTCAAACCACTTTCAAAATAAACCTTGACTTTGTCAAGTAATTTTCAAAACTTATCTCAATAAATGCTAAAACACTTAAGCATATCAAAAATCAATTCAAAAACTCTAAAAAACACAAACATTATCAACTTAATTTTGTGCTCTTGCACTTTTTCTTTTCAAACTTTTCAGAAAGATTAGACATAATTCATCTTCTTGTAGTGATGTAAATCTCATGTTCCCATAGTACGATTGAGAGTTTGATTCACATTTTCCACTTGAATATTGAGACATACTGGTTGATTATATCCAAGCTAAATTTCTCCATCAGGATAATGCAAATGTTCACTTTCTCATACCTGTGGGTGATAAGTTGAGTTTTCCATTAAAAAATATTGAGATGTCTTCTCATTAAAATCAATCAAACAAAGCACTATTTTTTTCTTTTTTACAAGAACTATGTGGCTCTGGCTACTTCATTGCACCTACAAGGTACATAGTCACAAGTCTCTCAAAGTCTTAGCAAATAAAAAATAAAAAATAAATATACTTCTGTTCTCATCTCCTCGATCTTTTTGAAAATAAATGTTTTATCCTAACACACATTTTCAAGAGGTTCATACGGTGTACCATAGATGTGAAGAGTGATAATACCTTCCCCTTGCATAACTAACCCTCATACCTAGATATTTCTTTTCTGGGTTTTATCGATATTTTCCCATTCCTTTGGAAACAATAAATTTCGGTGGTGACTATTGCTTCTTATTTTTGCGAGTTAAGTTAATCAATAACTTACGCTCAATTTTTTGCTGCCGCGACATAATTGCGACTCTATTGCTTCTTATGTTTATGTTATTATCTGCTGTTTCCTTGTTTTTCTGTTTGTTTGTGGGTGCTTGGTGTAGCGGTAGAAATGTTCAAGACTAAGCCATTGGATTGACTAGACTTTATACAAATCAAAATAAAAATCTCCACCGCGCTTTATTGTTTCCAAAGGAATGGGAAAAGAGAGAATAACCCAAAAAGAGGGGGAAAGATTCAAGGTAAGGGGGTTGGTTATGCAAAGGGAAGGTATTACCACCCTAAACATCTACGGTACTCCGCAGGAACCTCTTTGAAAAATTTATATATTTTGGCTATAAAAATGTGTTGTATATAAAATGGATGGTGGAGGTGAGAAAAGAAATATTTTTATGATTTTTGCACCCGCTGCAGTTGCGAACCTTTAGTGCCTACGTACCACCTTTCGTGCAATAGGGGATCAGGGTACACGTAGTTCCTCTTTTAAAAATTTGAAACACAAGTGTGTTGGTTAATTTTATGAGATAAGACATCATCGTCATTGTCCGTGTGGAAAACATACTTACTACCCTCAATCATGAGAAAGGAGAATTTGCATCATCTCAAAGTGGAGGATATGGCTTGGATTTTAAAATCAACAATGCCTCACTCGACACCCAAGTGGAACATATCTCATTTCACTACATATTGAAGAAGTATAGTTGTTTGCATCACTACAAGGATTGACAAGAGTCTAGTCTTTTGAGAAAAGTTTAAAATAAAAAGCCAAAGTGGCAAAAATGGTTTGAAATGAGATTGATTGACTTTTAGTCTTCTCACAAAAATGTCAAGGTATTATTAAATTGATTGAAATTTATTCATGAAAATGTTTTGAAAATGCATGGACCTAAGTCCAAGTTTATTATGAAAATGGTTCAAGTTTCAAAACAAGAAGAGTTTTCAAAAGGAGGGAGAAGATTTTTGAAATTAAAGAAGATGGGAGGAGATGAAGAGACTATCATAAAGCATAAGGTAAAAGCTAGGGATAAGAACCATCTAACCAACAAGAAGCCAAAGTTTGACATTATGAGCCAATATAGAATTCCCATTCTTCGGATTGAAACCAAGCAAGCAAAGATATTAGACCTATTGAGAGAACCAAACTTCAAGTGTATTAAGTCTTCACAAAAATTGGGCAGAGTAACGGTTGTATACGGGTGAATTCCAGATTACAAACAAAGGGTGTAATCACAATAACCTGCACACAAAAAAACAAACAACCCAATGTCTTGAGGTAAACCTCAAGAACTCCAGACAAAATATGAATTAAGGTCACAAGGTCTCCACACCTAAGCCAAGGTCTCTAATCCGAAGTCCAAGAAGTCTAATACTCCTTAATACAAAGGATAGTAACCAAGTAGTCCAAGTATCATTAAAGTTTTTTATGGTTCATGTTGATTATTAGGTATCTTTAAAAGGAAACGAAAGGCTCAAGTGATAAAAATAAAAATGACATAAAAGTAAATGCTCAAGTGAGCAAAATAAAAATGGCATAAGAATAAATGCTCAAGTGAGCAAAATAAAAATGACATGAAATGTAAATGCTTAAATTAAATGGTACATAAAGCATAAAAATAAAATCATAAAGTAAAGTCAATTGTTAGAAATTAGTGGTTAGTTGGATGACCATCTTGAAACTTGCATTTGGAACTCATTAGAGGATTGTTAGAACCAAATCCTCCATACAACAAGTTGTATTTGCTTTTTGTCAAGTATATCATCCATTTTGGAATCCTCAAAAAGTAATATGTAATGATCAACGATGTTTAAGTGATCCGCGTTGATCAAAAGTGTTGTAGATCCATTAGAGGATTGGTAGAACCAAAGCCTTCACACAATGAATCTCAAGGTTATTGGATTAAAGAGATCAAATTAATATACTTGGGCTTGCAATCATAAGTTTGGGCCATGAATGATCATTTATTCGAATCGGGACAAAATTTAGCGCTATGTTAAGCAATCGTAAGTGGACTTATGTAGAAGTCGCACCTATTTTGAGGCCGGTCAATAGCAATCTATGTACTTCATGTTTGGATAAATGATATAGAGATCACCATCCCTTAACATGTAGCACAATTAAAAAAAGAAGGGGATAAGATGAAGAGGGAGGGGAATGATAAGCTAATTTGGATCACCATTTTAAAATTCTTTCATCTTTAAATTCAACCACTCCTCTAGATGGATTAAAGCACTAAACATATCATTAATCCTAAGCACCAAAAATGAATTAAATAATTCACTCTTAGGTAGATTTGAATTGATGAACATTTATCCAATTTCATCTACATCACAAAGTCCATTGAGTTTAAAGAGAAATTGGACATTTAAAATTGCAATCCAAACCAACAATCAAAAGGAGTGAGTAGAAAAAGCATTTTGGATAAAAGCTGCCCCAAAACAAGACAAAAAAATACATTATATCCCTGTGTAAATCGATTGCACTACTGTGTAAATCGATTTACACAGTACAGTTTTCAAAAATTTGTGCAAAATTGCTTCTGTGCAATCGATTGCAGAGTTACTGCAATCGATTGCACACTGTTACAGGCAGCAAAACAACATTTTAAAAGGCCAAATTCTTGTTCAAACTTTCCATCAAATACCTTATGATCATGGTTCCAATTGAGCACGAAAATTCCATCAAATTATGAGAAAATAACACCATTGGAATCACAAAATAATGCTCAAAGAATCAAACCCAAAGATCACCAAGAGATCACATTGTGAAAGATGAATTATCCAACTTAGCAAAGGTAGATCTAGAGAATTATCAAAACAACTTCAAGAATTGGCTTCAATTAAACCACAAGAATCAATTAATCAAGCTTGGATGTAGAGAATTGATGGAGAAAAAGTGTTTGGATGAAGGTTTAGCCCAAAGATTAGTAAGCTTCAATGCAAAGCTTACTAACTTTTTGACAATGGAGCTTTGAGTGAATTTGGTAGATGGAGAGAATTAAGAGATTTTTTAGCAAGGTGGATTTGGCTATCAAAAGCTTGAAATTTTAATGAAATGAGGGCTCTATTTATAGAGTTTAGGATTGGGATTAGTGGTAATTTGGTAATTGATTCTTGGAGCCAAAATTTGAATTAATGATAATTCTTTCAAATATTAGAGCCAAAATTTGAATTAATGATAATTCTTCTTAAAAATGAAAGATTGGCAGTAAAATTTGAATTAATTATACATCTTTCAAAAATGAAGAAAAATTGGAGCCAAAATTTGACAAGTTTAAAATTGCAGATTTTTTTCAAATTTTCACGCTGCGCAATCGATTGCACTATAGTGCAAATCGATTTGCACATTGTCTTTTTTCAAAAATGGCACAAAATGCATTATGTGCAATCTATTGTACTCTAAGAGCAATCGATTGCATCAGTGAAAAAAATGAATTTTTGTTAATTTTTCTTTTGCAAATAGAGATTTTAGGAAAATAATACCAGAAATCCTTATTTGTCAGATGCTTCGACTTGGTACCTACAAAACAAAAATATACAAAGACAAAGACAAATATTTTTTTTTTTTTGATTATAAGTTAGTCAACAACACATATACAAAATACACAACCAAGGTGCTTGAAAATTTCTCAAGAGCAAATTTAAAAATAGGAGATAGAAAAAGAGGAAGAACCAACCCTAATGTGATCTTGTTATGATCGAGTTAATATGATATGATAGAGGAATCTTAGGGGCAAAAATTGGGGTACAACAGCTGCCCTTATTTAAGTGTCTTTTACTCGGAGATACGAAGGTTAAAAATATTCGTGTCGACGCGATTGAAGATACTTAAATATAAAACAAGCCATATTTTTGGCCCTAAGATTCCATGAAAATACTTATGCATATGAATGCATATGAACAGAACCAAAGAATCGCAAAGTAACATTGGGGATGCAACAAGAATGAAGAAATAAAGGAGCAACCCCACCGGGAAAATAAATCACCGGTGGACCCAAAAGAATTGAATAAGAGAGGAAGATAACAAGCATCTACGTTCACTGCCGATGGTCTACCAACATTCAATGAAGGTAGAAAGAGAATATATATCATATCACCACCGTTCACCAACGATAAACTATCAACGTTCACTGAAGATAGCAAAAAGATAACAAACACCGACATTCACTGCCGATGTACTACCAACATTCACTGAATGTAGAAAGAGAAAATATCACATCACCGTCGTTCATTGACGATAAACTATCAACGTTCACTGAAGATAGCAAAAAGATAACAAACACCGACGTTCACTGCCGATGTACTACCAACTTTCACTGAAGGTAGAAAGAGAAAATATATCATATCACCGCCGTTCACTGACGATGAACTATCAATGTTCACTGAAGATAGAAAAAAGATAACAAACATCGACGTTCAGTGTCGATGTACTACCAATATTCACTGAAGGTAGAGAGAAAATATATCATATCACCGCTGTTCACTGACGATGAACTATCAATGTTCACTGAAGATAGCAAAAATATAACAAACACTGACGTTCACTATCGATGTACTACCAACGTTCACTGAAGGTAGAAAGAGAAAATATCATATCACCGCTGTTCACTGACGATAAACCATCAACGTTCATTGAAGATAGCAAAAAGATAACAAACACCGACGTTCACTGTCGATGTACTACCAACGTTCATTGAAGGTAGAGAGAGAAAATATCATATCACCGCCGTTCACTGATGATGAACTATCAACGCTCACTAAAGATAGCAAAAAGATAACAAACACCGACATTCACTGCCGATGTACTACCAACGTTCACTGAAGGTAGAGAGAAAATATCAAGTTTTCCCCAAAATTCTGGTGTTTTGCCTAGAACGGGTCTCAACTTCTTCTTTAACCAAGGCACTCTGCCTGGAAAGGGTAATATGTAAGCTTATCTGAAATAAAGAGACTTCCACTCATTGTCAAGGGAAATTGCAAAGAGAAATGACTTTCTGGGGATAGAAACATGGATTCCTGGGGAGAGAGATATGACTTCCTGGGGAAAGAGATATGACTTCCTGGGGAAACAGATATGACTTCCTGGGGAAAGAGATATGACTTCCTATGGAAACAAATATGACTTCCTGTGGAAACAGATATGACTTCCTGGGGAAATGCCGCGACATTCCTGCTGAGGAGATAAAGTCTTCTCGTGCAAAATAAATGCACAAACCAAAACTCAAAGTTCTCAGAAATCCAAATTAAATAATATTGTCATGCAACCACAGATCCAAATCAGAAATAAACTGGAGCAAGACGGCCAATGTAGATACATCCTTTGAGAAATAAACTCAAGAGGGAAAACCAAATTCAAATAAGCAAAGAGCGCTGCAGGAAGATCATAACACAATTTCAATAAAAAATGATTTGTAGCAATGCATGATGTGTGTATGAATGTATGAGTGATATCGTGCATATGCTGGTAAAAGGACACATAATCAGTACAAACAAACAAAACCGCCTCAGGTACTAACAACATTGGGCTAAACTTCAACCAGAAAGATCAATCCAAGAAAGGTAAAAGAAACTACGGAAACCAAACCTATTGTTTGTCCTAACTTCACTGAGGAGAAACATAATCCGGATGTAGCTAAATCAAACAGATACCGGGATAGAAAATCTTTCTTCCGGTTTCAACGGAGAAACCAGTTTTTCAAAAGCAACATGCCTACCGGAGATTGCAAGAGCAGCCTCAAATAAAGCAGACTGACGCCGAGACAATCAAACCTCACTGGGGAATTCAAGTCTACCTCGCTGGAGAAAAAACTGCGGATTGAAAACTTTACATCATGAAAACCTATTCCGACAAAAGATGCCCTGGGATATCCTTCACGGGAAATCAAGAAGTCAACACTAATGCCAATACTGCAAAAAGAACGATATCTTAGCACACCAAGGGAATAAAACCTTTCATCATATGAGGGAAAACCTCGCTGGGGAATCTGGGATGGAGGATTTTGACCATGCAAACCCAAAACCAAAAGCGAACCAAGACTTGGCTAGGGATAATGGAACCACAAACCCAATACTGTACCTTGCACCCACTGGTATCGTCTTTAACTATCTGAGAAACACATAAAGATTGCACATATACCAGCAAAATGACCTGAGAAAACCTTCCTGGAGGAAGTAAATCTTCTTAAAACAACCGGAGTTTGTTCATTCTTGGAATCACCATTTTTGTTGTCATTGTTTCATCACAAATCCCAAAGTAAATTAAATTGTGAAGATCTCCTTTTTTTTAAAAGTCAATTTTGCTTTTTAATCTTTTTGCTTTGAAAGTTATTATCAGTAATAAATGGAGTCTTTGCAAGCTAAATAAAAATAAGAACACAAAGAATTGGGAAAAAGCTCGAATTTCATTAATAGAATGGTAGTCTGCGAATGGCGAGACTCCATGGATAATTACAAAGTTTGGGAAATGGTAATATATAATGGAAAAAGATACATTGAGATACAATGACAACTATTCCCCCTAATAAATTTTGAAATCTTGAGCAGCAGCTTCTGTTGAAGTATGGTGAGGATCCAAGAAGATTGTTGCTTCAACGATCAAGTCTTGTCTGACGTAGTTACTTGCCAAGAAAAATCCCTAACTTTTGCCTAAGCTGCCCTTGCAGGTTTTCAACTTAGAGGGAAATTTATTTTATTTATGTCTCTAATTTTTGCCTATACCGCCCTTTCGGGTTTTCGGCCTACCGAGATGCTCCTTTTTAACTAAGCCTCCCTTTCGGGTTTTCAACTTAGCAAGTTGTTCTTTTATTTCTTTAGGCGAAGTATTTCTTGACTGCGTCAGCATTCATGGGACGTGGGAACTCCTCGCCATCCATAGTTTCAAGAATTAATGCACCACCAGAGAAGGCTTTCTTGACAACATATGGGCCTTCAAAATTGGGAGTCCACTTGCCCCTAGAATCAATGTTGAAAGACATGATCTTCCTGAGCACGAGGTCGCCTTCTCTGAATTCACGAGTTTTGACCTTCTTATCAAATGCTTTCTTCATTCTTTTATGATATAACTGCCCATGACATAAAGCTGTCATCCTCTTCTCTTCAATCAAATTCAATTGGTCAAACCTGTTCTGGACCCATTTAGCCTCTGCCAACTTGGCTTCCATTATCACACGCAACGAGGGAATCTCTACCTCAACAGGGAGTACAACTTCCATTCCATATACCAGGGAGAACGGGGTTGCTCATGTTGAAGTGCGGACAGATGTCCGATATCCGTGCAGAGTAAAAGGGAGCATTTCATGCCAATCCTTATAAGTAACAACCATTTTATGGATAATTCTCTTGATATTCTTATTAGCAGCTTCAACAGCCCCATTCATCTTTGGCCTGTATGGAGATGAGTTATGATGGACAATCTTGAATTCTTCATACAGCTCTATCATCATCTTGTTGTTCAAGTTCGATCCATTGTCAGTGATGATTCTACTCGGCACACCATACCGGCATATAATATTGTTTTTAATGAAACACACAACCACCTGTTTGGTAACATTGGCATATGAAGCAGCCTCCACCCACTTGGTGAAGTAGTCAATTGCTACCGAGATAAAACAGTGTCCATTCGAAGCTTTGGGTTCTATCATCCCGATCATGTCAATTCCCCACATAGAGAAAGGTCATGGGGGAGGAAATCACATTGAGAAGTGTCGGAGGCACATGGACCTTATCTGCATAAACTTGGCATTTATGGCACTTCTTTGCAAATTTGTAACAATCAGATTCCATTGTCAACCAATAATAGCCTGCCCTTAGCACCTTTTTAGCCATCGAATGCCCATTAGCATGAGTGCCAAATGAACCTTCATGAATCTCATGCATCAACATGTCTGCTTCGTGTCTATCCACGCATCTGAACAAGACCATGTCATAATTTCTCTTATACAACACATTTTCACTGAGGAAGAAACTGCCTTCCAATCTTCTCAGTGTCTTTTTATCTTTCTTTGACGCACCAATCGAGTATTCCTGAGTCTAAAGAAAATGCTGGATGTCATGATACCAAGATTTTTCATCTGCTACCTCCTCTGTTGCAAACACATGAGCGGGCCTATCTAGCCGTCGAACTGTAATTCAGGGTATATCATTCCAATTATTCACTTGGTACATGGAAGCCAAATTTTCCAGAGCATCCGCCATTTGATTTTCATCTCTAGGGATGTGATGGAATTCAACTTTATTTAAGAAGGGTAATAATCTTCTAGCATAATCTTTGTAAGGGATCAAGCCAGGGTGACGAGTGTCCCATTCTCCTTTAATCTGATTTATTACCAAAGCTGAATCGCCATACACATCTAAAATTTTGATTCTGAAATCAATAGCTTCCTCAAGACCCATGATGCAAGCCTCATATTCTGCCATATTATTAGTGCAATCAAATGTTAACCTTGCAGTAAAAGGAATGTGCGATCCATGAGGAGTGACGATTACAACACCAATTCCTTTACCATAAGAATTTACCGCTCCATCAAAAATCATACTCCAATGAGATTCAGGGTCAGGGCCTTCCTCGGGCAAAGGTTCATCATAATCTTTCACTTTCAGAAACATCACATCCTCATCGGGGAATTCATACTCTGCAGACTGATGATCCTCCACAGGCTGGTGAGCCGGGTAATCTTCCAACACACTACTTTTAATAGCCTTTTGAGTGCGGTATTCGATATCATACTCATATAACAACATCTGCCAGCGGGCAATTCTCCTAGTAAGAGCAGGCTTCTCAAAAATATACTTGATTGGATCCATTTTGGAGATCAACCAAGTGGTATGATTCAACATATATTGCCGCAAACGCTTTTCCGCCCAGGCCAAAGTACAACACGTCTTTTCCAGCATGGAATACCGCGACTCACAATCAGTGAACTTTTTGCTGAGATAATAAATGGTGAACTCTTTCTTCCCTGTTTCATCCTGTTGTCCCAGAATACAACCCATGGATTTATCTAACACTGTTAGATACATAATCAACGGTTTTCCTTCTACGGGAGGGAGCAAGATAGGAGGTTCAAGAAGATATTCTTTAATACTCTCAAATGCCCTTTGGCAATCATCCGTCCATACACAACCCTGATCTTTCTTTAACAACTTAAAGATCGGTTCACACTTTGCAGTCGTGTGGGAAATAAATCTGGAGATATAATTCAAACGCCCGAGGAAACCCCTGACTTGCTTTTCAGTTCTTGGTGCTAGAATTTCTTGAATTACTTTGACTTTATCAGGGTCAACTTCAATTCCTTTCTGGCTAATAATAAAACCCAACAATTTCCCCGATCTAACTCCGAAGGTGCATTTATTTGGATTCAAGCGGAGACGATACTTCCTCAAACGCTGAAACAACTTCAACAAATATTTTATATGCCCTTCTTCAGTTTGGGATTTGGCAATCATATCATCAACATATACTTCAATTTCTTTGTGCATCAGATCATGGAATAGGGTTGTCATAGCCCTCTGGTACGTTGCACCAGTGTTCTTCAACCCGAAGGGCATCACTCTGTAACAGAATGTTCCCCAGGGTGTGATAAACGTTGTTTTTTCCATGTCCTTTAGAGCCATTATTATTTGATTATACCCGAAAAATGCGTCCATGAACGAGAATACTTTGAATTTTGATGTGCTATCCACTAACATATCAATGTGAGGCAATGGAAAATCATCTTTTGGAATAGCTTTATTTAGATCTCTGTAATCTACGCACATGCAGACTTTTCCGTCTTTTTTTGGTACTGGGACAATATTGGCAATCCATTGAGGATACGCTGACGTCACAAGAAAACCAGCATTGATCTGCTTTAGGACCTCCTCTTTGATCTTTACTGCCATATCTGGGTGGGTTCTTCTCAACTTTTGTTTAACTGGCGGCCACTCTGGCTTCAACGGCAAACGATGCTCGACAATGTCTGTATCTAGACCAGACATATCTTGATAAGACCAAGAAAAAATATCCACATACTATTTCAACAACTCAATCAACCCACTCTTTACATCACGATGCAACGAGGCTCCAATCTTAACTTCCTTCGGATCTTCTTATGAACCCAAATTAATCACTTCCAAAGGCTCCTTATATGGTTGAATGGTATTTTCCTCGTGCTCAAGCAACCGTGATACCTCTTCTGGAATCTCACCATAATCTTCTTCTTCAGCCCCAAACACAGGACAATCAAAGTTGGGAGAGGGTGTAGGGTCATTGTATTCAACGGGTTTTTTAATTAATCTGCACATATGATTTATGATTGCTTTTAGAAACTGACACATATAATAAGTGATCATGCAGATTAATTTTCAGTTATTATTTATTTTGAAAGGGTTTTTTATTTGATTACCATTTCCCAAGAAAAAAGCAGAAAATAAAGAAATATTTTTGGAAGCAAATAAAACTTTTATTAATGATCTTAAAAGTCAAAGCAAACAGATAAGCCCATACAATACTTTCACCTTGGGCAGATTGAAAGCTTTTCAAAAGAAAGAAACAAATTAACAAAACAAATTACTTTGAAACATGTATGCAAGAAGGAACATCAATGGTGACCCATTTCTGAACTCGGACTCCATGCGTCACATAATTCGGCATTTTCTGCTCTGCTTCATCCTCTTCAACAGCATTAATTCCAGAACCAATTGGATGGAGGTAGCCTCCACTGTAGAAAACATCATGATAATTGTTCACAGAAGACTTTGACTTCAAACTTTCGCCTTTGCCATTCCTCGAAGAGAAACCTAAACTAGCTATGTTTTTGTTCACGGGTGGATCCACCAGTCGTCCCCAAACTGCATTATGACCATTGCGCACAACCTGTTGCGCGTCCTTCAGGGAAACCACATAATTCTCATTCCTCCTTATGTTGTCAATGGATAGGGCTTGGAACTGGGTTCCAACAGCATCCTCATCCGCTTATACAATACTGAAAGAGGATAGATGGGATATCAACAACGCCTGCTCCCCATTTATGATCACTACCTTCCCTTCACGCACAAATTTTAGCTTCTGATGCAGAGTTGAAGTGACAGCCCCTGCTTCGTGTATCCATGGTCGTCCTAGCAAACAACTATATGCGGGAATAATGTCCATGACCTGGAAGTTTATCAAGAACAAATGTGGTCCTATATGGATGGGCAAGTCCACTTCACCGATGACAGATTTCCTCGACCCATCAAAAGCCTTCACAATGATGCCACTCGGGCGCATAGGTGCTCCTTGATACTTTAACTTCATGAGAGTACTCCTCGGTATAACATTCAGCGCATATCCATTATCAATTAGCACATTGGACAACGAATCATTCTTGCAATTCATAGATATGTGGAGGGCCAGGTTGTGATTCCTCCCTTCATCTGGTAACTCATCATTGCAGAAACTCAAATTGTTACATGACGTAATGTTTCTAATTATGCTACTGAATTGATCTAACAGCATGTCATTCTCCATAAAAGCTTGATCTAGTACTCTCATCAATGATTCTCTATGAGCAGATGAGTTCATTAATAAAGCTAGGATATATATCTTGGAAGGAGTCTGCAGTAGCTGATCTAATATTCTGTAGTCGCTCATCTTAATTATCTTCAAAATATCATCCACTTCTTTCTCTAATATAGCTCCACTAGCCTCTCTTGTAGCCTTCTTAGGCTCATCATTCTCAGTAATTTTCTTTCCAGCAACAACATCTCTTTGAATAACCGACGCAAATACACGATCACTACGGGTCACCCTGCTATTATCAGCTATATTTCCAACATTCGGCATGGGCTGGATGGGAATTTCCACCCCATCTTCTAAGATTGTAGCGTTGTATTTGTAAGGCACAACCTTATCAGATTTATAGGGAACAGGACCTGGCAGACTAATTACCAATGGGGTAACAGCTGGTTTGCTATGGTACTTCACCTCAAGATGAGTGGGTGCACCAAAACAAGGTACAATGACATTTTCCCCTTCCTCAACACAATCAGTCATCAAAAGGTCATTTCCGGAAAACAAATCTTCTTCTGAAGAGAAATACTCATCTGCGGAGGCATACTCTTCCTCTGACTCTTTTTCCATTAAACAAACTTCAACCATATCAATCTCATGATAATCATCTCTTTGACCTGTGATCTTGATAGTTCCATTATCTAACAGCAATTGAACACCTTCCCTCACAATAGAACATCCTCGGGGGTTTCGACAGCAAACTATGTGAGATCCATATTGGTGTTCCACCTGACCAGCAGTACGACAGAAGGTAGCATGCAACTGCACGAGATCCTCATTCAAATGCTCCACATCAAAAATTCTGAATTCACCCGGACATCCAGAAACCATATTCACTTCCTCTTCATATTCCTCCCTAGGCCTGATTATATGGATTAAACCTTCATCCATCATCTCCTATAAATCAGCCTTTATCTTCTCACAACCTTGTATATTTGTACTGCAAATAGCACAACCGGCATGGTCATGCGTATAATCACTGAATTCACAGAGGTCTACGTGCATCTTCATCAAATCTCCTCTAACCAGATTAATGTCAAAAATTCGAAAGTCGCCTGGACAACCGGCCACTATATTTACAGCATTCACCTCCCCGTGCTTGGGTAGATGATTGTCTTTCACATTAGGTCCCATGTCTTTGAAAGATAAAATTTCAGACTTCACCAACCTTTGAACTTCAGTCCTTAAAGGATAACAATTCTCAACACTATGCCCTGATGCTCCCTAATGAAACGCACACGTCTGGTCTGCTTTGTAATACCAAGGCAATGGCGATAGTACGGCTGGAGGTGGTCGTGTCTGGACCAACTTCTTCTGAATCAATGCTGGTAGTAGCTCTGCATAACTCATGGGAATAGGATCATAGTTCTCCCTTCTCCGATTATACCCTTGATTTCCCTGCTGGGACGGTCTCTGATAAGCAACGGTAGTTGGAGAGGCATTTATAACAGGAGTAACTGAGGCGACTTGCTGATGACGCTGATAATTCTTTCTAGGAGCGTTTACCCTTCTCTCTTGCATAACAACATTTGTATCCCCCTCTTTCTTCTTTGTAAATCCATAAGCTGGCTTTTTCACACCTCTAGATCCTTCACCCTTTGTCAAACGGCCTTCTCTTACTGCCTCTTCTAGGCGGACACCCATTCCTACCATCTCTGTAAAATCACTCGGGGCACTTGCTATCATTCTTTTATAGTAGAAAGCGCCTAGCGTCTTCAGAAAATTTTTAGTCATTTCCTTCTCCTCCATGGCAGGAATCACTTGTGCAGCCACTTCGTGCCATCTCTGCGCATACTCTTTGAACGATTCTCTGTCTTTCTGAATTATGGCCCTAAGCTGGTCATAGCCAGGCGCCATGTCCACATTTTACTTGTATTGTTTGATGAATGCTTCTCCCAAATCATTAAAAGTATGGATGTTGGCACTGTCCAAGCTCATATACCATTTCAACATTGCACCGGCCAAACTATCCTGAAAAAAGTGAATCAGCAGATGCTGATCATCGGTGTGGGTAGACATTCTTCTCACGTACATCACCAAGTGAGCACGAGGGCAAGTGTTGCCCTTATACTTCTCAAATTCCTGGACGTTGAACTTAGAAGGCACTTTAACATTCGGGACCAAACACAACTCATTCACATTCTGCCCAAATAACTCTTTTCCCCTAAGAGCCTTCATCTCTCTTTGCATTCTATCAAACTGCTCTTGAAAATCATCCATTCTGTCATAAAGATCCAAGTCTTCACTCGTCGGAGGGAAAGGACGACACACATCTTCATTAACAAACGGAACCTAATGTACCGAAGGAGGTGCAGCAGGAGCAGTATGCACCACAGGAGGTGCATGAGTAACAACAGTCTGAACCACTGGAGCATCTTGAGGGCCCAAATTGAAACCTTCAGATGCAAAATTCTCTGGCATTCCCCATGGATAACTTTGAGGCATACGATTTTGAACAACAGCCGGAGTAGCGGATACAGGAACAGTAGGAACTTTAGCACTTGCCCTTGTTGGTTGAGGTTGAACATTCGGTGGCTAATTCTGAGCAGCCACCAGAGCTTCCATCAGAGTAGTCAGATTGGCCATACCGGCCTTCAAAGCAGAAACTTCCTCGCGTAGCTCGCGATTCTCTTGTTCCAAGTTGTCCATCTTCTTTTTGAAATTAGCCCGAGTGTTGTAGTGATGAGTCAGCTTGCTGAACAAAGTAAAGAAGCTGGGTAAGGCACCTGGATATGCATAACAAATGCAAGAAATATGTGCAATATGATGCATGATATTCAATGCATATGATTATTTTTACTTTTTCATTTAATATTTCAAGGGATTTAACGTTTATAGACATATTGCAAACATCAAAATAATAACACATTTGAAATACTGAAATTTTTTATTATAATAACTTCAAAATGGATTACAAGTTTCAATGATCCCAAGTACAAGATGAAAATTAATCTAAAATCCTGAGAAAAAGAACTGATAGAGATCAATCTGTACGCTGGCGCTTCCCTGTCAGCCTGGCAATCTGAGCCCTCAACCTATGGTTTTCTTCCAAATGCCTGATGGTAACCTCCTTCCAATCATCTGAAGCAGGAAGTGAGTAATCAACACCTGTTTGAGGCTCAGGAGAAAATAAATCCCCTTTCCTCTCCATAGACTCCACCACTCGACTCTCAAGGATCTCGATCAAATCATCTTTCTCCTTCAGGTCTGCTCTGTAGGAACTCTCTAAAGTCTGGAACTTGTTCTTCCAAGCATCCCTTTCCTATTGCATCCTAACCAAAGCGAGTTGCAGCTCTTCTAGATCATCTAATAAGGGAAGAGTGGTATTCAAAAATAGATCAGGCATGGGTGTCTCCCTAGTATACGACATCTTCAACTGGATGGCTCTCGATCAGACCCACTGAAGATATGGCTCCAAAGAAATAGCACCTCTAGGTCCCAAATCCTTCCTAGTCTTCTTATGAATGTGACGCCAGGCCTTCGCAACCTAATCCCTAGCTTCCCTATGGTCTTCTCCTTCCTTCAGAAAGAAACTACTCAAATGAATATTGTTTGGTTTATCCCTCATCGGATAACCAACCTGTCGCCGTGCAAGAACAGGGTTATAGTTAATTCCTCCCTTTGTACCAAGAAGAGGCACATTGGGGAAACTACCACAACTGTCAATAATCTCCACATCCTGGTAAGCTCGATGATACCAATCAATATCCGAGTAAGTAAGTGCCATGATCTTAGGAGCCCAACGGGGTTCCTTCTTGACATCCCAAAAAGCATCAGACTGAGGCATATGAGAGATAAACCACCGGTATAACAAAGGCGTGCAACAGATAATCATTCCCCCATGATAGGAACTCCGAAGATGAACAGAGTAATAAGCATCACCCAAAAGTGTAGAAACCGGGTTTCCAATCATGAAAATCCTAATAGCGTTAATTTCGTCAAACTTGTCCACATTAGGAAATAAGAACAATCCATAGGCGAGTAAAGCAAAGATGGCCTCAAAAGCAACCATACTCTTCATCCTGGCAAAGTAACGAGCTTTCTCCAATAAGAACTGAGCTGGTAATCCTCTAATCCCTCCTTTGGTAGTCACATGGGCTTCCACCTCAGACTTCCCCATATGAATCAAAGAAGCAATCTCATGTGGTTTTGGCTCACCCTCCAAACCAGTAAAAGGAACATGATCGGTAACAGGTAAATCCAATAGATAGGAATACTCTTCCAGTGTTGGCATCAACTGATAATCGGGAAAAGTAAAGCAGTGATACATAGGATCATAGAAATGGACCAAAGTCGAGAGAATACCCTCCTTCATCTTCAGCTTCATGAGAGGAATAATGGATCCATACTTCTTCCGAAAGTCTACATAACACTCGATCTCTGGAATACTGATCAGCTCATCTATCTTAGGATCCTTGAAATTGTATTTCCCAGTCTTTCTCTTTCCAGAATCCATGGTTAAAAGTACCTGAGATATTCACAAATAGTCAACCTTTAAATCCCTTGAAATATTGTTTTCTTCAAAAGATGCTTATGAGTGCATGGATGCATGATGCAACAATCACACACAAGATCACACATATAGGGTTCATAGGTTCAACGTCACGAGCATGAGGCCGAAGGTACTACCCATAAGGTGTTGGTCTAAAAAGTTATCACCTGCCGAACAAGGTTCTAGAGGTTCCCAGAGTCTACATCCTTCCTTCGGATATTACCAACTTCCTGATTAACTCGGTAATTAGTAATATTCTCAAGAAAAACTCATCCGAGCGTAGTATCGCATGACGACTATTTCCGGATTACTCCGTCATATCTTCCGCACTACACCTAAAAGGCCAAGATGGGTTAGGTAATCTATGCTCCTCAGATTCAGCAGGCTCCCATGTCGAAAGCAATACGTCTTCCCGATTACTCGGTAAATGACACTACAGTCAAAGGGGCCTCCACTGAGTGGGGGATATCATGCCTCCTTTTTTGGGATTACTCCCTCAAAGTTAACATGACTATACCGCACGTCCTATCTTAAAGTATGCCCAAGTCCGGGTATAGGACTTATAATTAATCACCAAGCACCCTGAAAACCAGAAAAATCCAAACAAACATATATATAAAATATAACACATAAACAACAATAGCACATATACATATATAAACAAATATAGGTTTAACCCACTTAGGGATGGACCAGCAAGAGGTCAATCTTTCCCCAATGAAGTCGTCATTTTTCTGTAGCGGTAGAAATGTTGAAGACTAAGCCATTGGATTGACTAAACTTTATACAAATCAAAATAAAAATCGCCACCGCGCTTTATTGTTTCCAAAGGAATGGGAAAAGAGCGAATAATCCAAAAAGAGGGGGAAAGATTCAAGGTAAGGGGGTTGGTTATACAAAGGGAAGGTATTACCACCCTAAACATCTACGGTACTCCATAAGAACCTCTTTGAAAAATCTGTATATTTTGGCTATAAAAATGTGTTGTATATAAAATGGATGGTGGAGGTGAGAAAAGAAATATTTTTATGATTTTTGCACCCTCCGCGGTTGCGAACCTTTAGTGCCTACGTACCATCTTTCGTGCAATAGAGGGTCAGGGTACACATAGTTCCTCTTTTAAAAATTTGAAACACAAGTGTGTTGGTTAATTTTGTGAGATAAGACACCATCGTCATTGTCCGTGTGGAAAACATACTTACTACCCACAATCATGAGAAAGGAGAATTTGCATAATCTCAAAGTAGATGATATGGCTTGGATTTTAAAATCAATAATGCCTCACTCAACACCCAAGTGGAAAATATCTCACTTCACTACATATTGAAGAAGTATATTTGTTTGCATCACTACAAGGATTGACAAGAGTCAAGTCTTTTGAGAAAAGTTTAAAATAAAAAGCCAAAGTGGCAAAAATGGTTTGAAATGAGATTGATTGACTTTTAGTCTTCTCACAAAAATGTCAAGGTATTATTAAATTGATTGAAATTTATTCATGAAAATGTTATGAAAATTCATGGACCTAAGTCCAAGTTTATTATGAAAATGGTTCAAGTTTCAAAACAAGAAGAGTTTTCAAAAGGAGGGAGAAGATTTTTGAAATTAAAGAAGATGGGAGAAGATGAAGAGACTATCCTAAGGCATAAGGTAAAAGCTAGGGATAATAACCATCTAACCAACAAGAAGCCAAAGTTTGACATTATGAGCCAATATAGAATTCACATTCTTCGGATTGAAACCAAGCAAGCAAAGATATTAGACCTCTTGAGAGAACCAAACTTCAAGTGTATTAAGTCTTTGCAAAAATTGGGCAGAGTATCGGCTGTATACGGGTGAATTCCAGATTACAAACAAATGGTGTAATCACAATAACCTGCACACAAAACAAACAAACAACCTAATTTCTTGAGTTAAACCTCAAGAACTCTAGACAAAATATGAATTAAAGTCAGAAGGTCTCCACACCTAAGCCAAGGTCTCTAATCCTAAGTCCAAGAAGTCCAATACTCCATAATGCAAAGGATAGTAACCAAGTAGTCAAAGTATCATTAAAGTTTTTTATGGTTCATGTTGATTATTAGGTGTCTTTAAAAGGAAAAGAAAGGCTCAAGTGAGCAAAATAAAAATGACATAAAAGTAAATGCTCAAGTGAGCAAAATAAAAATGGCATGAAATGTAAATGCTTAAATTAAATGGTACATAAAGCATAAAAATAAAAGCATAAAGTAAAGTCAATTGTTATAAATTAGTGGTTAGTTGGATGACCATCTTGAAACTTGCATTTGGAACTCATTAGAGGATTGGTAGAACCAAAGCCTCTACACAACAAGTTGCATTTGCTTTTTGTCAAGTATATCATCTATTTTGGAATCCTCAAAAAGTAACATGTAATGATCAACGATGATTAAGTGATCCGCGTTGACCAAAGATGTTGTAGATCCATTAGAGGATTGGTATAAACAACGCCTCCACACAATGAATCTCAAGGTTATTGGATCAAAGAGATCAAATTAACATACTTGGGCTTGCAATCATAAGTTTGGGCCACGAATGATCATTTATTCGAATCGGGACAAAATTTAGCACTATGTTAAGCAATCGTAAGTGGACTTATGTAGAAGTCGCAACTATTTTGAGGCCGGTCAATAGCAATCTATGTACTTCATGTTTGGATAAATGATATAAAGATCGCCATCCCTTAACATGTAGCACAATTAAAAAAATAAAGGGATAAGATGAAGAGGGAGGGGAATGATAAGCTAATTTGGATCACCATTTCAAAATTCTTTCATCTTTAAATTCAACCACTCCTCTAGATAGATTAAAACACTAAACATATCATTAATCCAAAGAACCAAAAATGAATTAAATAATTCACTCTTAGGTAGATTTGAATTGATGAACATTTATCCAACTTCATCTACATCACAAAGTCCATTGAGTTTAAAGAGAAATTGGACATTTAAAATTGCAATCCAAACCAACAATCAAAAGGAGTGAGTAGAAAAAGCATTTTGGATCAAAGCTTCCCCAAAACAAGGCAAAAAAATACATTATGTCCCTGTGTAAATCGATTGCACTACTGTGTAAATCGATTTACACAGTACAGTTTTCAAAAATTTGTGTAAAATTGCTTCTGTGCAATCGATTGCACAGTTACTGCAATCGATTGCACACTGTTACAGGCAGCAAAACAGCATTTTAAAAGGCCAAATTCTTGTTCAAACTTTCCATCAAATACCTTATGATCATGGATCCAATTGAGTACGAAAATTCCATCAAATTATGAGAAAATAACACCATTGGAATCACAAAATAATGCTCAAAGAATCAAACTCAAAGATCACCAAGAGATCACATTGTGAAAGATGAATTATCCAACTTACCAAAGGTAGATCTAGAGAATTATCAAAACAACTTCAAGAATTGGCTTCAATTCAACCACAAGAATCAATTAATCAAGCTTAGATGTAGATAATTGATGGAGAAAAAGTGTTTGGATGAAGGTTTAGCCCAAAGATTAGTAAGCTTCAATGCAAAGCTTACTAACTTTTTGACAATGGAGCTTTGAGTGAATTTTGTAGATGGAGAGAATTGAGAGAATTTTTAGCAAGGTGGATTTGGCTATCAAAATCTTGAAATTTGAATGAAATGAGGGCTCTATTTATAGAGTTTAGGATTGGGATTAGTGGTAATTTGGTAATTGATTCTTGGAGCCAAAATTTGAATTAATGATAATTCTTTCAAATATTAGAGCCAAAATTTGAATTAATGATAATTCTTCTTAAAAATGAAAGATTGGCACTAAAATTTGAATTAATGATACATCTTTCAAAAATGAAGAAAAATTGGAGCCAAAATTTGACTATTTTAAAATTGCTGATTTGTTTCAAATTTTCACGATGTGCAATCGATTGCACTATAGTGCAAATCGATTTGCACAGTGTCTTTTTTCAAAAATGGCGCAAAATGCACTATGTGCAATCGATTGCACTCCAAGAGCAATCGATTGCATCAGTGAAAAAATGAATTTTTGTTAATTTTTCTTTTGCAAATAGAGATTTTAGGAAAATAATACCAGAAATCCTTATTTGTCAGATGCTTCGACTTGGTACCTACAAAACAAAAATATACAAAGACAAAGACAAATTTTTTTTTTGTATTTTAATTAGAAGTTAGTCAACAACACATATACAAAATACACAACCAAGGTGCTTGGAAATTCCTCAAGAGCAAATTTAAAAATAGGAGATAGAAAAAGAGGAAGAACCAACCCTAATGTGATCTTGTTATGATCGAGTTAATATGATATGATAGGGGAATCTTAGGGGCAAAAATTGGGGTACAACACTTGGCGATCTGTGTGGTGAGAAGTCCCCTACCAGAACTTGAGTACACTTATGATATGAGGGAAATATAGTCATGCTTGACCTACCTGGTGTTCAGCCTCATTAGGTTGACTTAACCCCTACTCAATGGAGGTCTCTTTGACTTTACTGATGTCTTGAGATTAAATCGTAATGACGTTGTTGCTTTCGACCCATGTATCTGAGAAGTTGAGGACCTTTAGAACCCATTTTACCCCTCTTGACCTTTTTAGGATGTAGTGTAATGACAATCCTAGTGTACTCTTGGATTGGTAGATATACGATATTATACTCAGACGAGGTTCCCATGAGAATATTTTTGGCCTGTGAAAAGTCATTAAATCGGTAATATCCAAAGGATGGACTAAAGACTCTGGGAACGTTTTTAAAACCCAATTATTATTCGAGTTATCCAAAACAATATAACATACCTTAGGGGATGGTTCTTACCTTGTCCACCTAGCTCTATGCTCGTGACTCTGAACCCTTGAACCTACCATGTTTATGATTGTTGCATAATCATGCATTCCTGCATCCGTGACATCTTTTTTAACCTGGTTTCCAAGGAACTTAGGAACTTTATTTGCAAACGTCGCAGGTAACCTGAGTACAGCTTTTGGAAGGAGAAACACACAAAAGTTCATTTTCAAGCATTCTGAATTAAAATAGTTGAGGAAGCTAGGATCAATGGTATCTTGTCCTATTGATTTCAAAGACTGGTATGGAAGACTTCTGACTGTATTAAATATGGATGTAGAAGATGGAGTTTTGAAAACCTTGGTTCAGTTATATGATCTAGTGTACAGATGCTTCACATTTCTTAACTATAAACTTATTCCCACTTTGGAGGAGTATGCTTATCTTGTAGGTTTTTCTATCTCAGATCAGATATCATTTAGTGGTTTAGAGGAGATTCCCAAGTCCCAAGTCATTGAAGAGTTTGTACATTTGAGGAAACCGGATATTGATGTGCATCTTGTTAGTAAAGGGAGTGTTATTGGTCTTCCTGCTAAATTCTTGGTGGATAAGGCTACTACTCTTGCTAGTGCGGGAAGTATGGTTGCTTTTGAAGCTATTCTAGCTTTTCTCAATTATGGTCTAGTCTTATTCTCGAACATTGACAACTTTGTGGATATCAACTCTATTTGTATCTTTCTGATTCGGAATCTAGTTCCCACTTTGCTTGTAGATACTTATTATTTTATTCATCACCAGATGGCAATGAAAGGAGGTATTACCATGTGTTGTGCGCCTTTACTATACAAGTGGTTTATTTTTGACTTTCCGTAGTCTAGAGTCTTCAAGAATAACAAGGAGCAGTTTAGATGGTCTCAAAGGCTTATGTCTCTCACCAATGCAGATCTGACTTGGTATTCTAAAGTTTATGATGGTGTAAAGATTATTGATAGATGTGGAGAGTTTCCTAATGTGCCTCTTCTTGGTACAAAAGGAGGTATCAACTAAAATCCAATCTTGACTTGACGTCAGCTTGGGTATTCTATGTAGGATAAACCAAACAATATTATGTTGGAGGGTTTCTTTATTTAAGAAGGAGTCGATTGTAAATGTTTGAAGGAAAGCATCATCAACGTTTGGAATAAGATTTACAGAAAAGGAAAGGAAGAATAAGGAAAGAAGGATTGTGTAGCTTGGGAGCCTTATAATCAGTGGGTGCAAGCAAGAGCTACTACAATCAAGACTCCTTATCCTCCTCAAAATCCCGTGTTTCCTAAAGTTGAAGGATCTTCCCTTATTCCCGTTGAAGATATAGAATGACTTCAAGTTTTTCTAGCTCAGGTGACGCAAGAAAGAGATGCTTGAGAGAACAAGTTCTATGCTTTGAATGCAAGGAATCTAGAGTTGCAAAAATATCCGAAAGAGAAAGATGATCTATTTCACCAAAAAGACGCTTTACACGAGCAACATGAAAAGAAGAAGAAGAGGGTGCAAGAGGATTTATTTTCCTCAAGCATATTATCATCTCAAGATAAGTCCAATTCTTCGAATAATGTTGTCAAGAAGATCTTGATCGAGAAAGATGAAATGAATATTGCCTTGGACGCTTAGATTAGGAAGCTTAAGAAGAGGTTGCAGCATGACGATGGTTCCATTTTATTTATGGGTTCTTCAGATTCTAGGCCCTAGTTTCTATCTTGTATTTAGGACCCTTTGAATCTATGTATCGAAGTTGTAGTCTTTCCATATTCTATTAATGAAATAAAATGTTCAAATTTCCCTTTTAATGTCGCTTTTAGTTATGATGTTTATCCAATATGTTTATAGTTCTTGAGTTCCTTGAAAAAGAAAATTAAACAATCATTTACACATGCATTCCATGCATCATACATCAATTAGTCTTGATTTTTGCAAGGTTTCTCATAGTCTCACCCATTTTCCTTCGTCTTCATAGAAGATAAGTTGTTTAACATATACAACACTTGTTCTAGTACAATACACAATATGTATAACATCCAGCAAGAGAAAAGGGAACCATGCGAAGAGGTGGTGTTAATTTTCTATTTTTAGGATTGGCATTAATTTTTGTAAAACAAATAAGACAATAATATATTAGATAGGATGTGTTAACTTTCTAATAGGAACAGGTTAAGCAAGAAGTCATATCTTATGAAGAAAGATGTTGAGTGGAAATGTTTCAACATCTAGAGCAACATGTCGGATAAGATGTCCTATGCAGGGTCATACAACATCGCGCCTGAGCTGAGTAGGATAGATGGATTATGTTATGATTTAACAGATGCAGAATAGTATGGGAATATTATGTAATCTTATGTGGCGCTTTTTATAACTATGGAAGAATTAAGTCAGAATATTAAAGAATATGCAGTTTCTAAATATGGAGATATTTTAGGAAACTAATGATTGAAGACCTTATTTATAGCAGAGGTTTTTGCATATTTGAAACAGCTGATATGCTTTGATTAGAAGCCCAAATCCAGGTGGGAATAGGTTATAAATAGAATACTTGTAACCTATAAAAGTATGGGTTCAAGATGTAGAAGTTTAGGGCTTTGTATTTGTGCCACTCTCTAGGAGAGTTGGTATTGTTCTCCTTGAAGCTGTGAAGAAAGAGTGAGTATTGTTCTTAGAGGAAGCTTGTAAGCAACTTCAAGTTGTGTTCTTAGTCAAGAGTCTTGGCTAGGTATTCTCATGGAAGTGTGTCTTCTATTTTTGTCATGGAAGTGTGTCTTCCTATTTGTTCAATCGTTGTCTTTGATTGATGAGGGATTGAGGAGGGCCTTATATTTAGGCGAGTCTTAGATAGAAATCTAGTAAGGATAGTGATTATGTGAGAAGATCGTAAACTTGTATGTTTGTTGTAGGGTCTTTGAATTGATACTATTTTAGTGGACTTATCCTTAGCTTTGTATGCCCCTAGAGTATGAGAGTTGCTCTGAACTGGGTTAATAATTCATGTGTGTTGTTTATTCTTTTCAATACTGTTTTTATTTGCTATACCTTTCCTGTGTGTGTTTAGTTGGATTAAATGTTCTAATATGTCATAGGACATCTGAAGTCTGATATACCAGAATTTCAATTGATATTAGAGTAGGCATCATGTTCTGTTCTAGGTGAGATTCTGGATAGATACTTTCTGGTTCATGGGAAAGGAAGGAGGTTTTAATTAAAAGTTGTTTGAACTTGGATAATTCATATTGTGGTTTGAATGCTCCCTAGAAGTAGAGGATGGACTGTTCATGACATGGTGTGTATTGGACCTGTCTGTTGTTATCAGGCATGTAGCTTTGGTGGTGAGCTGATGTTTTGGTTTGATTTATTTTCAAACCTAAGGTTGTTTTGATTGCACTTGCATTATGGTGATTTTGTGCAAGGTATTTGTGTTGTGCTTGAAGGATGTTGAGAAGCATTTGGTGTGTGTTTCTGCTGCATGGTACCTATTGTAACCCTGGTTGACATGTCGTTATGGTTTTGTCTCCTCGGCGGGTTTATCCTATGGTGATGGGATATGTGCAAGATTCCTTCAACAACCTTTGTAATGTTACCAATGATACTTGAGTTTTATTTCTTAAGTTCACTCATAAAGGAACTTTAGAGTGTGGTTGATATATTTTTTTCAAGAAACCTGACATTTATTTGACAGACTATTGAAGAAAGGATAAAACCATTTATTTTGGCTTCTAAAAGAGTCTTCCTAATTCTTGACATAATTAGGAAAGTGACTCTGAGTCTTGCTGTTGTTGGTGTAGCTGGAGCTTGGACATATTTTGAAGACCTTGAAGGTGATCAAGGGATGTTTTAATTCTCTGGAATCAGTCATTGTTTTAGAACCAAGCTCAGTTTTGTGTTCCATAAGAAGGGAACAAATGTCCTACTAGATGTTGAGACATCATGTCAGTAGGTGTGTAGCTTCCTGTTGAATAACATATTCTCTGGGTGCTAAAAAAATATGTGATCACATATTTTTGGAACCTACTCCTGATTTGGAAGAGAAGGCATATGGGCCGTGTATCTAAGATGTTTTTTTTCTCCAGAAAACATGGCTTAGGTTGGTGGGTTGGTTGAATGTTGATCAACCAATTGGATACTTCTTGGTTCAATTTATTTCTGATCCAAGTTAGTAGAAGTGTAGAGGTTGAGCTCTAGTATCCAGTAAAGTTGTGTTATCTCAGCCAGGTTCCTTGTACATAAAGGTCAAATGTCAAGGACATTCTCTCTGATATTTGGATGATCCTTTAGATCAAAGGAGACAGATTTATGGAATCTTATTTGTGACCATAGAACCGATTCTGTTTGAGGAGAGTAATTTGTGTGTACCAACCTCAAGATGTGAAACTATTGAAGGGGAGAATATATAATTCCTTAGGAACTCTCAGTAGTTAATAAGGGGGAGTCCTTAATATGAAGCTGGAAGAACTTGAAGATATGTTAGACGTAATGTCTTGACATCTGTGTTTTGAGAATTTATTTTTCTCAACTTGTCTGGTTTGTGCTCTTTATATATAGGATGAAGGTTGTTTACTAAAACATGATATCACTATCAAGTCTATGGGAGCATGTAACTCTTGTTATGTAATGGATGATACATCCAATGGATTGTCTGCATTAAAACTAAGTGGTTTATTAGTGTCTGCACTGTTGAAGTGTCATCTGAATCACCTAGGACGAGCATTCCATATTTTTTTACTTAAGTAAGGAAGAGATGTTTGTTTTGGAACCAAAGGATCACGGTTATTACTTTTTTGGAAGTCTCTCCTCAAGCATGGGTTCAGTTATGTGGTGGCCTCACATGATGGAACATTTTTTGTAAGGATTGAAGGGCATCCTTGTGTTTTGGAAGATTGGGAGCAGCATCCTTATTTTGAACAGTCTTTTTATGGTATGATGATCAGTCAATGCCATGTTTGTTGAAGTCGGCTCCAGATACATGATTAGAGGGACTCTCCTCTTTAGGTATAGAAGAATAGCGTCTAACACCTCAAAGTCAGACATGAGGTCTAAAGATTATGCTCACGAGAAGAAAGTTTCTCGAGGTGTGCATGCTTTACTTGTATTTTGATATGATCTTGAAGGTTGATCCTCTACTGATGGTTGATCCTATTGTGTCCCCTACAAGAGTTTTATATGGATTGTTATGGATGTTGCCTTCAGAGCCACAGTAAATGCTTAAACACATGTGATTTATATTGGTGTCAGAACTGATATTGGAATCATTTATGTTCTTTGCTTCTTCAGCCAAGGAAGTTTTCGGGTTTGTTCGTGGTGGAGTATAAGGTCAAGCCACTGGCCTAATTTGAAGTAGTTTGTGGTGTGAATGGCTATCATGACTAGTTTTCATGAAGAAGAATTAGTTGGTTCTAGAAGTGTGCAAAAGAAGAATGTTCGACCAAAAGTCTTTCCTTGTGTGAGAAGGTAACCTTATCTGACTATTGCAAATACTCATATAGGAGCTGAGTATTTGTTTGTCCTTTGTTGAGGTTATGCATGTGATTGATGGTGAATACTTTGACGGGAGCTGAGTATTTATCTGATGTGTTGGTGCAAGTCTGTAGTCTGAACTCTTTGCTTCATAAAATGTTTGAGAGTTTATTTCTCTCTATGACATTTAGATGTTTGTGTTAACCTGAATGAGTTGAAGAAGGTGTAATCTTTTTATATCTTCTTATGATAAAGGACATTCTCTTTGGATGATGAATCAAGAACCAAATGTTTGGGTTCTATGTTATGAAGTTGATGTCTTAGATGATATTGTAACGTCATGTTGGGTTGTGTTGTGAAAATGCTTGGGTTTGGGCATATGGAGTTGAATGCTCAAGTATTATTGTCAGAAGAGGCGTTTCTGACGTTGTGGATTAGAATGTGAAGATTCTATCATGTTGTTAGTAGTATGCTCTGGAAATGCGTGACTACTATCATGTTGAAGACTTCACTAGTATCAGCAAATACTAGTGGATGGAAGGGAAGAAGAAGGTTATTAGATATTGAGGTCTGAACTGAATGTTAATGGAGGTGTTCTTCTTCTGATCAAAATGTTGTTAAGGTGGTGGTTTCTTCTACTACAAGTAAAGGATGATGGAAATCTAAAACTTGTGTAGCTAGAAAGCTAAGTGCATTTGTGCTAGAATATGTGAGAAATTCCAAATCAACTGTGTCTTGTGTGGTTCTGTAATGACATTTATCAGTTGTGTCCTTGTTGTGTGAAAAGCTCAGGGTGCTTGGAGGTATTCTAAAGGAGTTGTATCTGGATATGTAAAAGTCATGATTGATTTTATAGTTTGTGAATGTGTTTAACTGGTGTGTTCAACCAGGTGTGTGAAGTGTTTTCCCTCCATTGTGAAAAAATGAATTCCTTCATGAGTCTTCATCTGGTGCCCAAGTGTTCATCTTCAGCTAGAGCATTGGTTATCCATGATAGGGGGATTGAAGTACTTGTCTATGGAATGTGGCTGAAATGGTGCATATTTTTGTTGGAAGGACATGTTTGATTTAAGACATGGGAAGATGAGTGATTGAATAAGAGGTACACATATCTCTCTAGTGGTCAATAGTTGTGTCTGGGAGAATTTACTGCTCTGCAGATTTTGGAAGGACTATCTGAGAGTCTTTGTTGTTGAGAGATGTCACATATATTCTGATGTTTTTGTATATGTCACTAAGTCTAAGTGAAATGAGTACACTTAAAGTCCAATGAAAGACACATGTTTATGCTTCAGAGCATATTTAGATAATCTTGTGAATCATTTTTGGACGGATGGTTGAAGATACATATTTGTGCATACAAGAGAAAGAAGACAATGTCTGACTGGATGTCAGCATATTATTCAGGACATGTTTCCTATGTGATCAACAAAAGAGTTTTGTGGATGGTGTGGTCAAACACGTGTCAGAAGGGATTATATAAAGTATGTTTGAATGTGCATGTTCATGTATTGGAACTATTTCTTTTCAGCAGAAACAATCCAGAGATAATAAAGGCATTCAAAGTAATTTTGGACGGTGCACATTGGTTTTAGTGGCAGTTTTCTCCTCAAATAACGTTTCCTTTTGACCCAGACCATTGCTACAATCAAGGATCTTTATTTCCCAAGCAAATATTCATCTATTTATAGAGGTTAATCATTTTCTCTTTCACCTTGTGACTGTTCTGAGTTATCACAGTCCTGATGGGTTTTGTTCGAGCATGGGTGAGTTGTTTTTGGGTATGGTTTTATGAAGGTATTATTTTCCAATTTCTGGCTAAAAAGGGGGAGAAAGGGTTTGCTCAAATGTTCAGTCTTGAGGTTGTGTTTCCAGATGTTGCACAAACATGTCGAATATGATGTCTGATCCTATGCCTGGTTGGGTTTTTGTGACCTGTGATTTGAGTTATGAATACATTTGTGACATGTGTTCTAAGTTATCAGGGGTGGTGGTTGATTTGGTCTTAAGTTTCCTCATATGCTCTAGTTTGGTGTCAGATTGTTGATTTAAGAGTGATTAAGGATTCTCTTATGCCATCATTGGTCTTCTGGGACAAGAAGATGTTCATGGGTTGAGGGGGAGTGTTACCTATATTCTTCCTCATGTACACCAAATGACTTCAGGGCTTTCTACTCCTTTATCTTGAGGTTGCTGTTCTTTGGTGTTGAAGTTCTTGCTGCAATGGAGTTTCTATGAAGACGATGTCGAATATGATGTCCTAACATCATTATGCTTATGAAGACTGACTCCATATTGCTATGTTGTTGTGTTCAGTAGTTACTAAAGACTACTGATGAAGGATTGTATTTTTTATTACTGTAATCTAAGTTGTAATTTATATTATTTGTTTTATCCAAAATTCGACAATGGGGGAGATTGTTAGTTCCATATTTTTAGGATTGACATTAATTTTTGTAAAACAAATAAGACAACAATATGTTAGATATGATGTGTTAACTTGCTAACATGAACATGTTGATCAAGAAGTCATATCTTATGAATAAACATGTTTAGTTGAAATGTTTCAACATTTGGTGCAATATGTCAGATAAGATGTCCTATGGTCATACGACATTGCGCCTGAGCTGAACTAGATAGATAGATTCTGTTATCATTTAATAGATGCAAAATATTCTGGGAATATTATACAATCTTATGTGGCGCTTTTTATAGGTCTGGAAGAATCAAGTCAGAATATTAAAGAATATGCAGTTTCTAAATATGGAGATATTTTAGGAAACTAATGATTGAAGACCTTGTTTGTAGAATAAGTTATTGCTAATTTGTAACAACTGATATGATGTGATTAGAAGCCAAAATCCAGGTAGGAATAAGTTATAAAGAGAATACTTGTAACCTAGAAAAAGTACAGGTCCAAGATGTAGAAGTTTAGGGCTTTGTCTTTGTGTCACTCTCTAGGAGAATTGGTATTGTTATCCTCGAAGCAGTGAAGCAAGAGTGAATATTGTTCTTGGAGGAAGCTTGTAAGCAACTCCAAGTTGTGTTCTTAGTCAAAAGTCTTGGCTAGGTATTGTCATGGAAGTGTGTCTTCTGTTTTTGTAATGGAAGTGTGTCTTCCTGTTTGTCCAATCGTTGTCTGTGATTGATGAGGGATTTAGGAGGGCCTCATATCTAGGTGAGTCTTAGATAGAAGTTTAGCAAGGGTAGTGATTAAGTGAGAAGATTGTAAACTGGTATGTTTGTTGTAGGGTCTTTGAATTGATACTATTTTAGTGGACTTATCCTTGGCTTGGTATGCCCCTAGAATAAGAGATTTTCTCTGAACTGGGTTAACAATTCTTGTGTGTTGTTTATGTTTTTCAGTACCTTTTTATTTATTATACCTCGCCTGTCTGTTTTTAGTCAGATCAGATATCCTAACATGTTATAGGACATCTGAAGTCTGATATACCAGAATTTTTAGGTGGGTATTTTGAGAACTAGTATGGATAAATTGACTTTTTTGGTTGAATATTTGGTTATTTCCCAGCATCAGCCACCTCCTCCGTCTCAACCTCAAGCTACTATGATCTTTGAGGTTGTTGCTCCTGTTGTTTCTATTCCTCCTTGTAGCGGTAGAAATGTTCAAGACTAAGCCATTGGATTGACTAGACTTTATACAAATCAAAATCAAAATCGCCACCCGCGCTTTATTGTTTCCAAAGGAATGGGAAAAGAGCGAATAACCCCAAAAAAGGGGGAAAGATTCAAGGTAAGGGGGTTGGTTATGCAAAGGGAAGGTATTAGCACCCTAAATATCTACAGTACTCCACAGGAACCTCTTTGAAAAATCTGCATATTTTGGCTATAAAAATGTGTTGTATATAAAATGGGTGGTGGAGGTGAGAAAAGAAATATTTTTATGATTTTTGCACCTTCCGCGGTTGCGAACCTTTAGTGCCTACGTACCACCTTTCGTGCAATTGGGGATCAGGGTATACGTAGTTCCTCTTTTAAAAATTTAAAACACAAGTGTGTTGGTTAATTTTATAAGATAAGACATCATCGTCATTGTCCATGTGGAAAACATACTTACTACCCACAATCATGAGAAAGGAGAATTTGCATCATCTCAAAGTGGAGGATATGGCTTGGATTTTAAAATCAACAATGCCTCACTCAACACCCAAGTGGAAAATATCTCTCTTTACTATATATTGTAGAAGTATAGTTGTTTGCATCACTACAAGGATTGACAAGAGTCTTAATCTTTTAAGAAATGTTTTTAAAATAAAAAGCCAAAGTGGCAAAAATGGTTTGAAATGAGATTGATTGACTTTTCGTCTTATCACAAAAATGTCAAGGTATTATTAAATTGATTGGAATTTATTCATGAAAATGAGTTGAAAATGCATGGACCTAAGTCCAAGTTTATTATGAAAGTGTTTCAAGTTTAGAAATAAGAAGAGTTTTTAAAAGGAGGGAGAAGATTTTTTTGAAATTAAAGAAGATGGGAGGAGAAGAAGAGGCTATCCTAAAGCATAAGGTAAAATCTAAGGATAAGGACCATCTAACCAACAAGAAGCCAATACTTTGACATTTATGAGTCAATATAGAATTCCCATTCTTCGGATTGAAACCAAGCAAGCAAAGATACTAGACCTCTTGAGAGAACCAAACTTCGAGTGTATTAAGTCTTCACAAAAATTAGGCAGAGTAACGGCTGTATACTGGTGAATTCCAGATTACAAACAGAGTATGTAATCACAATAACCTGCACACAAAACGAACAAACAACCCAATGTCTTGAGGTAAACCTCAAGAACTCCAGATAAAATATCAAATAAAGTCACAAAGTCTCCAAGATAGGCCAACGTTTCTAATCCTAAGTCCAAGAAGTCCAATACTCCATAATGCCAAGGATAGTAGTCAAATAGTCCAAGTATCATTAAAGATTTTTATGGTTCATGTTGATTATTAGGTGTCTTTAAAAGGAAAAGAAAAGCTCAAGTGAGAAAAATAAAAATGACATAAAAGTAAATGCTCAAGTGAGAAAAATAAAAATGGCATAAGAATAAATGCTCAAGTGAGCAAAAATAAAAAATGGCATGAAATGTAAATGCTTAAATTAAATGGTACATAAAGCATAAAGTAAAGTCAATTGTTAGAAATTAGTGGTTAGTTGGATGACCATCTTGAAACTTTCATTTGGAACTCATTAGAGGATTGGTAGAACCAAAGCCTCCACACAAAAAGTTGCATTTTCTTTTTGTCAAGTATATCATCCATTTTGGAATCCTCAAAAGTAACATTTAATGATCAACGATGTTTAAGTGATCCACGTTGACCAAAGGTGTTGTAGATCCATTAGAGGATTGGTAGAACCAAAGCCTCCACACAATGAATCTCAAGGTTATTGGATCAAAGAGATCAAATTAACATACTTGGGCTTGCAATCATAAGTTTGGGCCACGAATGATCATTTATTCGAATCGGGACAAAATTTAGCGCTATGTTAAGCAATCGTAAGTGGACTTATGTAGAAATCGCACCTATTTTGAGGTCGGTCAATAGCAATTTATGTACTTCATGTTTGGATAAATGATATCTAGATCACCATCCCTTAACATGTAGCACAATTAAAAAAGAAAGGGATAAGATGAAGAGGGAGGGAATGATAAGCTAATTTGGATCACCATCTCAAAATTCTTTTATCTTTAAATTCAACCACTCCTCTAGATGGATTAAAGCACTAAACATATCATTAATCCAAAGCACCAAAAATGAATTCAATAATTCACTCTTAGGTAGATTTGAATTGATGAACATTTATCCAACTTCATCTACATCACAAAGTCCATTGAGTTTAAAGACAAATTGGACATTTAAAATTGCAATCCAAACCAACAATCAAAGAAGTGAGTAGAAAAATATTTGAGTCGAAACAGCCCCAAAATAAGGCAGAAAAAGTATTTTCGACATTGTTACAATCAATTGTGCTTCGACAGCCACCAATTGCATCAGTGCAGTTTTTTTTTTCAAAACAATTTTCTGTGACAAACAATTACAATGTTACAACAATTGATTGCAACCTGTTAAAATCAGTCGAAAACAGCATCTCAAGGATCAAATTCTTGTTCCAACTTTTCAACAAACACCTTATGATCATGGATCCAATTGAGCATGAAAATTCCATCAAATTAGGAGAAAATAGCACTAATGGAATCACAAAACAGTGCTTAATGAATCAAAACCAGAAATCCACAAGAGATCACATTGTGAAAGATGATGATCCAACTTACCAAAGGTAGAATTAGAGAATTATCAAAGAACTTCCAGAATTTGCTTCAATTCAACAACAAGAATCAATTACCAAAGCTTGGATGTAGAGAATTGATGAAGAAAAAGTGTTTGGATGAAGGTTTAGCTCAAAGATTAGTAAGCTTCAATGCAAAGCTTACTAACTTTTTGAAAATGGAGCTTTGAGTGAATTTGGTAGATGGAGAGAATTGAGAGATTTTTTAGCAAAATGATTTTGGCTATCAAAAGCTTGTCATTTGAATGAAATGAGGGCTCTATTTATAGAGTTTTATGATTGAGATTAGTGGTAATTTGGTAATTGATTCTTGGAGCCAAAAATTGAATTAATGATATAATTTTCAAATTATGCAAAAAAATTGGAGCCAAAAAGATGACAGATTTGAAATTGTTGGCTTTTTTCAAAAATCACGTGTGTTTTACTGCTATGAGTCGACACAAGAGTCGTATGCATCGACACATGCTAGTTGTATAACACAGCATGAGTCGACGCAAGCTTCTATGCATCGATACAAGCTGCTATTTCAATACAAAACAGAATCAATCAACTTGCATGAGTCGATACATAACATGTATGTGTCGACACATGCTAGTTATACAAAGCAGGATGAGTCGACACATAACACGTATGTGTCGACACATGCTAGTTATACAAAACAGTATGAGTCGATACATGCCTTTATGGGTCGATGCATGTTGTCTTTCGACACAATACAAAATCAAACAAATTGTATGAGTTCGACACAAGCCTCAGTGGATTGATACAAGCTGCCTTTCGACACAATACAGAATCAATCAATTTGCATGAGTCGACACAAGCCTCTGTGGATTTATACAAGCTGCCTTTCGACACAATACATAATCAATCAATTTGCATGAGTCGACACAAGCCTCCGTGGATTGATACAAGCTGCCTTTCGACACAATACAGAATCAATCAATTTGCATGAGTCGACACAAGCATCTGTGGATTGATACAAGCTGCCTTTCGACACAATACAGAATCAATCAATTTGCATGAGTCGACACAAGCCTCTGTGGATTGATACAAGCTGCCTTTCGACACAATACAGAATCAATCAATTTGCATGAGTTCGACACAAGCCTCTGTGGATTGATACAAGCTGCCTTTCGACATAATACATAATCAATCAATTTGCATGAGTTCGACACATGCGGAAAACCTTATTTGTCGGATGCTTTGACTCAGTACCTATAAAACATAATTTTGCAAAGACAAAGACAAATATTTTTTGTATTTTGGTTAGAGGTTAATTATCAACGCATATACAAAATACACAACTAAGGTGCTTGGAGATTTATCAAGAGCAAACTTAAAGGTAGGAGATAGAAAAAAGAGGAAGAACCAACCCTAATGTGATTTTGTTATGATCAAGTTGACAGGATATGATAGGGGAGTGTTAGGGGCAAAAATTGGGGTACAATACTCCTCATGTTTCTCTCCAGAATCAAATGCCTACAGGTTACCCTCGGGGAATGTCATTCATCTTTGTTCCAGAGAATTATAATCCTTCTAAAGCTACTGTGGTCAGTCAAGTTCCTCCTTTTAAACCTGTGATGGTTATCGCTCCTCCGGTCGTGCATATTGTGCCACAAGAGGATCTTGTTTATCATGGTGCTCCCAGTGAGAATGTTGATGTGTATGAGAGGATGGATGAATTTCAATAGTTACAGAAGGAAATGAAGACTATGAAAGGTAAATAATTATTTGGGAAGAATGCCCAAGACTTGTACCCGGTGTCGAATGTTAAGATCCATGTTAAGTTCAATGTCCCTGACTTTGAGAAATACAAGGGTAATTCTTGTCCTCAGAGTCATATGAACATGGACTATAGGAATATGGCTACCCATACCGATAGATAAATTGTTAATTCACCACTTTCAAGACAATTTGATTGGTGTTTCATTGAAGTGGTATATGGGACTTGATATAGCTCATATAAGTTCATTCAATGACCTTGTTGAAGCATGTATTAATTAATATAAAAATTTTTTGATATGGATCCGGACCATGGTCAACTTCGTGCCATGTCTCATAAAGACAAGGAATCATTCAAAGAATATGCCCAGAGATGGCACGAGGTTGCTGCTCAGATTAGCCCTTCGATGGAGGAGAATGAGATGACTAAGATCTTCCTTAATACTCTGATTTCCTTTTACTATGAAAGGATGGTGGCTAGTGCTCCCAATGACTTTTCCGAGATGGTGGGAACGAGGATCCGTTTAGATCAAGGTGTTCGTGAAGGTTGTTTGTCTAAAGATGAGAGTTCTTTAGCTAAGAAGTATGGAAGTAATTTCCAAAAGATGAAAGAAGGTGATTCCAATGCCATTTCTTAAGGATAAAGGCAAAGGAGATCTAGAAATGGAGGTAATAGTCAGAGTCAATATTCCCAACAACCTCATATTGTCGCAGTTACTCCAGTGTTAATAAGAATACAAATTATCAGACATATCAGTTGCAGTTTCTGCAACAACAACAGAATCGACAACTAAATCAGAATCAACAAGGACGTAGGAAGGTTCAGTTTGATTCTATTGATATGACTTACATCAAATTTTATCCTTCTTTGTTGTAGAAAAAGTTAATTCAGACTCGACCTCCACCAGTTGTTCCAGATCCAATTCCTTGGTGGTATAAGCTAGAAGCTAGTTGTGCCTACCATCAAGGTATGCCAGGTCATGATTTGGAAACCTGTTTTTCTTTGAAGTTTAAAGTTCAGAAGCTTATCAAATATGGTATTTTGAAGTTTAGAGATGTTGGGCCGAATGTTCAACTCAATCCTTTTCCAGAACATGGGGGACTTTCTGTCAGTAGGTTGATACTTGTCCAGGTGATTATCATAATTTTTATGTCAAGTTGGTGAGAAATCCATTGGCTGAGGTGCATTCCAGATTGTGTGAAGTTGGTTATTTCAAGAATAACGATTATGACTGCCATGTGTATGCACAAAATCAAGGAGGTTATGCCTTGGTAAAAAGAGATATTCAAAGCTTAATAGACCGGGGCATTTTGTAAGTATGTGCTAAGCGAAGATAGATCAGGTATGTTAGATCCATGGTTTTATGATCGGCTAAATTTTACTAAAACATGGTTCTTAACTAATGTTGAGCAAGATGTCACAACAGCATGACCAATCGGTACAACAGAGTTTGTTGTTGGTATGTTTGACAGATGTTCTGACATGTTACACCAGAACATCAGTATAAAATTTTATTATTCTTGACATATTTGATTTGATTCTGTGATATTCATTTAAGATATATATCAATTAACTGTGCAGGTCAAGAAGATTTAGTATGGAATAATTGGTTTCATCTTCAACTGTACAAAAGTTTCTAAAATTGGATGTTGAGACAATTTAGGAAATTTAATTATTTGTTCCAAGATTTAAGGAGATCTTTCTACATAATTGGTGCAACCTTCAACTTGTGGATCAAGAAATATTTGGGTGAATATTTTTAAGCCTAATGTAATTCAACTTTCACAACTGTAAAATTAGGGGAAGTATAAAATCTTAGGTTTTGAGAGTCTCTTGTGTTTTTGTAAATCACCCATATATCTTTTGATACAATGAGGTAGACTGATTGTTACTTGATTGTTTATCAAGTTATTCTTCTCACTCTTGAAGCTTTTAAGAATAAAGTTAAGTATTGTTCATTGTTCTTAGTTGAAGATTTTAAGAAAAACTAATTATTGTTTATTGGAAGTGTAATCTTCTGGAATTTATTCTAGTCACTGATTTGTGACTGTATTTTATCACTGAGGTGATTGGTAGGAAGTGAGAGAGAGATCTCATATCTAGAAGGTTTCTAGGTAGAAGATGCACAAGGTAGTGATTAGGTGAGAAGTTATAAACTGGAATTGTTTAGGCTTTGAACTAATGCTATCATATTGAATTTATTTCATGGCTTGGTAGCTCTCATAGTAGGTGACATTGCACTAAATTGGGTGAATAATCAGTTGTGTTATTTATCTTTCTGCAATTTATTTTTGCATAAGTTACATATTTGATATATTTGTTTTGTCTATCAGCATATGCCATAATATTTGTCTTGACATTGTTTTATGATGTTGGGGCATCAGTATTATCATGTTTAAAGGTCATTCTTCTTGGTTAAAATAAAAAACCTTATGCTTCTTACTCTCTCAAGTTGTGTTCCAACATTAATCATTCATCAAAAAATGCTGATACCAGAAGGGTCTTTTTGTTGGAAGCTAAGTCAGGAAAAAAGGCTAAGAGTACTAATCCAAAGAATGTTGAATCCAAGGTGGAAACATTTGTTGGATCATCTAATGGAGCCTCTATGACAGGGAAAATGCTATGACAAAGATGAAGTTCTGCAAGAAAAGTCATTATCAACTACATGACCCTGAATCAAATGATGATGAAGATTGGGTTGCTTATGTTGACTCAGTGGTTCGTTTGAATAGCTGATTTTAAAGAGGACAATTTCTTTTTCCTGTTTGGATTTGTAATTATTTCCTAACATTTATTTCCTTCCATCAGTTTTTGCATCAGTTTGTATCCATTACTAGTGTGTGTTTCCATTTGTGTTTATTACTTGTGTGCAATATGAGTGTTTACATTTACTCTATTTTTTGTCAATTTTTGACTAAAAAGGGAGAGTAAAGTGTTAGTGTTTTTGTATGTTCTGATGTTATGTCACATGTCTTGAAATATTGATTAGCATACTGATAGGATTATACTACTGCTAAGGGGAGTAGTTATCGTGGTTTCTTGTCGTATGCAACTATTTAGGGGGAGCATGATTGTTTGTCATGCTTGTTGGTGCTTCAGGTGATGCTGCTACTTCTGACGTGGTTGTGTGTATAATGTCTTACCAGATGTTCTAACATCTTGCCTGTTGTATTTTATGGGGAACCTTAGTAGCCTTATGGTAGTATAGGACTCTAGTGCTCTTAGTTATGTGTGTTTCTTCTGATGCATGTTCTTCCTATGTGTGAACTTGGATACTTCAAGGTTGTTTTTCTTATGCTTTGGGTTTTCCCCTTGAAGGGGATTCATTATGTGTGACAGGGGGAGTACAGGTCATGTTTGAACTTGAAGTTGTGATGTATGATGTCAGACCACATGTCTTGACATATGTTTTATGGAGTATAGAAGATGGTGATCTGTTACTGCATGTAGTTTCTGATATAATTTTATGTTTACAATTTGTATAGAGCTTACATGTTTTTATGTAGCTTGTGTTTTATGAATATATGTTTATTCCTCTCCCAAGTTTAATTGTGCTAAGGTTTTTTAGCCAAAATTTGCCAAAGAGGGAGATTGTTAGATCCATGGTTTTATGATTGGCTAAATTTTGCGAAAACATGGTTCTTAACTAATGTTGAGCAAGATGTCACAACATCTTGGCCAACTGGTACATAAGAGTCTGATGTTGGTATGTTTGACAAATGTTTTGACAGATATTATGATACGTTATACCAGAATATCAATACATGTTGTTATTATTCTTGACATATTTGACTTAATTATGTGATATTCCTTTTGGATATATCTCAATTAATTGTGAAGGTCAAGAAGATTTAGTATGGAACAAATGGTTTGATCTTCAACTGTACAAAAGTTTCTAAAATTAGATGTTGAGACAATTTAGGAAACTTAATGATTTGTTCTAAGATTTAAGGAGATCTTTCTGCATAATTGGTGCAGCCCTCAGCTTGTGGATCAACAAATATTTGGGTGAAGATTTCGAAGCCCGTGAACTACTGAGGTGTATTTAAAGAGAAACCTAAACCTAATTTAATTCAACTTTCACAATTGTAAAACTACGGGAAGTCTAAAGTCTTAGGTTTTGAGAGTCTCTTGTATTTTTGTAAGTCACCCATGTATCCTTTGATACAATGAGGTAGACTGATTGTTACTTGATTTTTTATCAGTTTATTGTTCTCACTCTTTAAGGTTTTAAGCATATAGTTGAGTATTATTCATTGTTATTAGTTGAAGCTTTTAAGATAAAATAAGTATTGTTTATTGGAAGTGTAATCTTATGGTTTTGATTCTAGTCACTGGTTTGTGACTGTATTTTATCAGAGAGGTGATTGATAGGAAGTGAGAGGAGGATCTCATATGTAGAAGGTTTCTAGGTAGAAGTTACACAACATAGTGATTAGGCAAGAAGTTGTAAACTGGGATTGTTTAGGATTTTAACTAATGATATCATATTGAATTTCCATCCTGGCTTAGTAACCCACAAAGTAGGTGACGTTGCACCAAACTGGGTTAACAATCAACTATGTTATTTATCATTATGTAATTTATTTCTTTATAAGTTACAATTTTGATATATGTGTTTTGTCTCTGTCAGTAGATGTCATAAGATTTGTCTTGACATTGTGTTTTGATGTTGGGACATCAATATTATCATGTTTAAAGTGCCATAATTTCAAGTTAGTTGTCATTGTTCTAGACTTTGATATTCCCGAACCTGTGGAAATCACTTATCAAAGCAAGAGTCATTTTGTTATTTTTTTTCATGGGCCAATTCCATACGAATTCATTAAAGTTATTCCGCGGAAGTATAATGCTATTGTTTCAGAAGATGGGAAGGAAGTGATGCTTGAACCAGCTAACCCCGCTAAGAATATAGTAGAAGCTAGTAGAACAAATAGAAGTGTGTGTGTTTTTTCACCAAAACCTCTTCAAAAGGTTGATTCTGGGTCAGGAAGTAAGAGTGTGCATAATCCTGTTGTGGTTAGTCAAGAACCAGTGGTTGTTAGTCAAGCTAATGAACCAAAGAAAGATGACGGTGCTGAAGAACTGTTGAAGCTTAACAAAAGAAATGACTACAAGGTGATGGATGAAATTCTTCAAACTCCTTCCAATATATCTATGTTGTCTATGCTGTTGAATTCTGAAGATCATCTGAAATCTCTTATGAGAGTGTTGGAACAAGCTTATGTTGATCATGATTTGACTATTGACCAGTTTGATGGTGTGGTTGGGAATATTACCTCATGTAATGTCCTGAGCTTTAGTGACAAAGAGTTTTTGGCGGAAGGTAGGAAGCATAACTATGCGATGTATATATCCATCATATGTCAAGAAGATTCCTTATCCAATGTGTTGGTTGATATGTGTTCTTCACTTAATTTCATGCCGAAAGCTACTTTGTCAAAGCTATCTTATCAGGGTACTCCAATGAGGCATAATATTGTTGTTGTCAAAGTGTTCGATGGTTCTCATGTTTTCTAGGTCACTTTTTAAGTGACGAATATCCATCCTGCATACATTTATCTTTTGGGAAGGTCGTGGACTCATGGTGCTGGGGCAGTGACATTTACTCTTCATCAAAGGCTAAAGTTTGTGAAGAATTATAAGTTGGTCATCGTGTATGGTGAACAAGCCTTACTGGTTAGTAATCTCTCATCTTTCAAGTATATAGATGCTGATGCATAAGCTGTTGGAACTCTGTTCCAAGCTCTCAACATTGTTAATGTTGTTCAGAAAAGTGGTGTATCCATTTATACATTGAAGGACACTCAACAGGTTATGCTGAGTGGTCAAACTGATGGTTGGAGACAACTCGTCATGCTTCCCGAGAATAAAAATAGAGTTGGTCTAGGTATTTCCCCCTATGCATCTCGAAGATCATTCAAGCCTGAAGTTGTTGTCAGTATAATCCAGGAAGTTTGAAGATTTAGATTCCGATGGGCCTAGCTTCATGAAGCATGAAGAGACTAGCGCTCAGAATTGGATAGTCGTCATTATTCCTAGTGTTATTTATGTGTCAAAGTAATTTGTTTTTGTATTTTTCAAATAATTCCTGTGAATCTTCCCAAGGTGAAAGTGACTTTGTCAGGGCTTTGTTTCAAATTTAAAGATAATTAGTAAAATATTATTTTCTTATCCAATTGTGCTTTTTTACTTTTTACATTTTTCTGGAAAATAGTAACTAAAAAACCTAACAAAAACAATTTCACTTACTGCATATCACTTTTACATATATTTATTTTCTAAAATAAATCATAAATCATATGTGCAGATTGACAAATCTTAAACCCATTGAAAACAACGACTCTGCGCCCTCTTCTAACTTTGAATTCCATGTATTTAAATCAGAGGAAAAGAGTGAGAAAGACAGTGATATCCCGACAAAAATTTATTGGCTGCTTGAGCACGAGGAGAAGACTATTCAACCATACAGAGAGTCATATGAATTGATCAACTTGGGTTTTGAAGAGAATAGAAGAGAGGTCAAGATTAGGGAACTGCTTGGTGAAGATGTCAAGAAAAGCTTGAAAAAGTTGTTGAAAGAGCATGTTCTCGTGTTTTTTTGGTCGTATCAAGATATGTCAGGATTGGACACTGATATTGTTGTGCACCATTTACCGCTTAAGCCAAAATGTCCATCGATAAAGAAAAAGTTGAGAAGAACTTATCATAATATGGCTCTCAAGATTAGAGAGGAAGTACAAAAGCAGATTGATGTCTGTTTCCTTGTGACATATCTTTATCCTCAATGGATGGCCAATATTGTGTCAGTTCCAAAGAAATATAGAAAAGTAAGAATGTGTGTTGATTACAGAGATTTGAATAAAGCTAGTTAGAAAGATGATTTTCCTTTTCCACATATTGATATGTTGGTTGATAATACAACAAAATTCAATGATTTCTCCTTTATGGATGGTTTCTCTAGTTATAATCAAATTAAGATGGCACTCGAGGACATGGGAAAAATAATGTTAATCACCCCCTGTAGAACATTCTGTTATAGAGTGATGCCCTTCAGCTTGAAGAACGTTGGTGCTACGTACTAGAGGGCTATGACTACCCTATTACATGATATGATGCATAAAGAAATTGAGGTTTATGTTGTTGACATGATTTCCAAGTCAAACACTGAAGAGGATCATGTTCAGTACTTATTGAAGTTGTTTCAGCATTTGAGAAAGTTTAGACTCATCTTGAATCCGAACAAATTCACTTTCGGTGTCCATTCTGGGAAGCTTTTGGGTTTCATTGTCAGCCAAAAAGGTATTGAAGTGGATCCATACAAATTCAAAGCTATTTGCGATATGACCGCACCTCGAACAGAAAAATAAGTCATAGGATTCCTTGGACGTTTGAATTATATATACAGGTTCATCTCTCACATGACTACCACTTGTGAGCCAATCTTCAAGTTGCTTCGTAAATATCAAAGTATTGTGTGGAGTGTAGATTGTTAGAAAGCTTTTGATAGTATCAAAGATTACTTGCTTGAGCCTTCTAGTTTGATCCCTCACGTGGAAGGGAAACCTCTAATTATGTACTTGACAGTCTTAGAAGGATAAATGGGATGTATCCTCAGTCAGCAAGATGAAATAGGTAGAAAAGAACATCCTATCTACTACATGAGTAAAAAGGTTACAGATTAAAAATCTCATTATTCTTTGCTTGAGAAAACTTGTTATGCTTTAGCATGAGCTGCTCACCGTCTATGGAAGTATATGTTAAATCATACTACTTGGTTGATATCTAAGATGGATCCTATCAAGTATATCTTTTAGAAGTCTATGTCGACAGGAAGGATTGCACGTTGGCAGATGCTTTTGTCAAAATATGACATTGAGTATTATACTCAGAAAGCTATTAAAGGAAGTGCACTGACAGACCATTTGGCTCATCAACCAGTTGAAGATTATTAGTCTATACAATTTGACTTTCCTGATGTGATGGCTATCAAAGCTAAAGATTATGATGAACCTGGCCTGAAGAAGGACCTAAACCTGGATTCTATTACGATTTGATTTTTGACTGAGGTTTTAATGCTTATGGTCATAGAATCAGTGCAATTATAATCACTCCTCGAGGTTCACATATTCTTTTTACTGCAAGGTTATGCTTTGATTGTACAAACAATATGGCAGAGTATGAAGCTTGTATTCTTGGTCTTGAAGAAGCTATCGATTTCAGGATTAAGATCTTTGATGTGTTTGGAGATTCAGATTTGGTTATTAGTCACATCATAGGCGAATGGGAAACTCGTCATCCGGGTTTGATCCCATACAAAGACTATGCTTAACGGTTGCTAACTTTCTTTAATGAAATTAATTTTAATCATATATCTCGAGAGGAGAATCAAATGTCAGATGCTCTAGCTACTTTGTCCTCCATGTACTGAGTGAATTTTCATAATGAAGTACCTCATATTACGATCAGACGTCTGTATAAACATTCTTATGTGTTTGCAACAAAACAAATATTGTTTATAAAGAAATCCTATAATAATCCTTTCCAACGGTCGACTAAACAAATGCTCCCACGTTCCCAATCTATGCTTGCTTCGTTTCGTAAGCTTCCACGTGTCTCCGAGAAATCGTTTGTCCTTATCTATTTAAAACTTCATTCGGCTATGCTTCAGGTAATGATGATAACACAAATTCTGCTAAATCTTTAAATACTACATGGTCTTAGTTTCCTATATGAGAAGGCTTCGACCGTATCACCCAAGGCTCCCGTCTGACCATTCGACTAGCCATTATTTCGACGGGACTCAATAATAAGGTCATCAAAAACCTCTTTGATTTAAATGAAGTAAATCACAAATTTATCCTATTAAGACTCTCAAACTCACTTTAATACTTGATTGAAAATTACAAGCTAACAACTTCTAAGTGAATGTGATGATGGACTTTACTTACTAGTTTGCCATTAAAAAAATAAGGAATTAAAATCTAAGTGGGGAACTAATTTATTTCCTTTGTCTCATAAAAAGTGATTCAATTAACTATTTTTCACATATTAAAGAAAAGCAGATAAATAAAAAAGAGAGATTGATTTTTACCAAAATATTCATTATCATATATTAGAAGTGATGAAAATAATAATAATTAAAAAATACAATTAAATAATAAAAATTAATTAATTTACATCGTAAGTTAAAATTTGTCATTCATTTTAAAACATATTTTTATTCTAAATAGATCACAAACGGAGAGTGTACATTATATTTACAAACAACAATATCAAGTTGAGTTGATTATTGTCCGTTTCCAAGGATCTTGTCGAGCAATTTGGATCCAAGAAGAAGCATCCACGACATTTACTTGCAAAGCTGAGCATTCGATTCGACCACAACACATTTATATAGTAATACATTCATTCATCTTAATACAGAAAAACGACAGGGATATGCCAAATTGATTGATGACATGCATCTATTTAAAATATTAGTTCCATATCTATGACTAGCAGTAAATATTCACCCACATAACTAACACGTTCCATGTAATGTATTTATTTAAAGTTTACAAGGAAATAATTATTATTTTTAAACAATTTCCATGCGTCAAGAATGGTGTTATAAGTTGTCTTGGTATGAGAAGTTATATGAATCATTACATGCAATTTTAATAAATTAATATAAGAGTAAGATAATCGTCCCACAAGATAATCATTTTCTTTTAAAAAATATATAAATTTCGTTTGTATATGTATTTATAAAATTTTATTGTAATACTATGAGTTTAAGCTTGATACTATATAAGTTTAAGCAGTACAACTCAAATATATTATATATTATTTGAAAGAAAAAAAAAGTGAACATCTCAAAGAACCAAATAACCAAAGCTCAAAGCAACAATAACTGAAGTGATCACCTCGATATAATAGCACCACACAATGTGATAATTATTTATGACATCATACTTAGAAATTATCATGCTTACTAATAATGCATCTAGAAACAACGATGTGCTACGTTTCAAATTATATAGAACATATTTAAACTGGATAAGTGTCATCATCTATCTCAAAGTCGTTATAAAAATAATGTCATGTTCTTTCGCTAACTAATGAGATTGTCTAAGTGGAATAATCAAGTGCATATTGAACTTATATGAGTATAACCATTCTATAAATAAGAAGTTTATAGGAGCGAATCAGAGACAAATGACTTAAGTTGAGTCCATAGTACCTCACATATTGCCCGTTTTTTAGTCTGACTGTTCGATTATTATATGTGTCACCCCTATTTATTGAACACGCCGCTCCCTTATGGGAATGGTCGCCCGATATGGAAAAGTCAAAAAATAATGTGTTCCCATTTTGTAACGATAAAAAGGGGGTCATTTGATCACGATCTCAAAAATTATGGTGGATTAATCGTCCACTTTTGCATCCACAACATACCTTAAAATATATGTCGGTCCTTAACTATTAGAGATTGTCACTTAGTGTACTTTTCATAAGGTATAACTGACACCCACCTTTGGATCTATTAAAACTGACTTCGGCCACACTCATTGTTACTCACATTAGTTTTTTCCATCTTCTCACAATGATGCTTAAGCAAAGCTCCAATAACACCGTCAACATAATCATCGACGATTTTGCCGATGAAGGAGAATCCAGTTCGTCCTATAGAAAATACACCTGACATGTTTATACAACAAACATCATACATGTTAACACCTTCAGAATATCGTGGAAGGAATAAGAACCTAGAATCACCTTCTTGAATGAAGACGTTGATGTTGTTCTTCCTCACAACAACGACCTCATGGTCGTCACGGTTTAATACGATAATTATGATGTGAAGTGAGTATTAATCGAACCTAGTAGCTCAACATACATTTTTATAATACCATGATTTTGTGATTGGTTAAATTTTGTCAAAAACATGGTCTGTCATAACAGGTTTGTTGTTATGTCCTTTTCAGTCAGATATCGAAGACAATGTGATGACATCTTAGTCTGGTGCAGTAGGTGCTGCTGGTTTGTTTATTCTTGACATATCTAAATTGATCATGTGAGATTCCTTTTGGTTTATCTCAATGATTTTTTGTAGGTCAATGATATTTATATTTGGAACAAATATTGTATCTTTAGCTGTAAACGGGTCGTTATAATTGGTTGATTGAAACTAATTAGCAAAGCTTGTGTTTTTGTTCCAAGATTCAAGGAGATTTTTCTGCACAGATTGGTGCAGCCCTCAGCATGGACAACAAGGAATATTTGGGCGTAGTTGTAAGGCCCAAGAATTGTTGAGGAGTATTTAAAGAAACTACCTAGACCTAATATCATTAAGAACTTTGAAAAATAAGGGGAAGACGTATTTTCTCAATCTTAGGGTCTGAGGGTTCTTCAAGGGAGTTTTTGTTTTTATTTGTACGTCCTCATGTATCTTTGATATACTTGAGTTGACTGATTGTTACTTTCTTTTCAAGTTATTATTCTCTTTCAAAGCTCGTAGGCACGAGTTGAGTATTGTTCTTAGTGAAACTTTTAAGCAAATTAAGTATTTGTAATTTGAAAGTGTGTTCTTCTTTTTTGGTTTCTTGAAACTTTCACTGGGATTGGGACATATTTGTTTATCATTGTGGTGATTGGAAGTGAGATGGAGATTTCTCATATCTAGGAGGTGCCTAGGCGAGGAGTTGTAAACAGGGGAGTTTAGCTTTGAACTAGTACTACTGACAGTGGATTTTATTTCTGGCTTGGTATCCCCCAGAGTAGGTGAGTTTGCACTAATTTAAGTTAACAATTATGTGTGTTCCTTTACTTTCTGCAAGTTATAATTCTGCATTGTTGTTATTATTTGTTGTTCTATTAGCAGATGTCATAACATCTGTTGTGACATTGTGTGTTGTTGAGACATCAGTCTTAACTTCTAATATTGTGTGTGGGCCGAAATTTCAGTCTTATTTTGAAGCACCTTCCAAAGGATCCAACTCGACTCCAACAATATCAGAGCATTCCAAGGTTATTTGATTGGCCTTTCAGGTGAGCAGGTGCAGGTAAAATGCAACATAACGCTTAAAACCACGTTAGACTCAAAAGTGAGCGCCAAGACAATTGAAGTGAAATAACTGGTGGTAGACGCCTTGTCCTCTTACAATGACATCTCGGGAAGACATACCCTCAACTTACTATGGGTGGGTCAGTGTAATTATGGGGGCCAGGAGATTGACCAAGAATACTCTCAGAGCAGCTTGGAAATGAAGAGGGAACCTATAGCCCAGGGCATTGCCCCTCAACCATAGGCATATGACGTCGATGTAGCAAGTTGTGACCCTAGATTAAGGGATAGATAATGAGAGGCTTACCCTAAGAGAAGGCTTGAAAGAAGTCCATATCGACCCCCTTTCGACCATAAATCACTAAGTTGGTATTGACCGAGAATTTCAACTACATGAGCTCTTAAGATGAAATGATATATTTTAAGAAGAATGTAGTTCTAAAGGAAGTATGAAGGAGTCTCCATGGGAATTTTGATGGATGAAAAGTTGATAAGAGTTTTATTTTTCTGTGTTGGTGAAAGGTTCGTATGCTAACCATTGGGATTTAAACTATTCGAAGTATTAGATTAGATATTTCGACTGTCACGTTTGGCGTTTCGAAGGCACATGATATTTTCAAATTTGAATGTTTGATCTTATCCAAAGAGACGCGTGGAAGCAAAAGGTTCGAAGGGACATGCAGATATCGAACGTGGAAACATTTTTATGAAGAGACAGTTTTGGTCAAATTACTATAAATAGGTGTCTTAGAATTAGGATTCGGTGTGTTCACATCTCTGTACAAATCACTCTAAATTACTCAAAGTACCAGCATTCGAGAAATGAGTTGTGAGAATGTACGTATGATGCACCAATTTTATGTTTAATGTCTTTCAACTTTAATTGATGTTTTATACATTTCCTTTAAATTTCATTCGAAAAACCTTTTACATTCCAGTCTTTTCTTTATAGAATTTTATTATTGTATTCGAGGTAACCATTGAAATTAATTTAGTCTAAAGATTAAGAATACTTTTGAAAATATTCTTCGCTTTCAAGAACAAAAATTTGATTAAGAACACATGTACTTAGGTTCAATCTGGTCGATCCTGCAAGTTACCATTTTTTATTCAATTAGGAAGACAAGCAGTTTTTTACCAAATTTCACGGTAAACAAATTGGCACACTGTTTACCCTGGAATTTGGCAAACAACTGTTGATCCTCTAAATCCTCTAAAAGATTCAGTTACACGCGAGATCGATCAGATTGATCTCAGGACTATTGTGTTATAGTATTTAGAAAATGTGTTTTTTTGTGATAATCTCTTTTAAACGAAAGGAAACACTTCGTATGTCGAAGTGGAACTTCTTTATGAAAGTAATAAAACAGAAACTAATCTAGACTAGAAATTATAAAGAACATAAATAACATGAAGAGACTTCATTGAATGTAAATTATATTAAATATTAAAATATGGTGCATCATACGTACATTCTCGCTAACTCGTTTCTCTAACACTGGTACTTTGAGTATATTTGAGTATTTTGTACAAATATGTGAACACATTAAATTGAAACATAAAAGCTACAATTTATAGAATTTCGACCCTAACGGTCTCCTAACGAAGTAATGCCACGTTTCCTGCTGGCATGTCTTCGATGATCCTAAAGATTCCATGCGTCCTTCTGGATAAGAATAAACATTCGAATTCAAAAATCCTTCGATTATCCGTCTTGAGCGCCAAAACCAGATAACGTTCGAAGTATAACATTTTGAACCTTATCTTAAATAATACCTTAATTCGAATTAGAATTTCGAATGATACCTTATATCACAATTCAAATTTTATAAACTATCAATTTTGAATTCGAATCTTCATGGGTTCCAACAAATAAAATAACCAAACAACTCTCCAAGTATATTCATTACTATTGACTCAGCTCAATTTTGACTTAGTCGAAATTTCCAGCCAACAAATTGCCCCCAAGGAATATTCATTTCCAAACCAGAAATGAATATTTTTGCAATCTCCTAAAATTTCGACCTTCTGAGTAATTCCTCAACCGCTTCAACTTATTATGACGTCATTATCATAATGACTTTGATTCCCAAACGTCTAGTCTCCGTATGAGTATCTATAAATCTCATCATTAGCTATGATGAATATTCTTAATTTTGGAACTCATACAAACCGTTCATCAAGCAAAGGATCTCCTACATGTGTCCCACTAAAATTTTAACTTCCCTCTTTCCATCAAAATGGTTCAATTTCCCTTCATATAAATTAACACCATTCATTTTATTTCTCTTATGCACTTTTCCAAAGATTAAAGAAAAATTATTTGGGTTGACTTATTCGCACTTGTGAAGGTGAATGCTACTACTGGCGTCTCTTTGAGGAAGCTGATTAACAGGATTGATCTGGTTAATTGTCCCCCTACAACAGCTGAGTTTCTGATCGATATGACCACTCTCATTAACAATCTGGAAGCAGGTTTTCTCAGAGATAGGAATGTTGATTCGAAGATCACAGAAAAAAAACCTTCTAGATACTAAGTGGTCCAAGGCATTCGAATTATCAAAGAAAGCTGGAAAACATGAAGAAGCTCTCAAGCTTGCCCAAGAGGAACATGATAAGAATGCTAAATCCATCATGATCTGGAAGAAACAAATCGAAGAGTTGCAGAAGCAAATTTCTCAAAGCCATGAACAACAATGAAGCCAATGAAGAGATGACTCAAAGTGTTCAATTTATTGATGAAGCTAGAGGCTTAGAAGATGACATCACTGTTCTTCGCACAACCAAAGCTTTGATTGACTGCAGGATAAGGTTCTTGAAGGCAAAGTATGACAAGATGAAGGATAACTTGCCTTTCTGAAATTTGCATTTGAATGTTTTCCTCCATTATGCATTAGCTTCTCCATAAAATCCCTTTATGTAATATTTTGACAGAGCCATTTTGGCACCCTTTATGTTATACCATATTAGCTTCGTTATTTTACTACCTTACTATTTTGTCGTAATTTTTAAATCTTGAAGAAAAGGTTTATATTTTTTTAAATACTTACCGTTAATTTTCAAGATTCTTCGATCTTCTTCCAGTTATTCGATTTCATAGGCATTGTTAGTGAATGTTTGAATGATTTGAAAGGGGCCTTCCCAATGTGGGAACCATTTTCCTAATAACTTATTCTTTCGATCCATTGGCAAAATCACCTACCAAACCAAATCACCATTTGAGAAGACTTTTCCCTTAACTCTCTTATTATATGCTCTGGATATTCTTTCCTTTTGTCTTCTTAGAATTTACAAAGCATGTAACCTTTCTTCATCCAAATCCACCAATTCGTTCATCATCATCTCCCAATAGAGATCTGTGGAAATTTTGTTTTGCCTTTGGATTCTGACTGACTGTAAGTAAATGTCCACTGGCAAAACTACATCATGTCCAAATGTTAGACGAAATGGAGTTGTGTTTGTTGCCTCTTTGGGGGATGTTCGACAAGCCCATAAGACTTGATCTAAGGATTTGTGCCAATTCTTTGGCTTTCTGCCCACATGTCTCTTGATTAGCCCAATGATTACCTTATTGGCTGCTTCCACTTGTCCATTTGCTTGTGCATAATAAGGCATAGATGTTAATAATTTGAAACCCATATCTTTAGTGAACTCTTACATCTTTCGACCAGTAAATACTGATCCTTTATCTGTTGTAATGGTTTATGGGATTCCAAATCTATAAACAATATGCCTCTGGATGAATTCGATAATGCTTTCTTGATCAACATTCACCAAAGGTATTGCTTCTATCCATTTTATGAAATAATCTATTCCCACTAAATTTTTTTTCTGATTCTTTGAAGATGATGGTCTAATTTCGCCAATCAAATACAATGCCCACCCTCTAAAAGGCCATGGCTTGACAATTTAATGTAGTTCACTTGCAGGAGCATGCTGAATTCCTGCATGAATCTGGCACTCTTGACATCCTTTGGCAAAATTTATACAATCTTTCAAAATAGTAGGCCAATACATGCCATATCGAAACAAAAGCCACTTCATCTTGTGACCTACTTGACGTGCTCCACATGCCCCACTATGCATGTTTGCTAGCTCTAAATAAGCTTCACTTTATCCTAAGCATTTCAATAAGACTCCTTCTGGAGTTTTCTTAAACAATTTGTTTCCTATTAGCACATACCTTAAGGTACGATATTTTACCTTTCTTTCAGTATTTGCTATTGAATATTTCAAATAATTTATTATTGGATTTCTCCAATCTGTATCTGCTAGGCTATCTATGGCTAATATTTCGAAATGTAATTCGCTTGCATAACCTAGACTTGAATTTTTTAAATCTGCTGGAGAAATTTTAGTAGTTAGTAACTTGCCACGTACTTCGTTCAACTCTTCCAATCTTTCTTTTGATACTTTATATCCTGAGGCGGTCTGAATCAAATCATCTGCTTCTTGATTCTTCAACCTAGGGATGTGCTTGATATCTACATACTCAAACTTTCGAAGCAACTTGTTTGCTATCACGAAGTAAAATATCAAGTTTTCTTTTATGCACTTGTATTATTTAGTAATTTGTTTGATTACTAATTCAGAGTCGCCCATTATTTCGACTCTAGTTGCTTCCAATTCCAATAAGGTTTCAAGTCCTGCTATCAATGCTTCATATTCTGCCTCATTGTTTGAACAATGGGGTCCTTCTATTTTGTACTTAAGCTTTGTTGGAATTTTATCTGGAGAAATAATCAGAATTCCAATTCCACTTCCTTCCTTATGTGTAGAACCATCAAAGAACAACTTCCAAGGTTCTAACTCCACAAGATTCTCGGATACTTCGACCAATGCATGGTCTACAATGAAATTAGAGACCACTTGCCCATTTATTGATTTTAAAGGCATGAAAGTCAAACAGTACTCTGTTAGAGCGAATGCTCATTTACCAATTCGACTATGTAAAATTTGTTTAGACAACATATGCTTAATAACATCAAAATATGAAGAAACATAAACATCGATTGACTTTATATAATATTTCAATTTGGTACATGAGAAGTACAAGCAAAGACATAGTTTTTCTATTGTACTATATCTAGTTTCTATGTCATTCATTACTCTACTTAAGTAGTAAATGGCCCTTTCGACGCCATTTTCATCTTCTTCAGCCAACATGCTTCCTATAGTTTTATCTGACGCAGATATGTATTACCTCATGCACTTATCTCTTCGAGGAGGCGACAAAATAGGTGGGTGAACTAGGAACTATTTGATTTTCTTGAACGCCTCTTGATGTTCTGCATTACATGCGAAGTCTCCTTGCTTCAACCGCAAGAGTAGAGAAAAGGCTTGAGTTCGACCACTTAGGTTTGATATAAATCTCCGCAAGAAGTTTATCTTTCCCAACAACGATTGCAACTCTTTCTTCATCGATGGCGCTTTCTCTTCCATTATTGCTTTTTTTTGGTTGATTTTTATGCCTTTCTTATGGACCACAAAGCCAAGCAAGTCACCTTCCTGCACAAAGAATTCACATTTAAGTAGATTCATTTTCAGGCCATGTTTTCTCATTCTTTCGAATGACTGGCGAAGGTGATCCAAATGACTAGATCCTGATATAGATTTTACTACCATATCATCAATATAGACCTGCATGAAAGTCTCAATGAAATATGGAATATAGAGTTTATTGCTCTTTGATAAGTTTCCCCAACATTTTTTAAACCAAATGGAATAACCACCCATTCATAGGTGCCTACTACCACAGGGCATCGAAATGTTGTCTTTGGCACATCTTCGTCTGCAATAAAAATCTGATTGTATCCTGAATATCCATCAAGAATTCTAAGATATTCTAAACCAGCAGCAGAATCTACTAACATTTCAGCCACGGGCATTGGATATTCATCCTTAGGAGTTGCAGAGTTTAAATCACGAAAATCTATGCATACTCTAAGAGATCCATTTTTCTTAATCATTGGTACTATATTTGCAATCCATTCGACATACCTTGTGGTCAGGATGAATTTGCAACGCAGAAGTCTTTCGACTTCTTCTTTCATCTTTGAGAGAATCCCTAGTACGAATCTTCTTGGCATCTGCTTGATGGGCTTCTTACCATCCCTTATGGCCAGCTTCAGTTCGACCAGGTCCCTACTCAAACCAGGAATTTCGTCATAGTCCCAGGCAAAAACATATTTGTACTCCTTAAGCAACTGGATCACTTCTACTTTTACTCCTAGACTAAGCTTCGAACTGACATATGTGAATCTTTTTACAGTCCCATCTCCTAGATCCACTTCTTCAAGAGGGTCTTGTGCTAGCATCTTTGCGTTTGATGCCACTAGATCCTTCTCGAATCCCAAAGGCCCATCATCGTATATAGCGTCCAGCCTTTGGTCTTTTTATTCGATGAACTTCTCTTCGTCAGGAGGTTTTTGTTTGAAGAACACCTCAGGTCCTTTTGTATGATTTGTTTCTTCATTGGCCTCTATAGCCATAATCTTCACTTCGGCTTCCAAAGCCGATTTTAATTTGTTTTCATCCAAATAGGACGAAATCCTTTCGAAGAAGGAGGACTCAGACATGATCATTGTCTTCATCATCCCAGCCTATGGGCCGTATTCCTGGGAGTCCAGGTGCATCATCTTCTTGCCCCATAATCTCCCTATCCTAGCAAAATCCATGCCTTGGATGTAGGGTCAGAAAATACATAGCATTGTTGTTTGGCGCATATGTGTCATCCGCAGCACTACAAGGCCCTACGTTGGCTAGGTTTCGATCAAAATTTCTTTGATCAACTTGGTTAACCCCCGCCATATAATAGCTTTGGTCAACTTCGATGTTTTCTACAATTCTATCTTCTCTCCAAATTTCCACACGCTGGTGCGTTGAGGATGGAATTGTGCCTATTCTGTGAATCCACTCACGACCCAAGAGTAAGTTGTAATTTGTCTTGGCCGCTATGACCGTGAAAATAGTTGGTCTTATAATGGTTCCTACAGTGAGATCAACTTAAACTACGCCTAGAGTGTCACCAATTTTCCCTTCGTAGTCAGATAATACCATATTATGGGGTTTTATATCTGTATCATACATACCTATCCTCTTCAGCAAGAACTGAGGCATTAGGTTGACAGCAGCATCCTCATCTACCATCACTTTGTTTATCACCACTTGTTCAATCTTTCCTATGATAAATAGAGGCTTCAAGTGATTTTTCATACCTTGGTCTGGTCTTTCAAAGAATGCATTCTGTTCTTCGACTGCTCCATTATTCATAACATAGTAGCACATAGACTTGTGCTTCACCATTTCTAATTCGTCTGCTTCTTCAGAATCTTCTATCTCCGTCACTTGGTCATATTCATGTGGTAGTACAGAAACTACATTACAATTGATATTTAGAGCAGACTCCCCATCTGAGTTGAAGTTGTCAGTAAGCATGTCCTCATCATTAGTTGGCTCTTTGTTACAATTTATTTCCTCTATAGTCCTTTCAACGGACACCTCTGTCTTTTTGGGGGAAAAAGGCCTCCTTTGTGCTGGGAACTTATCTTCGACAGGTGCAGCAAATGAAGTCTGATTCGTACTTGATTCCCCTACTTCATTGCTTGTAAGTTCTCTTTGAGCCTTCTTGGTCCTCTGGAATCTTCGCCATTGGGTTTTTCCGCTTATAGTTTTCAGACATATAGGCTCATTACTTCGTTGACTAGAACTGCCTTTGATATGCCCACGATGTTCTTCCACCTTCCTCGAAACTCTTCCATTTCCCTTTGCCTTTTCCTCCCTACTTGCTTTGACTAGACTTCAACCACTTGTCTGTTGGGATGTTGGTAGGTGTCTTGAAGGTGACTTGTCGATTCACCTTGGGGTGTGGGCTATCTGCCCTTTTTGGAATTCCTTTTGCATTGGTTACATACCTTCCCCTGCTATACCTTTGATTGTTCCAGCATTGAGCATATGGAATTTTCTCAAATGCTTCAGCTGCCTTTCTATCATAAACAACACTACACCATGGGCACATTAAGACTTCTGATACTGCCTTATGATAGCGAACCAGAAAATCCATCAAGCTTTCTCCCATTTTTGGGTATGGTAACAACTCTTTCCCATTCCTCCAGTTGTTTCTAGCCCTCTCTTGGTACACTTTCTGGTATGTTGCCGCAGTGCCTCGATCATTCATTATGCTGCACCTAGGGCACACTATTCCCTCAAGATTCTTCGTATGGAAATGAAAAACATATTCGACCAGGCTTACTTTTTGGTGCCCAGTTCGCATCCTATAATTCTCCATCTTCAAACGTCTTTCAATCTCCTCCATTTATGGGGGCAGCTGGTTCAGATTCACCATGTCTATTTCAACCTTGGGACCTTCAGTAATATCAAGCTCTTCGAATCCGACTCTAAGACCCTTAGTAGTCTTAGCCTCGCCAGCAATTTTGGCATTGCCATCAGCAACATTGCCTTCTTCCTGGACCATGAGACCCTCAGTAGTCTTTACTTTGCCAGCAACTTTAGCATTGCCATCAGCAACATTGCCTTCTTCCTGGCCCATAAGACCCTCAACAGTCTTTACTTCGCCACAACTTTGGCATTGCCATCAGCAGTATCGCCTTCTTCCTGGCCCATGAGACCCTCAGCAGTCTTTACTTTGCCAGCAACTTTGGCATTGCCATCAACAACATTTCCTTCTTCCTGGCCCATGAGACCCTCAGTAGTATTTGGCCCCTGAGTATCTTCCGATATCTTGTCTGCATCGAGTTGACCTCCTTCAACTTCGACAACATTAACCATGTTGATATCTACAGGCTCTGGAAATTTGTCTCAGCAATCTGAAGAGGATCTGTGTCTACCTTCATCAGGTTCTTGGGTTTCTCTCTGAACTTTAGCCTCCCTTCCTTGATAGCATTCTGTATCAAATCCCTGAAAATATAGCATTTTGAGGTTTTATGGCCTAAGAAATTATGATACTTACAAAAGCCCCTATTCTTCCGTTATTCTATCGGAGGAATTTTAGAGCCAGGGGACACTATCATCTGGCCATATTTTACTAATAAATCAAATATTTCACCACACTTGGTAATGTCGAAAGTATAGGTTTTTTTTTGGGAATTTGTCATTCCATTCTGGTTCGACGGGATTTTTCCTGTTCGCAGGCGTTAACACTTTGCAAGGATATGGTGGTCCTTGTATAACTCGGCAAGATCTATCTCGTGTTCTACGACCTCTAGAAAATCATCTTCGACATCTCTTTCGTCTGAGCAAGCTTCGATATAAGCCACTCTTTCTTTCCTGTGGCTTTTGTTAGCCCTTTCTTTTTCGATCTTCAAACGCTCCACCTGTCGAACTCTGTCAGCCATTTGTGCCATATCTCTCAGATACTAGGGATCTAACTTCTTTCTGATATAGAAGTCCAATCCTCTTGCTGCCATTTCGACCAACTCGTGTTCTGGCACTTGTGTGAAACATCTTTCCTTTAACAGGCGGAACCTGTTAAGATAATCGTCTATAGGCTCGCTGAATTTGTGCTTAACATTTGCCAATTCACTCAGGCTGATTTTGGATTGGCCTACATAAAATTGTTCATGAAATAATCTCTCCAAGCGAGTCCAATCATGGATGGAGTTTTCTGCAAGAGTAGTAAACCAAGTAAAAGCATTTTTGGTTAGTGAACTAGGGAAATACTTAATCCTTAGATTCTCATTGTTTTATATATCCCCCGCTTCTGTAAGATATCTAGCAACATGTTCTATGGTTGACTCACTGGTGTCACCAGAAAACTTTGTAAATTTTGACACTTTCCATCCCCTAGGCAACTCAGTTTTCTGAATGTATTCAAACAAAGGGGATGTATAATTTGGCCTTCGCATGCCAATATTTACTTCATTTCGTGCCATGATTGTTTCGACTATGGATGCTAGATTATTATTTCCTACCATATCATCTTGGCGATATCCTTGGAGGACTTCGTCAGCATCTTGGTTTTGATTCACCATGACTACCCTCCGTCGTGGTTCCTCCATGGGAATAGCCTGTTGAAAACTGGGTAGTTTTTCCCTTCGAACTGGTTATTGAATTTCGATTTCTGGGTGTATCACTAGTTGGGCCTGGTCAATGGTTGGTTCTTCTTGAAACATGATGCCTTGATTTTCCCTTACCCATGTAGGTTGTGGTTGTCGAATTGGTTCTCTGGATGCACCGAAGAAATCTGCTAGGCGCCCAATTTGTGCTGCCATTTGTTGGTTTGCTTGGGCATTCTGCAAGTTCGTCTGTGTGGTGCTTTGGATTAAAAGGTTAAAAATTGTACTCATTTGCTGGGCGAGTACTCCCACCATTTCATGGTAACTATCATCCATTTGTTTCCTCAAAATTGCATGCGTATTTGTGGTAATAAGAGGCAATTGAGCAACATATCCTGGTTGCGAATTGTTTTGTGCCATATGGTTTACCCCTGAACCTGATCCTTGTAATGGCGAAAACACAGATGTTATAGGACGTGTATATGTCGAAGTGTTATTTTGAATTCCTGCCATGAACGAAGTAGGCATGCCATATATTGGAACTGATGTTGGGATTGTGAACCCTGGTGCATATGTTCTAGAGACACCATTTATTGAAGGTCTGGGGGTTATGAGTGGAATTTGACTGGCCACAAACATTATAAAAGGTTCATTTTATGTGTTTGATAATATGGTTGAAGTATTTGTATTTGGGGGGGTATGATTGTAGTATTTGTAGTCTAAGGGATAATCACAGTCCATTGACTTGTTGCCATGGCTTCGGTTGTATTCGAAGCACTCTTATTCCCTCTTGTGGGAGGAGGAATTTGTTGTGCATCACTAACGTGTGGTTAGCCATTTTCCTATTGTATTTCCTTTTTGGTATAGGATCTATGGTATTGGCTAATTTTCCACTTCTTAATCTCACGCAGTGAAATAAGTTGGTAAACACAGATTATTAAAAAAAATAGACACAGGGTCCCACTAGGCATGCCAATTTGTTTACCCTGGAATTTGATAAACAACCGCTGATCCTCTAATTCCTCTAACAGATTCAGTTACTCGTGAGATCGATCAGATTGATCTCAGTACTATTATGTTCTAGTATTTATAAAATGTGTTTTTTTTTGTGATAATATCTTTTAAATGAAAGGAAACACTTCGTATGTCAAAGTGGAACTTCTTTATGAAAGTAATAAAACAGAAACTAGTCTAGACTGGAAATTATAAAGAACATAAATAACATGAAGAGACTTCATTGAATGTAAATGACATTTAATTGTAAAATATGGTGCATCATACATACATCCTCGCTAACTCGTTTCTCTAACACTGGTACTTTGAGTATATTTGAGTATTTTGTACAAAGATGTGAACACACTAAATTGAAACACAAAAGTTACAATTTATAGAATTTCGACCCTAACGGTCTCCTAATGAACTAATTCCATGTTTCCTGCTGGCATGTATTCGATGATCCTAAAGATTCCAGGCGTCCTTTTGGATAAGAATAAACATTCGAATTCAAAAACCCTTCGATTATCCGTCTTGAACACCAAAACCTGATAACGTTCGAAGTATAATGTTTTGAACCTTATCTTGAATAATACCTTAACTCGAATTCGAATTTCGAATGATACCTTATTTCACAATTAGAATTTCATAAACTATCAACTTCAAATTCGAATCTTCATGGGTTCCAACAAATAAAATAACCAAACAACTCTCCAAGTATATTCAGTACCATTGACTCAACTCAATTTTGACTTAGTCAAAATTTCTAGCCAACACACACCCGGTGGGACCTGTGTTCAATAAATGAATTTTTTATGTTGTATTAGAAAAAGTTTTGAAAATTTTTATCATCTGTTGTACCCCAAAATTTGCCCTCCTCTTTTTCACAAGAAATCACAGCTTCAGGCTTTTCCTGATTTTTCAAATTGGCTCAAGAATCGATCAAACAGACTTTTCTTATCAGTCAAACAAAATTAGGGTTTCCATTAACTTTTGAATCAGTCCAAGCAGATTATTAGGGTTTTTAGTGATTTGGTTGAGTTTGGCTCAGGGTTTAACCAGGCGGACGTTTCTTTGACAGTAAATCGAACATTAGGGTTTGCGCGCGCATTCTCAGAAGAATTTGAATCCACAGTGTCTTAATTGACTGTCACATGGTTTTGACGTTTGCTCAAGATTTCTGTTTGTATCTCAAGGTCTAAACATCTGGGATATGGGCTGAGGCTTCTGATTGAGAGTTTGAATTGTTGGTTTAATCAGTGAAGTGAAAGGCGTATGGACGTTTGTTTGTTTAAACTGTGCAATGCTTTTGGTTATTTGGAACGCCAGACGTTTGTTGATTATTTATATTTTCTAAGTTAAAATTATTGGGATAACTTCCAATTATTATAACTCAAGAGATTTAAATGATTAAATAAACAAGTGCAGAGGAATTAAAGAATTAACTGACAAAGGATTATTTATTCATTTTCAATTGTTGTTACAAATGTTTATTTGATACAGTCAATTTATTTACAGTGTTACAATGACATTTATTACAATGATTAAAAATAAAATAAAACTATACCCTAAATCTCTTGAAGTCTTCATCTTCTACTGCTGCTTCCTTTGCTCAACTGATATTTACCTGCAAAGACAAAAAAAAGGAAGAAGTCAATACAGTTAAAATTAAAAAGGCATTCTCAGACAGTTATTCAAAAACTCATCATTAAAGGTGTTGGCCGGAATCAGTTTGTTCGTCCTCTCTGCAAATCGCAAGAAGGTGTCTCTTCTTGGTTCACAAAGAGGGAAAGCAAAATTGTTTGCAAGCACATGAATTAATCAAATACAAAGCTGCACAAATTCAAACAAACTGCACATGGACAAACTGAATATGCCAAACAATTACAAAGTTCAAACTGAACAAACAAGTTGCCCAAGTTCAAAATGTCAACTAAGTTGTCAAAAATGTCCAAAGAAGCTACCAAACTGTCAAGAAGATATCAAAAGATATCAAAAGCCATTAAAGTTGTCAACAAGTACACAAAAGCAATGCAGAAAATCTGGAGGCAAGAAGATATGCAGAGGAAAGACAAGATGCAAGCAAGCTTGTAAGAGTACATTTTATCATCATTTTCTGGCCAAAACCTTTTCAGTGACAGCTATTCTAAAGCATTAAAATATGCTTTTTTTTCTATGGAGAGAGAAAGAGAGAGAGAAGTAGAGAGGCTTACAGTTTTGCAGGCTTAGGAGAAAGATATAACAAAGAGTTTCGGTTCAGAATAAAGGGGGGGCAGAACATACATAGAAAAATATAACACATCCTGCATCAAAGCTCTCAAAAACAAACAAAACTCAAAAACTGCATATACCACAAGCCTGCTAAAACCTCAACAAGCCTGCTTCAAACTTGTGAACAACAAAAGCATATCAACCTGCATAAACAAACCTCAGCTTGTTCATCCTCAATGTAACCAAACATATCAGCCTGCATAAAACATTCAACCTGCATCAAAATTCCAAAACAACCAAAATATCAACAGGCCTGTAACCAAAAAGCAAGCCTTGAGGCCTGTTTTCCTCCAAGCCAAACAAGCCATACAAGTCTGCATAAACCCTGAAACCTGCTCAAGCCTAAGCAAACCAAAGCTTGTTCATCCTCAAGCCTGTCAAACTGCTAGTTTCAAACAAACGAGCTTACCTCAAAGAAGCAAGCCCCCCAAACAATAAACCTGTACCAACAACCCTTCAATCCAAACCATTTCAAAATCAAAACAACAACAAAATGCCTCAGAACTAGCTTCATCATAGGCAAATCCAGCCAAACCCAAAAGAGAAAAAGAGAATCAGAAGTAAGCAAACAAACCTCAGAACATGTTCATCATAGGCTAAACAGAAGCACAAGCAATCTCAGAATAATCATCATTGAAAAAAAAGGCCAACAAAGCCCAAGAGGAAAAAGCAAGCATCTAAGAATCAAAGAATAAGCATTCAAACATTCAGAGGCAAGCATTCAGATAAGCAAAAGAGAGGAAGGAACTCAGAAGCAACTACTACAGGGTTTTCAGATACTCATCACTAAACTATTCAAAGAAGAAAGATATGAGGGTACCAGACAAACCAGAACAAAGCTAGCATCACCAATCCCACGCCTTGGCCGCCTAAGACGCCTCCTGTCCAAACTCTCATTCTCCTCCCCAACAACAAACTCTAAAGGTATTGTCCTCTTTCTTTTTACACCTCACAGAAACAAATAATACAAAAGATCAGAATATGTAAAAACATGTATGAATCCAGAACCCTAAAATGCGATAAAACGAAATCGTTACCTTTTTTGAATCATCGCCTTGAGCAAGCCGTGAAGAGAGGAGAGGTTGGAGGTGTCTTCTAGTGGCCTAAGGCGAGAGGAAGGAGTTTATCATTGGTTCTGATCGAGAAGGATGAAGAGGACGACGAAGAAAGGTGGAGAAGCGGCGCCGTTCCAAAGACACAAACCCTATTCTGAGCAAATACGCACGAACCCTAACAACAAAGCGTTGTAACGCGTTCTGGGCCTCTGCCCCACTAAACTGCCAAGCCCAACGATTCTAGCATATACACCCCCCTTTCCCTTTTTTTGAATCTGTTTGTTTTTGTTGTTTGGGCCATGCATTTCCTCTAAAAGCCCATTTAATCTCTTATTTTTTTTATTATTTCAAACCAATACTTTTTTCTTACTACCATCACCTTATTTTCTTTTTTTTATATATGACCTAACTTCTTGTGGTAAATAAAGATAATATATTTTGTTTTAAAACTTTGTTTAGCTAAACTTTTTATATATGTTTTTTTAACATTAACAAGAAAATACATAAATATTAGGTTTACTAAGTTTAAACAATTTTCTTGTGTTAAAACTTCTTTTGTTTAATTAAATCTTGTATATAAAACATTAACTAAAATACCTAAATAATAGTTTTTCTTTAACTTAAATATTTTTTTCTTTTCTTTAAAACTTTTGTTTATATAATATTAACAAAAATACAAAAAAAATAAATAATAATACTTAACTTGCATCATTTGTAAATAATTATATGCATGGCACAATATTTTTGTTTATCTTTTATTCTTATACTTTGCTATACTTTACATTGAGAATGCGATGATTCGATTTGGTTGTAAATAATATTGGGACACTACTATTCTAATGAGACTCATCCCCATTTGTAAACATTTGTACCCCCATCCCCGGATACTTATTTGTAATAGCTTAGACTTTAAATTCCCGCAATTTATCGCTTTCTATATACTGTATAGTAATTAGGGTTTGTATGCGAAGATTCAAAATCAACTGCTAGATAACCTAATACAAGACAAATGCATGAAAATCAATACACCATTCACACTTGCACCTCTAGGGTAATCCCACTTGTTGCCTTCAAAAATGGGCCATGTTTGCATGTCAAGTACTTTGGCAAAACAAAAAAAAATCAAATGATCATAGTCCCTCGATGACGCTATCTTGTTGCCTAAACAAAATGATCATAGTCCCTCTAGAAAATTTCCAAAACACTTGACACTATTGCATTCATGGTCTATACGATGACCCGCGCCCGTCCCGTTAACATCCTAACGTAAGGTTGTTCACCAAATACAATGGTGAAACAACACTGTTAAAAGGGTTAAAACATGAGAAAGATCTTTGAGAAATTTAGGTTAGATAGCTCTTGGTTACTTGATCAATCTTGCAAAATACACTTGCCTACTTTCAAAACACACTCCACAACACAACTTTCAAAACAAACTTCCAAAAAACATTGAAACATCTTTTCAAAAAGACAAACACCTTTGTAAAACATTCGAGTAAAGAATTGTTACAATGGTTGCCTAGACAAGGCATCTTTTTCAAAACATTTTCAAAACCACACACACAAAACACCATTTCAAGCAATTGAAAAACAAAGGCAAGTGATCTAAAACAAGTAACTAAGAGCCCATGGATAACCATGGATGAAAAGGGTGCTAGCACCTTCCCTTTTCATAATCTACCCCCCGAACCCACGAAAACATCTCAAAGGTCTTTCCTGTGCTTTTTGACCTTTCCTTTAGGATAAAATAAAAAGTCGGTGGCGACTCTTGCTAAACCGAACAAGTGCAAATACAAACGCAAAACCTCAAGTCAGTTCTCCCACCGTATCACAGAACTGGCGACTCTGCTGGGGATTAATTTAAAAGTGGGGTTACCTTAGGGTTTTAGATCACCCATACATGCTTGCTTTGATTTCTTTGATTGCTTTACTTTTTGGGTCCTTGTTTGGGTTTTGTTTTAAATCCTACACCCGGATTTGGGGGCACCTTTTTAGGTAAATAGCAATAAACTGTGAGGGAACTGTGCGGGGTGTACCGACATGGTTGAAGCAGTAGTTATGTTAGTGTGACATATTTGTGAGTACCGGTAGCCCTTGAGTAGTCAAGGAGAATACGGGGCCGCTGAGCGATGTCATGAAGCACTAACGAACTCTTAGAACCTTACTTGACCATCTTGGCCTTTTTAGGGGTAGTGAGATGACCGACTTTGGTGCAGTCCGAAGTTGGTAGATACTCGATACTACACTCATTGAGGGTTGTTTTCTTGGAATATTTTGGTCGTCAGTTAAGTGGCTAAACCAAAACAATGAACACAGAAAATAATCCAATGATATTGAGCTCCTTAGAACCCGGTTTCTATTTTAGGACAAGATGAGCCAACTAACTTCAAGAGGGTACTTACCTACAAACCCCATGCAAGCCTAAACCTAAGGACTTGTTTTCTTTGTGTGAATATGATGGCCTGTAAATATATACTTACCTACTTTCGCATACATGTACATAACATCATGACATCATACCATAACATTTACAATAACCATTTCAAGGATCTCGAGGGTCTTTTGATACAGGGTCACGTTGAACCAGACGTCTACCAAAGGGCAAGAGGTTTTCTCCTCTAAACAAATGCCATCAAAGATCGAGTGCAACAACTTGAATCAGGGGCTATGACCCACTTGACATGGTGAGCTTGATTCTCGTGGAAAGACATCCACTGATACAAAGTTCTCCAATCAAAGATGTTGATCAAAGTTCAACCTCTAACATTTTTCTTGTGTTTACCCCAAGAGATCCTTGAAAACATGCATCCACATATCATGCATTGCATCATAACAGTTCTTTCCTTTTCAGGTTTCCTTATTCTCCTACTGTTTATTTCAGTAGAGATGGCTCTAGAGAGGACTGTCAAAGATATCCAGGACCAAAATGCTCAACTTCAAGAAATGTTCTTGTACCTATCCAAGGGACAAGAAGAAGTGAAAGCTCTCCTCACAAGGGGCATGGTCCAAGGGAATTCAAGCAATGCCAAGAGTGATCAGTTGGAAGAACTTCAGTTTGAGCTGACTACGATGAGGATCCAGATGATGGGACAACTGGTGGGTCAGATGGCTCTCATCCAGGACTTGGCTCAAAGACAAGAGGAGCTCAGGGTTCTCGTCAACAAACTGCTTCAGGACAACCAAGTGGGGCAAACGTCTGAGGTTGAAGATCAAGTCATCATTCAACCCCCTTTGAGACAAGAAGACAAGGGAAAGGATCCTCAACTTGCTTCAGGGTCACAAGCCCAACAACAACCTCGCCAGTATCAACGGGGTAATCGGCGCCAGCGAAAGGCATCTGGAAAACATTTCTCTGAGACTGAGATACCATCATCTTTGATACTGAAACGCCTGTTGGAGGTCAACCTGCTTACTTTAAAGGATCCTCCCCGGAATCCCAACACCTCATCTCATAACTATCATCCCAATGAAAGGTGTGCATACCACTCCCATGGTCCTGGACATGACACTGACGACTGTTGGACCCTGAAGAACAAGATCCAAGACTTGATCGACGAAGGAGTTCTGGAATTCATGCCGGATGGTGAGATGAAAATCTTCTGCCAAGGTTTCTCCATTTGAGATGACAAAGCTCGAACTGAGAGACTTTTGTTCCATCTGAATTTTCAAGTTGTAATTTATTTTGTTATTCAAACAATTATCTGTTGATGTCAAACTCTGTTTCATTAATGCATTGCATATGTTTGTCTTGAATTCATCCATTCGTTTTCACTACTCTTATGCTTTCTTTATGATATTTAACTCTTGATAAAAAGTTACAAGCCTTTAGAGGGAGGATGACGAAACAATGCCATAATCTCTTACAGTATGCTTTTGAACAGACCTTGCTGACGATGTACAGACATTTCTTTTAAATCCTAAACACTGGAGTTATAAGGAAGATAATCCCTAGTCAACCCCTTCGAGCCAAAGAAGTAGGAGTTTCATGTTCTAAACAAATTGAAACCTTTGATTTAAACCTGGGGCAGGGTAGTCTCTCAGTTAATTAAAAAAAAAGATGCGCATTGAAGTCGCAAACTCTCAGTTCGTAATACAACGAACGACATAAAAAAAACATTCCTTTGGAATAAAAAAGACAGTGATGGTTCCCTATCTCATATGCAGTCAATCTCTCAAAAGAGAAAAGCCCACTGAGCCAAAAGAAAGCCGGGGCATCCCGCTGACTGTAATCTCGAAAACAGGAACAGTCAGGCAAAAGTTAGGGATAATAAATCAAAAGAACGAGGTCATTACAAATCCTCAACAAACATGAAAAATGTTGCAAAAAAAAGGGAGATGATGGCTGCATTCCAAAATCCAACTTGTGTGAACCATCACAAAAAAGTCGTTCCAAACTCGAATAGAGTTCGACGCACAATTAACTGAGTTTAGGACTGAAGGACATCACGAAGAGCGGGTGGGTACAAATATACTTTGAGCCTTTATCCTTTGTTTCTTAAACCGTGAACCAAGCCACGTTACAACCCTTCAAAAGTCCTAATTGAAGCATGGGTTAGTTCGAAAGCATACTGTTACAAAAGGTATCCTGACTCCTGTAAGGCTTTGCCCTAAATCTTGTGTTGAATTTGTCTTATAAAAAGTTTTCTGCTAAAAAACGCATTTTTCAAAACTTCAAGACAAACATAAACTTTGCATTACTTGAATATCACTGTTTGCATTTGGCTATTTGTTTGACAGCGGAGAAATTCACACAATGAATATCTGATGAACGAAAGCTCTCTCAGTGAGAAAAATCACTTCAAAAAGGATGACACTTCCATTGACAAATCTCCTATCAACAAGGGGGTATGACATGTCACTATCCAGCACATCTGGGGCAGTCCAGTCAAGGTTTCAACAGATCTTTCAAAGTTCAGTTAACCTGGGGCAATCCAGTCAAGATTTCAACAAATCTTTCAAAGTTCAATTAACCTGGGGCAGTCCAGTCAAGATTTCAACAGATCTATCAAAGTTCAGTGAACCTGGGGCAGTCCAGTCAAGATTTCAACAAATCTCTCAATTACAGATTAACCTGGGGCAAGTCTCCGTCACCATCACTTGGGGCATTTAAACGTCAATCTCATCAAAGGGTTACGAACAGTCCAAGTGTCCTGGCAATATCACAAGCATCTGATACTAGGGGCAGTGATGAAACCTCTCCGAAATCTTTCTGAAAAGAAATTCAAGTGTCCTCGAGGAGTTCATCATCTCTCTAGCAGACCAGCAGTCATGGGTTTATTTCCCCAATATTTGTCAAGGATTTATTTTCCAAAACAAATTACATTTCAAGTTTCAAGAGCGTTCAAAAATTTCCTTCATCACCTGCTGGAATTTGCGGTCATCATCAAAAATTCCTTCATCACCTGCTAGAATTCAAGAGCGTTCAAAAATTTCCTTCATCACCTGCTGGAAGTTCCGGTCATCATCAAAAATTCCTTCATCACCTGTTGGAAGATACAGTCCAGATATGCTCCAGACACGGTTGCCATTCTGTAACCTTTTTAGATCCCAGTTTAATAACTGTAGCAAGCCAGGAAAATATTTGTGGACGACTGATTCTGGATTAATACCTGTAGCAAGCCAGGAAATTATCTACATGAAGAGATTGAAGAGTAATACCTGAAACAAGCCAGGAAGCCTTTCTTTCTCAGGTCAGAGATCAATACCTGAAACCATCCAGGACAGTATCTCCTTGACCAACCTTTTCAAGTTCCGGATTAATACCTGTAGCAAGCCAGGAAAATATCTGTGGACGACTGATTATGGATTAATACCTGTAGCAAGCCAGGAAATTATCTACATGAAGAGATTGAAGAGTAATACCTGAAACAAGCCAGGAAGCCTTTCTTTCTCAAGTCAGAGATCAATACCTGAAACCAGCCAGGACAGTATCTCCTTGACCAACCTTTTCAAGTTCCGGATTAATACCTGTAGCAAGCCAGGAAAATATCTGTGGACGACTGATTGTGGATTAATACCTGTAGCAAGCTAGGAAATTATCTACATGAAGAGATTGAAGAGTAATACCTGAAACAAGCCAGGAAGCCTTTCTTTCTCAGGTCAGAGATCAATACTTGAAACCAGCCAGGACAATATCTCCTTGACCAACCTTTTCAAGTTCCAGATTAATACCTGTAGCAAGCCAGGAAAATATCTGTGGACGACTGATTGTGGATTAATACCTGTAGCAAGCCAGGAAATTATCTACATGAAGAGATTGAAGAGTAATACCTGAAACAAGCCAGGAAGCCTTTCTTTCTCAGGTCAGAGATCAATACCTGAAACCAGCCAGGACAGTATCTCCTCGACCAACCTTTTCAAGTTCCAGATTAATACCTGTGGCAAGCCAGGAAAACCATCTGTGGACGAGGGATTGAAGATCAATACCTGTAACAAGCCAGGAAAACTATCTTTCTTTCTCAGGTCAGAGATTAACACCTGAAACCAGCCAGGACAACTATCTACTCGACCAGCTCAAACAATTCAACAATCATTTCTGGATGGCATCTTTAAGCCCATCTCCATCAACTATCCATCATATCTCCAAATGGCATCTGTAAGCCCATTCCCGACATCACAATACCTGAAACCAGCCAGGAAAACTATCTACGTAAAGAGAGTGAAGATTAACACCTGCAACAAGCCAGGAAAACTATCTTTCTTTCAGAGATTAATACCTGAAACCAGCCAGGACAACTATCTCACTGACCAACCTTTTCAAGATTCCAGATCATCCTGCAGCAATCAAAAGATTCTTGCAATCCCCTGCAGCAGTCAAAGATTCACTTTCCCTGACAGCAGTCAAGATTCTATTATCTCCAGCTATCCAGGATTCATCTATCCTCAGCAAGACAACTACTCAGCTTACATGCGCATTCATTACATTCATATATCATAAACACATATATTGCATTATGCATTTCATACATCATGACATTGCATACAACTAACGTTTTACCTTTTCTAGAAAAAGGTCAATCAACAGATGGCTACCATTAACCTTTTCAAGTTCCAGATCAATACCTGTAGCAAGCTAGGAAAACCATCTGTGGACGAGGGATTGAAGATCAATACCTGTAACGAGCCAGGAAAACTATCTTTCTTTCTCAGGTTGGAGATTAATACCTGAAACCAGACAGGACAAATATCTACTCGACCAACTCATGTTTATTCAACTTCAAGACTTCTAGAAACAATTTACATTTTCTCCAGATACAGATATTAACCTATCGCTTGTTCAGATCCAAGACTTCTGAAAACAGTTTACGGATTCTCCAAACATGGATGTCAATCTATTGCTTATTCAAACCCCTAGTTCAGAGATGTTCCAAACATGGATACCTTTCTGATACTCACCCACTCACCAACGACATACAGTTCAACAAACATTCTTTGATGGCATCTACAAGCCCATCTCCAACAAGATAAAATCACCTTCAGATGGCATCTATAAGCCCATCCTCCTACCAACAATTTCCAGATGGCATCTCTAAGCCCATCCCCCGACAAGATTCTATCACATCTCCAGATGGCATCTTTAAGCCCATCTCCAAATGGCATCTTTAAGCCCATTCCCTCAAACTACGCTTTGACGAGTGCAAATTTTTTGGGCACTCTAGTGTCCAATCTCCTTTTACCCTCGAGTCGCGAAAGACAAACCTACCAATCTAACTCTTCAAGTTCAAGAAGATTGAACAGGGGCAATTGTTGTACCCCAAAATTTGCCCTCCTCTTTTTCACAAGAAATCACAGCTTCGGGCTTTTCTTGATTTTTCAAATTGGCTCAAGAATTGATCAAACAGACTTTTCTTATCAGTCAAACAAAATTAGGGTTTCCATTAACTTTTGAATCAATCCAAGCAGATTATTAGGGTTTTTAGTGATTTGGTTGAGTTTGGCTCAGGGTTTGATCAGGCGGACGTTTCTTTGACAGTAAATCCAACATTAGGGTTTGCACGCACATTCTCAGAAGAATTTGAATCCACAGTGTCTTAATTGACTGTCACATGGTTTTGACGTTTGCTCAAGATTTCTGTTTGTATCTCAAGGTCTAAACATCTGGGATATGGGCTGAGGCTTCTGATTGAGAGTTTGAATTGTTGGTTTAATCAGTGAAGTGAAAGGCGTATGGACATTTGTTTGTTTAAACTGTGCAATGCTTTTGGTTATTTGGAACGCCAGACGTTTGTTAATTATTTATAATTTCTAAGTTAAAATTATTGGGATAACTTCCAATTATTATAACTCAAGAGATTTAAATGATTAAATAAACAAGTGCAGAGGAATTAAAGAATTAACTGACAAAGGATTTTTTATTCATTTTCAATTGTTGTTACAAATGTTTATTTGATACAGTAAATTTATTTACAGTGTTACAATGACATTTATTACAATGATTAAAAATAAAATAAAACTATATCCTAAATCTCTTGAAGTCTTCATCTTCTACTTCTGCTTCCTTTGCTCAACTGATATTTACCTGCAAAGATAAAAAAAAGGAAGAAGTCAATACAGTTAAATTAAAAAGGCATATTCAGACAATTATTCAAAAACTCATCATTAAAGGTGTTGGCCGGAATCAGTTTGTTCGTCCTCTCTGCAAATCGCAAGAAGGTGTCTCTTCTTGGTTCACAAAGAGGGAAAGCAAAATTGTTTGCAATCACATGAATTAATCAAATACAAAGCTGCACAAATTCAAACAAACTGCACATGGACAAACTGAATATGCCAAACAATTACAAAGTTCAAACTGAACAAACAAGTTGCCCAAGTTCAAAATGTCAACTAAGTTGTCAAAACTGTCCAAAGAAGCTACCAAACTGTCAAGAAGATATCAAAAGATATCAAAAGCCAATAAAGCTGTCAACAAGTACACAAAAGTAATGCAGAAAATTTGGAGGCAAGAAGATATGTAGAGGAAAGACAAGATGCAAGCAAGCTTGTAAGAGTACATTTTATCATCATTTTCTGGCCAAAACCTTTTCAGAGATAGTTATTCTAAAGCATTAAAATATGCTTTTTTTTTCTGTGGAGAGAGAAAGAGAGAGAGAAGTAGAGAGGCTTACAGTTTTGCAGGCTTAGGAGAAAGATATAACAAAGAGTTTCGGTTCAGAACAAAGGGGGGGCAGAACATACATAGAAAAATATAACATATCCTGCATCAAAGCTCTCAAAAACAAACAAAACTCAAAAACTGCATATACCACAAGCCTGCTAAAACCTCAACAAGCCTGCTTCAAACTTGTGAACAACAAAAGCATATCAACCTGCATAAACAAACCTCAGCTTGTTCATCCTCAAGCCTGTAACCAAACATATCAGCCTGCATAAAACATTCAACCTGCATCAAAATTCCAAAACAACCAAAATATCAACAGGCCTGTAACCAAAAAGCAAGCCTTGAGGCCTGTTTTACTCCAAGCCAAACAAGCCATACAAGTCTGCATAAGCCCTGAAACCTGCTCAAGCCTAAGCAAACCAAAGCATGTTCATCCTCAAGCCTGTCAAACTGCTAGTTTCAAACAAACGAGCTTGCCTCAAAGAAGCAAGCCCCTCAAACAATAAACCTGTACCAACAACCCTTCAATCCAAACCATTTCAAAATCAAAACAACAACAAAATGCCTCAGAACTAGCTTCATCATAGGCAAAGCCAGCCAAACCCAAAAGAGAAAAAGAGAATCAGAAGTAAGCAAACAAACCTCAGAACATGTTCATCATAGGCTAAACAGAAGCACAAGCAATCTCAGAATAATCATCATTGAAAAAAAGGCCAACAAAGCCCAAGAGGAAAAAGCAAGCATCTCAGAATCAAAGAATAAGCATTCAATCATTCAGAGGCAAGCATTCAAATAAGAAAAAGAGAGGAAGGAACTCAGAAGCAACTACTACAGGGTTTTCAGATACTCATCACTAAACCATTCAAAGAAGAAAGATATGAGGGTACCAGACAAACCAGAACAAAGCTAGCATCACCAATCCCACGCCTTGGCCGCCTAAGACGCCTCCTGTCCAAACTCTCATTCTCCTCCCTAACAACAAACGCTAAAGGTATTGTCCTCTTTCTTTTTACACCTCACAGAAACAAATAATACAAAAGATCAAAATATGTAAAACATGTATGAATCCAGAACCCTAGAACGCGATAAAACGAAATCGTTACCTTTTTTGAATCATCGCCTTGAGCAAGCCGTGAAGAGAGGAGAGGTTAGAGGTGGCTTCTAGTGGCCTAAGGCCAGAGGAAGGAGTTTATCATTGGTTCTGATCGAGAAGGATGAAGAGGACGACGAAGAAAGGTGGAGAAGCGGCGCCGTTCCAAAGACACAAACCCTATTCTGAGCAAATACGCATGAACCCTAACAACAAAGCGTTGTAACGCGTTCTGGGCCTCTGCCCCACTAAACTGCCAAGCCCAACGATTCTAGCACATACACCCCCCCTTTCCCTTTTTTTGAATCTGTTTGTTTTTGTTGTTTGGGCCATGCATTTCCTCTAAAAGTCCATTTAATCTCTTATTTTTTTTTATTATTTCAAACCAATACTTTTTTCTTACTACCATCACCTTATTTTTTTTTTATATATGACCTAACTTCTTGTGGTAAATAAAGATAATATATTTTGTTTTAAAACTTTGTTTATCTAAACTTTTTATATAAGTTTTTTTAACATTAACAAGAAAATACATAAATATTAGGTTTACTAAGTTTAAACAATTTTCTTGTGTTAAAACTTCTTTTGTTTAATTAAATCTTGTATATAAAACATTAACTAAAATACCTAAATAATAGTTTTTATTTAACTTAAATATTTTTTTCTTTTCTTTAAAACTTTTGTTTATATAATATTAACAAAAATACAAAAAAATAAATAATAATACTTAACTTGCATCATTTGTAAATAATTATATGCATGGCACAATATTTTTGTTTATCTTTTATTCTTATACTTTGCTATACTTTACATTGAGAATGCGATGATTCGATTTGGTTGTAAATAATATTGGGACACTACTATTCTGATGAGACTCATCCCCATTTGTAAACATTTGTACCCCCATCCCCGGATACTTATTTGTAATAGCTTAGACTTTAAATTCCCGCAATTTATCGCTTTCTATATACTGTATAGTAATTAGGGTTTGTATGCGAAGATTCAAAATCAACCGCTAGATAACCTAATACAAGAAAAATGCATGAAAATTAATACACCATTCACACTTGCACCTCTAGGGTAATCCCACTTGTTGCCTTCAAAAATGGGCCATGTTTGCATGTCAAGTACTTTGGCGAAACAAAAACAAATCAAATGATCATAGTCCCTCGATGATGCTATCTTGTTGCCTAAAAAAAATGATCATGACCCGCGCCCGTCCCGTTAAAATCCTAACGCAAGGTTTATCACAAAATACAATGGTGAAACAACACTGTTAAAAGGGTTAAAACATGAGAAAGATCTTTGAGAAATTTAGGGTAGATAGCTCTTGGTTACTTGATCAATCTTGCAAAACACACTTGCCTACTTTCAAAACACACTCCACAACACAACTTTCAAAACAAACTTCCAAAAAACATTGAAACATCTTTTCAAAAAGACAAACACCTTTGTAAAACATTCGAGTAAAGAATTGTTACAATGGTTGCCTAGACAAGGCATCTTTTTCAAAACATTTTCAAAACCACACACACAAAACACCATTTCAAGCAATTGAAAAACAAAGGCAAGTGATCTAAAACAAGTAACTAAGAGCCCATGGATAACCATGGATGAAAAGGGTACTAGCACCTTCCCTTTTCATAATCTACCCCCCGAACCCACGAAAACATCTCAAAGGTCTTTCCTGTGCTTTTTGACCTTTCCTTTAGGATAAAATAAAAAGTCGGTGGCGACTCTTGCTAAACCGAACAAGTGCGAATACAAACGCAAAACCTCAAGTCAGTTCTCCCACCGTATCACAGAACTGGCGACTCTGCTGGGGATTAATTTAAAAGTGGGGTTACCTTAGGGTTTTAGATCACCCATACATGCTTGCTTTGATTGCTTTGATTGCTTTACTTTTTGGGTCCTTGTTTGGGTTTTGTTTTAAATCCTACACCCGGATTTGGGGGCACCTTTTTAGGTAAATAGCAATAAACTGTGAGGGAACTGTGCGGGGTATACAGACATGGTTGAAGCAGTAGCTATGTTAGTGTGACATATTTGTGAGTACCGGTAGCCCTTGAGTAGTCAAGGAGAATACGGGGCAACTGAGCAATGTCATGAAGCACTAACGAACTCTTAGAACCTTACTTGACCATCTTGGCCTTTTTAGGGGTAGTGAGATGACCGACTTTGGTGCAGTCCGAAGTTGGTAGATACTCGATACTACACTCATTGAGGGTTGTTTTCTTGGAATATTTTGGTCGCCAGTTAAGTGGCTAAACCAAAACAATGAACACAGAAAATAATCCAATGATATTGAGCTCCTTAGAACCCGGTTTCTATTTTAGGACAGGATGAGCCAACTAACTTCAAGAGGGTACTTACCTACAAACCCCATGCAAGCCTAAACCTAAGGACTTGTTTTCTTTGTGTGAATATGATGGCCTGTAAATATATACTTACCTACTTTCACATACATGTACATAACATCATGACATCATACCATAGCATTTACAATAACCATTTCAAGGATCTCGAGGGTCTTTTGATACAGGGTCACGTTGAACCAGACGTCTACCAAAGGGCAAGAGGTTTTCTCCTCTAAACAAATGCCATCAAAGATCGAGTGCAACAACTTGAATCAGGGGCTATGATCCACTTGACATGGTGAGCTTGATTCTCGTGGAAAGACATCCACTGATACAAAGTTCTCCAATCAAAGATGTTGATCAAAGTTTAACCTCTAACATTTTTCTTGTGTTTACCCCAAGAGATCCTTGAAAACATGCACCCACATATCATGAATTGCATCATAACAGTTCTTTCCTTTTCAGGTTTCCTTATTCTCCTACTGTTTATTTCAGTAGAGATGGCTCTAGAGAGGACTGTCAAAGATATCCAGGACCAAAATGCTCAACTTCAAGAAATGTTCTTGAACCTATCCAAGGGACAAGAAGAAGTGAAAGCTCTCCTCACAAGGGGCATGGTCCAGGGGAATTCAAGCAATGCCAAGAGTGATTAGTTGGAAGAACTTCAGTTTGAGCTGACTGCAATGAGGATCCAGATGATGGGACAACTGGTGGGCCAGATGGCTCTCATCCAGGACTTGGCTCAAAGACAAGAGGAGCTCAGGGTTCTCGTCAACAAACTGCTTCGGGACAACCAAGTGGGGCAAACGTCTGAGGGTGAAGATCAAGTCATCATTTAACCCCCTTTGAGACAAGAAGACAAGGGAAAGGCTCCTCAACTTGCTTCAGGGTCACAAGCACAGCAACAACCTCGCTAGTATCAACGGGGTAATCGGCGCCAGCGAAAGGCATCTGGAAGACATTTCTCTGAGATTGAGATACCATCATCTTTGATACTGAAACGCCTGTTGGAGGTCAACCTGCTTACTTTAAAGGATCCTCCCCAGAATCCCAACACCTCTGCTCCTACCTATCATCCCAATGAAAGGTGTGCATACCACTCCCATGGTCCTGGACATGACACTGACGATTGTTGGACCCTGAAGAACAAGATCCAAGACTTGGTTGACGAAGGAGTGCTGGAATTCATGCCGGATGGTGAGATGAAAATCTTCTGCCAAGGTTTCTCCATTTGAGATGACAAAGCTCGAACTGAGAGACTTTTGTTCCATCTGAATTTTCAAGTTGTAATTTATTTTGTTATTCAAACAATTATCTGTTGATGTCAAACTCTGTTTCATTAATGCATTGCATATGTTTGTCTTGAATTCATCCATTCGTTTTCACTACTCTTATGATTTCTTTATGATATTTAACTCTTGATAAAAAGTTACAAGCCTTTAGAGGGAGGATGACGAAACAATGCCATAATCTCATACAATATGCTTTTGAACAGACCTTGCTGACGATGTACAAGCATTTCTTTCAAATCCTAAACACTTGAGTTATAAGGAAGATAATCCCTAGTCAACCCCTTCGAGCCAAAGAAGTAGGAGTTTCCTGTTCTAAACAAATTGAAACCTCTTATTTAAACCTGGGGCATGGTAGTCTCTCAGTTAATTTAAAAAAAAAGATGCGCATTGAAGTCGCAAACTCTCAGTTCATAATACAACGAACGACATAAAAAAAAACATTCCTTTGGAATCAAAAAGGCAGTGATGGTTCCCTATCTCATAGGCAGTCAATCTCTCAAAAGAGAAAAGCCCACTGAGCCAAAAGAAAGCTGGGGCATCCCGCTGACTGTAATCTCGAAAACAGGAACAGTCAGGCAAACGTTAGGGATAATAAATCAAAAGAACGAGGTCATTACAAATCCTCAACAAACATGAAAAATGTTGCAAAAAAAGGGAGATGATGGCTGCCTTCCAAAATCCAACTTGTGTGAACCATCACAAAAAAGTCGTTCCAAACTCGAATAGAGTTCGACGCACAATTAACTGAGTTTAGGACTGAAGGACATCACGAAGAGCGGGTGGGTACAAATATACTTTGAGCCTTTATCCTTTGTTTCTTAAACCGTGAACCAAGCCACGTTACAACCCTTCAAAAGTCCTAATTGAAGCATGGGTTAGTTCGAAAGCATACTGTTACAAAAGGTATCCTGACTCCTGTAAGGCTTTGCCCTAAATCTTGTGTTGAATTTGTCTTATTAAAAGTTTTCTGCTAAAAAACGCATTTTTCAAAACTTCAAGACAAACATAAACTTTGCATTACTTGAATATCACTGTTTGCATTTGGCTATTTGTTTGACAGCGGAGAAATTCACACAATGAATATCTGATGAACGAAAGCTCTCTCAGTGAGCAAAATCACTTCAAAAAGGATGACACTTCCATTGACAAATATCCTATCAACAAGGGGTTATGACATGTCACTATCCAGCACATCTGGGGCAGTCCAGTCAAGGTTTCAACAGATCTTTCAAAGTTCAGTTAACCTGGGGCAGTCCAGTCAAGATTTCAACAAATCTTTCAAAGTTCAATTAACCTGGGGCAGTCCAGTCAAGATTTCAACAGATCTATCAAAGTTCAGTGAACATGGGGCAGTCTAGTCAAGATTTCAACAAATCTCTCAATTACTGTCAATAATAGGGGTCAAAATATCCAACCACAAATCGAAGGAGTTTCTTCCCAAATGCCAAATATAACAATCAATCTGCAGTAGTGATTAGGCAGAAAATGGACGAAAGTGACCATGAAATGGTCCAAATGCTTACACAAACAATGGGTATAATCTTTAGTCTTTTGATTCAAAATACCACTCAAGAGAACCAATAAATGGTTGCGCAAATGACGCGCGTCGCTGATTTCTTTGGTGTACCTCAACCCCTAACACATCCTTATATGGAATGAGTTAGAGAAAATCAAGGGGTAATATTAGAAGAAGACCCAACAATTAACCAATTCAACAGAATCAAAGATGTTCACCCAAGGAAAATATGTTAAATCAGGGAGGCATAGTCTAAGTTTCTAGAGTTGCGAATGTCGAACCTTTTAGGCAAGAACCATAAATTTTAAGGCAACCAGAACCTAGGGTCATGAGGGTAAATAGAAACCAAAATGTTGATGAAGTCTTATACCAAGTTTGATAAGATAACATGGCAGTAGACGACAATCTGGAAGCCATGGTCGAAAGGATTATGGCACGGAATGTTGTAACTATAGGTCTCAATAGGCCAACTTATACTTCTCCTTTATCTGAATATATTTTAAAAACTGAATCGCCAAGGGGTTGGAAAGTTCACAAATCTTTTCCACCCTCCTCGGGTGATTTTTCCTTAGAAAATGACTTAATCCACTAATCTTGAAAGATTACAACAACCTCTAAGAGTCTAGAAATACCTCTTATCCCTCTCAAGTATAGAAACTAGAAAGTCACTTAAGGAAACACCAATTATAGAAACAACCTCTATGAGTCTAGAAAGACCTGTTAGCCCTCTCAAGTATAGAGAATAGAAAGTCACTTAAGGAAACACCAATTCTATAAAGAATCATTTTTCTGTAGATTTACAAGAGTGCTTCTTATCAAGAAGATTTCTCTTCCTTAGAGTACATATTGTTTTGAAAAAATTTTGAGCAACAACTTTGTTGTCTAAAACAATTTACATGAAGGTTTCTAAGAGATAACACAATCAGAGCAACAACTCTTGTATTTTGAATGTTTCTACAAGATTGAATGTTATGGAGATTAAGTGTAAAACATCTTATAGTCTTCTTATCTTCATCTTCTTTATTCATCAAGCTGGAAAAAATAGCTTCTTTCTTCTTTTCTGGTTTATGTTGAGATGCGTTTTGATTTATATTTTGAATGACATCTTATTTAGATCTTCAGCTTATTTTCTTCAATGATCAAGACACGAGTATCGAATCATGTTTATTATTGCTTGTTGATCCTTCATTCTTTCTGTTGTTGTGATGTTTTTCTTTGTAAGATTGACAATTTTTTTTGGAACTAAGTTGTGATGAACATGTTGCTTCATAGTAGGATGTTAACACTTCAATATGCTTAATGAAATATTACACTATAGAGCAACAACTCAGTGTAAATATTTAATTTTAAAGTGATACTATTTTTTTGCTTTTTAAATTATTGGTGTTGTTCAGTCACACGCCACACAACCACTTAGCCACATGTGTATAAAGTTACTTTATAGAGGCTTGAGAGAATAGTACCGCTGGAGCACATAATGCATTGTAACGTGTATTTTTCAATTTGATATGTTTCCAATGAAAATCTTCTTTTTGTAATGATTACTGTGTAGGAGGCATGGTTTTATTCTTTTAATTTATTCAAGATATAACTGATAATTTCCATCATTGTTCTCCTTTATAACTATGATCATTTGTCAGTTTTGATTCTAGCACTACTGAAGATGTATCTAGACTTTCTGGTCTTTGTTTAGCTTGTTTCTATAGAACTTGATTTATGGGAAGGTGTTGTTTCTATTTCTCAAGTGTTGAGCTTGAGACTTAATGCTCGTCTCGTTCTTATGATTAGTAGTTCAGAAACTACTGTTTGACATAGCGTAGAAACACTAGATTGAACGTTAGGAACACGTCTTGATTTCAGAGCTTTAGGCTTCAGCTTATTTGAAAAGACAATGTTAGTAGTAGAAGCTTTCTGATTCTTATATCTTCAACTTTCTGAGCTATATTTACGCAAGCTCTTAGAATCTTTCTGATGGAAGATCACATCTTCAGATGTATTGACACCAACTTATCTTGAGAGACAACTTCAATTGTAGAAGCTTTATGATTCTTGTATCTTCAACTTTCTGAACTATATTTATGCAAGCTATTATAGAATGTTTCTTATTATTAGATCCGTACACTCAATAGAAACATTAGTAACACTAAAATTGTTACACATAAAATATATGGTTGTTATCATCAAAACAAAGAATTGCTTAGAAGTTTTATTTCTCTAATAATCTCCCCCTTTTTGATGATGACAAAAATCATTTATTTTGATGAAACAATTTTTCTGGCATAAAAGTATAAACAAATTTAAAGTTAGATTTCCCTTAGCTCCCCCAGAGCTAGATAGCTCCCCCCTGAGTCAATGGCTTGATGAGGATCAATTATCCTGACTCTGGACCATTTGAGTAAAACTCCCCCTGGTTCCAATAGATCGGATATCGAGATCTTGAGAGTATTGACTTTAGGAATTTCAGAGTTTTCAACTTCTGATTTTCTCTATTCTTCTGAAAGACGTCTTCTTCTGCTTTTGATTCTTATTTTCGGAATATCATGTTCTCATACATTTTATATCTTATAAACATTATGATACTGAAATTAAGATAACTTTAACTTTCAGAAGGTTCTCAACTTCTGAACAGTATTGGGTTTATCTGATTCTTGAACATATGTTCATAGAGTATATATCTTCGACTATATGAAAAATCAATCTTTAATAGATTAAACAAGATTTCTTTTATTTTTACCTGTCTTAGAATGCTTAGTGAAGTTGTTTAGAGTTCATTGGTTAATTATCAAACAGACAAACACACGTTAGTGGTAAATGCACATTATATATCATTCTATGATGAGTTTTTGCTTCTCTTTAGGTTCATCAAAATCATTATCAAAATCATTATACTTATCCCCCTTTTTGACATCATCAAAAAAGATGATTATTCATGAAAAACATTAAAAGTTAACAGAAGAAACAGTAAGTGCTAATCAGAAACAGTGAGCATTGATGATAGAATTGAACAAATTACAAAATAAATTACTAATTGAAGAAGATTAGATTTCATAGTAAACAGGGCATCAAAACAAAATAATAAATCAAACTAACTTAATCAAACACATCACAACTTTCAACAATTAATGCGTTGTTTCTAGTTAACGGATTCCTACGAACAGACTCAATTATGTCGCCTGATTCAAACAGTTTGGAAAGTACTCATCCAAAAGGGTGAAGGATTTTTGAGAGTTTCTGGATTTAAGAATGGATAACTTAAGATGCTTGAAGATTAGTGCACAAAGATGGACAAATTTTTTTTTGCAAAGACAAAACAGGAGACACATATCCCTTGGATTGACTGTATCAAAATCTTCTCCTCTGGGATGGAGATATATCAGCAGGAGCTTAAACCAAATATTTATAGGAGGTTTTAGACAATTTGAAGGTAGAGAACTACCAAGTTCATAACAAATATAAGTAACTAGAACAAATTGAAAAATGTCAACATTCATGCAAGAGTTAGGAATAGGCTGACTGTGAATGGCTTGATCAATGGAGTAAGGGGTGATGATTATTGGTATGCCAAAGATATGTGAATGAACATAGTTTCCATTTGAACTGACAGATGCATGAATCTAGAAGTCTTTGACCAAGACGGGATAAATGGGACCTCTAAGCATAGCGGTATACCCAGACCAACCTTCAATTTCAAGGCCCAGAATAATAATATCATTTTCAAATAGACTGTTTTATCTTTTCTCATAAATAACTTCAAGAAGATCTTCATATCCATTAAAGGTTTGAGTTTCCATAAAGTGAAAGTAAAAACTAAGAGAGAGAGAGAGAGAGAGAGAGAGAGAGAGAGAGAGAGAGAGAGAGAGAGAGAGAGAGAGAGAGAGAGAGAGAGAGAGAGAGAGAGAGAGAGAGAGAGAGAGAGAGAGAGAGAGAGAGAGAGAGAGAGAGAGAGAGAGAGAGATCTTTTTGGAAATGGGAGAATGCATGAAAAATTAACGCTCTAGAGGAGTTAATATAGGGAATGAAAACACATAAGGAATTTATTAAACAAAAAATTTCAAGACGATTGATTATGCAGGTTTCTCTTGGAACAAAACAAAAAAATTTAGAATAGGAGGATAAGACATAAGAGATAAAGGTATATAGTAAATGATAGAGAAGGGTTAGAAATTCTGAAAATATTTAAAGAAGATATGATTGTCTTCTTTATTTCTTAGACAATGTTTTGAGTGTTTATTCTCTTTATGAATCTGGTGGTCCTCAAGCTGATTTTTATCCAGAGCATCTGAGGGAAATGGTTGACTATCTTTTGCTTGACACGGAAAAGAGGTATCTTCCTAGAAACTTACAGTTTCCATAAGTACTCTTAAGTTTTATATTGTCGCCTGCCTAATCTGGCAACTTTATCATTTAGCTTGTTTCTGATAACCCACTTTGTGCCTATAACGTGAACTCCTTTGGGTCTGGGTACCAGATCCCAGACATAATTTCTGGAGAATTGATTAAGTTCTTCTTACATTGCTAGAATCCACTCATTATCCTGAAGTGATTCTGTAATTAATATTGGTTCAATTAGAGAAACTAATCCTAGAATGGTTTCCTTAGGTGGCTTGAAAGTGGATCTTGTTCTGAGAAGTTCTGTCTTGTTTCCAAGAATGAGTTCTTCTGAGTGATCTTGTCTCAGTTTATGTCATTTCTGAATAGTTGAGTTTTCAGATGGATCTGATTGTTCATCATCCTTGTTACTTATATTTATTATTTCTTCAGAACCTGCAAGTCTTATTTCCACATCTGCAGTTTGTTCACTTAACTTTGACTTTTTAGTGTCAAGCTTATCGTTAACATGTATATATTACTTTATAATACGTGTTTTGGTATTGTACACTATGTACCTTTTGAGCGTATTTAGAGTGTTTAATATAATTTTGAACTTTGGAATCGTTATAATTATTTTTAAAGATTCTCAAGAAAAATAAAGGTATTATAATAATGCAAGAAACTTTCATTTGATGATAATTAAAGGGATACAGACAGGAAAAAAAATTGATCCTATAGATCAAGAAAGAAAAAAAATAATAAGGACAATAATCTAGCTGAAAAAATAGCTTATTTCTTCTTTTCTGGTTTATGTTGAGATGCGTTTTGATTTATATTTTGAATGACATCTTGTTGAGATCTTCAACTTATTTTCTTCAATGATCAAGACACGAGTATCGACTCATGTTTATTATTGCTTGTTAATCCTTCATTCTTCCTGTTGTTGTGATGTTTTTCTTTGTAAGATTGGCAACTCTTTTTGGAACTAAGTTGTGATGAACATGTTGCTTCTTAGTAAGATGTTAACACTTCAATATGCTTAATGAAATATTACACTATAGAGCAACAACTCAGTGTAAATATTTCATTTTAAAGTGATACTATTTTTTTGCTTTTTAAATTATTGGTGTTGTTCAGCCACACAACCACTTAGCCATATAGCCACATGTGTATAAAGTTACTTTATAGAGGCTTGAGAGAATAGTACCGTTGGAGCACATAATGCATTGTAACGTGTATTTTTCAATTTGATATGTTTCCAATGAAAATATTCTTTTTGTAATGATTACTGTGTAGGAGGAATGATTTTATTCTTTTTATTTATTCAAGATATAGCTGAGAATTGCCATCATTGTTCTCCTTTATAACTATGATCATTTGTCAGTTTTGATTCTAGCACTACGGAAGATGTATCTGGACTTTTCTGGTCTTTGTTTAGCTTGTTTCTGTAGAACTTGATTTATGGTAAGGTGTTATTTCTATTTCTCAAGTGCTGAGCTTGAGATTTAATGCTTGTCTCGTTCTTTTGATTAGTAGTTCAAAAAATACTGATTTGACATAGCCTAAAACACTAGATTGAACATTAGGAACACGTCTTGCTTTCAGAGCTTTAGGCTTCAGCTTATCTGAAAAGACAACTTCATTTGTAGAAGCTTTCTAATTCTTATATGTTCAACTTTCTAAGCTATATTTATGCAAGATCTTAGAATCTTTAGGATGGACGATCACGTCTTCGTATGTACAAACATCAACTTATCTTGAGAGACAACTTCAGTTGTATAAGCTTTATGATTCTTGTATCTTCAACTTTCTGAGCTATATTTGCACAAGCTCTTTTATATAATGTTTCTTGGTATTAGATCTGCACACTCAATAGAACCATTAGTAACACTAAAATTGTTACACACAAAATATATGGTTGTTATCATCAAAACAAATAATCGCTTAGAAGATTTCTTGTTCTTAAATAAGTTTGTGCCTGCCTTGTATTCTTTTAGTTTGGAAGTAGCGGATCCAAGGCTTTCATATAACCTAGTGAGAATTAACTCATTAAGGCACACTTTTTGACCAGAGTGGAGTTGGTTTGCAAAAGTAAGGAATCTGTTGGAAACTTTTAAGGATTTGTAGCAAAAGATACACCTTGATAGCCGGAGAGCAAGGAAAGCTATATGCTCAACGTCATACACTTCATATCCTTCGACATGGTAAAGATTCATGTATTTGGTAAAGGCGACATTTTCGATGATAAATTTGATGGTGGGAGTCTAGTAATAGCAGCCACATCGAAGAGAGTGGGGGTTATCATTCCACAAGGGAGATGGAAAGTATTGTAAGTATTATCCCAGAAGTACAATAAGGACATCAACATGGATTAGAAATAACTAAAAACTATCTTTGACATTTGAATCAAGTCGAAGATGCCTAAGTCTTTCCAGGCTTGGGATTTTACCTTTTTGACTTTAGCCAACCAAGCAAGATATTGTTTGTCGACTACATGGAAAGACCTAAAAGGTATAAAGTTTTCAGTTACATAGTCGAATTGAAAGGGTTTATTTTCAGTTATAAAAATGAGAGAGGTTCTTTTTGGATTTTCTCTACAGATGATTCTGTAATTTTTATCAGGATTGTCAATCTTTTTCTTTTTAGGAGGTTCAACTTTGTTAACAATGGGTTTTGTATCATAACTGTTCTAAACATGAAGAAGATAACATACCCATATACCCTAGGGTTTTATCACCAAGGGTAACAGGGATTATTACCTGAGAATGATAAATAGCTTGTTGTTCAGCAGAAACATGTGGTGTAGGAACCAATTCTTGATTTCCAATGAGAAGGGTTTTGTGATATGGTGAATCAGTTGAAATATAGTGTCATTTTTGTTCTTCACTTCCTTGTTCTTAACATCCTTATCAGATATGTTACCCTTTTTAGATGGTGCCATGGTTGAAAGTTCAAATTTTGGATGATTGGAGGTTTTTGAGAAAAAGATAGCGTAAGTTTTTTGAAAACCAGAGGTTAAGAAGATGAAAAAGTGTGTTTGAGGAAGAAGAAAGGATTTATAGCTGGAAATCATTCAGTTTATATTTTCAATATTTGAGTTAGTGGGACACGTGGTGATTTTTGATAAGTTAAAGAAGAAGTTTACTTGTTGAAAGGCCACATTAGGAACTTACTTCAGTAGCAACGATGGAACTGCTGCACGCACATCTTGATTAGACATTTTGGAAAAGTGCTTCATGATTGTTTTAACGCTATAGCAGTTAATGATCATCAAGAAGATTGTTTGTCCGTCAAAACATAATTGTTTTGCAAAAAATGTATGTTTCTCCAAGTATGTCGAAACACACATTTATTGGAGGAAATTTATTGACTGGGAATTTCGACTACATAAGATCTTAAGTGGAAATGATATATTTTGAGAAGAATGTAGTTCGAAAATAAGTATGAAGGAGTCTCTATGAGAATTTCGATGGATGAAGAGCTGATAAGAGTTTTATTTCGTTAAGTGTTGGTATAAGGTTCGTATGCGAACCATTGGAATTTAAACTATTTGAAGTATCAGATTAGATATTTCGACCGTCACGTTTGGCGCTTCAAAGGAAAAAAGAGTTTTTCAAACTTGAAAGTTTGATCTTATCCAAAGAAACGCGTGGAAGCAAAAGTTTTGAAGGCGCATGCAGATATCGAACGTGGCAACATTTTCATGAAGAGACTGTTTTGGTCGAATTAGTATAAATAGGGGTCTTAGAATTAGGATTCAGTGTGTTCGCATCTTTGTTCAAACTACTCTAAATTACTCAAAGTACCAGCGTTCGAGAAACGAGTTGTGAGAATGTACGTATGATGCACCAATTTTATGTTTGTTGTCATTCAACTTTAATTGAAGTTATATAAATTTCCTTTAAATTTAAGTCGAAAACCTTTTACATTCCATTCTTTTCTTTAAATCATTTCATTATTGTATTCGAAGTAACCATTGAAATAAATCTAGTCTAAAGATTACGAATAATGTCGAAATATTCTTCGCTTTCAAGAAAATTAATTTGATTAAGAACACATGTACTTAGGATCAATCTGGTTGATCCTTCAAGTTACCATTTTTTATTCAATTTGGAAGACCAGCGGTTGTTTATCAAATTTCACGGTAAACAGTTGGGCACCTTCCTGTCTGAATTTGAAGAAAAGGAATTAGTCGCCTCTGCTAAAGATTAACTTGGTCTTCTAAGCACCTTAAGATGTGCCAAGAACATATATCAAAGTGGTGTGTCATCATCAAACCATTGATTCCAATATCAAACCAGTATCTCAAAGGAAGCACAAGGTTGGCGAGGAAAAAAAGGGAAGATATTAATGAGGAAGTACATAAGTTAACAAGTGTCGACTTTATAACGAAGGTAAAATACCCATATTGGCTAGTTAACATGGTCTTGGTAAGGAATGCATAAAAAAAGTGGTGTGTGTGCGTCGACTTAGCTGACCTTTACGATGTATGCCCAAACGATCCATACCCTCTAGTAATTAAGACTATTTGATGGAATGATCTTCGGGATGCAAAACATTGAATTTATGAACGTCTACTCTGGATATCATTCATGTCTAATCCTGGAAACCTATGGATGAACTCAAGACATCACTCATGTCCAATCATGGTAACTATTATTACAATGTCACTCCCTTTGGGCTCAAAAACGATGTGCTACCAATCAGAGACTCATGGATGCAGTGTTCTCAAAACAAATAGGACACAACTTGGACGTTATCATTGACGATATGATAATGATGACATTAGAAGGAGAAAGTCATGCAACACATTTGAAGGATGTCTTAGAGTTAGTTAGGAATTACAACATGCGTTTGAATCCCACCAAATGCTCATTTGGTGTCCTAGAAAGACAAATTCCTTACTTTCATGTTGACCAAGATATGTATATAGGCAAATCCAGACAAGTGTCAAGAGATCATTGATATAAGTAGTCCCTCCAACGTTAAGGAGGTTAAACAACTAACATGAGGCCTATCCATCTTATCTCTTTTTCTTTATGTGCAGGTGACAAGACTTTCCACTTCTTTGCCACGCTGCGAATGCGAAGAGGCGTTCTCAAACTTAAAATATTCTTAACTATCTCACCCATCTCCAAAAACATTTGTATGAGTGATAATTTATATATATATATATATATATATATATATATATATATATATATATATATATATATATATATATATATATATATATATAATCATAAACTTTTATTTTAAAGTCTTAGTGAGGTACAAATCTACAGTATATGTACAAACAACAATATCAAGTTTAGTTGATTATTGTCGAGTAATTTGGATTCAAGAAGAAGCATCCACGATATTTACTTGCAAAACTGAGCATTGGATTCGATCACAACACATTTCTATATTACTCAATACGTTCATTCATCTTGGCACATAAAAACGACAACGAATAATCACATCATGAAGCAAATAATATATTTATTCTTAATTAGAAGAACCGCAATAGTTATGCAAAGCAATTGCAATTTTCAGTATTGTTGAATATGCCAAATTGATTGATGATATGGATTTTATTTAAAATATTAGTTCCATATCTATGGCTATCACTAGCTATTCACACCCTAACTAACACGTTCTATATAATGTATTTATTTAGGCAAATTCTTAGGTAAAGTTTACAATCAAACATTACTTTTTTAAACAATTTGTATGCGTCAAAAATAGTGTTATAAGTTGTGCCACATATTCAAGTTATGTGTTACATTTAAAATAGTTATAAATCAATATTTTTTTTAATAAAAAATTAGGAAGATGGACTAAAAGTGTGTAAAAATAAAATGTGATGAATGATTTCGTGAATAGATTAAAATAAGAAGATCAAAGTGTAATTTAGTCAAAATTATATGAACCATCACATGCAATTTAATAAACTAATGAAGAGTAAACTTATCTGTTACAAGATAATCATTTTTTCAGAATTATATATTTTATCAATTTTGTTTGTATATGTATTTATAAAATTTAATAATTAATATTACTGATTTTGTTTTATAAGTGATTTCGTTGATCATTTCAATCATATTAAAAAAATTGTATGAATGAAAAAGAAAAAAATATTTTTACCAAAGTGCCTATTATTAAATATTAGATGTGATAAAATAATAATAATAATTAAAGAGTGTAATTGAAAAAAATGAATTAGTTTACATTCTAAATTTAAATAGATCATTCATTTTAAAACACTTTATTTTATGGAGAACGAGTCATTTATTAGGCATGTTAGTCTCAAAATTTTAATTTAGCACTTTCGACATGAAAGTGTGATATAAAGATATGAGATTGCTAAGTGTAAAATGACTTAGCTATAGTTTTGATATATTGATCATTTTGATTGAGGCGGTGAGTTCGACTCGTCTACCAGTTATTTTGGGACTTAATATATTCTTGAGTTCAAGGATTAGATGATCTAGAGACCACTAAGCCTGGTTTAGAGGAATCTCAGGAATAGATCTACAAGATTATGATCATTTATCTTCAAAACATGTTCAGAATCTCGAAGAGGTTTGCAGTGATTCAGAATATTTGACAAGGCCTATTAGAAGACTTGAAGATATTTTCGATAGAAGCAATCAGAAGATTTACTTTTCTATGAATTTCTACTCGTCACTTTTGAATAATCTTATTCACTTGTTCTAAACTCAGACATTAAATCTTCAACCAATCACACATTTTCTCAAACTTTATGCACAGATTGTCCATAGGATTTTTTGAGCTGAATCCCTTAAGTGAATAAAAACGTGTGATTTGATTTACTAAAAACAATAGTAAACAAATTGGCATGTCCAGTGGGACACTTTTGTGTAAGAAATTTAAACATTTGCAGAAAAGTGTTTGTGCTTTATTGTCTGTTATGTTCTTGTTACATGCAATGTTTTCAATGTTTGAGTGTATATGTGTCTATGGATTGGTAAAATTCTTGAGATGGTTCGTTCAAAAAATACTTTTAATCCCCAGAACGATGCTCCTAATACATAAAAACAACTAATTGAATTGATAATTTATGCACTACTACAAATAATACATTTTATGACAAATATTTCACCTCAACCATTGAAAATCCTACGTCAGATCACCTAAAACGCACCATTATTCATTTTTTAAAAGATATATTATACCTTGGTTTTGGCCAAAATCGACACAAAATGTTGCTCAATATTTGCGCTTTGATTCCCAGCTCCTGGAATTTTAAGTTTTATTTAGAACCAAAAAGGCGTCTATATTTGACAAATCATCTTATCCCTCGGTTTTTGTATAAAATTGAGGGTAAAAACATTCTTGGCACCTAGCAAATGCAATTTGTTTCTCCATTTTTAAATCAAATCACCTAATCTTTCATTTGTCAAATAACCTAGAGAATATATAATCAGATTTTACTATAAAAGCAGTCATTAATAAATTTCTACCATAACCCTAACTTATACATAGTCGCTTCGCTCCAATCTCGTATGCATCAATATTTTAGATGGATTGCAAGAAAGAAAAAATCTTCAATGTTCTTCTTTCTTTCTTGAACAAAACATTTTTCTGCCCTTGTAATCTATCCGACATGTTGATGTTGTTGTTTTAGAATAACCTCCATATGGTCTCTTTCTTGGTGATGTTGTTAATCAAAGGGTATATAACAAAATTTGCTCAAGATATTTCCAACACTATATATCTTGTTCTCTTTCTTGTGAAAACATTTGCTCTATAAACGCTTAAGAACTTGAGGAACAGGTCTCTGGGATGGATTTTTGCAAGTGCAAAAAAAAATCATGGTTGGAACAGATAACTTATCAAAATTGGATAAGTTATGGAGTGTTTGTGGGAAACAAATGGTATACAAATAAATCTTGAATAAGAGAAAAGATTTGTCGAAACCTAGTTTTGTTGTAAACAATGTATTTTAATATTTTGCGTAAACAATGTAATTTTTTATAAGAAATAAAATAAAAGCTTATTCACCTAGGTTTTCAACTGAAACTGGGGGGAATGTGTGTTGTACCCCAAAATCTGCCCTCTCATCCTTCAGGAATTCATCCTGAACTCTCAGATTTTCTCTTAAACAAATCCAAGCCCTTTATTATCATTCCTTTCCAAGTAAACAGTTTACAAGAGCAAAATGATCATTTGCAAGCTCAAAAGTCAAAACTTTTACCTTGGAAAAGTTAAATTCTAAATACTTAGAATTTTTTTCTAAAAAAAAAAGAAGGAAAAGTGTTTAAGAAGAAAATGGCACTTCAGAGCTTCTGAACCAACCTCCAGGCAGAAACGGTCAGAAGTTGCAAATTTGGCTCAGCAAATAACATTCAGTCAGAGGGTGGCTCTTCAGCAGCTACACCAACTCAGTCAGAGATTGTAAATGTGGTTCAGCACGTGATCTTTTAACAGAACATGGCGCTTTCAGCAGTTACGCAAAAGTTCAGCCAGAGTTTGTTGGAGAAGTGTAAAGAAGGCAACAAAGCCTGAAACTCCTTCAGAACGTACTAGGATCAGAAGGTAGATCAAAGGAACATGCTGGGAAGTTTGGAAAACTCTCAGAATTTGTTGAGGCAGCAAGAGGCCAAGGTCAGAGCGTGGTTTACGTTGTTCTTTTTGGTGAAGCAGAACTGCTGGCTCAGGTTTTAGGTAATGATGCAAAATCTCCTATTACAAGATTTTGGATTTTGACAAATCTCATCACCATTTAATGCTCATTAATGCTCACAACCACTTCTGAGCATTCATCCAAGGGGTCTCTCCACGTGTGGCTTGATAACACCTTTGTGCAGGCTTATGCATGGGTCAATGTGCCACTTTTCGCCTATAGGTGTCACTTCTCCTTAATCCTCGCTTACTGTTCCAACCTAGGCTGAAAAGCTGTCCATCATCACAACTTTTCACGAACTTCCTTCAAAAACAAGTTAACCTCTACTGCATAATATTGGTGCCATTTAACGTTCAAAAATCCACAAAGCCTTGTGTGATACGGTGGGAGAACTGACTTGAGGTTTTGCGTTTGTATTCGCACTTGTTCGGTTTAGCAAGAGTCGCCACCGACTTTTTATTTTATCCTACGGAAAGGTTAAAAAAACACAGGAAAAACCTTTTGAGATGTTTCGTGGGTTCGGGGGGTAGATTATGAAAAGGGAAGGTATTAGCACCCTTTTCATTCATGGTTATCCATGGGCTCTTAGTTACTTGTTTTAGATCACTTGCCTTTGATTTTCAATTGCTTGAAATGGTGGTGTGTGTGTGTTTTTGAAAATGTTTTGAAAAAGATGCCATGTCTAGGCAACCGTTGTAACAATTCTTTACTCGAATGTTTTACAAAGGTGTGTGTCTTTTCGAAAAGATGTTTCAAATGTTTTTGGAAATTGTTTTGAAAGTGTTTGTGGAGTGGGTTTTGAAAAATGGGCAAGTGTGTTTTTCAAGTTTGATCAAGTAACTAAGAGTCGTCTACCCCTAAATTTACTCAAAGATTTTTCTCATGTTTTAACCCTTTTAACAGTATCGTTCCACCATTGTATTTGGTGGATGATCTTGTGTTAGGATGTTAACAGGACAGGCGCGGGTCATCGTATGGACCATGAATGCAATGGTGCCAAGTGTCTTTGGCAATTTTCTTGAAGGGACTATGATCATTTCGTTTAGGCAACTTTCGAAAGCGTCATCGAGGGACTATGATCATTTTGATTTGCTTTGTTTTGCCAAAGAAACTTGACATGCAAGCATGGCCCATTTTGTAAGGCAACAAGCGGGATTACCCTAGGGGTGCAAGTGTGAATGGTGTATTGATTGTCATGCATTTGTCTTGTGTTAGGTTATCTAGCGTTTGATTTTATTTACATATAAACCCTAGATCTATCATGGCATAATTCGAAAGCGATAAATTACGGGAATTTAAAGTCCTAAACTATTACAAATGAGTATCCGGGAATGGGGGTACAAATATTTACAAATGGGGATGATACTTTAATAGGAAAGTAGTGTCCAAATATTTACAACCAAATCGAATCAATCGCAATGTAAAATGTAGCAATGTATAAGAATCAAAGGGAAATAAAATGTATATTGTAAATGTGTATGTGATTTATTTACAAGTGGGAAAAGTATGTTAACTTAATGTAAATTTAAGCATTTTATTAAGTATTGTTATTTATTATTTTTATGTATTAATGTTAATGTATTTTAGTTAGTATTTTTATGTACAAGATTTTAATTAAAGAAATGTTTTTTTAAGTTAAAGAAAGTTAATGCTATTTTTTGTATTTTTGTTTATATACAAAAGTTTTATTTAACTTAAAAATAAAATATTACTATGTATTTTTAATTATACTAATAAAAAAGTATTTTAAGAAGAATTTATATAAAAAGAGTTTAACATATTATTTTATTTACAAAAAAAAACAAATTATGTTATAAAAATAAAATAAAAGAGCATTAGTATAAAAAAGGTAAATGGGCTTGAAGGGGGGTTAGCTGGGCCCAATAAAAAATGTAGACAAAGTTAAGAACAAGGGGGTATGCCAAATCTGAAATGGGCTTAAGGCTATCTGGATGGGGCAAGGCCCATGTGCTCGTTTCACAAGTTTGTTTAGGGTTTCCTTGATTTTGTGTCATTCTGGATTAGGGTTAGGAAATACAAAGGCGCCGTTCACTTCGTTTTTGCTTCGTCACTCTTCACTTTCTCAAACCAAGGCCGTTGATCCCCCTCCAACCTTAGGCTACTAGGCGCCGCTTCCGTCTTCCTCTCCTCACAGTCGTTCAGTTAATGACGGAAAGAAAGGTAACGAATTTTGGACGCTTTAGGGTTTTTAGATTTCTATCCTTGCATGTCATTATTTGTTCTGATTTTTATGTATTGTTGTTCACATGAGGTGTGAAAGGAGGGAGAAGAAATACTACCTTTGTTGGAGACGGAAGAGGACGGTGGAGTCCTAGGGCGGCCGGAGGCGAGGGGAGATGATGCGCTGGCTTTTGCTATGTGGCCTTCCCCGGTACTCGTATTTGCTTTTGTGTTGTTTTATGATGATAGCTTTGAAAACCCTAGCACAACTTTCTTTTCCTCTTCTCTTTTGCTTGTTTCTGTATGCTTGCTTGATGGCCCTCTGATATGCTTGATATGCTGATTTTGAGTATTGCCTTGATGATGTTTATGAGTATTGTTGAACCCTATGATGAAATTATTCTGAGGGTGTTATTTGGATATGTTGGATACTTTGTCTATTTTGCTTCTGAATCTGGGAAATATTGATGTTGTTGGTTGGCTGTTATGACAGGTTTGTATGGTTAGGCTATGGATTTTGTTTGTTATGGATTAAGGCTTATGCAGGTTTAGGCTTGAACATGTTTAGGCTTGGACAGGTTGTTTTTGGTATGGCTTTGATGCAGGTTAGGCTTGAAGCTTGATGTGCTTCTGGTTTGTGCTTGGACAGGTTTAGGCTTGGACAGGTTTACAAGCTTCAGGTTTAATGCAGGTTTAGGCTTCTATTTGAGGCTAGCTGCTTGTATTGATGAAACAGGTCTTGGCTTAAGGCTTGTGCTTATGACTCAAGCAGGTTAAGGCTTTAGTTTGTAGTGAGCTTGGTGTTGAAACAGGTTTTGAAGTGTTTGAAGCTTATGGAGGCAGACTGTTTGCTCTATATCAGTTTGTGGCTTTTTTGCTTTGTGTTATTTTCTGCCTCCCCTTGAAACTGTTATGGTATATTGTTTATATCTTAAGCCTAAGCCTCAAGCCTGTAAGCTACTTCCCTCTCTCTTCTCTCTCTTTACAGATTAAAAGCATATTATGTTGCTTACTGTACTTTTTCTCTGAAAAGGTAACTTTGCTGGAAAGTGATGTATCTTGAACATTGCTTGCATTAGTTGTTTTCCTCTGCATAATTCCTGCTTTCCTGCATATTGTTGACAGCTTTTTGTACTTGTTGATAGCTTGATATCTTTCTATATCTCTTGGACAGCTTTTGACAACTTTGGCTTAGTTTGAAATTGTGACTTTGTAGTTTGTTTGCCCATGTATATCAGTTTGCCTTTTGGACTTTGTACTTGGTTTGGAATTTGGAATTTATGCAGTATGTTTGCCAATTTGAATTTGTGCAATTGTAACTTTGTGCATTTCATACTTTTTTTGCAAGCATATTTCTATCCCTCTTTGTGAACCAAGAGTAATCTTGTGATTTACAGAGAGGGCAAACAAACTGATTCCGGCCAGTTACTTTTAATGACGAGCCTTAAAATTTAACTGTCTGCTTTTTTTTATCTGTGTTTGACTTTTTCCCTTTTTTTGTGTTTTTGCAGATAAAGTCAATTGAGCAAAGGAGCATCAATAGAAGATGAAGATTTAGAAAAATAGGATGCAATTTCATTTCATTTCAATTATTTGTAACATTATTATTGTAAACAAAGATGTAAATAAATTTACAGTTGTTCAAATAATAATTTGTAAAAAAACAATTAAAGATGAATAAAAATCCTTTTTTGATCAGTTAATTCTCTTTTATTTCTCTTCGATTGTTTATTTAATTATTTGAGTTTCTTAAATTAAAATAACTGGAAGTAAATCCAATTATTCTGACTTAGAAAAAATAAATAATTAGTAAACATTGTGGTCTTGCCATTTAGCATGAATCAATAATAAACTCGGCGCTCCAATTAACCATATCCATGCACAGTCAATCACAACAAATGCCTAAGTACCCTTTCCTTTTACTGATTAAATCAAACACTGCAAGTTCTTAATTCCACTGCCTCAGCTCATATCTCAGAGTAATCTGAAAAGAAATGTAGAATTAATTCTTTCTGAGAATGCGTGCACAAAACCCTGATTCTTGATTTAATTTTCACAGAAGCGCCTGCCTGATCAAACCTGAGCCCACTCAACCAAACCCTAGCAATCTGCTTGAACTGTTCCAGAGTCCATTAAAAACCCTAATTTGGATAGATTGATAAGAAAAAGTCTGTTTGACTGATTCTTACGCCAATCTGAAAAAAGTCAGGAAAACCCGAAGCTGTGTTTTCTTGTGGAAAAAGGGAGGGCAAATTTTGGGGTACAACAGTTGCCCATGTTCAATCTTCTTGGACTTGAAGAGTTAGATTGGCAAGTTTGCCTTTCGCGACTCGAGGGTAAAAGGAGATTGGACACTAGAGTGCCCAAAAATTTGCACTCGGTGATGTGACGGTAGAGGGAATGGGCTTAAAGATGCCATTTTGTGATGGGCTTAGAGATGCCATCTAGGGATGTGACAGAGTCTTGTCGGGGGATGGGCTTAGAGATGCCATCTGGAAATTGCTGGTAGGAGGATGGGCTTAAAGATGCCATCTGGAAATGTTTGTTGAACTGTATGTCATTGGTGAGTGGACGAGTATCAGAAATGTATCCATGTTTTGGAACATCTCTGATCTGGGGTTCTGAACAAGCGATAGATTGACATCCATGTTTGGAGAATCTGTAAACTGTTTTCAGGAGTTGGAGTTGAATAAGCAATAGAGCAGCATCCGTTGTTGGGAAGCGTCCGTAAACTGTTTTCATAAGTTGCATCTGAACAAGCGATAAGTTAACATCCGTTACTGGAGAACCCGTGAACTGTTTTCAGAAGTCTTGACGAGAAGAATCTGAATAAGCGATAGGTTAACATCCGTTACTGGAGAACCCGTGAACTGTTTTCAGAAGTCTTAAGTCTGAACAAGCGATAGATTAACATCCGTTACTGGAGAATCCGTAAACTGTTTTCAGAAGTTGAGAAGAATCTGAATAAGCGATAGATTAACATCCGTTACTGGAGAACCCGTGAACTGTTTTCAGAAGTCTTGAGTCTGAACAAGCGATAGATTAACATCCGTTACTGGAGAATACGTAAACTGTTTTCAGAAGTTGAGAAGAATCTGAATAAGCGATAGGTTAACATCCGTTACTGGAGAACCCGTGAACTGTCTTCAGAAGTCTTGAGATTGAAGCTTACTAATCTTTATCCTGAAAAAGGGTAAGATATTAGCTGAAACACAAAGTCATGTTGCATGAAATGTATGATGCAATGTATGTTATATCAATGTTTATGATATGAATGTGATGAATGCGTATGTAAGCTGATGAGCTGTCTTGCTGAGGATAGATGAATTCTGGATAATGATATCTTTGACTTCTGCCGATGAAAGTGAGTTCTTGACTGCTGCAGGGGAGGGCAAGAATCTTTTGATCGTTGAAGATGAGAAGTCCTGGGACCGCTGTTGGGGAATTAGGAGCTTGGGTTGTATGCCAATCTACTGGGGATTCCTGTCTTGAGGGGATCTTCACTGGAGCATATTCGAATATTCTATGAAGAACTGAGAATGAGAGTCTTCATTCTGCTTGGGGATTGATAGTTGGAAGCTTTGACAGTTGGAAGTTTTAGCTCCGCTGGGGATTTTGAAACTTGACCCTGAGGGGAATTAGATTCTGTAAGGCTCTCTGGATGGGGAAATCAGCTTTGAGAAAGCTCTTGTTCTGCTGAGGATCCTGAAGTTAAACTTTGTTTAGGGAATTGAGAACTCAGGTTATATGCCACTTTGAGAATGAGAAACTTCATTCTGTCGGGAATATCAGGAATTCAGGTTGTATGCCACTTTGAGAATGAGAATCTTCATTCTATCGGGAATATCAGGAATTCAGGTTGTATGCCACTTTGAGAATGAGAATCTTCATTCTGTCGGGAATATCAGGAATTCAGGTTGTATGCCACTTTGAGAATGAGAATCTTCATTCTGTCGGGAATATCAGGAATTCAGGTTGTATGCCACTTTGAGAATGAGAATCTTCATTCTGTCGGGAATATCAGGAATTCAAGTTGTATGCCACTTTGAGAATGAGAATATTCATTCTGTCGGGAATATCAGGAATTCAGGTTGTATGCCACTTTGAGAATGAGAATCTTCATTCTATCGGGAATATCAGGAATTCAGGTTGTATGCCACTTTTAGAATGAGAATCTTCATTCTGTCGGGAATATCAGGAATTCAGGTTGTATGCCACTTTGAGAATGAGAATCTTCATTCTGTCGGGAATATCAGGAATTCAGGTTGTATGCCACGTTGAGAATGAGAATCTTCATTCTGTCGGGAATATCAGGAATTCAAGTTGTATGCCACTTTGAGAATGAGAATCTTCATTCTGTCGGGAATATCAGGAATTCAGGTTGTATGCCACTTTGAGAATGAGAATCTTCATTCTGTCGGGAATATCAGGAATTCAAGTTGTATGCCACTTTGAGAATGAGAATCTTCATTCTGTCGGGAATATCAGGAATTCAAGTTGTATGCCACTTTGAGAATGAGAATCTTCATTCTGTCGGGAATATCAGGAATTCAGGTTGTATGCCACTTTGAGAATGAGAATCTTCATTCTGTCGGGAATATCAGGAATTCAGGTTGTATGCCACTTTGAGAATGAGAATCTTCATTCTGTTGGGAGCCAGAAATTGGTAGTGTACCAATCTTCTGAGGTGATGAGAATCTTCATGCTGTTAACAGTCAGAAACTAGGAGTATACCAATCTTCTGAGGTGATGAGAATCTTCATGCTGTTAACGGTCAAAAACTGGGAGTATACCAATATTCTGAGGTGATGAGAATCTTCATGCTGTTAACGGTCAGAAACTGGGAATATACCAATCTTCTAAGGTTTTAAGGATGGGAGTCTTCATTCTTGAGAGAAACAAATTTTTAGGAGCTTCAGTTGTCCGTTATTCTGTCGGTGGTTGTAACTTCCAGCAGGTGATGAAGGAATTGTTGAAGACCTTGGTTTTTACATTCGAATTCCCCAAGTGATGATTAAGGAGACTTGCCCCAAGTTAACTCTACAAGTTGAGAGATTTTGTTGAAATCTTGACTGGACTACCCCAGGTTAACTGAACTATTGAAAGATCTGTTGAAACCTTGACTAGACTGCCCCAGGTTAACTGGATAGTGACATGTGATGCCCCTTGTTAATAGGAGTTTCGTTAATGGAAGTGTCATCCTCTTTGAAGTGATTTTGTTCACTGAGAGAGCTTTCGTTCATCGGATATTCGTTGTGTGAATTTCTCCGCTGTCAAACAAAAAGCCAAATGCAAACAGTGATATTCAAGCAATGCAAAGTTTATGTCTGTCTCAAAGTTTTGAAAAATGCGTTTTTTAGCAGAAAACTTTTCATAAGACAAAATCAACACAAGATTTAGAGCAAAGCCTTACAGGAGTCAGGATACCTTTTTGTAACAGTATGCTTTCGAACTAACCCATGCTTCAATTAGGACTTTTGAAGGGTTGTATCGTGGCCTGGTTCACGGTTTAAGAAACAAAGGATAAAGGCTCAAAGTATATTTGTACCCACCCGCTCTTCGTGATGTCCTTCAATCCTAAGCTCAGTTAATTGTGCGTCGAACTCCATTCGAATTTGGAACGACTTTTTGGGTGATGGTTCACCAGTTGAATTTGGAGGGCAATCATCCTCTCCTTTTTTCTTTTGCAACATTTTTTCATGTTGTTGAGGATTTGTAATGACCTATTTCTTTTGATTTGTTATCCCTAACTTTTGCCTGACTGTTCCTGTTTTCGAGATTACAGTCAGCGGGATGCCCCAGGTTTCTTAAGCCTCCTTTATAGGTTTTGGCTCAGTGGGCTTTTTCTTTTTTGAGAGATAATGACTGCCTATGAGATAGGGAACCATCACTGTCTTTTGATTCCAAAGGAATGCTTTTTTTTTGTTGATGTTGTTCGTGGTATTACGAACTGAGAGTTTGCGACTTCAATGCACACCCTTTTGAATTAACTGAGAGACTACCCTGCCCCAGGTTTATATCAAAGGTTTCGATTTGTTTAGAACAGAAAACTCCTACTTCTTTGGCTCGAAGGGGTTGACTAGGGATTATCTTCCTTATAACTCTAGTGTTTGGGAATTGAAAGAAATGCCTGTACATCATCAGCAAGGTCTGTTCAAAAGCATACTGTATGAGATTACGGTATTGTTTCGTCATCCTCCCTCTAAAGGCTTGCAGCTTTTTATCAAGAGTTAAATATCATAAAGAAAGCATAAGAGTAGTGAAAACGAATGGATGAATTCAAGACAAACATATGCAATGCATTAATGAAAACAGAGTTTTGACATCAACAGTTAATTGTTTGAAAACAAAAGAAATTACAACTTGAAAATTCAAATGGAACAAAAGTCTCCCAGTTTGAGCTTTGTCATTTCAAGTGGAGAACCCTTGGTAGAAGAATTCAGTCTGGCCATCTTGTGTGAACTCCAGCATCCCTTCGTCGATCAGATTTTGGATTTTGTACTTCAATGCCCAACAATCGTTTGTATCATGTCCAGGACTATCAGAATGATATGCACACCTGGCATCTGGATTGTAGCTGGGAGAAAAAGTTTTGGGGTTCGGATGAGGGTTTATCACCGAAATCAGATTCATCTTCAACATGTGCTGCAATGCTTGTGACAATGGCATGTTGATTTAGGTGAATTGCCTTTGAAGTATTTCCCCCTTTGGATGATTATCCGGTTGGTGTTGACGAGGCCGTTGTTGGGCTCGTGATGTGGAAGCAAAGTGAGAAGGTCTTCTCTCTTTTAAACCGGTTTCTTGTCTCATGGGAAGATGAGCAAGGCCTTGATTTCCAATCCTGAGTGTTTTCCCCATACGGTTGTGACCGTCTTGACGAAATTGATTGATAATGGTTCCCAGCTCCTCTTGTCTTCGGGCTAGGCCTTGGATAAGAGCCATCTGCCCTAGCATCTGGGTTCTCATTGCTTCAACCCCAGTTCGCAGTTGTTCCAACTGTTGGTCCTTATTGTCTTCCGAATTTCTCTCGGCCAGGTCCCTTGCGAGGAGTACTTTCAACTCTTCCTGCCCCCTGGATAGGTTCAGGAACATCTCTTGAAGTTGAGCATTTTGATCCTAGATATCCTTGACAGTCCTCTCTAGAGCCATCTCTAATGAAATAAACAGTAGGAGAGTAAGGAAACCTGAAAAGGAAAAAAATTGTCATGATGCAATGCATGATATGTGAATGCATGTTTTCAAGGATCTCTTGGGGTAAACACAAGAGAATGTTAGAGGTTGAACTTTGATCTTTGATTGGAGAACTTTGCACCGGTGGATGTCTTTCCACGAGAATCAAGATCACCATGTCAAGTGGGTCATAGCCCCTGATTCAAGTTGCTGCACTTGATCTTTGATGGCATTTGTTTAGAGGAGAAAACCTCTTGCCTTTTGGTAGACGTCTGGTTCAATGTAACCCTGCATCAAAAGAACCCTCGATATCCTTGAAATGGTTATTGAAAATGCTATGGTATGATGTCATGATGTTATGTACATGTATGCAAAAGCAAGTGAGTGTATATACAGACAATCATATTCACACAAATCAAACAAGTCCTTAGGTTTAGGTTTGCATGGGATTTGTAGGTAAGTACCCTCTTGAAGTTAGTTGGCTCATCCTGTCCTAAAATAGAAACCGGGTTCTAAGGAGCTCAATATCACTGGATTGTTTTCTGTGTTCATTGTTTTGATTTAGCCACTTAACTGGCGACCAAAATATTCCAAGAAAACAACCCTCCTTGAGTGTAGTATCGAGTATCTACCAACTTCGGACTGCACCAAAGTCGGTCATCTCACTACCCCTAAAAAGGCTAAGATGGTCAATTAAGGTTCTAAGAGTTTGTTAGTGCTTCACGACATCACTCAGCGGCCCCGTACTCTCCTTGATTGAACTCAAGGGTTATCGGTACTCACAAATATGTCGCACTAACATAGCTTACTGCTTTAACCGTGTCGGTATACCCCGCACAATTCCCTCACAGTTTTATTGCTATTTACCTAAAAAGGTGCCCCCAAATCCGGGTGTAGGATTTACAACAAACCCAAACAAGGACCCAAAAAGTAAAGCAATCAAAGCAATCAAAGCAAGTATGTAAAGGTGATCTAAACCCTAAGGTAACCCCACTTTTAAGTTTGTCCCCAGCAGAGTCACCAGTTCTGGTGATACGGTGGGAGAACTGACTTGAGGTTTTGCGTTTGTATTCGCACTTGTTCGGTTTAGCAAGAGTCGCCACCGACTTTTTATTTTATCCTACAGAAAGGTTAAAAAAGCACAGGAAAAACCTTTTGAGATGTTTCGTGGGTTCGGGGGGTAGATTATGAAAAGGGAAGGTATTAGCACCCTTTTCATCCATGGTTATCCATGGGCTCTTAGTTACTTGTTTTAGATCACTTGCCTTTGATTTTCAATTGCTTGAAATGGTGGTGTGTGTGTGTGTGTTTTTGAAAATGTTTTGAAAAAGATGCCATGTCTAGGCAACCGTTGTAACAATTCTTTACTCGAATGTTTTACAAAGGTGTGTGTCTTTTCGAAAAGATGTTTCAAATGTTTTTGGAAATTGTTTTGAAAGTGTTTGTGGAGTGGGTTTTGAAAAATGGGCAAGTGTGTTTTGCAAGTTTGATCAAGTAACTAAGAGTCGTCTACCCCTAAATTTACTCAAATATTTTTCTCATGTTTTAACCTTTTTAACAGTATCGTTCCACCATTGTATTTGGTGGACGATCTTGTGTTAGGATGTTAACGGGACAGGCGCGGGTCATCGTATGGACCATGAATGCAATGGTGCCAAGTGTCTTTGGCAATTTGCTTGAAGGGACTATGATCATTTCGTTTAGGCAACTTTCGAAAGCGTCATCGAGGGACTATGATCATTTTGATTTGCTTTGTTTTGCCAAAGAAACTTGACATGCAAGCATGGCCCATTTTGGAAGGCAACAAGCGGGATTACCCTAGGGGTGCAACTGTGAATGGTGTATTGATTGTCATGCATTTGTCTTGTGTTAGGTTATCTAGCGTTTGATTTTATTTACATACAAACCCTAGATCTATCATGGCATAATTCGAAAGCGATAAATTGCGGGAATTTAAAGTCCTAAACTATTACAAATGAGTATCCGGGAATGGGGGTACAAATATTTACAAATGGGGATGAGACTTTAATAGGAGAGTAGTGTCCAAATATTTACAACCAAATCGAATCAATCGCAATGTAAAATGTAGCAATGTATAAGAATCAAAGGGAAATAAAATGTATATTGTAAATGTGTATGTGATTTATTTACAAGTGGGAAAAGTATGTTAACTTAATGTAAATTTAAGCATTTTATTAAGTATTGTGATTTATTATTTTTATGTATTAATGTTAATGTATTTTAGTTAGTATTTTTATGTACAAGGTTTTAATTAAAGAAATGTTTTTTTAAGTTAATGAAAGTTAATGCTATTTTTTGTATTTTTGTTTATATACAAAAGTTTTATTTAACTTAAAAATAAAATATTACTATGTATTTTTAATTATACTAAAGTATTTTAAGAAGAATTTATATAAAAAGAGTTTAACATATTATTTTATTTACAAAAAAAATCAAATTATGTTATAAAAAGAAAATAAAAGAGCATTAGTATAAAAAAGGTAAATGGGCTTGAAGGGGGGTTAGCTGGGCCCAATAAAAAACGTAGACAGAGTTAAGAACAAGGGGGTATGCCAAATCTGAAATGGGCTTAAGGCTATCTGGATGGGGCAAGGCCCATGTGCTCGTTTCACAAGTTTGTTTAGGGTTTCCTTGATTTTGTGTCATTTTGGATTAGGGTTAGGCAATACAGAGGCGCCGTTCACTTCGTTTTTGCTTCGTCACTCTTCACTTTCTCAAACCAAGGCCGTTGATCCCCCTCCAACCTTAGGCTACCAAGCGCCGCTTCCGTCTTCCTCTCCTCACAGTCGTTCAGTTAATGACGGAAAGAAAGGTAACGAATTTTGGACGCTTTAGGGTTTTTAGATTTCTATCCTTGCATGTCATTATTTGTTCTGATTTTTATGTATTGTTGTTCACATGAGGTGTGAAAGGAGGGAGAAGAAATACTACCTTTGTTGGAGACGGAGGAGGACGGTGGCGTCCTAAGGTGGCCGGAGGCGAGGGGAGATGATGCGCTGGCTTTTGCTATGTGGCTTTCCCCGGTACTCGTATTTGCTTTTGTGTTGTTTTATGATGATAGCTCTGAAAACCCTAGCACAACTTTCTTTTCCTCTTCTCTTTTGCTTGGTTCTGTATGCTTGCTTGATGGCCCTCTGATATGCTTGATATGCTGATTTTGAGTATTGCCTTGATGATGTTTATGAGTATTGTTGAACCCTATGATGAAATTATTCTGAGGGTGTTATTTGGATATGTTGGATACTTTGTCTATTTTGCTTCTGAATCTGGGAAATATTGATGTTGTTGGTTGGCTATTATGACAGGTTTGTATGGTTAGGCTATGGCTTTTGTTTGTTATGGATTAAGGCTTATGCAGGTTTAGGCTTGAACAAGTTTAGGCTTGGACAAGTTGTTTTTGGTATGGCTTTGATGCAGGTTAGGCTTGAAGCTTGATGTGCTTCTGGTTTGTGCTTGGACAGGTTTAGGCTTGGACAGGTTTACAAGCTTCAGGTTTAATGCAGGTTTAGGCTTCTGTTTGAGGCTAGCTGCTTGTATTGATGAAACAGGTCTTGGCTTAAGGCTTGTGCTTATGACTCAAGCAGGTTAAGGCTTTAGTTTGTAGTGAGCTTGGTGTTGAAACAGGTTTTGAAGTGTTTGAAGCTTATGGAGGCAGACTGTTTGCTCTATATCAGTTTGTGGCTTTTTTGCTTTGTGTTATTTTATGCCTCCCCTTGAAACTGTTATGGTATATTGTTTATATCTTAAGCCTAAGCCTCAAGCCTGTAAGCTACTTCCCTCTCTCTTCTCTCTCTTTACAGATTAAAAGCATATTATATTGCTTACTGTACTTTTTCTCTGAAAAGGTAACTTGGCTGGAAAGTGATGTATCTTGAACATTGCTTGCATTAGTTGTTTTCCTCTGCATAATTCCTGCTTTCCTGCATATTGTTGACAGCTTTTTGTACTTGTTGATAGCTTGATATCTTTCTATATCTCTCGGACAGCTTTTGACAGCTTTGGCTTAGTTTTAAATTGTGACTTTGTAGTTTGTTTTCCCATGTACATCAGTTTGCCTTTTGGACTTTGTACTTGGTTTGGAATTTGGAATTTATGCAGTATGTTTGCCAATTTGAATTTGTGCAATTGTAACTTTGTGCATTTCATACTTTTTTTTGCAAGCATATTTCTATCCCTCTTTGTGAACCAAGAGTAATCTTGTGATTTGCAGAGAGGGCAAACAAACTGATTCCGGCCAGTTACTTTTAATGATGAGCCTTAAAATTTAATTGTCTGCTTTTTTTATCTGCGTTTGACTTTTTCCCTTTTTTTGTGTTTTTGCAGATAAAGTCAATTGAGCAAAGGAGCATTAGTAGAAGATGAAGATTTAGAAAAATAGGATGCAATTTCATTTCATTTCAATTATTTGTAACATTATTATTGTAAACAAAGATGTAAATAAATTTACAGTTGTTCAAATAATAATTTGTAACAAAACAATTAAAGATGAATAAAAATCCTTTTTTGATCAGTTAATTCTCTTTTATTTCTCTTCGATTGTTTATTTAATTATTTGAGTTTCTTAAATTAAAATAACTGGAAGTAAATCCAATTATTCTGACTTAGAAAAAATAAATAATTAATAAACACTGTGGTCTTGCCATTTAGCATGAATCAATAATAAACTCGGCGCTCCAATTAACCATAGCCATGCACAGTCAATCACAACAAATGCCCAAGTACCCTTTCCTTTTACTGATTAAATCAAACACTGCAAGTTCTTAATTCCACAGCCTCAGCTCATATCTCAGAGTAATCTGAAAAGAAATGTAGAATTAATTCTTTCTGAGAATGCACGCACAAAACTCTGATTCTTGATTTAATTTTCACAGAAGCGCCTGCCTGATCAAACCTGAGCCCACTCAACCAAACCCTAGCAATCTGCTTGAACTGTTCCAGAGTCCATTAAAAACCCTAATTTGGATAGATTGATAAGAAAAAGTCTGTTTGACTGATTCTTACGCCAATCTGAAAAAAGTCAGGAAAACCCGAAGCTGTATTTTCTTGTGGAAAAAGGGAGGGCAAATTTTGGGGTACAACACCTTGCCTATAAATAGGACACCATTGTCCATCACAAGACATGGAGAAACATCCATAAAAATTGCTAGAAGAGGAATAGAAAACTCTAGCAAAGGCAACCTTGTGAAACTCTGCCAAAATCCCCAGTGTTTCATAACTTTGAACTTCCTACCTCCAAACTTCATTGATATTCATTTTGTTTCCTGACTAGAGAACGCCCATACAGTTTCTGACCATACATACATACACCTTCTCCATCCACCCATTCTAAAAAGAAGCTGTCCAGAACACCATCAAAGCTAAAGCTAGCTCCAACTCACAGATTTTTTTCCAACAGCAAGGTAAGCACCTGCTGACTCTCATCACGCTGCTGAGCATTATCAGCTTTGCATGCTCAATAAACACAATGTAGATATCATGTTGCTGCTGTATGCGTTCTGAGGATTTTCATGCCTCTGAATGCTTAAGTAGGAAGTGAATCAATGTAGAACCTGCCTGTGACCTTCTTGGTTCTGTCTTCTGAAACTCTTTGACACCTGCTGAGACTGTCCTAGGCATGGCTTCTGTTTTGTGGAAAAATAATAAAACTGCAGATGTTCTGGCTAGCACAGGGGGAAATCAAGCTCTGACTTTGACGTCAACACTTCTGAGGCATGTTTTGCTGCCAATAATATCAGAACTTCTGAAAATTATGGTGTTTCCAGCAGGGTCAGAACTTATGACTTCCCCACTAACAAAATTTTATCTTGCAGCGTATGGGGGTCAGAACTTCTGACCTTCCCACTAACAGGTTTCTGTTTTGCAGGGCACCAGAGTCAGAAATTCTGACTCATACAGTTTCACTAACAGGTTGATAATCTTGCAGCAGGCCTGGGTCAGAACTTCTGACTTCCTCTCAGCAGCGCGCTAGCCCTCTCTCTCTTTCTCTTTTTCTTCCCCTTGTTATTTTCTTTTCTTATCTATTTTTCTCGTTGAACCACACCCATGTACAAATGTGTATCCCCCATCCCCTAAATATTGTAATAGCGTAGAATTTTACATTTCCGCATTTTATTGCTTTCAAATTTAAATGCTAGTAATTAGGATATGTATGGCAAGAAAAAATCAATGAAATAGAAAATCCTAATTCAAGATAAAATCATGCATGCAATAAAACACACTTGCACACAAACACCCTTAAGGTATCTCCACTTGGTTGCCTAAACAGATGGCCATGGTATGCATTCTAGGTATCTTGGCAAAACAAAAACAAAACAAAAGATCATAGTCCCTCGATGACGCTATCTTGGTTGCCTAAACAAAATGATCAAGTCCCTCAAAATTTGCTAAAGATACTTAACATAATTGCTATCATGGTCTGTACGATGACCCACGCCTGTCCCGTTTAACATCCTAATACAAGGTTATTCACCAAATACAATGGTGAAACAACACTGTCAAAAGGGTTAAAAACATATAGGAAATATCTTTGAGTAAAATAGGGTAGATAACTCTTAGTTACTTGATCAAGCTTGCAAAACATCCTTGATATTTTCAAAACATATTTCACAACACAATTTCAAAACATTTCCCAAAATCAAACTTTCAAACATTGAAATCTTTTCAAAAGACAAAAACACCTTTGTATACATTCAAACAAGAATCATTACAAAGGTTGCCACAACGATGGCCTCTTTTCAAAATATCTTTCAAAACCACACACAAAGCACCATTTCAAACAATTGAAAAGCAAAAGAAAGTGATCTAAACAAGTAACTAAGAGCCCATGGATAAACCATGGATGAAAAGGGTGCTTGCACCTTCCCTTTTCATAATCTACTCCCCGAACCCAAGAAAACATCTCAAAGGGCTTTCCTGTGCTTTTTGACCTTTCCTTAGGATAGAATAAAAAGTCGGTGGCGACTCTTGCTAAACCGAAACATTTGCGAACACAAAACGCAAAATCCCAAGTCAGTTCTCCCACCGTATCACAATGTGGAAATAAATACTTTTTACCTTGTTTGTTTTCATAACTGAGGGGATACTTATGTGTGCTTATTGAGGATATTCATTTTCCTTAAACAAATCTTAGTTGTGTATTCAATGAGTATCAATACTCTAGACACTATCATTAGTGATTCGCGTGAAACCTAACAAACATCCATTATAAAAGCATTGTGAATATTAAAAATTGTTAATGAAACATATAACATGAAAACTTTAAAGCGTAAAAATCTTGGTAAAGTTTTCTATGATGGATTGCAAGAGCAGAAAATAAATTGAGTTTAATGTTTATATTCTACAATAATCATATAACTGTATAGTTATTTTATTTAACTAACATTTTTTTGTTTTATATGAGAAACAAATAAATGCAAAAGCAATCTAGAATATATTGCACCCAACATTTTCTCTTCCCCGAGATTTCAATTAATAGAGGATCCATCATTTGTTCTTCCTGACAATGATGACGATGAACCAGATTCAAAATTTGTTATATACTTTTACTTTAATATTTTGTGTAAACAGTATAATATTCTGAGTAAATAATAAATTTATTAATTTATGTAGTTTGTAACGAATTTAAAAAAAAAACAAAATTTATCTTACCCCTTGGTTTTATGCTTAAACGGAGAGGTGTTAGTACCGTGTTTTTAGGATTGGTATAATTTTCTAAAACATGATTTGAAGCATAATGTTATAGAAGATGTTCTAACATGCTGGTCAGATTCATTTGAAGGCAGATGTTCTGGTAGATATTGTAACATCATGTATCAGAACATCAATATATGTTGTCTTACTCTTGACAAGAGTTAAATTGATTTTGTGAGATTCCTTTTGGTTTTATCTCACTGATTTTTTCGCAGGTCAAGAATACTGATAGTGGATTTTGAGATAATTAGGTTTTGAGATAATTTAGGAAACCTTGTGTTTTGTTCGAAATTTAAGGAGATCTTTCTGCAAAAATTGGTTCATCCCTCAACTTATGCAACAAGGAATATCTGGGCAAAGATTCAAGGCTCATGAACTACTGAGGAGTATTTAAAGAAATTACCTAGACCTAAATTCATTAAGAACTTTGTAAAAATAAGGGGAAACCTACTTTTATTAGTATTAGGGTTTAAGGGTTCTTCAAGGAAGTTTATGTTTTTGTACGTCCTCATGTATCTTTTGATGTATTTGATTTGACTGATTATTACTTGTTTATCAAGTTATTGTTCTCCTATAAGCTTTTAAGCAAAGAGTTGAGTATTGTTATTAGTGGAGCTTTTAAGAAAACTAAGTTTTTTTGTATTGGCAGTGTAGTCTTCTTTTTGGTTTCTTTATACATTCTCTGGGTTTGGGATTGTTTGATATCATCACGGTGATTGAGAGTGAGATGATGATTTCTCATATCTAGGAAGTTCCTAGGCAGAATTTCCACTGGGTATGGATTAAGTTATAAGTTGTAAATTGGGATTGTTTAGTCTTAGAATGAATGATAATGAGAGTCTAAGGATGGATGACAATGAGACAATTCAAGACTTTCATATGAAGGTTCTTGAAATTTTTAATACATCAAATTCCTTGGGAGAAAAGATGTCAGAAGAAAAGCTGGTTAGAAATATTCTTTGGTCTTTACATATGAAACTTGATATGAAGGTGACAACTTTTGAAGAGGCTGGAGACAATAGAATCATGAAAATGAATTAATTTATTGGATCTCTTTGGACATTTGAATTGAAAATGAGTGAAATGTTTGAGAAGAAAACGAGAGTATTGCCAGTATTCATGACTCTGATGAAGGGCTGTCAAAAGGCATTATGCTTCTTGAGAGAAAGTTCAATCATCTATTGGACAAGATGAGGTCAAGACCACATGTTAAGAATATTCCTTATGACATCAGAAATGGTAGTAATGTTAGAAGTGCAAAAACTACAAATAATATAGCCCTAATTGGGAGGTATTAATTTGATGAGGATTCCCTTGTTGAAGATTTTACTTATGAAGAATTAGTAGTGTCCTATAAAGAGCTCTATGTGAAAAGTGAAGAAGTGGTAAGATAAATAAAGCACATAAGAAGACCATAACTCAACTTCAGGAGGAAAAAGAACAACTTCTAACCATAAACTCTGAACTTGAGGAAAAGGTAACCTTGTTAACCTCTAAACTTTATAACATCATCAGTGGGTCTAGTGCACTTGATAAAGTTATTCAAATAGGAGAAGGAGAAAAGAAATTCACTAGTATAGGCTTTACCTACCAGTCCTTGAATAATAAAGGAAAAACCTCTAGGACAAACATGATGTTTGTAATAAAGAGGATATAATAGCAATGTCAGAAAAAATGTTCCAACATCATGCCTAGGGACAAAGAACTTGGAACAAAGCTAATTTTCATCCTTGGAGATGTCACTTTTGTGTAAAGTATGGTCATATAAAGCCCTTTTGTTTCATGTTATATGGTTATCCAAGATATTCTTCCCAACCCAGATATAATTATGTAAAGAGGAGAATCAGGAAAAGAAAGAATAAGAAGGAGGATTCCACTAATCATGCTACCCGTGCTTCTACTATTAGAGTATCTGAAGATATCTCATGTTTTTTTTGTGTGCAACATACAATGATGTGAAAATCAAGATAAACAAACAGAATTGTAGGGACATAAGTATCTCTAGGTTCAAAGAGAATTAAAGAAAATTGACTAAAATGAATTACGAACATCAAAAGTCAAAAGAGTTCAATGTCCCACTAAATGTCTTGACAACATTCTGTGAACACAATGATATCCAGAATCAACGGTAAAATTTTTTAAACTGTCTCTTAGGTTTAGGCTGATATAAGGGATGTTGTTTTCACCAATTAATGATGCATGCTTATTTAGGAAAATCATTGTATCCCTTATATAACTCTCTTCTACATGCTAGTTGTTATCTCACAGTAAAAGAAAAGGTTTCAACATCTCAAGTTCAATTAACTCTCAAAATGACAAGTTTTTATTGCTCTAGTTCTGGAGAGGAATTCCTGAAATCCCTCCATGTTGTTCCACTCACAATTATCCCTCCTGCTACTACTCCGTGGACCATTATTCATACAGTCGCCTCAACCAAGAAAAGAACCAATACTACTGCAATGAGAGTTCTAATAACTCCATTGAAAGGTAAGTCTTCTTCATCTGTAACAATCCCTGAACAAACAAGGAAATATGAGTCCACTGATAGGTTGTTGAAAACCTCTGATGTTGAAGCTAATGTTAAAACCTCTATCAAACAGGGTGCTGAAGAAAACCCTAGTACTACTACTACTAGGCCAAGTGATCATAGCATTCATAGACTTGTCTCAACTGTCTTGGGAATTAACCCTAATATTGTCCCAAATGTTGTGACGTCCTTCGCATAACATGGAGGTTTCACTCAAAAACCTAACATAACAAGTGACACCGAGTTATTAGAACATACTCAGGATGAAAGGATGCATATAGATACTAATGAAAATCAATCCATGGAAGGAGTAAAAACTTATGGTGATCAAGAAGATATTGCACTAGGAAAAGATCATAATCCTGATGTGATCATTATTGATGATCTGGATTCTAATGACACACCAATTGTTAGGAGAATAACTCATGGGATAGATAAGAGATTGAAGAATAGAAGAGGAAAAACTGTTGACACATCTACCAATAAGAGTCACTTTGTTGATCCTAATAAGAGATGGAGTAAGGTAGAAAATTCTGTTGGGCAAGAAAAATCCTTGAAAAGAAAATAAGCAGTATCTAGTGACTCTGAATATGTGGAATATGTTTGAGCTAATGTTCAAGACATCGCTTATTTTGATAGAAAGATTTCTGCAGGAAAGGAATATTCCCCTCAACATACCTGAAGTGCCAATTGATAATATCTCCTTCCACTTTGCTGCATATGTAGAAAAATTGAAGTTTGTGTGTCAGAGGAGGCTAGCTTTAGAGAAAGAATTGGGTAGAGATGCTCTTAAATATAAAGAAGTTATGAGACTCATTGAGGAAGCAGGTTTAATGAAAATTGTAGCATGACCGGGAGAGTGCTATGAGACACTTGTAAGGGAGTTCATAGTAAACATTCCTAGAGGCAGTGACAATATAAGTAGCAGAGAGTACAAAAAAGTGTTTGTTAGAGGAAACTGTGTGGAATTATCACCTAAGATTATCAACATGTATGTGGGAATAAATGAAAGTGAGCTGAAGAAGTGGAGGTTACTGATGATACTATGTGCAGAGATATTACGGCAAAAAGAATAACTTATTGGCTGAGGAAAATAAGCTCTGTGTAAGTAATATGAATGTTAAATATGATGTGTTGAATAGAGTAGGAGTCGTCATCTGGGTTCCTACAAATCACACCTCCTCAATAAATCCAGAATGAGGTAGTTCATTTATATAGTTAGAACAAAACCCAAATTTGATTTTGGTAACTATGTATTTGAGAAACCCATCAAGCATGCACACTCCTATGTTGTGAAAATGCCAATTGCATTTCCCAGCATCATTTGTGGCATAATTCTGAACCAATATTATGGGATCTTAAACAAATCAAATGAGGTAAGCAAGAGAGAGTCTCCTCTATCCTTGCACATTATTTGTTTATTTATTTATTCATATTATCATTGTTATCATATTATTTCACTATGGGTGGGATTTAAATTCATATATGTATCAAACCTTAGAAGAAGGATTGTCTATTGGCCAAGGGTGTTTAACATCCCTATGAGTTTAACATCCCTAGAGTTGCTCGAGTTCCAAGGAATATATTTTATAGGGCTAGAATCTCTAGGTGGTAGAACTTCGGGATTTGGCCAATGACTCTTTGTATAACCCTAAAACAAAACCTCATGATCAGACCTCCTACGACTTAAGAGACATAAGTCTTGGTCTACAAATAGGCTGTGCTTAAGGGAGACCCTTGTTCCTTTCCCTCTAGTATTATCCATGATACCCTTAAGGAAGCCACCCTTATTGGGAGGGTAGAATATCCGTAGGACAAAACTAGGTACCTACTGTGATCGGTGGATCTGGAACTGACTGTTTAAAGCTGGTTCGCGAAATGTCGCGGAAGTAAGAGTCGCCACCATCTTTTATTTTCTCCAAATGGAAAGGACAAAAGCACAGAAAAATTCCTTAAAGAGATTGCTCTCGATTCGGGAGGTAGATTATAGAAAGGGAAGGTGTTAGCACCCTTTCTATCCATGGTTATCCATGGGCTCTTAGATACTTGCTCACTTGTGTTTTCAAAAGTTTTGTTTGCTTTTCAACTATGGGTTTTTAAAAAGTTTCTTTGAAAATTTCAGTTCGACTCTTGTATCGGTCCTCAAGAGTGTTTGAAAAATTGCTTTCGAAAGCTTTTTGAAAAGGTGTCGGTGTGAAAAGTGTTTTTGATTTGTTTTTGAAATTAGAGCAAGTATCTAGAGTCGTCTACCTACCCTAAGGAATTCGTCTGTGTAAATGTCCTTTAAAGTAGTGCCATCCCACCATTGAGAGGTAGGTAGCACCACCGTTGGAGGTGTTCGGGTCAATTCGAAGTTCGGGACATGGTGATCACCAGAGCAATAGGAAGACACCTTATAAGCTACCCTCATGCCAGGTTCCCGGATCATGAGGACTTACTAAGACATCCTCTACTCGACGATCACCTTTCGAGGCGAGGCAACAGTGAGGCGTACCCTAGGGGTGGTGTGTGATTTGTGTGTCGTTTTCAGATATTTTTGTCTTGTTCATGTCATTTGTGATCTACGCATTGTTTTTATTTGGTCATTCATTCTTGCATGCAATTATTAACAGTTAAACAAAGATGCGGAAATATAAAGTTCCTAAACTATTACAGAGGCGCGGGTCCACATCGCCAAATTTAATCCAGGACCCGATTTGACAGAAAATAAAGAAGTAAAGTGCGAGAAATATAAATTTACACGGCTTTGGGAGAGTTACATAAATATTATAAGAAATAAAATAAAATGCGCGAATTGAATTAAAATTGAAAGCGAGGGCGTTGGACCCTTTGTTATGAAATTAAATTAGAATTATGAAATTGATTAAATTAAATAAAAGAAAGAAATTGTTTTTGAGGTTTTTGTATTTATGAAATTTTAATAAGAGAATTAAATGAAATTGAGAAATTAACCCTAATTCTAGTTTTTTTTTTATTTATTAAGAAAAACATGTTAAAATTAAACCTAAAATTAATCTAATTATTTACATGGTAATTTATTTACAAAGATAATATTTAATAATTAATTATGGTGAAAGAAAAGAAAAAGAATAAAAAATACTTAAAACCCTAATTCTACACTTTTTTAATTTATTAAGAAAAATATTTGAATTAAACCTAAATTTAAAAAGCTAAATTAAATTAATGAGATTTATTTACAAAAATATTAGTTAAAATATATTTTGAATTTTGTCTTTTCTGATTTTTATATTTTTTTATATTTTATGAAAATAAATTAATTGAAAGAATTATATTAAAACTAATTAAAATAAATAAACTAGAAAAAATATGAAAAAAGAATGAAAGGCAAACCATGGGGGGTTCTGTCCCCAGATTAGAGGTCAAGTTGTAGCAATTCTGGCCCAATAGCCTTTGGCCTGGTTGACTTTTCATGCCAGCGTGTGTTTGCATTGACTAACGCTTATGGTGTTCTTCAAATCCCCACCTTTAGATTGCCATCATGAGATGCGCGGCATGCCTGGATTGTGAGTTGCATGGTGGGCGCTGAAGCTTGAACTGCATAGGAGCGTGATTATAAAAATAACATGGAATAAGAAGGGGGACCTGGGATTCGAACCCAGGTCCCAGAGATTACCAATACACATGCCTGCCAACTGAGCCGTTCACGCACTTTGTTTATTATATGACCACTAAACAATATCAGTCAAAACATGAGTTAGTGGATAAATTTAGCGCGAAATTCAAATAGACCAACCACGCCTTGACACCTGATCTTCTTCTTCGTGGCTTATGTTTTTCCTGAAACAAAACAAACAAGATTGCGGGGGTTTTAAACCCCCACTATATACAGTGTGAAAAAATAGCGATTAGCTCGTCTGTAATCAGAAATTGGGCGCGACCCCATCATTGAATTTGCCTGAAGGTCCTGATTCTAATAGTCTGAGTCTCGTGTTCCAATTTTTCCATAGGAGTAAACCCCCAATTTTTCAGGTCTGAAACCCTAAGGTGCTTCAATGGTGATTCTTCATACAATGCGTGAAAACTCAATTAAATCATATGGTTAGTTTCAGAATCAATCAATTAGTATGAATCCACAAAAAAATGCAATGGAAATGCTTGAAAATTGAAATACGAATATGGATAAAATGTGAGAAATCTTGAGTTCCATATACCAATTCTGGGCGTTAGAGTTGATGATTTTTATTCAAACACCTTCCTTGATGTCTCAGCAAGGCAATAGAATGGTTATTTGCCTTTGAATCGCACTGGAATGTGGTTTTCAGTTTTGGACTTTTTTCACAAAAACTCAAACTTGGTTCTTCTTTTCTGGCGCAGCTTAGAGGTTATGAACACTAGGGTTTGCATGAGTATATATGTGTGAATGATTAGGGTTGAGTTTTTGGTCCAAAGAATCTTTGCAATGATGGAATCAATATTTGATTTTCATGCCATAATTTTTCAATCTTTTTTCATGCAAATTTGATACAAATCATGTTCAATTACCTTGATTCTTTCCAAATCTGATCATGCACGAAATATTGAGTGTATTTCATGCATAAAAAGATTTAAAAACTTAGGTTTGGTATTTTTCATATATTTTAATTAATTAAATGAATTATTAGCAATTAAAAATTCAAATAAATAAATAAAAATGATGAAAAACTTCCCTTTGGGCCAAATGGTCGTGCACATGTCTTGGATGATGAATCTTGGAAGAAAAAGAGGCCCATTAGCATTTTTAAGACATTTGAAGCAAAGTTGACTTTTCAAAATATCCAAAAATTTCCCAACTTCCACAAGGCATAACTTGCTCAATTTTTAAGCTTTGCTCATGTTCTTGGACATTTTGGAAAGGTCTTGAAGTCCTCTAACCAATGCTATTGGTCCCATGTCATTTGGATTTACCAATCTCAAGTTATGGCCTTTGACTTAAAGTCCCTTTTTGTTGACTTTTGAAAATGACCTATAATGTTGAAATTGATAACTTTTTTGTGAGAGCATTTCTTGGACTTGAAGTGTGAAGAGGAGTTGTAGGAAATGTCTTTCTCTTCAAAATGAGCTTTGGGTGGAATTTTTCTGATAATCCATGTGGAAGTTATGCCTTGGTCAAGTTACAGTTGACTTTTTCAACTGTCCAAATATGGAAACTTTTGCATCTTGAGACCTTTTGAGCCAAGCTTTGAGAATCATGATTAAGAATTGATCAAATTATGTTTGTGGCTTCAAAATGAGATGTTGACCAAAAATTTGAACTTTTGACTGTCAAATGACCATTTTGCCCCTACAGTTGACTGTGGTGCAATTAGGGTTTATGACTGTGCAATTTTGTGCTGTAAGTCTTGAAACTTGACATGAGGATGCTTGACCATGTCTATAGGCATGTGGGACTTGATTGGACCCTTGGAAACTTCATTCTCTTTGTCAGAACCAAAACCCTAGTTTTTGACTGTTAGGAGGCCCTTGAACTGTACAACCCTTGGGGAGTTTTTGAAGCTTGCTCTTTGCCAATTTTGAAGAATATGGGAGGGCAAATTTTGGGGTACAACACCTACCCACTAAGGATACCTTCCACAAATCCCACCACCTATTGCATCACCATGCATAAACATACATTTTACATTCCAAATATTGATCATTTTTTCATTTATTTACCTTATTCATAAGATTCCTAAGAAAAAATAATCAAAGGTTTTTGGTGATATCCTAAAGATGAATACCAACAAGAAACAAATCGTTTGAGTTAGTGTCATGGTTCTTGATATGAAGAAGATAAAATTTATTAGGGGAAAATCAATATAGAAAGCTATCAAGATTTTTGTTCGACTCTATAGGGATATCCTTCAATTGACCAAGATAAATGTGCAAGTGAAAGTCATCACTGCCCTCGCTCAATTCTACGACCCTCCGTTGAGATGTTTCACTTTCCAGAATTTTCAACTAGCCCCTACTTTGGAAGAATTTGATAGGATCTTGGATTTCTCTAGGATCAAAGATGAAGCTTACAAAGGAATTTGACAAACTATCATTGTAAAAAATTTGGCTAAGGAGATAGGGATACCTTTCACAAATCTGCTACTTAATTACAAGAAAGATGGGGAAGTTCAAGGTATTAAAAGATAGTACTTAGAATCTAAGGCTCTTTCTTTTAATGATAAGAAATAGTGGGAAGCTTGTGTGGACTATTTGGAGCTGCTAATTTTTGGTTTGGTGTTATTTCCAAATACTATCGAGTATATTGATTATGAGGCCATTAATGTATTTTGGGCCGTAAAAGTTTGAATGTGAATCCTACTACTACTTTACTTGTTGATGTTTTCTATACCCTACATACATGTTATGAAAAGGGGATGGGAGTAATAAATTTTTGTGTTCCTCTCTTATACTCTTGGTTCATTTCTCACATCTACAAAGAATGAATGGTCCCAAATGTTGAGGGCTCTTACGACTGATTTTGTTTTATGGTATGCTAGGAAGTTGAACATAGGTGATATTGTCATTAGTTATGGATAATTTCCAAAGGTTCCTCTGATTGGAACGAGGGGGTGCATTAACTATAACCCCACTTTGGCTTTACATCAACTTGGGTATCCTTTGGAAGATAAACCTTCTGACAAACAACTTCAATAATTGGTCCTTTATGATATGGGTAAGAATAACCCCGAGTTACTTGCGAAAATCATCCGAACTTGGGGTAAGGTTCACAAGAAAGATGCTGAATTTGGAAGGAAGAATGCGTTGGCAAGAGAGCCTTATACTCAATGGGTTTTGGAGAGGGTTCAAATCGTCAAAGTACCATTTGATAATGATCCTACACACATACCAGACATACCAGATCCTCTTATGATGTTTTTGGAGGAGATAGAAGAGCTAAAAAATTCCATTGAGCAAGATCAAAGAGACAAGGAGAATTTGGAGCACGACCTTTATGACCTAGCTATGGAGAAAAATTAGTTGCAACAAGAACTTGTGCTAAAAGACCAACAAATTCAGAACAACCATTAATTGGTTGAAAAAGAAAGGTCTAAGAGAAAAGGTTCAGTCAAGGGGATGCTAAGTGCAACTTTCAATCTCGATTCCCATAATCAACTGTTAGAAGATGCTGCTAGGGAAATTGAAAGGCTAAATAAATGGTATGATAAAGCATTACAAGATAAAAGAGAATTGGAAGAAGATCTGAGAGCCCAAATTCAAGGATTGGCAGAAGGTGCTCAAGATTCGGAGGAGAAAATCTAAATCCTTTTCACAAGCCTCCAATAAAATCCAAGAAGAAGAGGAGAGAGAACACCTTAGAAAAATGAGAGCAGAAGAAATTATCTCTCAAAAGGTGGAGAAATATGAACAAGTCTTCCAAGAGTTGGAAGGCCTCCAAAAGGATTTCCTTATACAAATGGAGCTCTACAAGGAGATAAAGGCTAAAAAGAGATATTGGAAAGAGCAATATGCAAAGATAAATCAAGAGGGAGAAGATAACAAGATCATAATCCCGACACTATACAAGGAGTATGTGAGATACAAACACAAGCATTCAAAGCTTGCCTTCCTAGCAAACAATATCATTGGTGACATTCCTAGAAGATTGAGAGATACAAAAGTCATGATGGTCCCTCTTTCGAAGGACGTTGAAGACTTCCTCAAACTTTGTAGGGAGATGGTGGATGGTTTTAGGGCAGAGATCTGCAAACATGCTTAGAAGATTTTAGTTTCCCTTTGGTTATTTCGTTTAGTATTTGACACTTGTTTTTGATTAAGTATCCTCATTCAGTATTTGTTTCGGTTTTTGGATTGTATTTCCCTTTCAAGGATGTTGGTCTCTTTTTAATAAAAATTACTTTATTTTGGTATTTCATTCGTGTATTTATTTTGGGATACTCACCAACAAAAAAGGTAAAACCTAAAAAAATAATAATAATAAAAAGGAATCCAATGTGAATAAGACATTCAAAATAAAATCTTAGCATATTCATACACATTCATCCAAGCATAAACATCGCATTTAGCAATTTCATACAAAAAACTTATTGTTTTCATATCATCTCTAGTTAAATTTTTAGGAAAACCGCACTGCCTTCCCGACCTCTGTATCAAACAAGAGTCATCAAGAGAAAGTAATGGAGAAAATCAAAGAGAACCAAGCTTCCTTCCAAGAATACTTGGAACAAGTGAAAGGAAGCATCGACTCTGAAAGGAGACACGAGTCAAGTTCAGCTCACCTTAAAAATATCATAGCAAGACAAGACGAGATTCCCAAGGTGGCCTTTGAAGAAGTAGCCCAAACCATTGGTGCATTAAGAGGTCACCAACCAAGACATGAGCAAGAATATGGTCCTATAAAGTCAATTGTTACCCAACAAGAGACCATCATTACTGAAGGTTTCATTCCACCTTCCCCGAAGGTGGGGGTATCCCACACTTTGCAAATTCTAGTAAATAACATGGATAAATATATAGACCTGTAATATGGAGACCATGATTTTGAGGGAGTTGCTCAAGTGCCCCAACCAAAGACTATTGAAGATCCTGTGGTAGTCAACCAGTATAAAGCCCTTGAAGAAAGATTGAAAACTATAGAAGGTTATGACACTTTCCACGTTGATGCTCTTGAAATGGGTATAGTTTCAGATGTAGTAATTCCTCCAAAGTTTAAAGTGGTTGACTTTGGGAAATATAAGGGACTCACGTGCCCAAGGAACCATCTACACATGTACTGTAGGAACATGCATGCTTATGCCCACAATCAGTAACTAATGATTCACTACTTCCAAGATAGCCTAAGTGGGGCATCCCTAGATTGGTATATGCAGTTGAAGCGAGCGTATGTACAATCATGGGCACACCTTGCAAACGCCTTCCTGAGACAATACAAGTATAACTTGGATATGGCTCATAATCGTATGTAGCTTCAGAATTTTTCCCAAAAGAAGGACGAATCTTTCAAAGAAAACGCTCAATGATGGAGAGAAATGGTAGCATGAGTACAACCACTACTCCTTAAAAAGGAGTTGGTAGACATGTTCATGGGTATGCTACAAGGTCTGTATTATGATAAAATGGTAGGTAGTGTCTCCTCTGGATTTTATGATTTGGTTACAATTGGTAAAAGAATTGAAGCAGGTGTGGAAAATGGCAAGATACCAGGGGCATCATCCAGTACTCCTTATAATCAAAAGAAGCATACTTTGAACTTCTCAAAGAAGAAGGAAGAAGAAGCAACCCACGAGAATAACAACCGCAAAATAGGTTCGAAAGGACTCTGAGAAGATTTGATCCTCTCCCCATGCCACACCTCCAATTACTACAACACTTACTCAAGGCATACTTGGTAGAGCTGGAGCCGCTTGCTCTTCCAATTGGGGCACTCCCACCAAAATATTATGCAAATGCAACGTGCGAGTATCATGCCAATTGTCCAGGGCATACTATAGAGAAATGTTAGACCTTCAAACACAAGGTTCAAGATTTGTTGGATTCCCAAGATATCACTTTTGACAAACCAAATATCTAGACAAACCCCATGCCTCAACATGGTGGTCCAGCTGCGAATGCAATTGAGATAGTCACTAATGTTGAAGAGACTCAACGAATAAAAGCTCCAATAGATATCCTGAAGGAACATCTGTTGGAATATGGTTTTCTATTGGAAAATAATGACGCCTTCGAAAACACTTTCAAAAAATTAGTGGATCAAGGGATATTCCAATTCGGGAATTACAGTGAAGAAGGATATATAGCTGCAATCAATGGGAGTACAAGAAGAACATTGGTGATTCCTTGCGAAGGTCCAGATTCTGCAAAGAAACCACTTATCATTCCATGTGGAGAGACAATCTTAACAAAAGTACTAGTAATAATACCAATGCTTCCGAAGAGTCCAATGGTGATCAGGGGCCCATCTCCCACCCTGTATGAAAGTGATAAAGTTGTACCATGAAGTTATGTTACTACTGTTTTTGTTAATGGTTTAAAGCAAGAATGTGAACCATCAACAAGCCAAGGATCTACAGTTACAAATATAGCAGAAACAAGGGGAATGACCTGTAGTGGCCGAATATATGGTTCTGAACAACAAAAGAAGGATAATAGTATGGTTAAGGATAAGGGAAAGGTTGTGGCTGAAACTAGTCCAGAGCCAGAACCTCCAAGCAAAATTTCAATGATCAAGAGGCTAATTAATTCTTGAAAATAATCAAGAAGAGTGACTATAGGGTGGTGAACCAGCTACACCAAACTCAAATAAGATTTCAATACTCTAACTAATGATCAATTCAAAGGCGCACCGAGAATATCTGATGAAAATTCTAAGTTTTACGCATGTTACAAAGGAGATCACAGTAAACCAATTTGATAGAGTCGTGGCTAATCTAATGTGAGGAACACACATAGGCTTCAATGAAATTGAGTTACCTCCACAAAGTAGAGCTCACAACAAGGCGTTGCACATTTTAATCCATATAGGAACAACCAACCTATCCAGGTTAGTCACCGATACGGGCTCTTCCCTCAATGTGCTACCAAAGACTAGCTTGATGAAGCTGAGAATGGATGGCATCATCATAAGACTAAGTTCAATGGTGGTAAAAGCTTTCAATGGTTCTTAAAGCACTATGTTTGGAGAAGTAGACCTCCCTCTAAAGATCGGCCCTCATATGTTCTACATTACCTTTCAAGTAATGGATATAGAACCAGCATATACTTGCTTTCTCAAGCGACCTTGGATTCACGCTGCGGGGGCTGTCACCTCAACCTTGCATCCGAAATTCAAGTTCATTGTTGAAGAAAAGTTGGTTGTGATTGACGGTGAAAAATATATCTTTGTAACCCACTTTGAATCCTACAGATATATCTGTGCGGATGAAGACAGTGTGGAAATGTCATTCAAAGTTCTAGAAGTCGCTACAATGGTAACCCTACCGGTAGAGAAAATCATGAAACCGGGAACTACCATAACTTCATTGAGAGATTTACAAACAGATTTAGAGGATCAGACCTCAAAAGTTTGGGGAAACTTATGGAGATACTTGAGAAGAAAGATCGGTTTGGTTTTGGCTATAAACCGTCAAAGGCTATTCAAAAAGGAAAATGGAAATTTCCTCCCATCCAAGAAACCTTCTTCAGCAAAAGGATAGAGCATGGGGGACAAGTGTCAATGTTATCCAATAGAGGCAACAACAAAGGAGTATCGGACCTCATTCGGGAATGTGCTTTAGGTGAAGAACTCAAAAAAATGGACTGTTGTGGAGATTCTAGAGATCTTTTTTTTTCAAACTAATTTTTATGTTTTTGAAAGAACCTATGTCCCGCCCGAGGCATATAGGTAGCTTGTAAGGGCCCCGATTTATTTTCAAACAATGTTTTCAATTAATAAAAGTTTGTTTTGAATTCAATTTAAGATCATTGTCTTTCTCTTGCATTTCTCTTTTACTTTTCAAATGGAAATGCTTCTTCCTCATATACATTTTCCAATTCACATTCTAAAAAGCACCAAAACATGATAAAATGTGCAGATCTACATCTAAAGTCACCGATAACAATACTGCTACTATCCAATATAATTTTGATATACCAACTAATCAAGCTGAAGAGGAAGATGAGGAAGATCTTGAACTCTCTAAAAAATTGGCAAGGTTAATTGAGAAAAAAGCAGAAAATATACAACCATACCAAGAATCTATTGATACCATCAATCTTGGGACCGAAAAGGATCCAAAAGAAATTAAGCTAGGTGAAAACTTGGAGGAAAGTGTTAAAGAAAGGCTGATCAAACTCCTACATGAAATACATGGATATATTTGTCTGCTCTTACCTAGACATGCCAAGTTTGGATACAAATACCGTGGTACATAAACTACCTCTCAAAGAAGGTTGTTCTTCGGTTAGACAGAAACTCAGAAGAACACGTCCAGACAAGTCTGATAAGATTCAAGAAAAAGTCCTCAAGCAATTTGATGCATGATTCCTAGTCGTTGTAGATTATCCACCTTGGATATCTAACATCGTGCCAATACCTAAGAAAGACAGAAAAGTACGCATGTGTGTAGACTATCGAGACTTAAACAAAGCAAGTCCTAAAGACGATTTCCCATTACCTCACATAGATGTTTTGGTGGAGAATATAGCACATGCTTTAGTATTTTCTTTCATGGATGGTTTCTTAGGATATAATCAGATCAAGATGGCACCCGAGGATATGGAAAAAACCATTTTCATGACTCCTTGGGGAATTTTATGTTACAAAGTAATGCCCTTTGGTCTAAAGAACGCAGGGCAAACCTATCAACGAGAAATGGTCCCATTATTTCATGACATGATCCATAAAGAAGTCGAGGTATATATGGATGATATGATTTCCAAATCTCACACAGAGGAGGATCACATTATTCACTTACAAAAGTTATTTGAACATCTACAAAAATTCAAACTAAGGTTGAATTCGGACAAATGTATATTTGTTGTCAAGTCAGGTAAACTATTGGATTTTATTGTGAGTCAACAAGATATTGAAGTGGATCCTAACAAGGTGAAGGCCATTAAAGAGATGCCCGCTCCGAGAGCAGAAAAAGAGGTTTGTGGCTTCTTAGGACGATTGAACTACATCTCAAGGTTCATATTGCACCTAACTACTACGTGCAAGTCTATATTCAAATTACTTCGAAAAGATCAATCCGAGGAGTGGAATGGAGACTGTTAGACAACCTTTGAAACAATAAAGAAATATTTACAAGAGCCACCAATCTTGAGTTTTCTTGATGAGTTATGATCAACCCTTGATCAAATGGTGAATGTAACTTCAAAATATTGACGTTGACCAAAAAACTTGAAGTTTGACTGTATGTTGACCATAATTGACTTTTTACTCAATACAGTTATGGCTCGCTTCTCAAATTGAACATGAAAATATGATGAAAAAGTCGAGCTACCAAAAAAAAAGAGGGAAATGTGACTCCAAAAACTAGTTTTTCTAATTCCAAATCCTAAACATGACTTAAGCCTCTTTCTATACAAGGACCCCCAACTCTCGTTTCATTCACACACTCAAAGTTGGAGAGCTTAAATAGATATAAAATAAATTTCTCCTTAAGCTTTTCTCTTTGAATTTCTTGAGTTTCCTTGAGATCTCCTTCATTCTTCACCTTCCGTGGAGTTAATTGAGGAACATTAAGTGAATTTTAGTGGGTTTATTAAGCTAAAAAGAGTTCAAGGTGCAGTGGACATATTCCACTTGGTAAACTTCTTCTCACTTCATCTCTCTCATTCTAAGGTTTTAATTCTTAGAAACATGTTCATGCATCATTAGTTAGCCCATACAATAGGTGTGAAGTGGTTTTATTTGGAATTTTTACTTGATTTTGATGTTTGAAATATGTGTGCAAAGTGTGAATTCATCACCTTGTTGTTTGTTTTTCTCCATGATTCTTTGAATTTTTTTAAATTTTCTTGATGCTATGATGTTCCTTGCATTTAGTACTACAACTTTGATTCAAAAATCTTTTGATTTCATTAAGAAATAAGAAAGCAATGATGATGTGAAGTTGCCTGGAATGTGTGATACTCCATGATAATATATAATTAATAATGAATAATAAAATCAGGAAAACTGGTACAGTCGCATGGCTCCCCCCCCCCCCATTGCGTGGCTAGTTTTTGGTCTTATTCCAAGGATTTTTGACAGCGCTTTTTTTTTTGCAATAACTAATATTATATGTTTATTTCAATTTCAATTTTCTCTCTATTTCAATTAATTTCTTCATTTTTGCTTTAATATTTTTAATGACACAAATTATGAAAAAAATGTCAAGTCTCATTTTAAATCTATTTTGCAATTTTTTTTTAATTTTAAGATTTTTTGTGGTTAATTAATTAATCCAAGTAATTAAATAGGTGTTTTCTTCACTAGTTTAATATTTTGATTTTATTTTCAATTTTCCATAAACCTAAAAAAATGATAAAATATGTTGAGTTCCTTTTGATGTTGAGTTGATCTTAGATTTTGTTAATTATTTTTATCATTTAATCTCCTTGGATTTTAAAAATTTTAGAAGTATAAATTATATTTTTCAATCTTCACTTACTTTTGCTAACAGTTTGATTTTATTTTCCAATTTCCTCAATTTCTAAAAGTAAAAACCTAATTGATTAGGATTCTTAAATGCGTTAGGGTCATGAAACTTATTTTTGTTTAATTTTCTCCTTTGGTTTTCTATTTTTCACAAATTATTTGGTTTAGGGCCTCTAGTTTGGGGTTTTCTCAACTAGTTTGGACATTTGAATTTCATTTTCAACTTTCCTTCAAAATTAAGAACCTTAAGTGTTTGATTATAAATTATATAAGCCTTAAGGAGCTTAGAATATTTTTTTCTTAATTTTAAAAAGTCATTTTCATATTTTTGCTTGATTTAAATTGTGAATGTGTGCTTTTTCTCTTACTTGAGATACAAGGTATGCACTTGTGCAACCTATAAGAGATCAAATCCATTTCTCTTCATCTTATTTTCACACCATGTGATAGGTCTTAAGTTCACTTTGAGTGAAGCATTTAAGTACCTTAACATTGTTTCTTTGCTTGTTTAATCTTTGAGGTTACTTTTTTTTTAATCTTTGAGACCTTGGTTTGGAATGTATTAATGCAATTCTCTTTTGATAATCATGAGTCCAATTTGATGTGAGTTATTTGAGTATGACTTTGATCCCTTTACCTATAACCTCTGATTCTATTACTCTTTTGATTCTTTGATTGACATCTCATTGTCAATTCATCATGATGACAAATTAGGAGTCATATTTGTTTCAATTGCACCTAGTCTTAGGTTTGTGGTTTGGTAAAGCTTTTAGGGCCTTGGGATCTAACGTGTATGCTTGATCATTTATCATATGCTCTCTTTTATAATATCATTTTCCCATGCTTCCTTGATATTTGGTTAATCACTTACTTGCTCAACAACTTGGTTACACATTAGAAGCTACATTTGCTTTCTTATTTGTGTTTTGAGCATCATTAATTAGTGATTGCCTCATGAGATTATGTGCTATGTCTCATTAATTTATCTTGATGTTGGATACTTCCCATAACATCTAAGAAGATTAACATTTATCTGTTTAAATCACAATGCTTGTGTGCACTAGGGACTATATCTTTTGCTTGTTTGTCATGATACTTGAGCATGTTATATTGACGACATTGCTTGAGGCTTCAAGTTCATGATGGATACTTTAAGAGGGACCTTTCTACTACCCCATGACCTATAAGTATCACCTTATTTAATTTGATATGTATCAATCTTAATTGGTTTAAGACAAGTTTTATACATCTTTGAATGATGTTATTCATCAATTGTTTGACTTTACCTTGTGTAAGAAGTTTCATCTTCTTACTTAGATACTCTTGAAACTCATCATGATTTAACTTATTATACAAGTCACTCATTTCATAATACTTAAATTATGATTTCATTATTTGATATTTTATTGTTTAAATTTGAACATACTTGCTTGTCCCCTTTGGTCACTTCACTTGTATGCCATGTATGCAACTTTCTTCCTTTTCTTATGATGTTTATGTCAGAACAAGATTGGTTCTGATCATATCTCAGAGTTTTGATGATAACAATAAAATATATTTTATATAATTTATACTCTGATGAGCATATTTATTTATTTTAGATAATATTCTGACTGAAGTATTTTCTTAGATGAAAATCATTTTGACGTGCTGAGCTAAAAATAAATGAAGAAGTTCTTTGATGAAAGAACTATTTGTTTAGCGCAAGTTCTGATACTGACTCTGATAAGAAACTATTTAATGCATCTTCTAAAGCTTAGCAAGTTTCCACGTAAACCATGTTCAGAAGTATTCTGCAAGCAAGCACTGATAAGAAGTTTTGCAAGCATATTCTGAAGCAAGTTATGAAGCTAGTTCTGATAGAATTAAAAAGCTAACAAGTCTTGTCAAGTTTCATGAAACATGCTCTGACAAGTTCCGTTTTCTCATTTAATGCAAATACGGCTACATGCACTCAAGTGTCTACGCTAGTTCATTGGAAAATGCAATACTGCAAGCAAACACACAAGCATTAATTGCTCCACACTTTTGAAGGCAGCAACAGTCGTTTTCTTCATGCTATAAATAGAAGAGCATTTATTGCAAGCCAACAACCCAACTACGTGAAAATATTTTGCTGCTCACAGATTATTTTACAAGCACTTTGTGCAAAACTTATCTTAATGAAAAATCACAGTTTGTGATATAGCTTTCTAAGAAGAAATTTGTTTCACTATCTGTAAAGATTTAATTCTTGTAATTGTTCCTTGAGAGACCAAGCTTGATCAGATTTCTCAAGAAGACTAGGACTAGTTTGAGTCTTAGTGGTGTTAGTCACTTGTAAGTTTACTTGTGCTTTGAATTGTTAGTCACAACAGTTTGGTTGTGTGATTGTAATCTGTTCCATTATAGTGAATTAAGTCCTTGTTGAGAAAGGCGAAATCACTTTGGCGGGTGGACTGGAGTAGTTTGAGTTCAAATGAACCAGGATACAAATATCTGTGTCTTTCCATTATTGTTGAGCCTTTAAGAAAAATAAAAAGAGAAACTTATTCAACCCCCCCCCCTTCTAAGTGTTTTCTTACCCTTCAATTGGTATCAAAGCTTGACTATGAGCGCTAACACTTAACTGTGTCAGGAAAAGATCCAAAAAGAAAACACAATGGCAACTGAACAAAACAACAATAACTACAACAAACCTCCTGTGTTTAATGGAGAAGATTTTGAATATTGGAAAGATAGACTAGAAAGTTTCTTTCTAGGTCATGATAGTGATTTATGGGATATAGTCTTGGATGGTTACACACATCTTATAGACTTAGAAGGAAATAATATTGATAGAAAAAATATGGATAGACAACAAAAAGCTGATTTCAAAAATCACCACACAACTAGAAATATTTTTCTAAACCCTATCTCTAAAATGGAATATGAGAAGATCACAAATAGAGATACAGCACATGACATGTTTGATTCTCTCAAAATGACTCATGAAGGAAACACTCAAGTGAAGGAGTCTAAAGCTTTGGCTGTCATCCAGAAGTATGAAGCCTTCAAAGTAGAAGAAAGTGAATCTATATAAGCTATGTTCTCAAGGTTCCAAACTCTGATCGCTGGCCTAAGAGTTCTGAACAAGGGATACACTAAGGCAGACCACGTTAAGAAGATCATCAGAAGTTTACCCAGAAGATGGGCACCTATAGTCACTGCTTTCAAAGTATCAAAAGATCTGAACAATGTGTCTCTTGAAGAACTCATCAGCACTCTAAGAAGTCATGAGATAGAACTTGATGAGCACGAGCCTCAGAAGAAAGGTAAGTTTGTTGCCCTTAAATCAATTAAAAAAAATGAAACTAACACTTTTCAGTCTGAAGAAGGAAACTCTGAAGAATTTGCGTCAGAAGAAGATGAACTATCCTTGCTCTCCAGAAGGATCAACCAGATGTGGAAGCATAGACAGAAGAAGTTCAGGAACTTCAAGAAGTCAGAAGATAAACCAGAATCTTCTGGACACAAAAAGTCAAACAGAAGAAAGATAATATGTTATGAATGTAAAGAACCTGGACACTACAAAGAGAAAGACCAAAGAAAAAGTTTGGTTAAAAGAAAGGCATGATGGCCACCTGGGACGATTCAGAATCCTCTGAAGATGAATTTGATTCTGAAGATGAGAACGCCAACCTAGCTCTGATGGCTACCACATCAGATGACTCATACTGTGAGTCAGAACCAAAAGAGGTATTCTCTGAATTTACTAGAGCTGAACTTGCTGAAAGTTTATCAGAACTTCTGGAAAACTATAGTCAACTTAAAATCATATACAAGAAACTCAAAAAGAGTCTTGCATCTGATCTTGAGAAACACGAAACAGAAAAATCTGAACTCAAAGAAAATTATTTTAAACTTAAAGAGGAAATTCAAAAAGTTCAAAAAATTTCTAGTTCAGATTCTATGTCAAGTTTAAAAGATATTCTTAAAGAATATGACTGTATCTTTCAAACTTTTCTTGCTAAAAGCATAGATAGAAGCAAAATGGCTTCAACGATCTATGGAGTTAGTGGGAACAATAGAAGAGGAATTGGATATGAAACTCTCAAAGGGAAGGAGACATATATACCAAAACCTGTTGCTAAGATGACTTTCACATATAAACCTCTGAACAAACAATTCAAATTTGGACACACACATGATATTAAATGTACATCACATTCTGGAAACTCTTATGCTAATCCAAAGTTCAAACAGAACTTTAAATACTCTAACCCAAGAGGACCCAAAAAGGTATGGGTACCTAAGGAGAAAATAATATTTGTTGCAGATGTCCTTAACAGCTCAATTGAGACACTAGTCATGGTACCTGGACTCTGGGTGCTCACGACACATGACAAGAAGAAAGTCTATGTTCCAAAACCTGGAATTTAAATCTGGAGGAAACGTCAAGTTTGGAGGTAATCAGAAAGGGAAGATTATTGGTTCTGGAACCATTGGAAACGGTAACCTTCCTTCTATCTCTAATGTTTTATTAGTAAAAGGATTAGCGCATAACCTGCTGTCCATAAGTCAATTAAGTGACAACGGTTATGACATTATCTTTAATCAAAATTCCTATAGAGCTGTTAGTAAAAAAGATGGAACAATCCTCTTTTCTGGCAAGAGAAAGAACAACATCTACAAAATTGATTTGTCAGATCTTAAAACTCAGAATGTAAAATGCCTTTTGTCTGTTAGCAATGAGCAATGGGTTTGGCACCGAAGATTGGGACATGTCAGCTTGAGAAAAATCTCTCAATTAAATAAAATAAATTTAGTCAGAGGACTTCCCAATCTGAAGTACAACTCAAAAGCTCTGTGCGAAGCATGTCAAAAAGGAAAATTTTCAAAACCTTCTTTTAAATCAAAAAATGTTGTTTCTTCCTCTAGGCCATTAGAAATACTTCATATTGATCTATTTGGGCCAGTTAAAACTGCATCCATCAGAGGCAAAAAGTATGGATTGGTCATTGTTGATGACTACAACAGATGGACATGGGTTAAGTTTTTAAAACACAAGGATGAGTCACATTCTGTTTTCGTTGACTTCTGTAACCAAGTGCAAAACGAAAAAGATTTTAGAATAATAAAAGTCAGAATTGATCATGGAGGAGAATTTGAAAACCATTATTTTGAAAAATATTTTAAAGAAAATGGTATTGTTCATAATTTCTCTTATCCTAGAACTCCACAACAAAATGGAGTTGTAGAACGAAAGAATAGAACGTTACAAGAAATGGCCAAAACCATGATCAATGAAACAAATATGGATAAGCACTTTTGGGAAGAAGCTGTGAACACAACATGTTACATTCAAAATAGAATCTCTATAAGACCTATTATTGAAAAGACTCCCTATGAATTATGGAATAATAGAAAACCCAACATTTCATATTTCCATCCTTTTGGATGTACTTGTTTTATTCTGAACACTAAAGACAATCTGAACAAGTTTGATTCTAAAGCACAAAAGTGTTTTCTGCTTGGATATTCTGAACGCTCAAAAGGCTATAGAGTATACAACACAGAAACTATGATTGTTGAAGAATCAATCAAATTCAGGTTTGGTGATAAGCTTGGCCAGCAACAGTCAAAGCAAATTGATATTTCTGTAGGTACAGAAGATCATCTCTCAAACTCTGAAAAGTCAGAAGCAAAGGAAGACTCAGAAGATTCACCTCTTGACAATGCTCTAGATAATCTCAGAATCTCTGAACAACCCTCTCAGAAAAGGTTTCCTAGAATCTCTTCAGCTCATAAAGAAGACGTGATTATTGGAAGGAAAGAAGATCCCATCAGAACAAGATCCTCTCTCAGTATCAATGAAGAATCATTGTTTGGATTGGTATCTCTGATTGAACCAACCTCTATTGATGAAGCTCTGAAAGACAATGATTGGATCTTAGCAATGCAAGATGAACTCAATCAATTTTCCAGAAACGATGTGTGGGATCTATTTCCAAGATCCAAACGATTCAACATTATAGGAACTAAATGGGTTTTCAGAAACAAACTAAATGAGAAAGGAGAGGTGGTCAGAAATAAAGCACGACTGGTTGCACAGGGTTATAGTCAACAAGAAGGAATTGGTTATAATGAAACCTTTGCCCTAGTCTCCAGGTTAGAATCTATTAGATTATTAATTTCTTTTGCTGTTCAAAATAACATTTCATTATATCAAATGGATGTTAAAAGTGCATTTTTAAATGGCTATATATAAGAAGAAGTTTATGTCCATTAACCTCCTAGCTTTAATGACTCAAAGTATCCAGAACATGTTTTTAAACTAAAAAAGTCTTTATACGGTTTAAAACAAGCTCCCAGAGCTTGGTATGAACGTCTGAGTAATTTTCTTTTAGAAAAAGATTTTACCAGAGGGAAAGTGGACACAACTTTATTCAGAAAAACATTTAAAAATGACATTTTAATTTGTCAAATTTATGTTGATGATATTATTTTTGGAACCTCTAATATCTCTCTTGGAAAACAATTTGCTGAGACCATGCAGACAAAATTTGAGATGAGCATGATGGGAGAATTAATGTTCTTTCTGGGAATACAAATTAACCAGACTCCAGAAGGTACTTACATACATCAGACGAAGTATGTTAAAGAACTTCTGAAGAAATTTCAGATGTCATAAAGGAAAGATGCTAAGACACTAATGCATCTAACATGCATTCTGGGAAAATATGAGGTAAGTATGAAGGTAGGTCAGAAGCTCTACAGATGTATAATTGGATCCCTTCTCTATCTGACTACATCTAGATCTGATATATTATTCAGCGTATGTTTATGTGCTAGATTCCAATCAAATCCTAGAGAATCTCACTTAACTGCTGTTAAGAGAATTCTGAGGTATCTGAAAGGTACTACTAATCTGGGTCTGTGTTACAGAAGATCAAAAGATTTCAGACTAGTAGGTTATTATGATGCTGATTTTGCTGGAGATAGAATTGAAAGAAAGAGCACCTCTAGAAGCTGCTAGTTTCTGGGTGACAATCTTATCTCGTGGTACAGTAAAAATCAAGCTACAATAGCACTTTCAACAACAGAAGCTGAGTATATATCTGCTGCTAGATGTAGTTCTCAGATGATCCGGATGAAAAGTCAGCTAGAAGATTTTAATCTTTATGAAAGTAAGATTCCTATCTTCTGTGACAATACCTCTGCAATTTGTCTTTCTAAAAATCCCATTTTGCATTCTAAAGCTAAACACGTAGAAATTAAATATCATTTTATAAGGGACTACATTCAGAAAGGAATTTTAAATTTAAACTTTGTAAAAACAGACCATCAATGGGCTGATATTTTTACCAAACCCCTTTCAGAAGATAGATTTAAATTCATTTTGAAAAATATTTGTATGAAATTATGTCCTGAATAAAATTGTATTTATCTTCTGTGTTTGCCTTCAGAATATTCTGAAATGAATGTTTTGATTTACAACTCTTCAGAAGTTAGAAGAGAAGTTACATCAGAAGCTATATATAAAGTTCTGAAATGTTCTAACGTTTCATTACAAGTATAGTTCAGCAGTTCATTATATCAAACAATTGTCCCATGCAACCTTCAGGAGATGAACACGTGGTGTGTTTCTGAAAGGTCACGCGTGTTATGCTATTGACGCCGTTCCTAGGTAACTGTTATGATTTGCTCAAATCTCACGCTTTCCCCTCAATTTTCAATATCATTAAATGCTAGTAATGATTAGATTCTTTTTAATTAATTTTTTCTTAAACTCTTTTTACAATTTTATTTTTAAAACCCTTTTCTCAAAAGTTTTCATATAAATACCTTTGTAAAACCCCTTTCTCACTTTTTACCTTCTCTTTCAAAATCCAACCGTCTCTGTGTATTTTTCTCTGCAACCCATTTTTTTCTCTCAACCTAAGTGCTCATATGGCTTCTTCATCTACTCATTCTGGAAACACCCAAACTGAACAGTACATCATCCCTAAGAGAACCACTCTTATTCCATTGGATAGTCTAGAAGTTATAAGTGAATTGATGGTGGATTTTGATAACCTAAAAGCAAATGGGTTTGACCTTCTTCCTGCTGTGGAGTTTCAAGGATGGGGAAACTTCTTTGACCGTCTTGTTTGCCCTGTATTTCCACACCTTGTTAAGGAATTTTGGATACACACTATTGCATCACCAGAAGTCATCCTCTCGTTTGTAATGGGTAAGGAAATCTCTATAATTGAAAATCTCATCAGAAAACTACTGGGTTTTGAAGGAATGGAGTTACTGGAATTTCAAATGGCAGAATGGACATGTCAAAAGTTCATGCTGAAATTTTTACAATTGGGCAAGCTTCTTCAAAAGTCAGAGATTTGAAGAATAAGTACAAGATCTGGGCTAGAATCATCCATGGCTGCATTCATCATAGAAAGGAAACAAGCTCTCCTGACTATATAAATGATGACCAGCAATACCTGTTGTTCTGTCTAGGAACAAATGTTAAGATTGATTTACCCTATCTTCTATTTGATCACCTCTGGACTCATGTCAAGGAAACAAGGGAAGCAGAAAGAGTGAAGAACCCTAAATCCAATAGGAACTGGATTCCAATGGGAAGACTGATTTCAGACATTCTGACAGAGAATGGTCTGATTGCTCACTTGGACGAAGCAAACCTGCTGGGGGAGTTAGAGCCTACATGTGGGAAAGCTCTGACAGGAAATAATCTGGTGAAGAGAAAGATCATTGACAAACTGCTGATAGAAATAACTCCTTATGTTTCAGCAACCGTTACCAGAAGAAGGATTCCAATTGCTGACTTTCCACTGTTCAACTCAGGAGATCACCCTCGTATCATCCTGCATTACATTCAGATTTGCAAAGAAAGTGGAACACTAATTGATCCTGCTTGGCTTCAAGGTAGACATGAAGCAGCTCTAGATGCTGTCTTCCAGCAACCAATGAAGAGGAAAGCAGTTAAAGGACCATCTGCTAGACCTCAGAAGAAGAAGAAGAAGAAATCAGGTACACCTGCTGGGACTATTTCTATTTATGATTCTGTACATATATCCACATCTACTGAACCTTAAACCTTAGGTGACATAGATGTTGACATAGAATTAACCATTCCCTCTAAACCTCTTGCTAATAACCCTAAAAAAGATCAAGTTTTATTAGACTTAAGTGATTTTGACTCTGATGACTCTTCTGAAACCCAAACAGAACCATCTCAAACAGAACCATCTCAAACACCTATCTCTCAAACTACTCCTGCTGAAAACTTTTTTAGACCACCTCCCAGACCTTTATCACCCAGGCCTACTGGATGGTATGATGCTGGCTCTTGGAGAATACCAGGAATAAACGTACCTCTGGCCACACAAAAGCCATCATTCACCCTGCCTTCTGAAAATATCTTTTCCATGAACAGAACACAACCTCAGAATCCTACCCCCACTGCTAAAAACACCATCATAATTTCACCTGACGTCACACCACCCACATCTCCACAACTTTCAACACCTAACTCACCAACACTTTCACCTCCTCACTCCCTAGAACAAACCTTCAATCCATCACATGAACCATCTGAACCTCATGAACCATCAGCAACACATGAACCCTCTGAAACTCTCAATCCATCAGAAACACCTGAACCTTTTGAACATCCTAACCAAACAGAAACACCTGAACAATCAGCAAATCCTGAACCATCTGACTTTCTGAAAACTGTAGTTGATTTTGAATCTCTACAATTTCTGGAAAAAAACCCTTACAAAAAGGCTGTTCCCAAACCTGTCCAACCAGATGTAAATATATGTTTTCAGAATTTTTTAACAGAAGTACAAGCTTGGTTGGACCTGCTGAAGGCAGACTGCACCAAAAATGTGAACCCAGTAGCAACAGATCTTCTATGGGAAACGTTCAGAAGAACCTTAGATGATGATTCACTGAAGTTGCAAGACTTATGTCATTCTCAGGTGCTTGAGAACTTCTCCAAACATCTGCATACCTTCCAGTCAGAAGCTGCTGATATTTGGGACAAGAAGTCTTCTCTGCTGATTTCCAATGCTCCTGCTGATCATATGGATATTTCAAAAGATGAGTCTGAAGATGCCTCTGAAGATTCAAATCCTCTGGCAATAATTCTGTGTAACCAACCTTCTGCTAAAGCTGCACCTGAACCTGTGCCAACTCTTATGGTTGATCTGGGCACTCTACTTTCAACTTTTGTTCATTCTGACTCAGCTGCATCTACTCCAAAGGCTATATCTGCTGAAGCTACTTCATCCTCTGCTCCTTCTTCACTGATTATGGATACTCTGAATGAGCTTAAGAAGGAAAATGAAGCTATTCATGGGCGCTTGGACAAGAAAGATGAGACAAACAAGGAAATCAGAATCTGGATGATGAAGCAAGAGGAATCTTCATCTGAGATCAAGAATCTTCTTATGGCTCTTGTTTCTAAAAAATCTTAGTGTCATTCTGATTCTTGCTTTTGTTTTGTTTTGTACCTCTGAATCTTTTTTAGTAAAACCTTTACGCTCTTTAATTATTTTTATATACTTTTTGATTATGCCAAAAAGGGGGATAAAATGAGTATTTTGATCTAATCTCTGATTAAAAGTTACGGGACTAAGTCTCAAACATTACTAACAAAATACAAAGATTTCTTTCTCTGTTTAAAGAATTGTGCAGGTATCACTAAACTCTGGAAGTTTAATCATCTGAACATTATCTTCAAAAGACTTGCTGAAGAAATCCTAAAAGAAAAATATCAAAGCTCTGATGAAAATTCTCAGGAAGTTTTTCTTATAGAAATATTTATTTCAGGGGGAGATTCTTATCTCTTATTCAATTTTATTTCAAAACCTGAATATTTTTGTCATCATCAAAAAGGGGGAGATTGTTAGAACAAGATTGGTTCTGATCATATCTCAGAGTTTTGATGATAACAATAAAATATATTTTATATAATTGATACTCTAATGAGAATATTTATTTGTTTCAGATAATGTTCTGACTGAAGTATTTTCTTAGATGAAAATTATTTTGACGTGCTGAGCTGATAATAAATGAAGAAGTTCTTTGATGAAATAACTATTTGTTTAGCGCAAGTTCTGATGCTGACTCTGTTAAGAAACTATTTAATGCATCTTCTAAAGCTTATCAAGTTTCCATGTAAACCATATTCAGAAGTATTCTGCAAGCAAGCGCTGATAAGAAGTTTTGCAAGCATATTCTGAAGCAAGTTGTGAAGCTAGTTCTGATAGAACAAAAAATCTAACAAGTCTTGTCAAGTTTTAGGAAACATGCTCTGACAAGTGCCGTTTATTCATTTAATGCAAAGACGGCTACATGAACTCAAGTGTCTACGCTAGTTCATTGGAAAATGCAATACTGCAAGCAAACATGCAAGCATTAATTGCTCCACACCTTTGAAGGCAGCAACAGTTGTTTTCTTCATGCTATAAATAGATGATCATTTATTGCAAGCCAACAACCCAACTACGTGAAAATATTCTGCTGTTCACAAATTATTTTACAAACACTTTGTGCAAAACTTATCTTAGTGAAAAATCATAGTTTCTGATATAGGTTTCTAAGAAGCAATTTGTTTCACTACCTGTAAAGATTTAATTCTTGTAATTGTTCCTTGAGAGACCAAGCTTGGTCATATTTCTCAAGAATACTAGGACTAGTTTGAGTCTTAGTGGTGTTAGTCACTTATAAGTTTACTTGTGCTTTGAATTGTTAGTCACAACAGTTTGGTTGTGTGATTGTAATCTGTTTGATTATAGTGAATTAAGTCCTTGTTGAGAAAGGAGAAATCACCTTGGCGGGTGGACTAGAGTAGTTTGAGTTCAAACGAACCAGGATAAAAATATCTGTGTCTTTCCATTATTGTTGAGCCTTTAGGAAAAAGAAAAAGAGAAACTTATTCAACCCCCCTTCTAAGTGTTTTCTCACCCTTCAGTTTAAATCTATGATATTAGAGGTAATTTGCTACTAACTTATGTACTTTAATACCCCCTAATGATGTTCCCTCTTCATCTATCCATTTCTTGTGCTTCACTTGCCTTTAGGAGTATATTAGAGTGTGGTATTGATCCAATCTTGCACTAACCTTTGTATGTGATTTAGTAGTTATACTTTAGGGATGTTTATAGGTCAATGGTGTGTGTTAACCTCTAGTGTTTTCTTATGACTTTACTCATATTTGACATATTATGCCATGTTCAATTAAACACACACTTGTTTCCACTTCACATCATAACTTTGATTGGTGCTAGTTTGTGTACCTTGGTGTTTGAACCATGTATTCAATGACTAATTGAAATTCTTCTTGACCATGAGGTTTATTCTAAGTATATAACATGTCTATGTTTACCTCTTCTTCTTCATATTACCCTTTCTTTTCCATAAGATACTTGAGGTTTTATCATCTTTGTATGATGTTTTATCATCTCTTCTCCTATCTTTGCTTGCTTTTCTAAGTAAGTTTTTATAGGCATCTCACCTAATTACCTTATATCTTGAGTAAGTCTCTCCTTCTGATGTGTGATGAGTGAGTGTCTAATTGCCATCTCTTTCTTTTATCCTACCTTTATGACATGATATCATGGTTAGGTGTTTATTACTTGATGTTTTTCCATCTCTTCTTTTATTTTACCTTGATGACTTCATATCTTGGTTTATGTGTTTATTTCTTCTCTTTATTATTTCATGCCTTGATGACATGATATCATGCTTAAGAAATCATTCTCATACGTTTCTTCTTTCTTGCCTAGATTACATTATATCTTGGTTAAGAATTGTTACCTCTCTCTTCTTCTTTATTGCCTTGATGGCATGATATCATGGTTAAGAAATGCTACTTCTCCTTTCTTTTATCTTACCTTGATGACTTGATATCTTGGTTAATTTATCTTTTTATGTTATTTTTTATCTATGTTTCCTAAGTGCTAAGGTTTCCACCTATTGCATGAATGTTTGTGTGTTACTTGCTTATCTAATTGAGTTTTTTAGGTATCTTATCTAAATGCCTAATTGTAATGTTTGCTTCATTTCACTCTCTTATCTTAGAATGATTGCTTGCTTGCTTGCTTGCTTCTTCTTCTTCTTCTTCTTCTTCTTCTTCTTCTTCTTCTCTTTTGTGAGATTTCCATGATCCCCATAGGAGGTCTTTGGTTCATTCTTCTCTAAGATTGAACTAAAGTAGACCTTACTTAGGATTTGTATCCATGCATGACAACATTAGGTAGATCTCCCTCTTATCTCAAGTTTAGGACCACAAGCATGACAACTTATAGGATTGAGATCCCCATTTGATTAGTCTTTCTCTTTTGCATTCATATTAAAACAAAAACTTCTTCTTTTCAAATTCTTAAAACACTTAATAAATGTTTGATTAGAGCCACACCTTCAAGAGTCTTTAGTAATGGGAAGGATGAGAGGGTGCAGACACTGACTTGTTCTTCTTTAATTCATAAGTCTCTAGTGTGATTCAAATCCCAAACTATGTTTTCACAAAGTAGAGGGATGATAAGTGTCCTAGTAGTAGGATCCATTTATCATTTAACTACAAAACACCAACCAATTTTAACTCCTTTTTCCATTTGGATTTTCGTTTAAAAACTTTTCAAAAAGGACATGCTTCGCTAGCATTGTTCATAAAAAACACAAAACAAACCAAAACACCTTTTTAGGTGAACTACGGGTGCCCTGATCCCCTTTTGCACGAAATGTGATACGTAGGCACAAAGGTTCGCAACCGCGGCTGACACAACTAATAAAAACTTTAATTTTGTATATACTTTGCATGCATTCCCTTAGCATTAAGCTTAAAATTTTTATACATCCTTAGATTAGAACAAACTTAAGTGGATTCTCTAGAGTACCATATATGTGAGGGGTGCTAATATCTTCCCCTCGTGTAACCGACTTCCTTTCCCTTTCTCTTGGTTACAAGACCATGTTCTTTCCCTTCCTTTAGGTTTACTAGGTGTTTGATTTCCCTCTCTTGAGATAAATAACATTGATGGCGACTCTTCTTTCTGCCTCTTTCGTGCTTCGATGAAAATCCCATACGCAAAAGCTGGCGACTCTGTTGGGGAAACGACCTATGCAAGTCAGTCCTAGCTTTTGATTGTTTTCTTTTCTTTGGGTGTTTGTTTGTTTATTTGTTTATTGCTTCATTTGTTTATATTCTTTCATGCATTGCATTTTATTTGGTTTCTTATACTCTAGATATGCTGTTGTACTATTTATTTGTTGGGATGGGATGATACTATGATGAAAAAAGCCCAGTACCCAGGTTATGAGATGTCATCTAGGAACACTAGGACTAGATTGAACTCATGATGGCTATGATACGCGAGGTCTAAAATAGTGCATTCATGTGAGCCACGCTCATCCTAGGTTCAAGTACGATACTATTGTTTACTTGTAGATGTTACGATGATAGTACTTAGCAGGAGAACTAACGACTTTGAGTTACCCTTTGACCTTACCCTGACCTAGACTTCAACCGTGAGTGTGGAGGGAGTGATCTTACAAGTACCATTGGTTATTATTTTGTTCTTTTGGAGTATGTTCCGGAATTTTGATCATTTGACATCGGGTTATTTAGAAGCAGTTTAGTAGTTATCCAGATATTGGGGAGACTTGGTCCTATACTGTTGTTGATCTTCATGGTACTTGGTTCTTATATTCATATGGTCTATTGCCTTAGATTCTATGATATTCAGATGGTCCAGAACCGGCACAATAGCTATCCATTATGATGGGAACCTTAATCTTGTATTAGTGCATACATAACATGTTAACATTAAATTTTACACACATGTTCTTTCCCTTTCCAAGGAACCATGCTTGTGAGCCTTGTGTTGTTCTTTCCCATCTCTTACTTGCTTAAGATCAAAATTAAAATCATGTGGGTTCCTTGAAAATGATTGAACATGGAATTGCATCTACTCATACATCTCATGCATTCATAACAGGTAATTAAAGACGAGGATTCTTATTCAGACTTGGTTTCCTCTATTGAATTACAAATCCATACTTCTCATTGCTCTGTGTTCAGAGGTCAAGTACAGAACAACTCCATGAGGAATTGGCCGAGATGAAGGTACAAATGGGTTTGTTTATGGTAGATATGCCATCTATGGCCCGAGATCAGAAACGTTTGAGAGAAGAAAACAATCAGATGGAAACTTAGATGAGTTTGGTTATGGAAATTTGGAATACAGTGTTGGCGAAGGAAAGTGATCTTACACTTGTTGTTGCAACAGAAGTTTTCATTCCTCCCCATTATGTGGGATCTCTTTCAAGTCATGATGTATTTTATGGATCTCTTTCAAAATTTGGTGTTCCTGGGTCTCGTCCGCAACCAGTATTTGTTCCCATAGTGAAACCGTGGGGTAAGGCCTATCAATAGAGATAAAAGAAGCTCATAATTAGGTAAGTCTTCCATTCTATGGCACCTAATCATGATATCGAGGAATGAAAGGGGTTCAAAGTATAAAATCCAGCACCTATCGGACATCTTTTCAAAAGTCCAATTCCTATTTGGCAAACCATTTCAGACTTTTTGTCCTGAGCTGAATATATATTTTGTGAAGTAGAAGATACTTGGTGATTCAGTATGTGAGTTCACTTGGTAAAGCATTCATCCTATCTTTTGAGAGAATCCTCTGTGAATATCATTCTGGGGAACTTGGCCATACGAATGAAGATGGTATGTTATCCAGAGACAAGGACCAAGATTGGATCAATTCAGAGACTATTGTTTTCACAGTAGATCAAAAGGGGAATATATTTCCCAAGAGAGCATCAAGAATTTAGAAAGTCGTCAGAATCAATAAGTACAGACAGAGTCAAGTCTCATCTATTATGGCAATCTTTTGTTTCTTTATTGTATCTTCCTTTGTATTTTTGTTGTTTGTTTAAACATTGCTTGCATGTAGAAACTGGTTTTCCTGAATTTTAATCTTAATGTAATAAGTATGTTTTTCTTGAAGTGATCCATTCGTTTTTACTCATACATTCGTTATCACTCATAAAATGATTTGCTTGCATATTGGTACCAACTTTACCAAGTCTTTTGCTTAGGCAAATATTGAAGGGAGGATGACAATAATTGAAAAACACAAAAAATCTATGGTTTATATGATTTTGAGTAAGACCCTGCTAACGATGTACATGCATTGTTTCAAATCCCCAAAATCCAGAGATATAAGGGAGTGAAAACCTCGTTAACCCCTTTGAGCCTTGAAGTAGGAGTTTCTTTCCGGTGCAGAAAAACCCTCGTTTTTAAACCCAGGGGTAGGGTAGTGTTCAGTTAATTTGATCGAGCGTTCAAATTTCAAAATGAGTATCCAATTTGAGGATCACCACACCTTATCTCTCGCATTAGGAGGTTGGAAAAATCAAAACCACAATGGTTATTTCTCACATCAGGAGGTCTAGAAAGCCGCAAAACCATAATGGTTATCCCTCACTTACCAAGGAATGAGGCAGTCACAATCTCTCTAACAAGTTAAGATCACACAATTTGTTCAAAAGAAAATGAAAAAATAAGAGAAAAAGAAAGCCTGCTAAGTCGAAACTTGAAAAGAAGTTACATAGGAAAAAATTAGGGCATCCCGCTGGACTTCAAAATCAAAATTCAAAAATAATTAGTCCAGGAAAAAGTTAGGGAAATGAAAAAACGAAAAAAGAATGAAAATCCTAAAAGGAGAAAAAGGATTATAAAATAAAAATCACCAGCAAAGAACAAAGTCGTATGATCAAACACCAAAAGGTGAGTGATTATCGTGTCCAAAAAACCACATGGTGCCCCAACCATATTAAAATCCTCTTGAGAGATGAGTGCTCGTATCAAGTTAGATGAACTTAGAACTGAAGAACATCATGGAAAATGGGTGGATACCAAATGATTTTGAGCCTTAAATCCTTTTTTCTAAAACTATGAACCACGCCATGTTACAACCCTGAAAAGTCCTAACTGAAGCATGGGTATATTCAAAAGCATACTACAATAATATGGTGTTTAATTGACTCCTAAGGTGCGTTCTAAATATCTGTGTTGGTATCATATGCTCGTCTTATCATTCTTAAAAAGAAAAAAAAAACTTTTCAAGTGTTGCACTCTAAAAGTGATTCGTTCACAAGAAGTCGCAACATAATTTCCATATAAAAATTTCAAGACTTACATAAGTTTTGCATTAGAGTTATCATTCTTAGAATAAACATTTTCTGTATGAAAAACAATTGCTTGACATCAAGGGAGTTTACACAATGAGCATTCGTAAAGAGCTTAATCTTGTCAAAGAGGAGAAGCTTGAACACTTTGGAGAATTAAAAGTTAAAATGTCTCAAGAGAAGTAATAACATCAAGGGGCACGTTGCTTAGAGAACTTGTTGAGCATTGCGCAAGTTGTTTTCCTAATCTTGTGTACCCTTAAAAGGTAGTGAAGTTTACAGGTTAAGCCAATATGGGGGAGTCACATCAAGAAATCTCTTTAAAGTTTCTCCAATCTAGAGCAGTTGTATCGAGAAATCGAAGAATCTCTCAAAGTGCCAAGTAGTTAGGGTCTATTACCCAAGTGTTGTTAAAGCCACTTCCAACATTGGTTAGTCAGGAGCCATGTTCTGAAGTACATAACACTGGGGAAATTTATCCATAATGGCACAAATCTCAAGAAGTCCTCTCGACGAGAATCTTTTTGAAGGTCAATCAATCTGTAGCAATTACGTCGAGATTCGACAAATCTGTCCATGAACCAATTTTATAAGAGAACAATTCAGAGCTTAAGGTACATTGGGGAAAATCATCTTAAGTCAGTATAGTACCATGTTTCTACAAGGACCTTCTAAAGTGAAATTCCTTCATACTATACATGGGGCACATTTGGTGTGATTTGTTTTGCAAGAACTGTCACTCACTCGCTTATGTGTAATTTTCCAATACCAGAACAAAAATTTTTAGGATACCTACGGTATCCCCAGCTTTGGTCGTTTCCCCAGCAGCACTGAGTTTCTACTTCTCCCCAATGAGTCTCTCCATGTAGAGAGTTTGACTGACTAGAATTCTTGGATGATTTCCCAAAAAACTTGAAGTTTTCTTCTCCCAACATCGCCTAGTGGAAAATCTTTCGTATGAAAGTTGTGATTAATGAGATTTCTTGGTATAGAATCTTCATTCCCCAACAAATGTTTGTGCTAATATGTGCTCATTTGGAGAATGTTGATTCCCGAAAGTACAGTTTCTTTCTATAGTCGAAAGTTCTGGTTGAGAATTTTCTTTTTCCCCCAAACAAAGTTGCTTCACGAAGACTTCTTATCCAAGAATTTTCTCTCTCCCCAACAGAATCATACTTTTGAGACTCCTTATGGTAATAACTTTTTCTCATTCGCTAGCCAAGTCTATTTGAGATTATCCTTTTTCCTCAATTGTGAAATGTTGAAGATTATCCCACTCCCCAAAAGAGGCTACTTTCTGAGATACTTGCTCATGACCTATCATTTCCCCATCGGAGTTAACTTATTGAAATCTCTTACCCATGAATTCTCATTTTCCAGTTGAGTAATTTCATTGAAAGTTCTTATTCAAGGATTCTCCATTTTCCCCGATAGAGTTTGATAATGGCTGCTGATAAGTTTCATATCCCCAGAGGAGTACGCTGTTGTGGCTTCTTTCCCAAGGATCCTATATCGCCGACAGGGCTCGTTCTTATTGAAGATCATTTTTAAAATCTCATTGTAGCGGTAGAAACGTTGATACTAAGCCATTGGATTGACTAGACTCTCACATATCAAAATAAAAATCTCCACCACGCTTTATTGTTTCCAAAGGAATGAGAAAAGAGTGAATAACCCAAAAAGAGGGGGAGAGAATCTATGTTCGGGGGTTGGTTATGCAAAGGGAAGGTATTAGCACCCTAAAAATCTACGGTACTCCACATGAACCTTTTTGAAAATCTATGTATTTTGGCTATAAAATGTTGTATAAAAATAGATTGTGGGGATGAGAAAAGAAGTATATTTTTTATGATTTTTGCACCCGCCGCGGTTGTGAACCTTTAGTGCCTACACACCACCTTCTATGAAATAGGGGATCAGGGTACACGTAGTTCACGTTTGAAAAAAATAAAAAAACACAAGTGTGTTGGTTAATTTTAAGAGACGAGCCATCATCATCATTGTCCGAGTGGAAAACATATTTACTACCCACAATTATGAGATAGCAGAATTTGCGTTATCTCAAATTGGAGGATATGGCTTGAATTTTAAAATAAACAAAAGCATCACTAAACACCCAAGTGGAAAATATCTCACCTCATTACATATCGTATAAGTATAGTAGCTCACATCACTACAAGGATTGACAAGAGTCTAATCTTTTGAGAAAAGTTTTAAGGTAAAAAGCCAAAGTGGAAAAATGGTTTGAATGTGATTGATTGAATTTTAGTCTTCTCACAAAAAATATCCAAGTATTATTAAGTTAATTAAAGTTTGATTAATAAAATGATTTGAAAATGTATGGACATAAGTCCAAGTTTATTATGAAAGAGGTTCAAGTTTTAAAACAAGAAGAGTTTTCAAAAGAAGGGAGGATATTTTTGAAATTAAAGAAGATAGGAGCAGATGAATGGACTATCCTAAAGCATAAGGTAAAATCTAGGGAAAAGAACCATCACAATGAGTCAATGTAGAATTCCAATCCTTTGGATTTCAAACCAAAGAAGAAAAAATAATAAACCCTTTAAAAAAACCAAGCTTCAATTGCATTAAGTCTTCACAAAAATTGGGCAGAGTAACAGTTGTATACAGATGAACTCTGGATCACGGACAAAGCAAGTAATCACAATAACTTGCACATAAAATAAACAAACAACCAAATGTATTGGGGGTAAACCCCAAGAACTCCATACAGAATAAAATATGAAGTCACAAGGTCTCAAAGATAGGTCACAACTTCTAATCCTAAGTCCAAGGAGTCCATAATCTAAATAATGCCAAGGATAGTAACCAAGTAGTCCAAGTAACATTAAATTTTTTTTATGATTTAAGTTGATTATTAGGTATCTTCAAAAAGAAAATGAAAGCTCAAATGAGCAAAATAAAAATGACATAAAAGTAAATGCTCAAATGAGCAAAGATGAAAATAGCGTGAAATGTAAATGCCAAAGTAAATGTGCTTAAAATAAAAACATAAAGTAAAAGCATAAAATAAAGTCAATTGTTAGAAATTAGTGGTTAGTTGAATGACCATCTTGAAACTTGCATTTGGAACTCATTAGAAGATTGATAAAATCAAAGTCTCTCAACAACAAGTTGCATTTGCTTTTTGTCAAGTGCGTCATTTATTTAAAAGTCTCAAGGCAATAATAAATGATCAATGATGTTTAACTGATCCAATTTGACAAAAGTTGATGAAAATTCATTAGAGGATTGGTAGGACCAAAGCCTCCTAACAATGAATCTCAAGGTTATTGGATCAAAGGGTTCATATTAACATACTTGGGATTACAAACATGGGTTTGGGCCACAAATGATCATTTTCTCAAATCGGGATAAAATTTAGCGCTATGTTAAACAATCGTAAGTGGACTTATATAGAAGTCGCACCTATTTTGAGGTTGGTCAATAGTAATCTATGTACCTTATGTTTTGAGAAATTATATGGAAATCATTCTCCAATAACATTTAGTATAATAAGAATGGGATAAGATGAAGAGGGATAGGGTAAGGAATAAACCACATTTGAAACAAAAACTTAATCAAACTATTATTAAAATCATTCATGCATTTTTTGTGGAGTTAAACTCAACACCATGGATCCAATGATGTTAATAAAGCTCATGATCAAAATTTCATAGTCCAAGATCATCCTGAATATAATACAAAATAAAATGGTATTTTAAAATAAAGAAAAGGATTTGTAAAATAATTTTTAAATGAAAATAAAGGGGGAAAATAACAATTATATTCAAAGCATCCAAGAAAAATCAACTAAGACCATAGAAAAATCTGAAATGAGCTCAAGTATTTACAAAAAAATTTTGGTAATTTTTTTAAAGTCAAAAACTATTTTTAAATTAAAGGAAATAGGCAAAACAAACCAAAAATTGTGAAAAATAGTAAAGTAAGAAATAAAAATAAAATGAGGTCACTAATATTTGTCAAAAGGCCATTGGATCCTTCCAATTTTTTTTCAGAATTTTAAAATTAAGAAAAGTATTTTTAAACATTTAAAATAATTCAAATAAAGTTAAAAGTTATAAAAAAAATCAGATCACAAAATAAAATTGTGAAAAAATAATGATCAGAAAGAGAAAAATCAATAGTATTTTTTACAATTTTTTAGATTTTTTAAAGTTAAAATGGATTTTTTATGAATTTTTGAAGTTTAAAACAACTTAAATATAAAAATCAGAAAATAAAATAAAGTCAAAATTATGTGGACCAATGAATGAGAGTTTAAAGCGTTAGTAAGTTAATCCAATGGATCAGACACTTTGTGTATATCATGGTCTTTAGTGAATAAATAATGAAATCATTTATTTAAATCAGATTTTGAAAAATGTGTGGCACGCCTTCGTTGGTTGATAGATGACACGTTGGTCATCTTCAACCTCCAGCCAACGAATCTGCAGGTTCCAGAAATTGTAAAATTAGAACATGAGACTGATACCATTCGCTTCGTCTCTTCAAGACGATTTCAATGGTACCTTCGCGAAAAATTTATATAAACTGTAGCTCAGTCATTTTTGAAAAGAAAATATGAAAAGGGATTTGAAATTTCATGGCCAAAATGTACTTCCAGTTGAAAACAAGTGTTGCAACTAGAATCAGGATGATGAGAGTTGCATAACAATATCAAAGTTTGAGAGAATTGGTGAAGGAATCTACCTATTGAAGTTAAGTTACAGAGCTCTGAAACTGGACTTGGCTAGCACGATTTAGGAAGTCTTAAAGCTTAATTCTTCTTCTGTTAGCTTCAATGAGGTTCAAGGAAGGTGAATTAACAAAGAAGAATGATTGAGAAAGGCTGTAAGAGCAAATTCAAAGATGCAGAAAATTGAGTTCAATAGGAAGTTTGGAAGGGTGATTCTGCCTTTCTAAGCTTGAGAAAATGAATGAGGTATGATCCTATATTTATAGGGAAGCTGATTGAAAGCTCAAGCGTGTGAAATTATGAAGTTCAGAGGGAAATCGTGTGAAGTTGCAAACAAGAAAAGTTGGACTTCTAATTTGATTAAAACTCATCCAAACCTTGTGTTTTAATGCACTAATCACTTCTGGAAGTTCACTAAACATGTTTAGAAGGAAAAGAACACAGAAAAAATGTGTTTAGAAGCTAAATTAAGGATTTCAAATTTTGACTTTTGAAGAAACTTCAGTTTCAAGTTACCAAGTTCAAATCAATGGCATTCTCGGCTCTAGGAGTCCTAGGATATGATTCTTGAAGCTTTAGAAAGATGAGATCACAAGCTTTAAAATATGAAAATAATGGAATCAAATGGATGATTGAGCTAGAAATTGTAATGAGTCAAAGTTGAGAAGAAGAGGTTGACTTTCTATACTTAGAAAATTTCTAAGTTTTTCTTCAAAAATGACTTATAATTTCTTGCACCCAAACATGGTCTTTCACTTGAAATTTTCTCTTGACCAAAAAAGATGGCATGAAGTAGACATCTTGAATGGAATTTTGAGAATGGAAGCATATAAAAACTCCAAAAATGAGAGAGTTATGACTTGTTGAAGTTGGAAAAAATTCATGAAATGACCTATAATCTTTTGCATCCTTAGGGCATCTTCCACCAATTTTAACACTTTGCACTTAAAAGAAGGGTTTGAGATCACATATTTAAGATCAATATGGAAAATGAATGGGCTTAAAGAGATAAAAATTGACCAAGTTATGATCTTTTATAGTCACATAAGGGAATTTGATGGTTCATCTTGAGGACTTGTAATCTTTCTTCATCGGTAGGTATCTTCCACACAAAATTTCCTTGAATATTATGAAATTATTTTTTGATACTGAAATTCTGGCTGCAAATACTCAATGTCACGTTCAATGTTATGACACTGTATCTGACTTACTATATGACAGTAAATACAAAAGCAATAAAGAACACAGTCAATTGTTTACCCAGTTCAGTGTGCAACAACACCTACTCTGGGGGCTACCAAGCCAGGGAGGAAATCCACTATAAGAGATGTTAATTCAGGAATAAACCAACCAGTTTATCTCCTTCACTTAAGACCTACCCAATGCAATTCCAATCTAAGTACAACTTAAACCTGAGTTCCTACTCACTCCCCCTCAATCACAGCAGTGATACATAAACCAATTTGACTAATGAATTGATGAAGACACTCTTCAAAAACAAACACTTGATTAAGCTTCACAGCTTTTTAATCAAGCAACACAATCACTCGTGCTTCACAGCTTTGAGTGATGCACACAACTAACTTGAATCTGCTTCACAGCTTTAGTCAAGGAACATTCAAACACTCTTGCTTCAAAGCTTTGAGTGCTACACAACCCTTACAATTAGAAACCTATTCCAAGTCACTTATCACAATGATAATTGCTTGGAGTACAATAATCAAATCTATACAGATTACAAATGATCTTCTGATCAATAAAAGGGGTGCCTTGAAAAACAACAGCTCTGTTGAATATATAGCAGCTGCAACTTCAGTTAGGGTTTCCACAAAAACCTAGGGTTAATTCCGTTTGACCTAAAGACCAGGTCACAGGACTTTATTAACCAGGTTAGGGTTGAGCTAGGTTACTCCTCAGAAAATGCAGGATTCTGTTCAGGAAAGACTGAGTTATTTTCCTGAAAAAACTCAGACTTATCCAACCTGCAAACCTGTTAGTTCAGAACAGGATGTCATAACATCTGTTATGACATCTGAGAAAACCTGTCTACTGATTTAGCAAAATGTGATCATTTTGCAAAATGCTCAGATACACACTTATAAACATCAGTACTTGAATTACAATATTTTTCTGCAAAGGTACCTAATGAGTCAGTACAAACTGAACTAGAATGTTATGACATCAGTCATGACATTCACACATACACTTGGGATTTACCAAAAATGCAAGCCAATACCTAAACACCTACAAACTCCCCCTTTGGCAGATTTTTGGCTAAAGACCCTAAGCAATCAGTGATAGATAGCAGCAGAAATAAGTGACAGCAGAAAAATAGAATGTCAAGTACTAATTAAGTAAGTACCAAAATATTCTCCCCCTCTTTAGCCACAAATGGGCCAAGGATACATGTTCATAATGATTATACAGTTATCCAAGAACAATTAATAAGAGCAGCAGCAGAAAAAAAAACTGAACACACTTCCAAACTCCACCAGATATCAGCACCAACCAGCAACACCACCAAACAGCAACCAACCTTCAAGCATTGTCATCAGATCCAGAGGATTCAGGCTTCTTTCTTTTCTTGTGAGCAATGTCAGCATTCTTCTCTTTGTTTGATGTCTCAACATTCTTAGAGACATCTGGATTTGTTTCAGCATTTGAGCTCTCTTGGTTCAGAGGAACAGAAATGCCAGGAACTGAGTGGTTCTCGTTCAGAATTCTTGAAACAATTTTTTCTATTGCTTGATTAACATAGGCTGTCCCTTCCCTATTTGCAATTTCAGGGGGAACTGAAGAAGAAGGATGAGATGGATTACCAGAGGCAGAAGCTTGGGGCTTTCCTGCATGTCTTGTTCTCAACTCTTTGACCTTGGTGGGGTTAGTTCCCACTTTTCTACGAGAAGAGATCTCCAGAACGTCAGAGTCCAGACAAGAAGAGATTGTCCTAGAATCTTGATCAGAGGAAGAGGTTGAAATAGTCGTATTGGATGATGATGGTGTTTGAGACATTTTGACAGTCTTAGAGGACCAACACCAACTGAGGAGAAATTTCTGATTGAGAGACTGGGTTTTGATGAGGAGACGAGAAGGGAAGGAAGCAAGGGAGTGTCTATTCAACTTCTTAAAATAATTGTAGGAAATGAGAAAATACAATTTTAAACCAATCAGAACAGGCATAACTCCTTTGATCCTTGTTTTAAGCAAAATTAATTGCTACAATTCCTCATGTTGGCAAATACCCAACCTGCCCTTCAAATTTTCAAGTTTATTTCCAACAAGAGCCTTGGTAGAAGAATCAGTCAGCTGAAGCTTAGAGAAACTATGTTCCAGTTTAAATGACTTCTTCTCTTCAAAGTCAATAGGGTTCAAGGAAATGTTGATTGTATTCAGATTGTCACAACACAATGTCACAACATCTTGTGTGACATTGTACTCAGGGAGCATCTGTTTTGACCAGATGTTTTGAGAACAGTCTTTCCTAGCAGCAACTATTTCTGCACAGAATTGGGAAGGCATTCTTTTGGTTGATTCTTGAATAATTTTCTGTTTGTCCAGTCCATTTTGATGGAGAGTTATAGGAGAGGAGACTTCAAGCCTCATTTCTTCAGGGAAACAGAATTTATTAGACTTGTTATTTCCAACATCCTTGTCAAGATGACTTATGGTTCTGACAACACATCCTTCTTCAAGTTTATTTGCCACATCACAGATATTATCATCCTGTAGTTTTGGAGTTCTTCTGACTGCTTCCATAGAAATAGCTCTTTTCATTCTTCTTAGATGAAGGAGACCAGGCTTATGCTGCCACAGTTTCATCTCTATTTCTTCTTTGATAATTGGACACATAGTGGAGATATCAGTGTTCTCAGGCTGCCACAAGTAGCAGTTATCTTTGGATCTGATTCCTCTCATTACAACTTCTAGTTTTTCATTAATTACTAGACATTCAGATCTTGAGAAGTTGACCTTGAATCCTAGATCACATAATTGACTGATACTAATGAGATTAGCAGTCAACCCTTTTACCAGCAGTACTTTATTCAGACTTGGAACTCCAGGGCAGTCCAAATTACCAACTCCTTTGACTTCACCTTTAGCACCATCTCCAAAGGTCACAAAACTGGTGGTGTGAGGCATAACATTATTGAGGAGATTTTTGAATCCAGTCATGTGTCTGGAACATCCACTGTCAAAGTACCAATCTTCCTTTGCAGAGACCCTCAGGGAAGTGTGAGCTATCAGTGCAGTAGCCTTTTTCTTCCATTTAGGAGCATGTGGTACCTTTTTAGACTTAGGTTTGACACCTGAGTTCTGATTAGGATATCCATGTAGTCTGAAGCAGAAGGGCTTTATGTGGCCATATCTCCCACAATGATGACATTTCCATCTTTGGTACCTTTTCTTCATATGTCTCTGTTCCTGATGTTGAGAGTTGTGTTGAGACATCTGTTTTGACATTTGCTTACCAGTACCAGATTTCTTTGCTTCCATAAATCCTAGTCCAGATTTATTTCCCACATTTTGTCCAACCTGAAGGATCTCTTCCAATTTGTCTGTTCCATTGGTCAACATCTTGACAGATTTGGTCATTTGATTCAGTTGTGAGTTCAGCAATTGAAATTCTCCTTCTAGATGACTTATAGTTTCAAGATTTGCCCTTTTTTCAGCCTCCAGCTTTATAATGAGTTTTGATTGTTTCTCATTCTGCACACAGACTTCAGCACTTCTGATACACAATTTCTTGTAGGTATCAGCCAGTTCTTCAAATGTCACTTCTTCATCACTAGTGTCACTTTCAGAAGTACACACACTAGTTAGAGCAGTAACTAGTTTGGCAGATTCTTCTTCAGAATTACTTTCTGAATCATAGTCAGACCAAGTAACAGTCATTCCTTTCTTTTGTTTCTTAAGAAAGGTAGCACATTCAGCTCGAATATGTCCATATCCTTCACATCCATGGCATTGAATACCTTTGCCTTGGTTTCCCTTATCTTCTGACCTTGGTCTTCTGCTGGAACTGTCAATGTCAGAGGGAATGTTATGAACATTAGACCTTGACTTTGGATCCATTCTTTTGATGAACTTGTTGAACTGTCTTCCAAGCATGGCAATAGCTTCTGATATATTTTCTTCTTCATCCTCCTTGTTTTCAACATCAGTGTTGGATACAAGTGCTATGCTTTTGTTCTTCTTGTCACCATTATCAGTGATCCCCATCTCAAAAGTCTGAAGAGACCCAATAAGTTCATCCACTTTCATCTTGCTGATGTCCTGGGCTTCCTCTATGGCAGTTACCTTCATTGCAAATCTTTTAGGCAAGGATCTGAGAATCTTCCTTACCAGTTTTTCTTCTGACATCTTTCCTCCCATTGCTCCTGAGGTGTTGGCAATCTCCAAGATGTTCATTTGAAACTCATGAATGGTTTCATCTTCCATCATTTTTAGATTCTCAAACTTGGTGGTCAACATCTGAAGCCTTGACATTTTTACTTTGGAAGTGCCCTCATGAGTAGTTTTGAGAGTGTCCCAAACTTCCTTGGCCAGTTCATATTGATGTACTAATCTGAAAATGTTTCTATCAATTCCATTGAACAAGGCATTTAAAGCTTTGGAATTTCCCAGGGCTAACTCAACTTCTTCTTTACTCCAATCTTCCTCAGGCTTCAGACTGATTGTCCCATCTTTCTCAGTTATGGTGGGATGAATCCATCCTTTGTCAGCAGCTCTCCAAGCCTTTTTGTCCAGAGATTTTAGGAAGGCAATCATACGAGGTTTCCAGTAGTCATAATTAGTTCCATCCAGAATGGGTGGTCTATTTCCAAAAACTCCTTCTTTGTCCATAGTGCCAGAAAGTGATATCCCTAGATCTCACCCAGTAGTACAGGCAGGGTGCCTGCTCTGATACCAATTGAAATTCTGGCTGCAGATACTCAATGTCACGTTCAATGTTATGACACCGTATCTGACTTTCTATATGACAGTAAATACAAAAGCAATAAAGAACACAGTCAATTGTTTACCCAGTTCAGTGTGCAACAACACCTACTCTGGGGGCTACCAAGCCAGGGAGGAAATCCACTATAAGAGATGTTAATTCAGGAATAAACCAACCAGTTTATCTCCTTCACTTAAGACCTACCCAATGCAATTCCAATCTAAGTACAACTTAAACCTGAGTTCCTACTCACTCCCCCTCAATCACAGCAGTGATACATAAACCAATTTGACTAATGAATTGATGAAGACACTCTTCAAAAACAAACACTTGATTAAGCTTCACAGATTTTTAATCAAGCAACACAATCACTCGTGCTTCACAGCTTTGAGTGATGCACACAACTAACTTGACTCTGCTTCACAGCTTTAGTCAAGGAACATTCAAACACTCTTGCTTCAAAGCTTTGAGTGCTACACAACCCTTACAATTAGAAACCTATTCCAAGTCACTTATCACAATGATAATTGCTTGGAGTACAATAATCAAATCTATACAGATTAAAATGATCTTCTGATCAATAAAAGGGGTGCCTTGAAAAACAACAGCTCTGTTGAATATATAGCAGCTGCAACTTCAGTTAGGGTTTCCACAAAAACCTAGGGTTAATTCCGTTTGACCTAAAGACTAGGTCACAGGACTTTATTAACCAGGTTAGGGTTGAGCTAGGTTACTCCTCAGAAAACGCAGGATTCTGTTCAGGAAAGACTGAGTTATTTTCCTGAAAAAACTCAGACTTATCCAACCTGCAAACCTGTTAGTTCAGAACAGGATGTCATAACATCTGTTATGACATCTGAGAAAACCTGTCTACTGATTTAGCAAAATGTGATCATTTTGCAAAATGCTCAGATACACACTTATAAACATCAGTACTTGAATTACAATATTTTTCTGCAAAGGTACCTAATGAGTCAGTACAAACTGAACTAGAATGTTATGACATCAGTCATGACATTCACACATACACTTGGGATTTACCAAAAATGCAAGCCAATACCTAAACACCTACAGATACCATTTGAAGAGAAGCATGTCTTTGGAATCACTCAAAAATACCAAAAGATGAGCAAGATATACCCCTTTGAAGTTCAAAACCCTAGCTCTTAGAGCAACAAAATGCCTTGGGAACTTTTTTCAATTTGGATCAACTTTCTTGCACAAATACTTGGATCATGTAAATAGAATTTGTTGAGGATGATAATGATAAGTCATAGAAACCATAACCACTTAAAAATCTTGATAATTGAGGAAATTAGGCACTTGTGATCAATGAAACCAAAGACTTGTTCAACTATGTCAAAATTCTTCAATCAACCCTTGTACCTTTGACCTATTTTTGACAACTTGAGGCATGATGAATCATAATACCATTTGTCATGATATTATTTCAAAATATCTTCAATAATGAAGCTTGAATCTCAATGAAGCTTTATTGAAGAAGGCATGGAAATAAACTCATGAACCTATGGATCAACTTGATGGAATGTATTGTGCTTTCACCTATGATATCAACAATTAGGGAAAACATACATTGTATTTATTAGTTAAAAGTTAATCAAATCATAGATGATCATAATATACAATTCAAGGTGCTTGGTTATTCCCCATGGGCAAAGCTAAAGTTAAGGAGAAGAGCCAAACCCTAGTGTGTGATCTTGTTGTGATTGAGTTGATATGATATGATAGAGGAATATTAGGGGGGGAAATTTGGGTACAACAGCTGCCCTTATTTAAGTGTCTTCTATCCGGAGATGTAAAGGTTTAAAACCTTCGTGTCGACGGGATTGAAGATACTTAAATATAAAACAAGCCCTATCTTTTGCCCTAAGATGCCATGCAATGCTTCTGATTATGAATGCAAATGAACAAATTCAAAAAGAAAGACATAAGACACCACTGGAGATGTAGAAAATAAAAAACAGGATCAAAAGAAAAAATCTGGCCAGGAAAATAAATCACTGGTGAAAGAAAGACAGGACTCTGTTGGGGTAAACTGAAAAGAGGAAATAAAGGTATCATCAAATAAAATATTAAGGAGATAAGGTGAAGGATAACAGTCACCGACAAATGACTGCAAACTATCCACTCACTGAGGAGATAGCAAAAAAAGTAACGTCGACCCACCGGGGAAAGAAATGGTAGGATAATACCGGTGAATACCAAAATTAGGGTGGTAATAATGATTAGCATCAATGCTCCTGACTTGGAACAAATGAACTTCTTCAGAGCAATAGAATCTCAATGATGAACTACCTTCCATAATGACAATTCTACCATTTATTGGAAAAAGATCTCAACAATGAACTACCTTCCATAATGACAAGGCTACCATTCATTGGAGTAACAAAATCTCAACAACTAACTACCTTCCATAATGACAAGGCTACCATTCATTGGAATAAGAAATATTAACAACGAACTACCTTCCATAATGAAAAGGCTAGCATTCATTGGAGTAACAAAATCTTAGCAACGAACTACCTTCCATAATGACAAGGCTACCATTCATTGGAGTAAAACCTCAGCAACGAACTTTCTTCCATAATGGCAAGGCTACCATTCATTGGAGTAAAAAATCTCAACAACAAACTACCTTCCATAATGACAAGGCTACCATTCATTGGAGTAACAAATCTGAATCTTCTCGGTGAACTGTCAGACTTATTGGGGAAGTACAAGTTGCTCAAATAAAGAGACCCGCCACTAGCTATTATGAGGAGGAATTGCAATAATGATTTCCTGGGGAGAAAGAAATATGACTTCCTGGGGAAATGCCGATATGTTCCTGTTGAGGAGATAAAATCTTCACGTGCAAAATAAATGAACATTCTCAAATTAGGGTTCAAAGCGTGCAAAAATCAAAATAATAATATTGTTGGGGACCATAGATTCAAACCAGAAATAAACCGAATGAAACACTCAACCAAAATAACACCTCTTGAGAAATAAACACAAGAGGGAATCATATCCTATCAAGACAAAGAGCTGAAAGGAAGGCTAAATTAGAATTCTTCCACAAGGTATAACTCCATAGGGAAAATGAAAGGACATAATCTTTCTGCTTAAGGTTGACACTCTATTGGAGAGAGGGTAACACAACTCTGCAAAATAGGGTAATATATCAACAAAAAATATGAAAATGAGTAATGATCTACTAAATTCAGCCAATGCATGATATATGTACGAACGTTTGAATTTTATCATGTATATGCTAACAAAACAGACATATAACACCGGGGATAACCCGACCAGACCAACTTGGGCACAATCAATACTCGGCTAAATTACATCCAAGATAAAAATTCCATAATAAAGTAAGCACCAGCTGAGGAAACGGATTTCTATCTCGCATCTTAACCTCACTGGGAAAGAACAACATCATAACAGTAAATCATTACAAACATAGGGATATAAAAACTTCTTCCAGGCTTCACTGGGGAAAAACACACAAACTTTAATGGGGAAAAGCAAATGTTTCGAGGTCTGCACTTCCACCGGGAACTATAATACTGACTTCACTAGGGAAAACGATACCACATTATTGAGACATCAGCTGGGGGATATTATATTGTCTTTAATGAGGAGGGCAACAACACATCATCGAGGGGGAACCAAGATACATTCTTCAATACTGAGAGTGATGATTGCACCAACTTCTCTTGGAAGAAATTACGAAACCTCATGCGGATAACAATTTTTCAGGGAAATATGTTATCTCCATTTTACTTAGGGATTTAAGAAGTCAAATATTACAGCAAGAAATCAAACTTATTGGGATTTAAAATCAAGCCCTGAATTTGGCGAGAGAAAACCCAAAAGGTTGACGACTGTTTCAACACTTATTAACAAAGACATTGCACTTGCCTAATTTCCTAGGAAACAAACAACAAAAGATGCTAGCACTGCAAAAGGGCGATGTTTTGCAAATGATTCCATCTCAACATACAAAGAGAAAAGGGGCTTTCGTCATATGAGTGAAGACCTTACTGGGGAATCTGGGATAGAGACTTCATACCATACAAACCTGAAATCAAAATGAACCAAGACTTGATTGAGGAAAACAGGATCACAAAACCAACATTGAACCATACATCAATTGGTATCATCTTCAACTATCTGAGAAAAAAACATGAAGAACATACTCAATCCAACAAAAGTGCCATGGGAGAACCTTCCTGGGGAAATCAGACTTCCAAAATTTTCGAGATCGTCCATCACTGGAGTCGCTATTTTTGTTCTTCTTGAGTCACAAAATCTAATTCAATAAATAATTTGTAAACTCTTTTTCAAAAAATAATTTTGTTATTTAATTAGTTTGCTTTGAAAATTACTATCAATAATAAATGAAGTCTTTGTAACTTGAATGAAATAAGAATTGCAAAGAATTGGACAAAAGCTCAAACTTTACTTATAGAATGGTAGTCTATGAATGGAGAGACTCCATAGATGATTACAAAGTTTGGAAAATGGTAATATATATTGGAAAATATACATTGAAATACAATAACCACTATTCCCCCTAACAACTTTGAATTCTTGAGCAGCGACTTTGGTTGAAAAGTGGTGAGGATTCAAGAATATTGTTGCTTCAAATGATCGAGTCTTGTCTGATGAAGTTACTTGCCAAGAAATCCCTAACTTTTTCCCAAATTTCCCTTGCGGGTTTTCAACCTAGCGGAAAAATGTATTCTGTTTATGTCTCTAATTTTTGCCTAGACCGCCCTTTTGGGTTTTCGGCCTACCGAGACACTCCTTTTTACCTAAGTCTCCCTTTTGGGTTTTCGTCTTAGCGAGTTGTTCTTTTTATTTTTCTAGGTAAAGTATATCTTGACTGCATCAACATTCACAGGACGTGGGAACTCCTCTGCATCCATTATTTCAAGAATCAATGCACCACCAGAGAAGGCTTTCTTGATAATATATGGGCCTTCAAAATTGGGAGTCCACTTGCCCCTAGAATCAGCGTTGAAAGACATGATCTTTCTAAGCACGAGGTCGCCTTCTATGAATTCACGAGGCTTGAATTTCTTATCAAAAGCTTTCTTCATTCTCTTCTGGTATAACTGGCCATGACACAAGGCCGTCATTCTTTTTTCTTCAATCAAATTCAACTGGTCAAACCTGTTCTGGATCCATTCAGCCTTTGACAACTTGGTTTCCATTATCATGCATAAAGAGGGAATCTAAACTTCAATAGGAAGCATTGTTTCCATGCCATACACAAGGGAGAAAGGGGTAGCCCCTGTTGAAGCGCGGATAGATGTTTGATACCTATGCAAAGCAAAAGGGAGCATCTCATGCCAATCTTTATAAGTGACAACCATTTTCTGAATGATCTTCTTGATGTTCTTATTAGAAGCTTCAACAACCCCATTCATCTTTAGCCTGTAGGGAGATGAATTGTGATGGACAATCTTGAATTATTCACAAAGTTCTTTCATCATCTTATTATTCAGATTTGAGCCATTGTCGGTGATAATCCTGCATGGCACACCATATCGACATATGAGATTATTTTTGATGAAGCTCACCACCACCTGCTTAGTGACATTAGCATACTGTGATACGGTGGGAGAACTGACTTGGGGGTTTTGCGTTTGATCACAAATGTTGCGGTTAGCAAGAGTCGCCACCAACTTTTCTTTTATCCAAAAGGAAAGGTGAAAAAGCACATGAAAGACCTTTGAGATTGTTTCTTGAGTTCGGGGGGTAGATTATGAAAAGGGAAGGTATTAGAACCCTTTTCATCCATGGTTATCCATGGGCTCTTAGTTACTTTCTAGATCACTTGCTTTTTTTCTGAAATTGTGCTTTGTGTGGTTTTTGAAAGTATATTGTAAAGGGGCCATTGTTTAAGAAATCTTTGTAATGATTCTTGTTCGTAAGAATGTATACAAAGATGTTTGTTCTTTTGAAAATGTTTTCAATTTTTGTAAGATGTTTGAAGGTGTATGCGTTTGTTTTGAAAATAGCAAGGATGTTTGTTTTAAAGTGGAGAAAGTAATTAAGAGCAATCTACCTACTCAAATATCTTTCTTGTTCATTTTCTTTTTCTTTGACATGGTTGTTTTACCATTGATTTGGTAAGCAACCCTATCTTTGGATGTAAACGGGACGGGCGTGGGTCATCGTATAGCCATGATTAGCAATGTTGCAAGGTATCTTAGCATTTTTTGAGGGACTAAGATCATTTTATAAGGCAACTTTGAATAACGTCATCGAGGGACTATGATCTTGTATTTGTTTGTTTTTGTTAAGATACCTTACATGTGTAATATGGCCATTTTTGTAAGGCAACCAAGTGGGATAACCCTAGGGGTGCTTGTGTGCAAGTGTGTCATTTTCATGATTGATTTTGTCTTGAATTATGGTTTTCTATTTTTGATTGGTTTTATTCTTTCTATATAAACGCTAATTACTAGCATGTCATGTAAAAGCGGTAAATTGCAAAATTTAAAGTTACTACGCTATTACAACATTTGTGGGAGGGGGGTATACAATTTATGAATGAGGATTGCAATAATATAAACCTAATTAATCTATTACAACCAAATTGAATTTATACAAGAATTGAAATATACAAGATGAATTAAATATGCAAGAATATGTGTATGCAAAGAAGATTTTTGTTTTGTTTTTTATGTGAAAAAGTTTTGACCTAAACCTAATTAGAGGAAAATAAATAAATCAAAATTAAATTAACTTAAATCAATTAAGAAAAGAAAATAATTAAGAAAATATTTTTTGAATAAAACCCTAATTCTATTTGATTAAAAGAAAAGGAGTTTTTTTAAGAAAAAGTAATTTTGTATTTTTTTGTCTTGAAAATAACATATGGCATTATGAGATATTTTAGGTTTTTTTTTTATATTAAAATAATTTATTTAATGGGTATGAATAAAAAGTAAATATTAACCTAGTTCTAATTTAATTTACAAGGTTATTTAATAAAAATAGATAATATATAACTAAATAAAAATATTTTTTGTGAGAAAAATAAAATAAAATAAGCCAAAATGTAAATCTATCATTTTTATATTTTTTATGATTTTTAATATTAAGAAAAATATATTTAAAAAAATAAAATGAGAATAAAAATAAATAAATAAAATGATAATGGGCCAGGGGTGCCACAAGTAAGCAGGGTGCATGGTGTTAGCAAAAAAACCATAGGCCCATGAAGTAGAGGTCCAGCGCTGTAAGAGACCAAAAAAATGGAAAAAAGTGAGAAAAATGCAAAAGGCAGCGCGCTGAGGCTCGAACCCATGACCTCTAGCAATTACGCGCGGTTCCTTACCACTGGGGTCAAAAATCTGCCTAACTAGGGCAAAATTTCACTAAGTTATTTTTAGTTCATGAGCATGTATTCACAAAATTATATCTTGAGATCCAAGAATTTTTAGGAGAAATTGTGTGAAGCAAAGTTGTAGATTTCATGGATATCTACAACTTTCATGTTGGAAGTTTCCTTTGAATCATCTTACATCATGGTGAAAATTTGGCTCAAAGTTGAGAAAAAATAAGAAATTTTCTATACTTAGAAAAATTTCTAAGTTAAGAAATTTCAACTTTTCACAACATAACCTTAAATCCTTGATTTCTTGATTGACAAGTTTCATATTTTGATGAATTATGACCTTTGGCACTTGACTTTGACCAAAAAGTCAAAGTTTGACTTTTCAATATACAAATGACTTTTGATCAGTTGACTGAAAAATTCATCTGCCAATCCAATGGATTTGTAATGTTTTGAATCATGTTATTAGGTTAAAATGATGCAATTGAACTCTTGAAATCATGCTTCAAACCAATTGATAACTTGTTAGGCCAAAAATAAAAAATTGCCCTTTCTCAATCAAAACCTTAATTTTGACCATTTTGCCCTTTTGATGATTTTATCAAATTTCTTGAGGAATTGTGGTAAAAACTTGATCAAATGATACATATGAGTCTAAGATGTTGATGTGGATAAAAAATTATGAAGTTTGACTGTAAATTGGCCATGGTTGACTTTTTCCCCAATATAGTTGATTTTTAGGTCAACTGTTCAATTGATTGATCATAAGTGTGATTCAAGACTTGAAACTTGACATGAGTAATCTTAGGGGTCCATAATGATCCTTTAAAGTCACATGAAGCATTTATAGTCCAAAAATCCTTGTGCAAACTCAATCCCTAATTTTGGTCATCAGTGCATGAGTAGGTGTCTTGAGCTGGTCAAACCCTAATGCAGTTTTGAGTCAAAGAGATCTTGTGAGAAAATTCTTGATAAGTGAGAGGGAAAATTTTGGGGTACAAAAGATGCCCCTATTCAATCTTATTAAACCTGAAGAGTTAGATTGACGAGTTTTGCCATTCATGACTCGAAGGTGGAAGATGATTGGACACTAGAGTGCCCAGAAATTTGTACTCGATGATGTGATGATAGAAGGAATGGGCTTAAAGATGCCATTTGGAGAGGTAATAGAAAGATGTGGGAGATGGGATTAAAGATGCCATCTAGAAGTGATTGTTGAATTGTAATTTGTAAGCTGGAAGAATGAGTATTAGAATGGCGTCCGTGTCTGGAGCGTATCTGTTACTGTATCTGAAAGTTGAATCTGAATGAGTATCAAAATAGCATCCGTGTTTGGAGCGTATCTATACTGTATCTGAAAATTGAATCTGAATGAGTATCAAAATGGCATTCGTGTCTGAAGCGTATCTGAACTGTATCTGAGAGCTGAATGAGTATCAGAATGACGTCCGTGTCTGGAGCGTATCTAAACTGTATCTCGATGAGTATCAGAATGGCATCCGTATCTGGAGCATATTCAAACTGTATCTGAGAGCTGAATGAGTATCATAATGACGTCCGTGTCTGGAGCGTATCTGAACTGTATCTCGACGAGTATCAGAATGGCATCCGTATCTAGAGCGTATTCGAACTGTATCTAAAAGCTGAATGAGTATCAGAATGGTGTCCATGTCTGGAGCGTATCTGAACTGTATCTCGATGAGTATCAGAGTGGCATCAGTATCTGGAGCGGATCCGAACTGTATCTGAAAACTTTGAACATTGTTAATGGTAGCTGTTAACCTTATCCTGAAAAGGGTAAAATGTTAGCTATAATGTAAAGTTATGTTTGTATGAAATGCATGGCATAATGCATTCGTGTTATCAATGTTTATGAATATATGGATGCGATGTATGCGTATGTGAGCTAATTTGCTTCATTGTTGTTGGATTGGGAAAAATAAATCCCTGACTGTTGCTGAGGATATGTAAGTCTTCATGTGGTAAATCCTAAGTGTTGATGAATTTCCGTTTACAGAAATAAACTCTGTTATAAGGGAAATGTCGTATACTTCTTGTAAAATTCCATTGGGGAATGTTGAGAAAATTGACGACTTCTACTGGGGAGTGATAACTGGGAATTTTGTTCTGCTGAGGATTAAATGACGTACTGTGGGGATTTTTTATGGAATAGCCTAGAGGTATTTCCCTATTCATTCAACCCATAAGTAATTGCCTTTTTTCATTTTGTTTATTTGTAAACAGTAATTATATTCAAATGCATATGTTCAACAATGATTCGTTGGACGTTTTTGAAGATAAAACACAAGCTTAAAGAAAAAAAATAGATAGTTTTTGCACTTTCAAAGAGGTATATTTGTATTGACTTTGAGTAAGTATTTTTGTACAAGGAGACAAACATTCTAGTAAGAGAATGTCGTCATAAAAAAGGAATGAAAATTTTGATACAAAGAAAAGATACCTATGTGTAAAAATCCCATGGGGTTTCCATTCTGCTATAGCCTTCGTATCTCTGAGCGTCTTGTCTATTTGTTTCCTTGTCCGAAGCTGATTGAATTGATCAGAACTACTGAATTTGTTAGTTGAAGCCAAAGGTTGTCCGTGAAGTGATCCAACAGGACATAGTCATACGCTTTACATTCCCTAACTTTTGCCTGGACCGCCCTTTCAGGTTTTCAGTCCCCCGGGAAACCCTTTTTTGCCCAAGTCGCCCTTTCGGGTTTTCAACTTGCCGGGTGTACAAATTTTTTGTTTTATCCCTAATTTTTTCCCGAACCTTTTTGGTTCGCTGGGATGCCCTTGTTTTGCCTAGGTATGTCAACCTAGCGGGTCTCTTATGCGTAGTATCTTTTGACTGTGTTCGCGTTTGCAGGATGCGGCAGGTCGTCACCATCCATGGTGGTCAAGATCATTGCCCCACCAGAGAAATTTTTTTTTATTACAAATGGTCCTTCATAGGTAGGAGTCCACTTGCCCCTAGGATCACCTTGTGGCAGTATGATGCGTTTGATCACCAGATCTCCAACTTGATACACTTGGCGTCTGACCTTTTTGTTGAAAGCTTTGATCATCCGTTTTTGATACATTTGACCATGGTAAACAGCAGTAAGTCTTTTCTCATCAATCAAGTTCAGTTGTTCAAGTCGAGTCTGGATCCAGTCGTCTTCGTTCAGCCCTGCATCCCTCATAATTCTCAGAGAGGGGATCTGGACCTCGATAGGCAAGACAACTTCCATGCCGTAAACCAGAGAATAGGGTGTTGCCCCGATTGATGTGCGAGACGTGGTACGATACCCGTGGAGAGCAATCGGTAACATCTCATGCCAATCTTTGTATGTGACTGTCATTTTTTGTATGATCTTTTTATTGTTCTTATTTGCAGCTTCGATAGCACCATTCATCTGTGGCCGATAGGGAGAAGAATTGTGATGCTGAATCTTGAACTGCTCATACAAGGCGGTGATCATACTATTGTTGAGATTTGTTCCATTGTCAGTGATGATCCTTTCCGGGATACCATACCGGCAAATGAGATTTTGCTTGATGAAGCGGGAAACAACATTCTTGGTAACAGAAGCGAAGGAAGCTGCCTCCACCTATTTTGTAAAATAGTCAATGACCACTAGGATGAAGCGGTGTCCATTGGAGGCCGTCGGCTTGATTTACCCAATCATATCAATCCCCCACATAGCAAAGGGCCAAGGAGCTGTCAAGATATTCAGAGGAACCAGAGGTACGTGCACTTTGTCAGCATAAATTTGGCATTTATGGCAGGTTCGAGAGTGTTGATAGCAGTCTGCTTCCATGGTAGACCAATAATAGCCTACCCATAGGATTTTCTTTGCCATCGTATGCCCACTAGAGTGGGTGCCAAAAGTGCCTTCATGTAATTCAACCATGATCCTTTTGGCTTCAACCTTATCTATGCACCGGAGTAACACAAAGTCATGATTACATTTATACAGGATGTCGTTACTAAGGAAGAACTTAGCAGAGAATCTCCTTAAGAACTTATTATCATTGATTGAAGCTCCTTCTGGATATTCTTGAGTCTCGAGATACTTCTTGACTTCGTGAAACCAGGGCTGGTCCACTACTTCTTCAGTATTAATCTCGTGATAGTGTGTTGGTTCCTCCATTCGCTCGATGGTGATTTGGGGAGCCTTATTATCCCCATTAAGTTTAAACATAGATGACATTGTGGCTAGAGCGTCTGCTAGCTGATTTTCTTCTCGTGGGAAATGCTCGAAGGTAATCTTCTCAAAATGTGGTAGCAATGTCAAAACATGTTCTTTGTAAGGGATAAGGTTTGGGTGTTTGGTGTCCCATTCCCCTTTGATCTGGCTGATAACCAAAGCTGAGTCTCCGAATAAATCCAATGATTTTATCCCCAAGTTTATGGCAGCTCTGAGACCGAAGATGCATGCTTCGTATTCCGCCATGTTGTTTGTACAATTGAAGCAAAGTCTTGCGGTAAATGGAGTATGACACCCTTCCGGAGATATGAGTACAACACCAATACCATTTCCGAGTGCATTAGATGCCCCATCAAAGAACAGGGTCCATCGGGATCCTTGTTCAGGTCCGTCATATGGCCTAAATTCTTCACAGTTGTCTAATGTCATGATGTCTTCATCCAAAAGTTCAAACTTCATGGACTGGTAGTCTTCCACAGATTGGTGATCAAGGTGATCAGCTAGTACACTGCCCTTTATAGCTTTCTGGGTAGTATACTGTATGTCATATTCCATTAGAATCATCTTCCACCTCGCTTTTCTCCCAGAAAGAGCAGGCTTCTTGAAAATGTATTTTTATCCAATCCATTTTAGATATCAACAAGGTAGTATGAGTCAACATATACTGTCTTAGCCGGCGAGCAGCCCATGCCAGAGCGCAGCAAGTTTTCTCGAGCAGTGAATATCTGGTTTCACAATCGGTAAACTTTTTTCTCATGTAGTAAATAGCATGCTCTTTTCAGCCAGACTCGTCATGCTGCCTCAATACACACCCCATTGAGTTTTCTAAAACAATCAGATACATGACCAACGGTTTTCCCTCGACTGGTGGCATCAACACAGGAGGCTCTTGTAAGTATTCTTTGATTTTTGTCAAAAGAAATTTGGCATTCATCATTCCAATTGACTACTTGATCTTTCTTCAATAGTTTGAAGATTGGCTCAAAAGTAGTTGTCAGGTGAGAAATGAATCTGGCAATATAGTTCAAATGTCCCAAGAATCATATGGCTTCCTTCTCAGTACGAGGAGAAGGCATCTCTTGTATCGCTTTAAATTTGGAAGGATCGACCTCAATACCTTTGTTGCTGACGATAAAGCCTAGGAGCTTACCAGACCGTACCCCGAATGTGCATTTGTTTGGATTCAACCTCAGCTTGTACTTCTTCAGTCTCTTAAATTGTTTTTGTAAGTGATCAAGATGTTCTTCTTCTGTTTGAGATATGGCTATCATATCGTCCACATAGACCTCTATTTCGTGATGTATCATGTCGTGAAATAGAGCTACCATGGCACACTGATAGGTTTCCCCAATGTTTTTTAGTCCGAATGGCATAACCTTGTAGCAGAAAGTGCCCCACTGTGTGACAAATGTTGTTTTCTCCATATCCTCAGACGCCATATTGATCTGGTTGTAACCCGAGAATCCATCCATGAAGGAAAACACTTTGTGTTATGCTGTATTGTCAACTAGGATATCAATGTGGGGGAGTGGAAAATCATCCTTAGGGCTTTCCCTATTCAAATCTCGGTAGTCCACACACATTCGTACTTTGCCGTCCTTTTTGGGCACGGGAACAACATTGGCAACCCATTGGGGGTAAGAGGTGACAGCCAAGAATCCAACGTTGAATTGCTTTATGACCTCTGCTTTAATCTTTTCTGACATATCCGACCTCATTCGATAAAACTTTTGCTTTACTGGCGAACAATCCTCTCTCGTGGGCAGACGATGTACCACAATATCTTCATTAAGTTCTGGAATGTCTTCATACAACCAGGCAAAGAGTTTGACATAATCGTGTAACAACTGAATCAGACGCTTCTTGATACTGGGTTCCATATTGGCACCCATCTTGACCTCTTTTTTTGTCTTCTTCGGTACCTAGGTTGATTGTGTCCACGGGTTCCTCGTGAGGCTGGATGGTTCTCTCTTCTTGTTGTAGCAGTCTGGAAAGTTCCCCTGGTACTTCATAATCTTCCTCACCTTCGTCTTCGGCTTGGTAGATTAGATTCTCAGAGTTGCAAAAGGCCATAGCAGTATCGTTAGCCATGGGATCCCGAATGGATGTATACCTGCATTGTGAGTGTGGGTGTGTGTAAGGGTATAACTATCTTTGAAAGAAAGTAAAATGTAAAAGAAAAACAATGAGCACAAAAGTTTATATGTGAAAATGTCTGTGATTCATTGATGTCATATGAAAAATGAGATAATAACCCTTACAAATGGACCATTGTGCCTCGGGTAAGACACAAGGTTTTAAGAGTGTGAATTGTTTTGAATATTACAGATCCAACAAAATGTAAATACAAATTACTGAGGGATGAAAGTGATTGGGACGAAGTCTCTAGCCTCCTAATTGTTGAGCCCTCCATTGACAGTTGGAAAGATCCAATCCTCTAGGTTGCAGCCATCTTCACCATCTTCTACTGTGTTCACTTCACGGTTGCTGATCTTCAAGGGTGGCCCTCCAGCACCGACACAGCGTATAGCCTTTTGAGCACTTGAAGTGAAACCTAAGCCAAACTTGTCAGACTTATATGTGATATCTGGGAGTTGTCCCCAAATAGTGCACCCTCCTTTCTCTATTACTGCTTTGGCATCCTTTAGCAAAGACATCCAGAGTGGAGGCCTTGTAATCTTGGGAATAGTCTTGGTCACTGCCGCGTCTTGGCGGACCTCTTCAAAGTTTTGAAATGGAGTTTCAATGAATTCACCATCTAATTCCACATATTTGAAAAAATTGAGATGGTTGATCATGTATATTTCCTCTCCATGAACGGTGATAATCTTCCCTTGAACTGGATACTTCAGCATTTGGTGCAACGTAAAAGTAACAGCGCCAGTATTGTGGATCCGTGGTCGGCCCAACAAGCAGGAGTGTGAAGGGCGGATGTCCATTACATAAAAACTTGAATTGAAATTTTGGGTTCCAACCTTTATGGGGATATCCACTTCCCCGTACACCATCCTCTTCGAACTGTCAAAAGCCCTTACCACTATGTTGCTTGGCTTCAAAGTCAACCCCTCACAGTCAAGTCTATCAAGAGCTTTCTTGGGTAATACATTCAGAGATGAGCCAATATCCACCAAAACATGTGCATCAGTTGTTCCCCTACATTCCACTAAGACATGTAATGCCTCATTATGTTTCCTTCCCCTCGGTGTTAGATCAACATCTGAAAAACCTAAACCATTGTCCGCAGTTAGGCTGGCTACGCATTCTTGAAATTGATCAACAGATGTCTCTTGAGGTACATGGGTGGTTTTTAAGAACTTCACCAAGGCTTTTTCATGTGCCTCGAAACATAGTAGTAACGCCAACATGGAGATCTTAGAGGGAGTTTTCCCTAGTTGTTCAACTACATCGTAGTCGCTTCTCTTTATAATTTTCAAGATCTCCTCCATTTCTTTCTTGGAGGTCTCAGGGATAGTTAATGACCGAGCCTTCGTCCTAATAGGCTTAACCATAACACCTTTTCCCTGAGTCTCGGTTAATTCGGCAGCAGGAGTGTCAGTCGGAATGATTACAGGGGTTGTAACAGCTTTGTCAATTGGAGTATTTGCAGAGATGATTATGAGTGTGGGAACAACTTTTGGGGGAGCAACAACGGGAATGATTACGGGTCCAGAAATAGCCTTTGGGGGAGAAATTTCTGGAGAGAAGATCCTACCACTTCGGGTAATCTTACTCGTTCCTGCAATATTACTGACGTCAGAATCTTCTTTCTCAGAATTTATCTCTTCGGTGGCCGACCAGTCTTGTTTGATACCATGATAGTAGACCTCCCCTCTATAATTCCACGGCACGGTTTTGTCTGACACATATGGGACTGGTCCAGGCATTGTGATTATTAAAGGAGTTGCTTTTAGAAGTGATGTAATTCTAATGGGTCTTTTGGTGGAACCCTGGAAGAATTGGCGAAAATGGTAATGATAGAAACATATTCAAAATGTGTGATACGGTGGCAGAATCGACTGTTTTGAAAATGCTGGTTTGCATTTTTATTCGCAAAATGTCGTGGTAAGCAAGAGTCGCCACCGACTTTTATTTCATCCAATCGGAAAGGAAAAAAGTACAGAAAAAAAATCCTTTTTCGAGATATTATGAGTACAGGGGGTAGATTATAGAAAGGGAAGGTGTTAGAACCCTTTCTATCCATGGTTTTCCATGGGCTCTTAGGTACTTTCTCATCTTTTGAAATTGCTTGTGTGTTTGTGTTTTGAAAATTTTTGTTTTACTTTGTTTTAACCCTTGTTTCTGTCCTCAAGAGTGTTACGAAGTTGTTTTGAAAACTTTGTTTGGAAAAAGTGTTTGGTGTGAAAAGTTTGACTTGAGCAAGTACCTAACAGTTATCTACCTACTCTAAAAAAGATCGTTTATGTTCTCGTTTCCTTTAGGCAGTGTTATCCTACTATTGAGAAATAGGTAGCACCGTCGTTGGATTTGTATGGGTCAATTCGTAAGGGACGTACGATCACCAAAGCAATGTTAGGACGTCTTAGTAATAGACCTAGAGTCTTAAGATCATATTCGAGGCAACATTTCTGAGGCGACGCTTCCGAGGAAACATTTCCGAACGGGACTCTTGATCTTTTATTAGACATGAGGGTAACTGTGATGCGGTGGGAGAATTGACTTGAGGTTTTTCATTGGTGTTCGCAAATGTCGCGGTTAGCAAGAGTCGCCACCGACTTTTATTTTATCCAAAAGGAAAGCTAAAAAAGCACAGGAAAGACCTTTGAGATGTTTTCTTGAGTTCGGGGGGTAGATTATGAAAATGGAAGGTATTCGCACCCTTTTCATCCATGGTTTTCCATGGGCTCTTAGTTACTTGTTTAGATCACTTGCTTTTGCTTTGAAATTGTTTGAAATGGTGCTTTGTGTGGTTTTGAAAGTATTTTGAAAAGAGGCCATTGTTTAGGCAATCTTTGTAATGATTCTCGTTCATAAGAATGTATACAAAGATGCTTGTCTTTTTTGAAAAAAATGTTTCAATGTTTGAAAGTGGTTTGGAAATTGTTTTTGAAATGTGTGTGTGTTTGTTTGAAAATAGCAAGGATTGTTTGCAAAGATCAAGTAACTAGGAGCTATCTACCGTACTTAAAAGTCTTTCTTGTACATTTTTATTCCTTTGACATTGTTGACCTACTATTGCTTTAGTAGAAAACCCTATCTTTGGATGTTAAACGGGACGGGCGTGGGTCATTGTATGACCATGATAGCAATGGTGCCAAGTATCTTAGCATGTTTTTTGAGGGACCAAGATCATTTGTTTTTAGGTAACCTTTTGATAGCGTCATCGAGGGACTATGATCTTTTGTTTTGTTTTGTTTTGCCAAGATACCTAGCATGCATACCATGTCCATTTTTAGGCAACAAAGTGGGTGAAACCCTAGAGGTGCTTGTGTGCAATGTGTTGTCATTTTACATGCATTTTTGTCTTGCATTAGGTCATGCTAATTGTTTGATTTTTGTTTTATCATACAAACCCTAATTTACTAAACATATATATAATGCGATAAATTGCGTAAAGTAAATCTAAGCTATTACAACAATATTATGGGGAGGGTGGATACAAGTTTTGAATAGGGGATATTGCTCAAAATAAAACCCTAATTTACTATTACAACCCAATTGAATTTATTGTACAAATAAATAAATAAACAAGTATTCAAATATGCAATAATATGTATTTATGCAAAAATGTTTTGTAATTGTTTTTATGTATGTAAAAAATAAATTATTTAAAGTCCTAAAAATAAGAGAAATCATATTTTTACTATTTTTTAAAAGGGGAAACCCTAATTTTTTGATTTAATAGAAAATATGTTCAATATCATTTATTTTATCTATTTATGTACAAGGAAAAATAAATAATATTATATACAATATTTAAAAATTAAAAATATGTAAGAAAATAATATTTTTATGTGTTAAATAATAAAGATAAAAATATATAGTATTTTAATATATTTACAAATTAACATAAGAAAATAAATTCCATTTATTGAAATACAACTATTTTTATATGTGGAAAATAATAAAAAAAATTTGCAAAAAATTAAGAAAATATTTTTGGGGATTTTTTTATCATTGGAAAAAAATTATTAAAGTAAAAAATATATAAAAAAAAGAGAAAATATGCAAAAATAAGAAAATATGAAGCAGGGGGTGCAAAAGTAAACTGGGGGTATGAAAAGTAGAAACAGTCAAGCCCAAGCGCGCCAGGCCCAGGACAACTTCGTCCCTGTCCTCACATACTTGCACAAAAGCAAAAACTTACAACATGAAACTTATAGCATTTTTAATCATGATTCCAACCATATCCATTTTGTGACCTAACTCTCAAAGGACAGAGAGAATTTCTGTAGCCCTAATTTCTGACCTAATTTTTCTATGAACTTCAAGTTTCAAATTCTCACTACTCAGTTAATATAAATAACAACTATGCATATGTACAGCTTAAGCAAGTTAAGGACTACATTTTTGCTTCACAAATCGTGACCTAAGGATGCCTAAATAGAGAGATAGAACTTTGAAAAATACCTTGTTCAGTTGAGTTTGGATATGGCAATGTGGGGGCTTTGAATGAGGCCTGGAGATCGTGTGAGCTTCCTTGAAGTTCCCTCAAGCTATCCCAATGCTCAACTTACCTTGAAGTTGCTTGAAACTCCTTGTAGAAGTCAACCTGCAACCTTCAAAAATGAAAATGGTGAATGTTGAAACAGGGGTTACAGTTGCAAGACAAGGGCCTGGATAGTTTAGGTCAGATGTATGTAATGTGTTTGAAGTCTTATTATGAGAAACACACGAGCCAATATTGATTTGGCAAGGGTTCTGTAGATGATGCCCTGTTTGGGCAGAAAAATGTGATTTTGGTGTTTGAGAGTGTTTGGGATGCTATGGATTCATGTATTTTCTTGCAACAAGTTTCTGAAGTTGTTTCAAATGGAGCCAAGCCTTGCCTTTATCAGATGGACATGTTTTTCTTGACTTTTGCAAGTTTGCTTGCTTTTGAAGAAAGTTGAAGTGACAATGCCCAAAATGTTGTACTAGCTAGTTTTAGGTTTATTGGTCAACAAGTTTCACATTTTGACATATCTTGATGAATTATGACCCTTGGCACTTGATTTTGACCAAAATGTCAAAGTTTGACTTTTCAGTGTACAATTGATTTTTGATCAGTTGACTAGAAAATTCATCTGTCAATCCCATGCATTTGAGATATTTTGAACTATATGATTAGGTCAAGATGATGCTATTGAGTCCTTGAAATCATGCTTGAACCCAATTGGTCATTGGCTAGGTCAAAAACCAGAAATTTCCCTTTCTCAGTCAAAACCCTAATTTTGACCATTTTGCCCTTTTGATGATTTGATCAAATCTCTTGAGGAGTTGTGATCCAAACTTGATCAAATGGTACATAGGAGCCTAGAATTCTGTTGTGGATAAAAAATTATGAAGTTTGACTGTAAATTGGCCATAGTTGACTTTTCCCCCAATAGTGCTGATTTTTAGGTCAACTGTCCAATTGACTGGGAAAAAATGTGATTCAAGGCTTGAAACTTGGTATGAGAAATCTTAGGGGTCCAAGATGATATATAAAAGTCACATGAAGCATTGATGGTCCCAAATTCCTTGTGCAAACTCAAACCCTAATTTCAGGTCCTCAGTGCAAGAGGAGATCTTGAGCTGAGCAAACCCTAATCCTGTTTGAAGTCCAAACAGTCTTGTGAGGAAAATCTTGATAAAATGAGAGGGAAAATTTTGGGGTACAAAAGTAACCACTAAGACACCTTATGCTTAATGATCATTTACCGAAGGCAACCGAAGTGAGAGTATACCCTAAGAGTGCGCATGTGCAAGTGATTTGATTTCAGTTATTATCTTTGCACATTAGAGTTTTCTAGCCATTTTAAATTATCATGCAATCTTGTCATACAATCCTATTAACATACATCTAAACAGTTAATATTTGCGAGAATTAAAGTGCGAGAAATAAAACCTACGCTATTACAAGGCTTTGGAGTAGGGATTAATTACATAGCAAAAAAAACACGTAAAAACGATAAAAGAAAATCCTAGATTAAACTATTACATACCATGGGCAGTTACATTAATATTGCAAAAATTAATAAACGCGCGTTATGAATCAAAAACGAGAGATTTAGGGTTTTGACCCCAACTACCTAATTGCAATTTTAAAAAAAACGTTTTTATGTTGTTTTTGATTATTTTAGAACATAAAGTTCAATTGAATAAAAATAATCTAATTACTAATTAATTTAAGTTAAGAAAAAATAATTAAGTTAACTTATTTTGTAGTTTTTGTTTTGAGAAAAGAAATAAAAATTAAATCACAAGCTTAACCCTAATTTTTCTAATTGATTTTAATTAAAAAAAAGAGTTAGAATTATCCTAAATCAAATTAAACTAACATTAAATTAAATTTGATAAAATAAAACCTAATTCTAATTTTTAGAGAAACTTGATTTTATGATTTTGTGAAAAAAAGAAATTAATTTTGGTTAAAAAATGATTAAGCAAATAATAAAATATATAAAATAAATAAGCAAAGAAGAATTAAGATGGGCCTGGTGTTGTTTAGCAAGAAGGTGGTGTCGTTGGAAATTATTGGCCCAACAATGCTCTTGACCCTTTTGACTTCTCCAATCCCATGCATACGCTTGACTTAGGCACATGGTGGACCTTCATTGGGAAGACCTTGGATCTGGCATGTTGATGATCTGATGGTTAGATGCTGATGATGTATGGTGGACACAGGGGATACGTGTGCACCTGATTATGTAAGAAAAAATAATATGAAGCGAAAGTTGGGACCTGGGGATCGAACCCAGGTCCTTGAGCATTATCACACCGCACGCTTGCCAACTGAGCTGGCTATGTTAGTTGTATAAACAATAACCAATAAATATTATATGATAAAAACAAAAGGCCAAATTCTGGAACGCGCGAAATTCAAACGGACGAGTCACATGCTTCCACGCCATCATCTCCTTTACCGGCCTGTCATTTTAGAAATCAAAACTTTTACCTACGGACATTCACTGTAGGTATAGCCCTGCTGTTGTACCCCAAAATTTGCCCTCGTGCTTTTCCCCAAGAAATCTCAGCTTCAAACATTTCCTGACTTCTCAAGCTGACTCAAAAATCGTACAAACGGACGTTTCTTGACAGACAAGCAAAATTAGGGTTTTTACTGATTTTCAGAGCTCTGAATTGTTTCATGCAGTGGGCTTAGGGTTTGGTTGATTTTTGGTTCAAGCGAGCGTGATTTGGCATTTATTCGGGAATTAGGGTTTTATGGGCATATTCTCAGAAGAATTTGAATTCCACAGCACTTTGCGGTTTATTTCAAGATTCGGATTAAAATTCGCGTTATCTTGGTTTAATCAATAAAAGAGACAGTGGTTTGAATTCAGTACGTTTTGATTGGGCCAGTCAGATACAAGATGCAGTATTGGATTAACAGTGGTCATGTGTTTGATCCGTCTATCTGGGTTAATTGCTGCTTTGCTTTGGATTTCGGATAAGACAGGTTTATTGGATCAATGCTGTTTTATTTTAGTTATTTATTATTCTAAAATTAAATGATTGAATTCATTTTTCAATTGTTTTAATTCTAAGAATTTTAAATAAATAAATAAGCAATGAAGAAAATGGAACTAATTGGATAATTTGGATTTTTATTGATATTTGAATTATTTACAAATTGTTGTTACCAACAGTAATTTACATTTAATTTAAATATTACATAGAATAAAAAACTATCCTATTTTCTAAATATTCTTCGTGCTTCATTCCGCTCCGGTATTCCATTTTTTCATCTGCAAAAAGAAATAAGAAAGTCAGAAAGCATTAAAATTAGCAGAGACAGATAAAAATGCTCATCATTAGGGGCCACTGACTGGGATCAGTTGCCCTCTCTGCAAATCACGGGATTTCTCCCGGTTCACAGAGAGGGAGGATTATTTTATTTCATGAATGCAAATGCAAATGCATAAGTCATAAATTTCAAAGCTGCATAGAAGTTCAAGATTCAAAATCCAAACTAAACTGAAAAAAGTTCAATCCAAATTTTCAATCCAAAAACAAAGTCCACTCAAAGAAAGATTTCAAAAGTACATTTGCTGTCACAAGCCTACAAGCTGTCAAAAAGGGACTTTTGCCAAGATATCAAGGAAAAGAGCAAAGCACAAAAACTGGATAAAGGAGATGCAGTAGTGTATTATGCAAGTAATCTATTCATCATTTCCCATCCAGGGCCCCTTCAGAAAAGTACAAGAATATCATATAAAAATCTTAAGCTGTACTGTAAAGAGAGAGTAAGGAGAGATAAAGCAGTTCAGGATTAGGCATAGCAGTTCAAGCTCAGTACAGCAGACAATGCAGTAGCAGGAAGAAAAGATACACAAAATCAAAAAGCCAATGAAACAGTTCAACATAGGCATAGTACACAGCAGACTGCAGAAGTAAAGCAAGACAGGAAAAGATTATGCAAATCAAATCCAAGCCTAGTTCAGTAGCAGGCAGCAAGACAAGAGGGATATACAAAATCAAAGAAACATAGCAGCAGAATAGGATTTCAGAATAGAAAGAGGTGGGAAGCAAAACTGATAACCAAACAAAAACACGCAACCTCTAAGATACTAGAGCACAACGCGCATCAACATTAGCCATCAAGTTTCACCAACCATAAACCCAAAAAAACTCAGAATACTCTGTCATACTCAACTCAGGCCTCAACCTTCAAACACTATCTAACCAATGCCATAACCACCTATCTACATAAAAAGGCCTCAACCTTCAAACACTATCTAACCAATGTCATAACCAGAATCACACCAACACCAAGCCTCAGAAGTGGATTCATCATAGGCAACAATTCAAAGGACAACCCAATCTCAAGGCCATATCTGTTCAAAATCATTCAAGATAATCAAGGCAGCAATTCACAAGCATCAAGAGAGCCTCAGAAGCAAGCTTCTTCATAGGCGAATCAGAAAAAAGAAACTCAGTGAAACACATCAAGGCAGCATCTCAGGCAACATACAAATCCAAAAGGCAACACGAAAGTGGAAGAGGTAAAAGATACTCAGGCAATAATACTCAAGCAAATTCCCAAGATCAACACGCAGTAGAAGAGGAAGATGAAGAAGTAAATACATTAAGGTTCTCAGTCTAGCGTCATCATCAAAACCTTAAATCATAAATAGCAAGGAACGAAGTTACCAAGAAGGCGTCCAAGCAAGCTCCATCACCGCCGTTCCGGCCTCCTGAAGCATCACCCCTTTCTTCTCTCCTCCGTCTCCAAACGCAGGTAGCAATCTTCTCCCCCTTTCCTCTCCATCACATCATAACGGTACAAAGTAGGAAATCAGAACCCAAATTGAAACACAAATTCATAAAAAAGAGATAAAAATATAAAGCATTGTAATTAAACCTTAAAGTCAAGAGCGCCAAGACCGTGCCTTGGAGAGAAGAAGGATGTGGAAGGTGATGTTGGTGGCCGGAGAAAACGCTCAGGGAATTGCTAATCGAAGAGGACGAACACGGCGCCGTCACCAAGCGAACCCTAGCACTCGTTCTGGATAGCAAAGCGCCTAACCCTAATTTTCGCCATTGGGCTTAACCCGTTCATACTTCCCTGAAGCCCATGTAAATAACTTCATTTTCTAACACTAACTTCATTCTCTAACACTAACCTTAGCTAACTTACTTCTTTTTTTATAAAAAGAAAACACTAATCTCTTTTTATGTTACAAAATAACATTTGCTTTTTTTTTAATTAAAAAAAAATACTTTTTATTATAAAATTAAGACATTTTTAGGTAGATATTTTATACACATATTACCTTAAAGAGATTAGTTTTGTACATAATATATAAACTAAATTTGAAAATACCTTCTTAATCTAAATACTTTTTACACACAAATTAAAATTAAAAAAAACATTCTTAATACATATTTGTATATATTATCGTTTCTTTTTTTTATACGTACATAATTAAATTAAAAATACCTCCTTTAATTAAAACATGTTTGTACATATTATACGTAATTAAAATTAAACTTTTTTTTAGTTAACATTCTTTTTGTACATAATGATCCAATACATTTTTCTAATATTAAAAACTCACAAACATTTTGACTAAAATATCTTTCAATTAAAACTTAACATTTAAACAAAACACTTCTTTTCTTTTGTACATAATTAAACATACAAAAATCAAGATCCATCTAAAAAACATTTATCTAGGTCAAAACCCTAAATACGGCTCAATTTCACATTTCGCACCGGTGCATAATTACACATACTCAATTCACACACATATACATTTGTACACTTACACAAATACATTCATATTATCCTATACATATGTTTATCTTACATTTATATTTGATATTTATTTGATTGTGACATTCGATTTGGTTGTAAATTATTGGGTACTATAAATCTCATCCCCTTGTACATTTATACCCCCACTCCTGGATATTATTGTGTAATAGCGTAGATTTACATTCCGCAATTTATAGTTTTCCAATTATACCATGGTTAGACCTAGGGTTTGTATGTACATAAAATCAAAACGCTAGATAACCTAAATACAAGACAAATATATGTAATCAATACACAATCACACTTGCACCCCCCTAGGGTAATCCCACATGTTGCCTTCCAAATGGGCCATGCTTGCACGTCGAGTTTCTTTGGCAAAACGAATTCAAATGATCATAAGTCCCTCGATGACGCTTTCGAAAGTCGCCTATCAAAAATGATCAAGTCCCTTCAAAACAAATTGCCGAAGACACTTGGCACCATTGCATTTATGGTCCATACGATGACCCGCGTCCGTCCCGAATAAACTTCCTAAATACAAGATTGCCTACCAATTTCAATGGTAGAACAAAATTGTTAAAAAGGGGTTAAAACACCACAAAAATCTTTTGAGAAAGCTTTAGGGTAGATAAACTCTTAAGTACTTGTCAATTTGCAAAGAAAACACTTGCCTAATTTCAAAACTCACTTCACAAACACTTTTTCAAAAAAATCAAACTTTTCAAACCCTTGAAACATCTTTTTTAAAAGATAAAACACCTTTTGTAAAACATTCGAGTAAAGAATTGTTACAAGGTTAGCCTAACATAAGGCATCTTTTCAAAAACATTTTCAAAACAATCCACAAAGCACCATTTCACACAATTGAAAACCAAGGCAAAGTCGATCTAAGCAAGTACCTAAGAGCCCATGGATAACCATGGATGAAAAGGGTGCTAATACCTTCCCTTTTTATAATCTACCCCCCGAACCCACGAAATATCTCAAAAAGGTTTTTTGCTGTGCTTTTTTAACCTTTCCTTTAGGATAAAATAAAAAGTCGGTGGCGACTCTTGCTAACCGCACAAATGCTAATACGAATGCAAAACACAAGTCAGTTCTCCCACCGTATCACAGAACTGGCGACTCTGCTGGGGATAGTCCACTAAGTGGGGTTACCTTAGGGTTTAGATCACCTTTACTTTTAATTGATTGCTTTGTTTGCTTTACATTTGTGGGCTTTGTATCGGAGTTTTATAGATCCTAACCCGGATCTGGGGAAACCCTTTTAGGTAGCAACAAGGCTGTGAGGGAACTGTGCGGGGTATACCGACATGGTTGAAGCAGTCTGCTACGTTGATGTGGCACTTTGGTGTGTACCGGTAACCCTTGAGTTCAGTCAAGGAGAGTACGGGGCCGCCGCGTGGTGTCGCGAAGCATCAACTGACCTTAGAACCTTAATGAACCATCTTGGCCTTTTTTAGGGTAGTAAGATGACTACTTTGGTGTACTCCGAAGTCGGTTGATACTCGATACTACACTCAATTGAGGGTTGCTTTCCTGGAATATTTTGATCGCCAGTCAGTGGCTAAATCGAAACGATGAACAATGAAAGCAATCCAGTGATATTGGGACCTCTAGAACCCGGTTACTTTTGATAGGACAGGTTTTAACCAACAAACTGAAAGAGGGTAATACCTGAACCTCATGCAGGCCTAAACCTAAGGCCTTGTGTGCTTTGTGTGAATATTGTTTGCCTGTATATACACTTACTTACTTGTGCATACATGTACATAACATCATAACATCATACCATGGCATTTTAGCATTTTCAATAACCATTTCAAGGATCTCGAGGTTTCTTTTGATGCAGGGTTACGTTGAACCAGACATCTATCAAGGGGCAAGAGGTTTCTCCTCTAACCAATCCAATCAAAGTTCAAGAACAACAACTTGAATCAGTGGCTATGACCCACTCGACATGGTGAGCTTGATTCTCGTGGAAAGACATCCACCAACACAAAGCTCTCCAAACAAAGGTCGAGAACAACAACTTGAATCAGTGGCTATGACCCACTCGACATGGTGAGCTTGATTCTAGTAGAAGGACGTCCACCGATACAGGGCTCTCCAATCCAGGAGCAGAGTTCAACCTCTAACGTTTTCTTGTGTTTACCCCAAGAGATCCTTGAAAGCATACATCCACATGTCATGCATTTCATTTTAACAATCTTCCCTTTTCAGGGTTCCTTACTCTCCTGCTGTTTGTCGCAGCAAGAGATGGCTCTAGAACGGTCCGTCAAGGACATCCAAGACCAGACTGCTCAGCTGCAGGAGATGTTCATGAACTTGTCTCTGGGGCAAGAAGAGATGAAAGCTCTCCTCACCAACGGCTTGGGGAATTCCAACAATGCCAGGAATGATCAGATTGCGGAGCTGCAGTTTGATTTGACAACACTGAGGACCCAAATGATGGGATATTTGGTGGGCCAGATGGCTCTCATCCAGGACCTATCTCAAAGACAAGAGGAACTCGGAGTTCTGGTCCGCCAACTGCTTCCAAACAACCAACTGGGGCAAACATCTGAGGTCGAAGAGCAGGTCATCCCTCAGCCTCCATCAACTCAAGAAGACAAGGGGAAAGCTCCTCTGCTAGCTTCAGGGTCACAAACCCATCAACAACCTCGCCGGCGTCAGCGGGGCAATCGGCGTAGACAAGAAACGTCGGGAAGGCAGTTCACAGAGACTGACATACCGTCATCTCTAATTCTGGAGCGCTTGTTGGAGGTTAATCTGACTGCTTTGAGGGATCCTATCCGGAACCCTAATACCTCCGCTCCTGACTATCAGCCCGATGCATTTTGTGTTTACCATTCCTATAGCCCGGGACATGACACCGATAGCTGTTGGGCCTTGAAGAACAAGATTCAAGATCTGATTGACATTGGAGTGCTGAGGTTCATGCCAGACGGCGAGATGAAGATCTTCCGTTAAGAGGGTTCTCCGCTTGAAGTGACGAGGCTCGAAGCTGAAAGACTTTCGCTTCTTTTTGAATTTTCCAAGTTGTAATTTCTTTTGCTGTCAAACAATTATCTGTTGATGTTAAACTCTGTTTTCATTAATGCGTTGCATACGTTTGTCTTGAATTCATCCATTCGTTTCATTACTTTTATGCTTTTCTTTATGATATTTGACTCTTGATAAAAAGCTGCAAGCCTTTAGAGGGAGGATGACGAAACAATACCGTGATCTTATACAGTATGTTTTGAAACAAACCTTGCTGATGATGTACAGGCATTTCTTTCAATTCCCAAACATTGGAGTTATAAGGAAGATAATCCCTAGTCAACCCCTTCGAGCCAAAGAAGTAGGAGTTTCCTGTTCTAAACAATCAAAACCTTTGATATAAACCTGGGGCAGGGTAGTATCTCAGTTAATTCAAAAGAAAACGCGCATTGAAGTCGCAAACTCTCGGTTCGTAATACAACGAACGACGTCAAAAAAAAAAAAAAAGAAAAGAAAGAGAAAGCGTTCCTCCGGAATCAAAAGACCAGGGTGGTTCCCTATCACATAGACAGTCAATCTCTCAAAAGAGAAAAGCCCACCAAGCCAAAACCTATGAAGGAGGCTTAAGAAAGCTGGGGCATCCCGCTGACAGTAATCCCGAAAAACGGTAACCGTCAGGCAAAAGTTAGGGATAACAAATCAAAATCCAAATAGTGAGGTCATTATAAAACCCTCAACAACATGAAAAGTGTTGAAAAAGAAAAAGGAGAAGATGACTATCTCCCAAAAATTCAAACTAGTGAACCATCGCCCAAAAGTCGTTCCAAACTCAAAACAGAGTATGACGCATAATTAACTGAGCTTAGGTTGAAGGACATCACGAAGAGCGGGTGGGTACAAATATACTTTGAGCCTTTACCCTTTGTTTCTTAAACCGTGAACCCGACCACGTTACAACCCTTCAAAAGTCCTAATTGAAGCATGGGTTAGTTCGAAAGCATACTGTTACAAAAGGTATCCTGACTCCTGTAGGGCTTTACTCTAAATCTTGTGTTAACTTGTCTTATAGTTTTCTGCTAAAAACGCATTTTTCAAAAAAAAAACTTCGAGACAAACACAAACTTCGCATTGTTTGAATATCACTGTCTGTATTTACCCCTTTTGCTTGACAGCAAAGAAATTCATACAGCGAATGTTCGGAGGAACGAAAGCTCTCTCAGTAAGTCAAAGTCATCTCAAAAGGATGACACTTCCATCAAATCTCCTATCAACCAGGGGCAGGACATGTCACAATTCAATTAACCTGGGGCAGTCCAGTCAAGATTTCAAGAAATCTCCCAATATGCAGAGTAATCTGATTCAAGACTCCTTCGCAACCACTTGGGGCATTCGGATGTCAAAAGTGTTCAACAAATCAACTACAACATTCCCAGATCAACACCTGCAACAACCCAGGAAACATCTGTGAACGACCGATTGTAGACCGACACCTGTAATAAACCAGGATTTTATCTACATCACCACTTGGGACATTCGAATGTCAAAAGTGTTCAAAACTGACGCGGTTCTACGCAAGCTCATCATCAGGAAGCCCTACACCGGTTCCTCTTCAAGACTTCTGAAAACAGTTCATGGATTCTTCCCAAGTAACGGATGTTAATCTATCAGCGTGTTCAGATGCACCTTCGAATTTAGTTTACGGACGCTTCCCAACAACGGATGCTGCTCTATTGCTATTTCAACTTCAAGACTTCTGAAAACAGTTCATGGATTCTTCCCAAGTAACGGATGTTAATCTATCAGCTTGTTCAGATGCACCTTCGAATTTAGTTTACGGACGCTTCCCAACAACGGATGCTGCTCTATTGCTATTTCAACTTCAAGACTTCTGAAAACAGTTCATGGATTCTTCCCAAGTAACGGATGTTAATCTATCAGCTTGTTCAGATGCACCTTCGAATTTAGTTTACGGACGCTTCCCAACAACGGATGCTGCTCTATTGCTATTTCAACTTCAAGACTTCTGAAAACAGTTCATGGATTCTTCCCAAGTAACGGATGTTAATCTATCAGCTTGTTCAGATGCACCTTCGAATTTAGTTTACGGACGCTTCCCAACAACGGATGCTGCTCTATTGCTATTTCAACTTCAAGACTTCTGAAAACAGTTCATGGATTCTTCCCAAGTAACGGATGTTAATCTATCAGCTTGTTCAGATGCAACCTTTGAAATTAGTTTCCGGACGCTTCCCAACAACGGATGTTGCTCTTTACTGATTCAACCTCAAGATTTCTGAAAACAGTTCACGGGTTCTCCAAGCAAACGGATGTTAACCTATCGCTTGTTCAGATTCTTCTCAAAGCTAACAACCACGGAAGATCGCACTCGCCAGATGTCTCCCTATCCCCCAGCGGAGGTCATCAGAATTCCCCAGCAGATCAAGAGTTTCAAGTGGACAATCCCCAGCGGAGTCAGACTTTTAGACTATCTCCCCACAGAGTTTTGGAAGGACAAATCTTGAGTTCCCCAACGAGGTCTCCAGAGTTACCTCCCATCAAGCTGACGATTCTCAAATCTGACCTCCCCGGCATGAGTTTACTAGTTGGAACTCCCCAGTAGAGGTTATCAGGAATTCTCTTCCCCAGCAACAACCAAGGGTTTATTTTCCCCGGCAGCAGTCAAGACGCTTTATCTTCGGCCATCTCGGAATCACGTATCCTTGGCAAGATTAGCTCATCAGCTTACATGCGCATTCATTACATTCATATCATAAACATTAGATGACACATACATTGCATCATGCATCATAACATTGCATACAACTAACCCTTTGCCTTTTCAGGAAAGATCAGTCGACAGACACAGATCATCTCCCAGGATTCATCCAAAAACATAGTTCAGATGTGACCCGGACGCGGCGACATTTTGATACTTATTCCAGATTCGTTCAGACGCATCAGCAGAAACCTTACACAGTTTACGGATTCTTCCCTACAACGGAGGTCAATCTACCGACTGATGCAAACTCTTCTCAATTTTTGAAAATAGGTTACGGACGCTTCCCAACAACGGATGCTGCCCTATTGCTAATTCAACTTCAAGATTTCTGAAAACAGTTCATGGATTCTTCCCAAGTAACGGATGTTAATCTATCAACTTGTTTAGATACGGCCTCTTGAAAATGGCTTGTAGGTTCCCCCAACCACGGATGTCGACCTATTGCCTGTTCAGAAGTGGTCTAAAGCTCGGACACTTTCCTAATGTTCCCTGCCAGATGGCATCTTTAAGCCCATCCTCCTACCAGCAGTCGCCGAATGGCATCGTTAAGCCCATTCTCAGATGGCATCTTTAAGCCCATCCTCCTACCAGCAGTCGCCGAATGGCATCGTTAAGCCCATTCTCAGATGGCATCTCTAAGCCCATCCCCCGACAAATTCTTTCGCACCAGATGGCATCTTTAAGCTCATCACCAAATGGCATCTTTAAGCCCATTCACCTCCACCGTCACTTCGACGAGCGCAAATTTTCTGGGCACATTAGTGTCCAATCTCCTTTTACCTTCAAGTCGCGAAAGGCAAAACTTGCCAATCTAACTATTCAGGTCAAAGAAGATTGAACAGGGGCAACTGTTGTACCCCAAAATTTGCCCTCGTGCTTTTCCCCAAGAAATCTCAGCTTCAAACATTTCCTGACTTCTCAAGCTGACTCAAAAATCGTACAAACGGACGTTTCTTGACAGACAAGCAAAATTAGGGTTTTTACTGATTTTCAGAGCTCTGAATTGTTTCATGCAGTGGGCTTAGGGTTTGGTTGATTTTTGGTTCAAGCGAGCGTGATTTGGCATTTATTCGGGAATTAGGGTTTTATGGGCATATTCTCAGAAGAATTTGAATTCCACAGCACTTTGCGGTTTATTTCAAGATTCGGATTAAAATTCGCGTTATCTTGGTTTAATCAATAAAAGAGACAGTGGTTTGAATTCAGTACGTTTTGATTGGGCCAGTCAGATACAAGATGCAGTATTGGATTAACAGTGGTCATGTGTTTGATCCGTCTATCTGGGTTAATTGCTGCTTTGCTTTGGATTTCGGATAAGACAGGTTTATTGGATCAATGCTGTTTTATTTTAGTTATTTATTATTCTAAAATTAAATGATTGAATTCATTTTTCAATTGTTTTAATTCTAAGAATTTTAAATAAATAAATAAGCAATGAAGAAAATGGAACTAATTGGATAATTTGGATTTTTATTGATATTTGAATTATTTACAAATTGTTGTTACCAACAGTAATTTACATTTAATTTAAATATTACATAGAATAAAAAACTATCCTATTTTCTAAATATTCTTCGTGCTTCATTCCGCTTCGGTATTCCATTTTTTCATCTGCAAAAAGAAATAAGAAAGTCAGAAAGCATTAAAATTAGCAGAGACAGATAAAAATGCTCATCATTAGGGGCCACTGACTGGGATCAGTTGCCCTCTCTGCAAATCACGGGATTTCTCCCGGTTCACAGAGAGGGAGGATTATTTTATTTCATGAATGCAAATGCAAATGCATAAGTCATAAATTTCAAAGCTGCATAGAAGTTCAAGATTCAAAATCCAAACTAAACTGAAAAAAGTTCAATCCAAATTTTCAATCCAAAAACAAAGTCCACTCAAAGAAAGATTTCAAAAGTACATTTGCTGTCACAAGCCTACAAGCTGTCAAAAAGGGACTTTTGCCAAGATATCAAGGAAAAGAGCAAAGCACAAAAACTGGATAAAGGAGATGCAGTAGTGTATTATGCAAGTAATCTATTCATCATTTCCCATCCAGGGCCCCTTCAGAAAAGTACAAGAATATCATATAAAAATCTTAAGCTGTACTGTAAAGAGAGAGTAAGGAGAGATAAAGCAGTTCATGATTAGGCATAGCAGTTCAAGCTCAGTACAGCAGACAATGCAGTAGCAGGAAGAAAAGATACACAAAATCAAAAAGCCAATGAAACAGTTCAACATAGGCATAGTACACAGCAGACTGCAGAAGTAAAGCAAGACAGGAAAAGATTATGCAAATCAAATCCAAGCCTAGTTCAGTAGCAGGCAGCAAGACAAGAGGGATATACAAAATCAAAGAAACATAGCAGCAGAATAGGATTTCAGAATAGAAAGAGGTGGGAAGCAAAACTGATAACCAAACAAAAACACGCAACCTCTAAGATACTAGAGCACAACGCGCATCAACATTAGCCATCAAGTTTCACCAACCATAAACCCAAAAAAACTCAGAATACTCTGTCATACTCAACTCAGGCCTCAACCTTCAAACACTATCTAACCAATGCCATAACCACCTATCTACATAAAAAGGCCTCAACCTTCAAACACTATCTAACCAATGTCATAACCAGAATCACACCAACACCAAGCCTCAGAAGTGGATTCATCATAGGCAACAATTCAAAGGACAACCCAATCTCAAGGCCATATCTGTTCAAAATCATTCAAGATAATCAAGGCAGCAATTCACAAGCATCAAGAGAGCCTCAGAAGCAAGCTTCTTCATAGGCGAATCAGAAAAAAGAAACTCAGTGAAACACATCAAGGCAGCATCTCAGGCAACATACAAATCCAAAAGGCAACACGAAAGTGGAAGAGGTAAAAGATACTCAGGCAATAATACTCAAGCAAATTCCCAAGATCAACACGCAGTAGAAGAGGAAGATGAAGAAGTAAATACATTAAGGTTCTCAGTCTAGCGTCATCATCAAAACCTTAAATCATAAATAGCAAGGAACGAAGTTACCAAGAAGGCGTCCAAGCAAGCTCCATCACCGCCGTTCCGGCCTCCTGAAGCATCACCCCTTTCTTCTCTCCTCCGTCTCCAAACGCAGGTAGCAATCTTCTCCCCCTTTCCTCTCCATCACATCATAACGGTACAAAGTAGGAAATCAGAACCCAAATTGAAACACAAATTCATAAAAAAGAGATAAAAATATAAAGCATTGTAATTAAACCTTAAAGTCAAGAGCGCCAAGACCGTGCCTTGGAGAGAAGAAGGATGTGGAAGGTGATGTTGGTGGCCGGAGAAAACGCTCAGGGAATTGCTAATCGAAGAGGACGAACACGGCGCCGTCACCAAGCGAACCCTAGCACTCGTTCTGGATAGCAAAGCGCCTAACCCTAATTTTCGCCATTGGGCTTAACCCGTTCATACTTCCCTGAAGCCCATGTAAATAACTTCATTTTCTAACACTAACTTCATTCTCTAACACTAACCTTAGCTAACTTACTTCTTTTTTTATAAAAAGAAAACACTAATCTCTTTTTATGTTACAAAATAACATTTGCTTTTTTTTTAATTAAAAAAAAATACTTTTTATTATAAAATTAAGACATTTTTAGGTAGATATTTTATACACATATTACCTTAAAGAGATTAGTTTTGTACATAATATATAAACTAAATTTGAAAATACCTTCTTAATCTAAATACTTTTTACACACAAATTAAAATTAAAAAAAACATTCTTAATACATATTTGTATATATTATCGTTTCTTTTTTTTATACGTACATAATTAAATTAAAAATACCTCCTTTAATTAAAACATGTTTGTACATATTATACGTAATTAAAATTAAACTTTTTTTTAGTTAACATTCTTTTTGTACATAATGATCCAATACATTTTTCTAATATTAAAAACTCACAAACATTTTGACTAAAATATCTTTCAATTAAAACTTAACATTTAAACAAAACACTTCTTTTCTTTTGTACATAATTAAACATACAAAAATCAAGATCCATCTAAAAAACATTTATCTAGGTCAAAACCCTAAATACGGCTCAATTTCACATTTCGCACCGGTGCATAATTACACATACTCAATTCACACACATATACATTTGTACACTTACACAAATACATTCATATTATCCTATACATATGTTTATCTTACATTTATATTTGATATTTATTTGATTGTGACATTCGATTTGGTTGTAAATTATTGGGTACTATAAATCTCATCCCCTTGTACATTTATACCCCCACTCCTGGATATTATTGTGTAATAGCGTAGATTTACATTCCGCAATTTATAGTTTTCCAATTATACCATGGTTAGACCTAGGGTTTGTATGTACATAAAATCAAAACGCTAGATAACCTAAATACAAGACAAATATATGTAATCAATACACAATCACACTTGCACCCCCCTAGGGTAATCCCACATGTTGCCTTCCAAATGGGCCATGCTTGCACGTCGAGTTTCTTTGGCAAAACGAATTCAAATGATCATAAGTCCCTCGATGACGCTTTCGAAAGTCGCCTATCAAAAATGATCAAGTCCCTTCAAAACAAATTGCCGAAGACACTTGGCACCATTGCATTTATGGTCCATACGATGACCCGCGTCCGTCCCGAATAAACTTCCTAAATACAAGATTGCCTACCAATTTCAATGGTAGAACAAAATTGTTAAAAAGGGGTTAAAACACCACAAAAATCTTTTGAGAAAGCTTTAGGGTAGATAAACTCTTAAGTACTTGTCAATTTGCAAAGAAAACACTTGCCTAATTTCAAAACTCACTTCACAAACACTTTTTCAAAAAAATCAAACTTTTCAAACCCTTGAAACATCTTTTTTAAAAGATAAAACACCTTTTGTAAAACATTCGAGTAAAGAATTGTTACAAGGTTAGCCTAACATAAGGCATCTTTTCAAAAACATTTTCAAAACAATCCACAAAGCACCATTTCACACAATTGAAAACCAAGGCAAAGTCGATCTAAGCAAGTACCTAAGAGCCCATGGATAACCATGGATGAAAAGGGTGCTAATACCTTCCCTTTTTATAATCTACCCCCCGAACCCATGAAATATCTCAAAAAGGTTTTTTGCTGTGCTTTTTTAACCTTTCCTTTAGGATAAAATAAAAAGTCGGTGGCGACTCTTGCTAACCGCACAAATGCGAATACGAATGCAAAACACAAGTCAGTTCTCCCACCGTATCACACCTGCGTATTACCAAAATCTTGTACATGTATGATAAATGCAAACCAATGGTACCAATCAACTCATTGCAACCTCACGAGCATCATGGTACCATTATCCATGCCTAATTGTTCATGTACAAGAAACCCCTAAAAACAAAGCAAGAACCCTAGCCATGGTATTTTTATGTTTAGTCAGTAAAAACGCAATTAGATATAATCAATAGCTTGCAAACAACTCAAGGATTATGAATATATCAATTAATCATGCTAAATGTGCCAGAATCAATGTAATCGAATTCAAGAAAAGATCCAAACCGTATGAACCTTACAGAGTGATTCTGAGTGTGGGGAAGCTTGCTAGCGATTGAATCATGATCCTGGGGAGTCCAACAATTGATTGGTATGACTAGAATGTCTTGAGGTGATCTGTAACGTGGAATATGGTCTGCAACTTTTTCTTGAATTTTTGAAGTTTTCTTTCTGCCTTTGCACGCCTCTAGCCTCTTCCTTTTGATCTGCCTCTGTTCCTTATGTATCCTAGAATGTATTAGGGTTGCCACTTTGTTTTAAATCTTCTCCAATTATGAATATTGATTCATGATTTGATCCTTGTACCAAATATTTCCAAATCAAGAAAATCCAATCTTTTTTTGTCCAAATGAAGCCTTGCACGATTTGATCTTGTCTCCAGCTGTGTAATGGACCTAATCATGCACAAAATCTCAAGATTTAATTAGTTTTTGATATTTTCACTATTTTATATTGATTTTATTTGATTTAAATTAAATAAAATCAAAATAAATAACAAAAATAAAAGAATGACAAGTGGAAGGGCTCATGGGTCGTGGGTCACATTACAAACTCAGTGCAAGCATAAAAAGATGGGGCCATTTAGCAAAAAATGCAATTTTGGACACATTTGACTTTTGGCAATTTTGCAAAAAGGGTCAACTTGGCTAATGCATAACTCTCTCAATTTTGACCCTAGAGAGGTGTTCTTGGACTTCTTAGAAAGCTTAAGATATCCTCTAAGCAACCCTTTTTGTCTCATCTCAATTGAGTCTTCCATGTTCATGTATGAAGCTTTGACCCAAAAGGTGTTTTTGTTGACTTTTCAAAATGACCTATAATGCTCAAATTCATATCTTCTTGTGAGTTCCTATTTTGAACTTGGGAGATGAAGATGAATTGTATTGAATTACATCCTCTTCAAAATTAGCTTTGGATGGGTCATTTTTGATAAAGTATGAGAAAGTTATGCTTGGTCAAAGTTGAGTTGACTTTTCCTACAAAACCCTAATTTAGCAACTTTTGGATTTTGATGAATTGTGAGCAATCCTTGAGGAATCATGATCAACCCTTGATCAAATGATGAACAATACTTCAAAATGAGGATGTTGACAAAAAATCTTAAAGTTTGACTGTATGTGGGCCACAGTTGACTTTTTCCCTAGCACTGTCGATTTTCAGGCCTTTGAGCAATTGACTGAGCAAACTTCCTCTGCAAGGCTTGAAACTTGTCATGGATGATCTTGAGAACATATTAGGACAATGGTGAGCCTTTGAGATCCTTTAGACTCAAGCATCTTGATGCAAAGTGAAACCCTAATTTGAGGTAAACTGCCTTAGGAGAGAGTTTGTCTAGTCAACTCTTGGACCTCCTTGAGCAATTTGAGGACCTCACTTGACATGTATTGAGGAATATGGGAGGGAAAATTTTAAGGTACAACAGCTGCCCCTGTTCAATCTTCTTAAACCTGAGGATGTAGATTGGCTTACCTGCCTTTCGTGATCTGAAGGTGGAAGATGATTGAACACTAGAGTGCCCAGAAATTTGCACTCGCATGAAGTGGTACTTGTCTTGCGATATCGGGAATGGGCTTATGGATGCCATTTGGAAGTAAATGATGGAAGATGAGCTTAAAGATGCCATCCGAAGAAGTGTCGATCGCATAAGAGATTCCTTCGCGAGAACCTGTATACCTGTTGCTAAGGAGGACTTCACTGGGGAATGATGGTCTCTGTCTTGGGAGAAATAGAATTTTAGGAGCTTCAGTTGTCCGTTACTCTACTGGGAAATCATATCTTAGTTGAGGAGGTGACAATGAACTGCTATCTGGTCGTGCTCCAGGCTTTACAGTGATTTGTTGAGGAAAATAAGACTGACTCCTATCTGGTCGTGCTCTAGGTTTTACAGTGACTTACTGGGGAGATGAGATTAGAATTGCTATCTGGTCGTTCTCTTGGCTTTTCAATTTCTCAATTCTTATCTGGTCTTTCTCCAGGCTTCAGAAGGAATTAAGTGGTTATCAGGTCGCATCCGGGTTTTAACTTGAATTTAAGGCATACTGATATCCGGTCGATTTCCGGGCTTCATAGTAATTGGCCGAAAAACTGCTATTTGGTCGAATTCCAAGCTTCGCAGTACCTTATACTATTATCTGGTCACGTCCCTGGTTTTAAGTGTCCTTTATTGCTATCTGGTCGTGCTCCAATCTTCACAACGTCTTATACTGTTATCTGGTCCTGCTCCAAGCTTCACGGTGTCTTATACCTATTATTTGGTCGATTCCAGGCTTCATGGTATCTTGTATTGCTATCTGGTCGATTTTCACGCTTCACAATAACTTGCTGAGGGTTAAACTGTTTTCTGGTTGATTTCCGGGTTTTATAGCTTGAACTGGAATAGAAATCTTAGTGTCGATTTGACTGAACCAGAGAAAACTTGCGAGAACTTGATTGTGTCTTTCCCTGAAAGGTAAAGAGTTAGTCGTATGTAATGTCATGATGTATGAAATGCATTGAGTAATGATGTTCTCAAAACAAATGAGATTGTGTTATATGATGCATATGCACATGCCACGATGTATAGATATGCAATGCTCTTGTGATATTCTCTAGCTGGGGAGAATAAATCCTGGACTGCTGTTGGAGCGTACAAGGAGTTGAGTTTTTCGCTCTCACTGGGGATAGTGACCGAAGATGGTTAGCTGGAGACTTGCGTCTGTTCTGCTTGAGAATATTCCGCCGGGAGAGACTCTGTTCGAGAATAACCCTGTGGAATAATGACTCTGGGGGGAAGAGAGATACTCTTTTGGACGATCTGCTGATTTGGAGAAATAAACTCAACTGATGGTGAGCTTTTATTGCTGGTGATGGATAAACTCTACTTGGGGAGAATTTTGCCGACTCATTTGCGATTATGAACCTTGGCTAGGGAGAGCTAACACCGCTGTCTTTGGATACTTCCTACTCTGCAGGGAGTGTATGTACCTTTAGTTAGATTCTCAAGCTGGCTCTATCCCTGTACCTGGTGGGTAGAGCAACTGTAAGGTTTGGACACTTCTTGTTTGCCCCTGTTCCTAGAATTACAAGTAATTGTCTTTTGTTTTTTTCATGTAAACATTTATGAGCAACAATTATTCTCAAATGCATATATCAAAAATGAATCATTAGACGTTCTTGCAAAACAAAAATAAAAAAGAAAAACAAGTTGAAATTTCTTGTGAAAATGAATTGTATTGATTTTTTGAAGTTGGCCTGTAATAGGCGTTTTGTACAAAGAGGCTGACGTCCTAGTAAGAGAACGCCGCTGAAAGATAGAAATTATACAATTTGTGAAAAAGAAAGAAAAATAGTTATGTGAAACAATCCCATTGGGTTCCAGCTCTGCTATTGCCTTTATATCTTCAAGCGTCTCATCACTTTGCTACTTGGACAAAGGTAGATCAGATTGATTGGCGCCGTTCGAGCTTGATAGTTGATGCCGAAGTCTGATCGCAAGATGATCCAATGAGACATAGTGTTACGCTTCAATCCCTAATTTTTTCCTGGACCGCCCTTTCGGGTTTTCAATCCACCGGGATACCCTTTTTTGCCCAAGCCGCCTTTTCAGGTTTTCGACTTGCCGGGTGTACAACTTTTTTCATTTTCATCCCTTACTTTTTCCCGAACCCTTTTGGTTCGCCAGGAAGCCCTTACTTTTTCCTAGGCCAGTAAACCTAGCGGGTCTTTGATTAGGCGTAGTATTTTTTCACTATGTCTGCATTGACATGGTGAAGAAGGTCGTCACCATCCATGGTGGTTAAAATCATAGCTCCTCCCGAGAAAATGTTCTTAACCACAAACAACCCTTCGTATATGGGGGTCTATTTGCCCCTGGGATCACCTTGCGATAGTATGATGCATTTGATCACCAGATCCCTGACTTGATATTCTTGACGTCTGACTTTCTTGTTAAAAGTCTTGATTATTCGCTTTTGATACGTCTGACCATGACAAATAGCAGTAAGCCTTTTTTCATTAATTAGATTCAGCTGATCAAGTCGGGTCAAGATCCAGTCGTCTTTGCTCAAACCTGCATCCTTCATAATCCTGAGAGAGGGTATCTGGACTTAGATGGGTAGGACTGCCTCCATGCCATACACTAGAGAATATGGTGTTGCCCCTGTTGACGTCCGTGCTAAGGTACGGTACCCATGAAGAGCGAATGGTAACATCTCGTGCCAGTCTTTGTATGTCACCATCATCTTCTACATAATTTTCTTGATGTTCTTATTAGCCGCTTCAACAGCTCCATTCATCTTCGATCGGTAGGGAGAAGAATTTTGATGCTGAATCTTGAACTGTTTGCAGAGCTCAACGATCATTATATTGTTGAGATTTGTACCATTGTCCGTAATGATCCTCTCTGGTACACCATATCGACATATCAGATTGTGTCGGATAAACTACGCCACGACGTTCTTGGTTACTGTAGCAAAGAAAGCTGCCTTGACCCACTTTGTAAAGTAATCAATAGCTACCAGAATGAAACGATGCATGTTGGACGCAGTAGGTATGATCTCGCCGATCATGTCGATGCCCCACATTACAAAAGGCCAGGGAGCTATCAAAACATTCAGGGGAACTGGAGATACGTGCACCTTATCAGCATAGACTTGGCACTTATGACAGGCCCGAGAGTGCTGATAACAATCGGCTTCCATTGTGGACCAATAATATCCTGCCCGTAGGATTTTCTTTGCCATGGTATGTCCACTGGAATAAGTTCCGAAGGTACCTTCATGTAGCTCTGCCATGATCCTTTCTGCCTCGCTTTTATCCATACATCGCAGTAATATTGAATCATGGTTACGCTTATAAAGGATATCGTTACTGATGATGAACTTCGCAGCGAATTTTCTCAGAAACTTCTTATCATTAACAGATGCCCCCTCGGGGTATTCTTGAGCCTCAAGATACCTCTTTACCTCGTGAAACCAGGGTTTATCTGCTAACTCTTCCGTCTCAATGTCACAACAATGTGCAGGTTCGTCCAACCTCTCAATGGTAATTTGGGGAGCTTCATTGTCCCACTTGACTTTGAACATGTAAGACATGGTAGCTAAAGCGTCCGCTAACTGGTTCTCCTCTCTCGACAAGTGTTCAAAGGTTATCTCCTCGAAGTGTGGGAGCAATGTCAGTACATATTCTTTGTAAGGAATAAGATTTGGGTGCTTTGTATCCCACTCGCCTTTGATCTGACTGATCACTAAAGCAGAATCTCTTAATACACTCAAGAACTTAATCCTCAGGTCAATAGCAGCTCGAAGACCCAGGATACATGCTTCATACTCCGCCATATTGTTGGTGCAGTTAAAACATAAATGGGCGGTGAATGGAGTATTACATCCCTCAAGAGATATGATCACAACGCCAATGCCATTTCCCAATGCGTTTAATGCTCCATCAAAATAAATAGACCTACGGGATCCTTCCTCAGGTCCTTCATCCAGTCCAGGTTCTTCACAGTTGGTCACCAACATGATGTTCTCATCTGGGAACTCGAAATTCATGGACTGGTAGTCATCCACGGCTTGATGCGCCAAATTGTCCGCCAATACACTCCCCTTGATTGCTTTTTGGGTTGTGTATTGGATGTCATACTCAGTTAAGATACTCTGCCATCTCGCTATTCTTCCGGATAAGGCGGGCTTCTCAAAGATATACTTGATTGGATCCATTTTTAATATCAATAAGGTGGTGTGAGTCAACATATACTGTCTCACCCGGCGAGCAGCCCATGCCAAAGTGCAACAAGTTTTCTCGAGCAATGAGTATCGGGTCTCCCAGTCGGTAAACTTTTTGTTAAGGTAGTAAATAGCGTGCTCTTTTCAGCCATACTCGTCATGCTGCCCCATCACACACCCCATTGAACTATCCAGTACTGTCAAGTATAAGATCAAAGGTGTTCCTTCAACTGGAGGCATCCGAATTGGTGGTTCTTGAAGATATTCTTTGATTCTTTCGAAAGCGGTCTAGCATTCATCATTCCATTTTACCACTTGATCTTTCTTCAGCAGCTTGAAGATTGGCTCACAAGTAGCAGTCAGATGTGAAATGAATCTGGCAATGTAAGTCAGACGTCCCAAAAAACCTCTAACTTCCTTTTCTGTGCGGGGAGCCGGCATGTCCTGTATGGCCTTTACCTTGGAAGGGTCCACCTGAATACCCTTATCACTGACGATGAAACCCAGCAGCTTACCAGACCTTACTCCAAAGGTGCACTTGTTCGGGTTTAACCTCAGCTTGTACATCTTTAACCTGCCAAATAGTTTATGGAGGTGATCTAGGTGCCCTTCCTCAATCTGGGACCTTGCGATCATGTCATCAACATAAACCTCGATCTTATGATGAATTATGTCGTGGAACAGAGTGACCATGGAGCGCTGATAAGTTGCCCCAGCATTCTTCATCCCGAAAGGCATTACATTGTAATAGAAGGTGCCCCACTGTGTAACGAAGGTTGTCTTCTCCATGTCTTAAGGAGCCATCTTGATCTGATTGTAACCAGAAAAACCATTCGTAAAGGAGAAGATCTTATGTTGCGTGGTGTTATCGACCAGAACATCGATATGAGGAAGTGGGAAGTCATCCTTCAGACTTGCCCTGTTCAGATCTCTATAGTCCACACACATTCGTACCTTACCATCCTTCTTAGGTACTGGAACAACGTTGGAAACCCACTGCGGATAAGAAGTGACAGCTAAAAATCCCGCGTCGAATTGTTTCATGACTTCAGCTTTGATTTTCTCAGACATCTCATGACACATACAGCGAACCTTCTGCTTTACCGGAGGGCAGTCTTCTTTGGTTGGCAGGCGGTGTACCACAATATCAGTGCCAAAACCAGGCATGTCTTCATAAGACCAAGCGAAGATCTCAACATAGTCGTGTAGCATTTGTATCAACCATTGCTTGACACTAGGCTCCAGATTTGCACCTATCTTAACCTCTTTCCTGTCTTCCTCTGTACCCAAATTCACTGACTCAACTGGCTCTTCATGAGGTTGTATGGCCCTTTCTTCTTGCAGTAACAATCTAGCAAGTTCCCCAGGCACTTCACAATCATCCTCACCTTCGTCCTCGGCTTGGTTGATCGGATTTTCAAAGTCATATCTGGCAGTAACAGATTTGTTATCAATGGGATCTAGAGTGGATATGGATCTGCATTATGATATGTGAGTGTGTGTAAGAGAATAGCTGTTTTTTGATAAAGCGAGAGACAAAAGAAAAACAAAGAGCGCAAAATTTGTAATGCAAGAAAACATCCAATGTTTTATTAATGATATATGAGATGAAAAATAATAAGCCCTCACAAGCAAAGCCAAAGCACAGGCCCGTAAAGTTTCAAACTGTTTATTACAAATCTTAAAACAAAAAGTCAATTACTGCGGAATAAAAGAAACAGGTATGAAGTCCTTCGTCGTCCAGTTGTTCAATCCACCATTGGTTAAAGGGTCGATCCAGTTGTCGATGTCTGAATCTTCTTCACTATCCTCAATTGCATTAACTCCCTGACTGCTGATGTGCAGAGGAGGTCTTCCAATCTGCGTGCGTCTAACAGCCCTTTGATCCCCTGTAGTAAAGCCCAAACCAAATTTGTCAGTTTTGTGCATGAAATCAGGGAGCTGATCTCAGTTTGTACACCCACCTTCTTTGATTACAGCCCTGGCATCCTTGAGAGAAGCCATCTTCATCGGAGGTTTGTCGGCAGCCACTTCAGTTGACGCCAAGGTCTGAGGGACCTCTTCAAAATTCTGACAAGGGGTTTCGATGAATTCCCCATCCATCTCCATGTAGCGGAAGGAGTGGAGATGACTCATCATATACTCCTCTTCACCTCGTACCATGACAATCTTTCCCTTCACCGGATATTTTAACAATTGATGGAGCGTGGAAGTCACTGCCTCAGCCTAATGGATCCAAGGGCGACCCAGCAAGTAAGAATATGATGGTCTGATATCCATCACGTAGAAGGTGGACGCAAAATTCTGAGAGCCAACTTTAACAGGGATGTCCACCTCCCCGTGCACCATCCTTTTTGACCCGTCGAAAGCCCTGACCACAATATTGCTCGGCTTCAGAATCAAACCTTCACACTCAAGACGGTCTAATGCCTTCTTTGGAAGAACATTCAATGAAGACCCGGTATCCACCAGTACATGGGCCATAGTAGTGCCCCTGCACTCGATCGAGATGTACAGAGCATCATTATGGTTTCTTCCCTTGGCGGTCAGATGTGCATCTGAGAAACCCATCCAATTGTCGGTAGTCAAGCTAGCTATGCAATCTTTGAATTGATCGGTTGAAGTTTCCTACGGCACATGCGCAGTTTTGAGGAATGAAATTAAAGCCTTTGCATGGGCTTCAGAACATAATAACAAGGACAACATGGAGATTTTTGACGGGGTCTGCCCCAACTGCTCGACTATGTTGTAGTCGCTCTTCTTGATAATCTTCAAAATTTCTTCTATCTCTTGTTTCGATGTTTCTATGATGATCTTCTTAGGTGCCTCCGTCCGGGCAGGCTCACCTATGATTTCTTTGCCCTGAGTCCCAGATGGCTCGACGACAGGGGTGATAACTAGAATAGGAACTGGGATGGTAGCTGATGTACTATCAGATGGAATGACAACATGTTTATGAACAATCGGAGGGGAAATCTCAGGAGAAAAGAGTCTTCTGCTTCTCGTGACCTTGCTAGCCCCGATAATATTGCTGACATCAACATCAGCTTCCTCACTCTTTAAGTCTTGTTTAACTCCATGGTAATACACATCAGCACCATAGTGCAAAGGGACAACCTTATCCGAAGTGTATGGGATATGACCAGGGACATTAATTATTAACGGAGCAATTCTTGGAACATGTGTAATCCTAACAGGTTTTCTCGAGGAAACCTTGGAAGGATTGGCGGAAATGGTTATGATGTAAACATCTTGAATTGGAACCAACAGAATCATAGTCTTTTCGAACATGATCTCTTTATTATCCATCAGGCGCTGAACTCCTGATTTCAATAAGTGGCAACCAGCAGGCAGAATCGAACACAAGTGGCAACCTTCACCACAACCCGGAAATAAACCATCCAACAACAAATTCTTCTTAACTGTCATCAAAGGAGTGGAAATTTCTTCCACAGAGGTCACAAATGAATCATCGTCCACATCATTTACTCCATGACCATGTTTGGGCATGGGAGCAGTTATGACGTTGGGCTTCTCCGGAGCGTCAAACTCAATCTCTTTGGCTTCGATCAAGTCTTGCACTTTGTTTTTCAAGGCCCAACAGTTGTTTGTATCATGACCTGGACTTTCGGAGTGATAGGCGCAGCGGGCATTCGAGTTATAATGGGGAGAAGTGGTGTTGGGATTCTTCGGGGCTTCCCTCAGAGTTACCAGATTGGTCTTTAATAATTATGGTAGAATTTCAGACAAGGTCATATTAAGCCGAGTGAACTGTCTCTGCGGTCTTTCCACCCTTTGTTGATTGTTGCATTGTGGAGCAACTGTGGGTCTTGATATCACTACCACATTTACTGCTTGATGGTGTTCAGATTTGCTTTGGCCCCTCGAGCCAGAGACTGCACTAGCTTCCTTCTTACCGGTGAAAGGCTTATTTACTGCACTTGATGAAGTATCCTTCTGTATCTTGCCACTTCAGATACTAGCTTCTACTCTCTCTCCAGTCAAGATAAACTCAATAAACCCAGACGATGAACTGCCGATCAGATATCGTCCCTAGAAACATGTCAACCAAGTCCCTATTAGACAAAGGGGGTTGGACTCTTCCAGCCAAGTCTCTCCACTTTTGAGCATAGTCCTTAAAACCTTCACTTGCACCCATAAACATATCCTGAAGCTGAGTACGAGTGGGAGCAAGGTCGGCGTTATACTGATACTGCTTGTAAAAAGCAGCAGCAAGGTCTTCCCAGTTTCGGACACTGGCTCCTTCCAACTGATAAAACCGTTCAAGCTGAGTCCCTGACAGACTATCTTGAAAGAAGTGTACCCACAAATTTCTATCAGCAGTGTGGGGTTGGATTTTCTTGATGTACGAGCAGAGATGGAGTTTTGGACAGGATACTCCATCGTACTTGGCAAAAACCGGAGCTTTGAACTTATGTGGGATCACCACTCCTGATACCAATCCCAACTCTCCAAAATACAAACCAGGGATCTTCTGAATCTCCATAGCACTAAGACGGTCTTCTAACTGCTTGTACCTATCCTCAGCAGGAGGATATTGTTCATCATCGTAATCCGTATCATTGTCAGAAACTGCTGGACTAGGGTCCTTTGTCCTTTCTTGGTTCTCTCCGTCTTTGGATGAGGATGTCAGATCAGCTAATTGTCTTATCCTTTCCCCAAATCTTCTACCCATGTTCAAAATGCCAACCTTCTTCTTCTTCTTCTTCTTCTTCTTCTTCTTCTTCTTCTTCTTCTTCTTCTTCTTCTTCTCTCTCAGAATTAGGGTCTTCAAATCTTTTTCCCTTTGGCCAAGCTTAAGAACATCTGTTGGAATTGGGCGTTTTGTGCCTGAAGATCTTTGATGGCTTGATCAGAAGAAATTTCATGCTGAAATAAACAGCAAAGAAGATGAGAAACCTGTAATGGTACCTGTAATGGTGTGCATGATGATGGGATGCGCATGTAATGATTTCAAAGACTTTGGGAGATTTAAATTTGCAAACCAAAAATAAACAAACTTTATTAGATTAACTTGTAAAAAGGTTCAACAATTCCTTTGAGGCGTTACAAAGAAATAATGGAAAACAAATCTAAACTAGAAAAAACAAAATAATAAATCCCATGGACGCTTCCTCTTTGTGCTGACGTAATCATTGATCACTCGTTCTTCCTCGAGCTGCCTGGTGAGCTTCAAAATCTTCCTTTCTTGCTCATGGTACTTCTCCCGTAAGTATCCCTTTCCTCTTTCAGCTGAATCCAAGACCTCTGCAACGCCCCAGGGTCAGTGGGCATGCAAGGATAAAGAACTGTGTAAGGAACACCCTCTTCATTGGTGGGCTCCACAATCACCGGCAATACAGCTTCATAAGGCATCCCAAGCTTCTGGGCACGAGCTCGAACCCACTGGAGATAAGGCTGCATAGAGAGAGAATTCATTGGTCCTAGCTCTTGGGAGTCAGATCTGTTCACCATGCCCCCAAGCTCGTATAAACCTCTGGCGGTGCTCGTCAACGTCCTCCTTGTAGTCAAATGCAATATTCTTAAGAAGTAGCTCATGGGAACCATCCCTCCGAGCACGACCAAATTGTCGCAAAGCTAGACAAAGACTATAGGTTATACCCCCTCGGATTCCAAGCAACGGGACATTAGGTTATTCCCCATAATGATCAATGATGGCAGTGTTTTCCATAGCCTGGGAGCTCCAAAGAATGTTTGTATGGGCAAGTGACATTATTTTGTAGGACCAACCCAAACCTTCTTCGTTCTTCAACCCAGACTTGGGTAGGTGCGAAATAAACCACCTTGACAGCAACAGTATGCAACACATGAGAGTTCCTCTTCTTCGCACAGTACGAGTGTAGAGGGCATGCAAGATATCACCAAGTAAAGTAGGCACATGATTGCGAGAGAGGAATATCTTAACCGCATTCACATCCACAAAGGAATATGGATTCAGAAAGAGAACCAAACCATATATAAGGAGAGCCAAGATATCTTCGAAATCCTGAAAATCCAAATTATCCCAGAGTAGCTGAGCCCGATCCATTAGAAATTTGGCTAAGAAACCTTCGACCCCGCTTCGTGTTTCCCAATTGGATACTACATCAGCCCGTTTCAGATGTAGAGTTGAAGCAATGTCTTCTGGTCTATGAGTCTCTTCCATACCTGTGTAGGGCACCTTCTCAAGGATGGTTATGCCCAATAAGTGAGAGAACTCTTCCAAAGTGGGAACCAGTTGGTAATCTGGAAAGGTGAAGCAATGATGCACAGGATCGAAGAACTGAAAAATCATACTCATCATTTGCTCATCAAACTTTGAGGTGACCAGGCTAAGAAGCTGACCATGCCTCTTAATGAACATAGAGGTCTCAGAAACTCTTGAGGCTAACTCTTTAAGTTGAGCAGGTATTTGTACAAAGTTAACTCGGATGGTGTTTCTGCGTACATAAGCCATATTCTGCAAAATGGAACAAATATAAATTCCCTTGGTCTTTGAAATGGTTAGTATAATGAGGTATGAATTCCATGTTATGATGCATGATGTCATGATAAAACGACAGGTATAGCAGATAACAGGCATGGAAAAGGCCAACAAGTCACATAAAAACCCTTAAGTTTAAGGCTTGCATGCGGTCAAAGGTAGTACCCTCTTGAAGTTTAGTTGGTTTCAACCTGTCCTAGTAAAAGTAACTGGGTTCTAGAGGTTCTCAATATCACTGACCATCCTCCACCGGTCATGGTTTCAGCTCACACAATCTTTTCTTGTAGCCGGAACTATCTCGAGAGTATGGTCTCAATGAGTGTAGCATCGAGTATCAACCAGTTCTCAACTTTACATCGAGGCCGGCTATCTCACTACTTTCTAATGGCCAAGTTGGTCGATTAAAGGTTCTAAGGTCAGTTGATGCTTAACGACACACACAGCGGCCCCGTATTCTCCTCGTTTCTCAATAAGGGATACCGGTACTAACCAATGTGCCACATCAACGTAGCTTCTGCTTCAACCGTATCGGTCTACGCCGTACAGTTCCCTCACAATTTATTGCTACTTACCTAAAAGGTGTCCCCAGATACGGGTTAGGATCTATAGTAACTCCCAAACAAAACCTTTAAAAGTAAAGCAACCAAAACAAACAAGAGAAGCAATCATGATGAACTAGATCCTAAGGTATACCCCACTTATCCAAGTTCCCAAGCAGAGTCGCCAATTCTGTGATACGGTGGCAGAACTGACTGTTTTGAAAATGCTGGTTTGCGTTTTGCGTCTTTATTCGCAAAATGTCGCGGTAAGCAAGAGTCGCCACCGACTTTTATTTCATCCAATTGGAAAGGAAAAAAGTACAGAAAAAATCCTTTTTTGAGATATTCTGAGTACGGGGGGTAGATTATAGAAAGGGAAGGTGTTAGAACCCTTTCTATCAATGGTTTTCCATGGGCTCTTAGGTACTTGCTCATCTTTTGAAATTGCTTGTGTGTTTGTGTTTTGAAAAGTTTTGTTTTACTTCGTTTTAACCCTTGTTTATGTCCTCAAGAGAGTTACGAAGTTGTTTTGAAAACTTTGTTTGGAAAAAGTGTTTGGTGTGAAAAGTTTGACTTGAGCAAGTACCTAACAGTTATCTACCTACTCGAAAAAAGATCGTTTTTGTTCTCGTTTCCTTTAGGCAATGCTATCCTACTATTGAGGAATAGGTAACACCGTCATTGGATTTGTAAGGGTCAATTCGTAAGGGACGTACGATCACTAAAGCAATGTTAGGACGTCTTAGTAATAACCCTAGAGTCTTAAGATCATATTCGAGGCAACATTTCCGAGGCGACGTTTCCGAGGCAACATTTCCGAACGAGACTCTTGATCTTTTAATAGACATGAGGGTAACCACTAAGATACCCTATGCTTAATGATCATTTACCGAAGGCAACCGAAGTGAGAGTATACTCTAAGAGTGCGCATGTGCAAGTGATTTGATTTCAGTTATTATCTTTGCACATTAGGGTTTTCTAGCCATTTTAAATTATCATGCAATCTTGTCATACAATCCTATTAACATACATTTAAACAGTTAATATTTGTGAGAATTAAAGTGCGAGAAATAAAACCTACGCTATTACAAGGCTTCGGGGTAGGGATTAATTACATAGCCAAAAAACCCATAAAATCGATAAAAGAAAATCCTAGATTAAACTATTACATACCATGGACAGTTGCATTAATATTGCAAAAATTAATAAACGCGCGTGATGAATCGAAAACGAGAGATTTAGGGTTTTGACCCAAACTACCTAATTGCAATTTAAAAAAAAACCATTTTTGTGTTGTTTTTGATTATTTGAGAAAATAAAGTTCAATTGAATAAAAATAACCTAATTACTAATTAATTTAAGTTAAGAAAAAATAATTAAGTTAACCTATTTTGTAGTTTTTGTTATGAGAAAAGAAATAAAAATTAAATCACAAGCTTAACCCTAATTTTGCTAATTGATTTTAATTATAAAAAAAAAGAGTTAGAATTACCCTAAATCAAATTAAACTAACATTAAATTAAATTTTATAAAATAAAACCTAATTCTAATTTTTAGAGAAACTTGATTTTATGATTTTGTGAAAAAAAGAAATTAATTTTGGTTAAAAAATGATTAAGAAAATAATAAAAGAAATAAAATAAATAAGCAAAGAAGAATTAAGATGGGCCTGGTGTTGTTTAGCAAGAAGGGGGTGTCGTTGGAAATTCTTGGCCCAACAATGCTCCTGACCCTTTTGACTTCTCGAATCCCATGCATACGCTTAACTTAGGCACATGGTGGACCTTCATTGGGAAGGCCTTGGATCTGGCATGTTGATGATCTAATGGTTGGATGCCGATGATGTACGTGTGCACCTGATTATGTAAGAAAAAATAATATGAAGCGAAAGTTGGGACCTGGGGATCGAACCCAGGTCCTTGAGCATTATCACACTGCACGCTTACCAACTGAGCTGGCTATGTTAGTTGTATAAACAATAACCAATAAATATTATATGATAAAAACAAAAGGCCAAATTCTGGAACGCGTGAAATTCAAACGGATGAGTCACATGCTGCCACGCCATCATCTCCTTCACTGGCTTGTCGTTCTAGAAATCAAAAATTTTACCTACGAACATTCACTGTAGGTATGGCCTTGCGTATTTCCAAAATGTTGTACATGTATGATAAATGCAAACCAATGGTACCAATCAACTCGTTGCAACCTCACGAGCATCATGGTACCATTATCCATGCCTAATTGTTCCTGTACAAGAAACCCCTAAAAACAAAGCAAGAACCCTAGCCATGGCATTTTCATGTTCAGTCAGTAAAAACGCAATTGGAAATAATCAATAGCTTGCAAACAACTCAAGGATTATGAATATATCAATTAATCATGCTAAATGTGCCAGAATCAATGTAATCAAATTCAAGAAAAGAGCCAAACCGTATGAACCTTACATAGTGATTCTAAGTGTGGGTAAGCTTGCTAGCGATTGAATCACGATCCTGGGGAGTCCAACAATTGATTGGTATGACTAGAATGTCTTGAGGTGATCTGTAACGTGGAATATGGTCTGCAACTTTTTCTTGAATTTTTGAAGTTTGCTTTCTACTTTTGCACGCCTCTAGCCTCTTCCTTTTGATCTGCCTCTGTTCCTTATGTATCCTAGAATGTATTAGGGTTGCCACTTTGTTTCAAATCTTCTCCAATTATGAATATTGATTCATGATTTGATCCTTGTACCAAATCTTTCCAAATCAAGAAAATCCAATCTTTTTTTGTCCAAATGAAGCCTTGCACGATTTGATCTTGTCTCCAGCTGTGTAATGGACCTAATCATGCACAAAATCTCAAGATTTAATTAGTTTTTGATATTTTCACTATTTTATATTGATTTTATTTGATTTAAATGAAATAAAATCAAAATAAATAACAAAAATAAAAGAATGACAAGTGGAAGGGCTCATGGGTCTTGGGTCACATTACAAACTCAGTGCAAGCATAAAAAGTTGGGCCCATTTAGCAAAAAATGCAATTTTGGACACATTTGACTTTGACAATTTTACAAAAAGGGTCAACTTGGCCAATGCATAACTCTCTCAATTTCGACCCTAGAGAGGTGTTATCTGACTTTTTAGAAAGCTTAAGATGTCCTCTAAGCAATCCTTTTGGTCTCATCTCAATTGAGTCTTCCATGTTCATGTATGAAGCTTTGACCCAAAAGGTGTTTTTGTTGATTTTTCAAAATGACCTATAATGCTCAAATTCATATCTTCTTGTTAGTGCCTATTTTGAACTTGGGAGCTGAAGATTAATTGTAGGGAATTACATCCTCTTATAAATTATCTTTGGATGGGTCATTTTTGATAAAGTATGAGAAAGTTATGCATGGTCAAAGTTGAGTTGACTTTTCCTATAAAACCCTAATTTAGCAACTTTTGGATTTTGATGAATTGTGAGCAATCCTTGAGGAATCATGATCAACCCTTGATCAAATTATGAACAATACTTAAAAATGAGGATGTTTACAAAAAATCTTGAAGTTTGACTGTATGTGGGCCACAGTTGACTTTTGCCCTAGCAAATTCGATTTTCAGACCTTTGAGCAATTGACTGAGCAAACTTCCTCTGCAAGGCTGTAAACTTGTCATGGATGATCTTGAGAACATATTAGGACAATGGTGAGCCTTTGGGATACTTTGGAATCAAGCATATTAATATAAAGTGAAACCCTAATTTGAGGTGAACTGCCTTAAGAGAGAGTTTGTCTGGTCAACTCTTGGACCTTCTTGAGCAATTTGAGGACCTCACTTGACATGTATTGAGAAATATGGGAGGGAAAATTTTGGGGTACAACAAAAGGGATAGGTGGAACAAGAGTCTTATCGAATAAAATTTCCTTGTTGTCTATCAGGAACTGAATTCCTACTTTCAACAAAGGACAACCAGTTGGTGAGGACAAACAGAGATGGCAAACTTCATCACAGCCGGGGAACACACCGACATTCAACAAATTCATTTTAATAGTTGGGAGTGGGGTCATGATTTCATCAACTGAGGTAACAAACAAATCTTCCTCAATGGCATTAGTATTATGGCCATGTCTGGGCATAGGGGCAGATATGACATTTGGCTTTTCAGGCGCATCGAACTCAATTTCTTTTGCTTCAATAAGGTCTTGTATTTTGTTCTTTAGGGACCAACAGTTATTAGTATCATGACCAGGATATTCAGAGTGATATGTGTAACGGGCATTGGGATGATAATGAGGACATGTTGTATTGGGGTTTTTCGGAGCTTCTTTCATGGTCACCAAGTTGGATTTTAGTAGATGAGTTAATACTTGAGACAGGGTCATGTTGATTCTGGTGAACTTCCTGACTGGACTTTCTACCCTTGGTTGATTATTTCTTTGCTGATCAGATGCAGGTTTTGGGATCATAACAACCCCCATCATTGGTCAGCGTTCGGCCCTATCTTGGTTTCTCTGCGGATATACAACAACCACTTATTTCTTCCCGATGAAAGGCTTCCTTACAGCTGTAGAAGAAGACGTATCTTTCTGAATCTTTACATTCTTTATATCGGCTTCTATCCTCTCTCCGGTCAGTATTAGTTCAGTAAAACCTGCAGATAAACTTCCGATTAAATGATTGAAGAAGGGACCAGACAAGGTGCCCAAGAACATGTCTACCATATCTCTCTCAGATAGAGGGGGTTGAACTCTTCCAGCAAAATCTCTCCATTTTTGTGCATAGTCCTTGAAACCTTCATTGGAAACCATGGCCATACTCTGGAGTTGAGTACGGGTAGGTTCCAGATCAGCATTGTACTGATATTGTTTGTAGAAAGCTGCAGCAAGATCTTACTAATTGTGAATGTTGGCTCTTTCTAGTTGGCAAAACCAGTCAAGTTGAGTTCCAGACAGATTGTCTTGGAAGAAGTGCACCCATAAGCCTTTATCAGCGGTATGGGGTTGGATTTTCCTCACATATGACCGGAGATGCATCTTAGGGCATGAAACTCTGTCATGTTTAGCGAATACATGTGCTTTGAATTTCGGAGGAATCACAATCCCTGATACTAAACCCAATTCCTCAAAATCCAGGCCAAGTACCTTTTGGATTTCCATCGCGCTCAATCGTTCTTCGAGATGTTTATACTTATCATTAGCTGGAGGGTCTTGTTCTTCAGAGTAGTCCTCTTCTTCCTCTTCCTCTTCAGATTCTGACGGGATAACTGTTTACTTTCCTTTACCATCTTGGTTGTCTCTTTCACCGGATGTTGTTGCAAATCCAAGGTTCTTCTTGTCTGCCCATGAAATCTTCTTCCCATGTTTAAGACTCCGGTTACCTTCTTGGTTTTCTTTTTCCTCTCTTCAGCCAGCAAAGTCTTCAATTCTTCTTGTCCCTTAGCTAGGGTCAAAAGCAACTGTTGAAACTGTGTATTCTGAGCTTGAAGATCCTTCACTTTTTGCTCAAGATCCATCTTACTGAAATAAACAGTAGAGAGATGAGGAGGTTTGTTGCAAAAACCTGCTTATGTTATGATGAATGAGATATGCATATGCAATATTTTCAAGGATTTCAAAGACTCAAATTCGTTTTAGACAAAAAAGAAACACACGTTATATTAATAAGATAAAGTTTGAGTACACCAATTCCCCTTGGGCAAAATAATACAAAAACTCTAAGATAGAAAAGTAGTACGCATCCTGTTCGGTGCAATGTAGGCATTCAGAGTCTGCTCCTCATGAAGTAACCTAGTGAGTTCCAAAACCTTCTTCTTACTTGCATAGAATTTGGCTTTGAAAGTATCTCACTTTCTTTTGAGTTGTATCCAATCCCTTTGTAGGTCTTCAAGAGACGTAGGCATGTTAGGATGTAGGGTAGTGTATGGAACATCTCCCTCCATGACAGGCTCAATGATTATCGGGAGAATGGAGGGGTAAGGCATCATAAGAATCTGAGAACGAGTTCGTACCCATTTGAGGTAAGGCTCAAGAGGGATGGAATTTTTGTTCCCCAAAGTCTTTCTATCCACCTTGTTTAACATCCTCCAAGCTCGGATAAATCTATGGCGAAGACCTTGATCGTCGTTGTCGTAGCCAAATACCAAACCTTGAATCAGCATCTCGTGAGGGCCATCCCTTCGGGCGTAACCAAACTGTCTTAAGGCTAAGCAAGGGTTGTACGTGATACCTCCCTGTGATCGGTGGATTTAGAACTGACTGTTTAACACTAGTTTGCGAAATGTCGCGGTAAGCAAGAGTCGCCACCGTCTTTTATTTTCTCTAACATAGACAGGACAAAAGCACAGCAAAATTCCTTATGAGATTGTTTCTCGGTTCGGGAGGTAGATTTATAGAAAGGGAAGGTGTTAGCACCCTTTCTATCCATGGTTATCCATGGGCTCTTAGATACTTGCTCTTATGTGTTTTCAAAATGTTTGCTTTTCAATTGTTAGTGGGTTTGAAAAAGTTTCGTTAAAGATTTCAGAATGACTCTTGTATTAGTCCTCAAGAGTGTTTGAAAAATTGTTTTGAAAGCTTTTTGAAAGTGTCGGTGTGAAAAGAGTTTTTGATTTGTTTTTGAATAGAGCAAGTATCTATGAGTCATCTACCTACCCTAAGGAATTAGGCTGTGTAAATGTCCTTTAGGTAATGCTATCCCACCATTGAGAGGTAGGTCGCATCACCGTTGGAGGTGTTCGGGTCAATTCGAGTGTTAGGGACGTTGTGGTCACCGAAGCAACAGTTAGGACACCTTAGAAGCTACCCTTATGTCCTTGATCCTTTTTTAATTCCGAGGCAACCGTTTCGAGGCAACTTGTTTCGAGGCAACTGTTTCGAGGCAACTTGTTTCGAGGCAACTGGATCATGGACATAAGGACTTACTAAAACGTCCTATACTTGACGACCACGTTTCGAAGGCAACAGGTGAGGCGTACCCTAAGAGTGGTGTGTAAATTTGTGTGTTGTTTTCATGTTAATATTTGTCTTTGATCATGCATTTGCGAGCTACGCTTGTTTTTAATTAGCCATACATTCTTTCATGCAAATTAGAATTTAAAAGTGCGGAAATTTAAATGCGGAAAGATAAATCCTACGCTATTACAAGGCGCGGGTCTATACATCGCCAAATTACAAAGACCCGTTTAAATAAAAATGTGGAAAGTAAAAGACCTAATTACTATTACAATCTTTGAGCAGTTACATAATATTTGAAAAGAAAAAGAATAACGTGCGAAAGAATAAAAGTTAGGACGTCCGAGGGTTTTGACCCTTTTGAAACTAAATTGAATTAAAAGCTAATTAGTTATTTAATTAAAGAAAGGAAGAAAATGTTTTTTATGTTTTTGGTATTTAATGAAAATAAAGAAAATTAAAATTAAAATGAAACCCTAATTCTAAGTTATTTTAATTATTAATAAAAATGTACAAGTTAACCTAATTTACACTAATTAGTTAATTTACATATTTATTTACAAAAATATTTAATAATAATAATAAATAATGAGGCAAGTAATTAATTAAGAAAAAGATAAAAATGTCAAAAAACCTAATTTCTACATATTTTTTATTAATCAAGAAAAGATTAAAGTTTTAAAACTTAATTTACTAAATTAATGGTTAGAGTTTATTTACAAAAATATTTTAATAGTGAAATTAATAAGAATTAAATATTAAACATTTTTTTGGTTTCTGATTTTTATTATGGAAAAATATTTTGGGTGAATTAAATAAAATAATTAAAACAATTTAAAAAGAATTGAAAAGAAAAGAGAAGAAAATTAAAAAAATAGAATACAAACATAGGGGGTATCTGGCCCATTTTGGAGGTTTTTGTGAAGTAATTTGGCCCATTGAACAAAGCCTTGTTTGACTTCTTGGGATTACGTGTGGGATGGTTGACTGAGTGTACCATGGACCTCATCCTGCAGCCTTCAGATTGGACCTTGAAGCCACTTGTCAGGCCAGCACATGAGCGTGTATGGTAGAACGTTTGATGGAAGCTGCATGGGAATACGTTACAACAAAAATTATGCAATATGTGGGGGACCTGGGAATCGAACCCAGGTCCTAGTGGTTGCAGTACACATCCCTTGCCAATTGTTCTATCACGTTAATTTGTATATAATATAATAAGGAGACATAATATAAAAAAGATGCCCACTATGCTGAAATACCAAAAAAACGCGCCAACGTTTAAACCTCCCAATCATGTAAGGCCACGTCCATCTTCTTCCTTGCTTTTTCCTGCAAATAGAAAACAAATAGCGGGGGTTTTAAACCCCCACTAAATAGCACAGTGCATAATAGCGAATAGGCGTACAGGTAACATAAATTAAGCGCGAGGAGATGGTTTGCTTCGTCTTGATGTCACAAATTCATCCACATAGGTTTTAAGGGCCAATTTTTCTCCTACATGAAAGCCCTATTTTGGAGCTTCTGAAACCCTATGTTTCATCAATAGCAGATTTTGCTACAGGCAGTGTTAGTCCAATTAAATATTACCAATCGCTTCAGAACATCATTGTTAGTGCAAATCAACAAATAAAACACATGAATAATGCATGGAAATCACGTTTCGATTATCAACATAGTCGTTCCAACCATAACCATATTTTACCGTTTCTTTGAGTATGGGGACTGGAAAATGGTTGCAATTGACTCCTAGCAATGTCAGTAAGGCAATGGAAGTGTTTTGAAGCCTTGAATCGCCCTGCACCTATGATTTCAGTTTTCAAGTTTTGGTGAAAATTTTGCAATTTGGTTATGGCCTTCTGAGCAGTTTTTCGTGTCCTTTTGAATAGGGTTGAGTTGTTCATAGGTAAGTGAATGAAACTAGGTCAAAAACAAGCCCAAAGATCCACGCATTTATGTTTTGAATATTTGATTTTTATAACATCTTTTTTCCATGCCAATCTTGCCAAATAGGGATGATCTTGTCCCCTTGAGATGATGCACGAAATCTTTTGCATATAATGAACATATTTGCTGCACAAAAAAGATTTAAAACCATTATTTGATATTTTTCTCATAATTAAATCTAATTAAATGAATTAATAAGAATAAAAATTCAATTAATTAATTAAAAATAAGAAAATAAATCATTTTTAGCTCAATGGGTCGTGCATATGCTTTGGGTAATGATTCAAGGAAGAAATTGAGGCCCATTAGCATTTTTGAAGTGTTTTAGGCAAAGTTGACTTTTCAAAATTCCCAAACAATTCCCAACTTCTCCAAGGCATATCTTGCTCAATTTTGAAGCTATGAACATGTTCTTGGACATTTTGGAAAGGTCTTGAAGTCCTCTAACCAATGCCTTTGGTCCCATGTCATTTTGATTTACCAATATCAAGTTATGGGCTTTGACTTAAAGTGCCTTTTTGTTGACTTTTGAAAATGACCTTTAATGTTGAAATTGATAACTTTTTGTGAGAGAATTTCTTGGACTTGAAGTGTGAAGATGAGTTGTAGGAAATGTCATTCTCTTCAAAATGAGCTTTGGATGGAGTTTTTATGATAAACCATGAATAAGTTATGCCCTAGTCAATTTGCAGTTGACTTTTTCAACTGTCCAAATATATAAACTTTTGCATCTTGAGACTTTTTGAGCCAAGTTTTGAGAAATCATGATCAAGAATTGATCAAATGATGTTTGTGGCTTCAAAATAAGATGTTGACCAAAAATTTTGACTTTTGACTGTCAAATGACCATTTTGCCCCTGCAGTTGACTGTGGAGCATTTAGGGTTTTTGACTGTGCAATTTGATGTTGTGAGTCTTGAAACTTGGCATATGGATGCTTGAAAATGTATGTAAGCATATGGGACTTGATTGGACCCTTGAAAACCTCAATTTCTTTGCAAGAACCAAAACCCTAATTTTGACTGTGTTAGGAGGCAATTGGACTGTGCAACCCTTGAGAGATTTTGAATCATCTGGAGATTGATCTTGGCAAATCTTGAAGAATATGGGAGGGCAAATTTTGGGGTACAACAGTTGCCCCTGTTCAATCTTCTTAGACCTGAGGATGTAGATTGGCTGACGTGCCTTTCGTAATCCGAAGGTGGAAGATGATTGAACACTAGAGTGCCCAGAAATTTGCACTCACATAGTAGAATGTCAGCAGTGTGATGGCGGGAATGGGCTTATAGATGCCATTTGGAGACTGATGGATAGGAGGATGGGCTTATAGATGCCATCTGGAGGTGTGACAGTACCTTGTCGGGAATGGGCTTATAGATTCCATTTGGAGACTGTTGGTATGTGGATGGGCTTACAGATGCCATCTAGGTGTTGATCCCGTAAGATATTCCTTAGCGAGAACTTGCGTATCTGAGAAAGAAAATAATTACCTGGCATGTTACAGGAGTTGATCTTCAAACTCTTTATGTAGATGCGCCCTGGCTGGATACAGGTATCGAATCTTTATATTCTTCAGACGTGCCCTGGCAGGATACAGGAATCGAGTCCGGAGAATAGTCATCAACAGATACACCCTGGCAAGATACAGGAATCAGATCTTCAAACTCTTCAGACGTGCCCTGGCAGGATATAGGAATCGAGTCTGGAATATAGTCGTCAACAGATACTCCCTGGCAAGATACAGGAATCGGATCTTCGAACTCTTCAGACGTGCCCTGGCAAGATACAGGAATCGAGTCTGGAATTAGTCGTCAACAGATACACCCTGGCAAGATACAGGAATCGGATCTTCGATCTCTTCAGACGTGCCCTGGCAGGATACAGGAATCGAGTCTGGAATATAGTCGTCAACAGATACACCCTAGCAAGATACAGGAATCGAATCTTCGAACTATTCAGACGTGCCCTGGCAAGATACAGGAATCGAGTCTGGAATTAGTCGTCAACAGATACACCCTGGCAAGATACAGGAATCGGATCTGGAATCACGACAGTTGATAGTAATATCTTTGTACTGACCTTTGTCCTGAAAAGACAAACGTTAGTTGTATGCAATGTCATGATGTATGACATGCGTGATGTTCTCAGAATAAGTGAGATTGTATGTTCATGATGCGTATGTGCATGCTATAATGTATGAATATATTATGTTTATGAATGTATGTTTTCGTCTAGGAAAATAAATCCTTAACGGGTGCCGGGAAGTTGAATCCTGGGCTGATGGTGAAGGGAAGAGTTCTTCGTTTTTACTGGGGATGATTGTTGCAAGAATACCGGTAGGAGAAGACGACTCCGTTGAGGAATAAACTTGGCGAATAGATTACCCTGTGGGGAGTGAACTCTGTGGGAAGAGAGGTACTTTGTTGAGATTAATGATAACTCCGCTAGGGATACCATTGATGTGTTATGTTGAAAGAATTGATGAACTCCGCTGGGGGATAGGAAGACTTCGTCGGGGACGATCTTTCCGTGACAATTGGCTGAGGATAACCCAGTTATATCCTGGTGGGAAAATAACCTTTGAATAAAGCTGGGGGAGCGTTCGTGCTCTGCAGGGGACAAGTTTCCAGAATCTACTGGGGATAAGCTTCCTACTGGGGATATGGATCAACTTTCCTGGGGAAACTTTCAGATTGCACTGGGGAATGGCTCCACTGGATGTCCGGTATACCGCTGGGGAACAATCTTAGATCAAGACTGTCGGGGATGCTTGTTAAGAATGTTTGTATACTTCGCTGAGGAATGTTGAGATCTGCTGGGGATACCCAATTTCCTTAAGGCTGACAGTGGACTAACTCTGCTTGGGGAGAGTATCGTTGACTTGCTGGCTCACTCTCTGGGGAATTAAGATATCTTGGTTACATTCTTCGGCCGAACTTACCTTGGTACCTTGGTGGACAGAGCAATTAGATCGCTTTAGACAACTCATTATTTCTCCTGTTTCTAATGTTACCTGTAATTAATCCTTTGTTTCGCATGCAAATATTTATGAGTTAGCAATTATTGTCAAATGCATATATCAAAATTGAACATTGGACGTTCTTCGCAAAACAAAACAGGAAAAGGAAAAAACAATTGGCAATTGGTCTGAAAAGTGAATTTGTATTGATTCTTTTGAATTTGCCTGTAAATAGGCGTTTGTGTACAAGAGGCTGACGTCCTAGTAAGAGAACGCCGCCGAACAACAGAGTTTATACAATTTTGTACAAAGAAAACAAAACAGCTATGTGAAAAGAATAATCCCACTGGGTTCCAACTCTGCTATCGCCTTTATATCTTCGAGCGTCTCATCACTTGGCTGCTCGGTTGAAGATGAAGCTGATTGATCGATGCCGTTTGAACCTGACAGTTGATACCGGATTCTGGATGCACGGTGATTCAATGAGACATAGTATTACGCTTTAATCCCTAACTTTTTCCTGGACTGCCCTTTCGGGTTTTCAGTCCAGCGGGATACCCATTTTTGCCCAACCCGCCTTTTCAGGTTTTCGACTTGCCGGGTGTACAGATTTTTTTCATTTCATCCCTCATTTTGCCCGAACCCTTTTGGTTCGCCGGGAAGCCCTAATTTTTGCCTAGGTATGTCAACCTAGCGGGTCTTTTATCATGCGTAGTATCTTTTTACTATGTCTGCATTGGCGGGGTGAGGAAGGTCGTCACCGTCCATGGTGGTTAGGATCATGGCTCCTCCTGAGAACACATGTTTAACCACAAATGGCCCTTCGTACGTGGGGGTCCATTTTCCCCTGGGATCACTTTAAGGAAGAATGATGCGTTTGATTACCAGGTCCCCAACTTGATACTCTTGTGGTCTGACTTTCTTGTTAAATGCCCTGATCATCCGTTTTTGGTACGTCTGACCATGACAAATAGCAGTGAGTCTCTTTTCGTCAATTAGGTTTAACTGATCAAGTCGTGTCTGGATCCAGTCATCTTCGCTCAGATCTGCATCCTTCATTATCCGGAGAGAGGGTATCTGGACTTCAATCGGCAAGACTGCCTCCATGTCGTAGACCAAGGAAAAGGTTGTTGCCCCGATTGACGTTCTTGCTGAAGTACGGTACCCATGGAGAGAAAACGGTAACATCTCGTGCCAATCTTTATAGGTCACTGTCATCTTCTGCACAATCTTTTTGATATTCTTATTAGCTGCTTCTACAGCCCCATTCATCTTCGGTCGGTAGGGAGAAGAGTTGTGGTGCTGTATCTTGAATTGCTCGCAGAGCTCAGTGATCATCTTGTTGTTAAGATTGGTACCATTGTCCGTAATGATCCTTTCAGGGACGCCGTATCGATAGATCAGATTATGCTGAATGAACCGTGCCACAACATTCTTGGTTACTGTAGCGTAGGAAGCTGCTTCAACCCACTTTGTAAAGTAATCAATTGCTACAAGGATGAGGAGATGCCCGTTGGATGTCGTAGGTTTAATCTCGCCGATCATATCAATGCCCCACATTGCGAAAGGCCAAGGTGCTGTCAAGACATTCATAGGAACTGGAGGAACGTGCACCTTATCTGCATAGATCTGGCACTTATGACATGTCCGAGAATGTTGGTAACAATCAGCTTCCATTGTGGACCAGAAATATCCTGCCCGAAGGATCTTCTTTGCCATGGTGTGTCCACTGGAATGTGTTCCGAATGTACCTTCATGTAGCTCTGCCATGATCCTTTCTGCTTCAGTCTTATCCACACAACGCAGTAAGGTCGAATCATGGTTTCGCTTGTACAGAATGCCGTTGCTGAGGAAGAACTTTGCTGCGAACCTTCTCAGGAATTTCTTGTCATTGACAGATGCACCCTCGGGATATTCTTGAGCCTCCAGGTACCTCTACACCTCATGATACCAAGGTTTTTCAGTTACTACCTCAGCCTCAAGATCACAACAGTATGCAGGTTCGTCCAATTTCCAGATAATGATCCGGGGAGCCTCATTATCCCACTTGACTTTGAACATGGAAGACATCGCAGCTAACGCGTCCGCCAACTGATTCTCCTCTCTTGGGAAGTGTTCAAAAGTTATCTCCGTGAAATGCGGGATCAATGTCAACACACACTCTTTATAAGGAATAAGATTCGGATGTTTCGTATCCCACTTGCCTTTGATCTGATTGATCACGAGAGCGGAATCTCCGAAGACACTCAGAAACTTGATCCTTAAGTCAATCGCAGCTTGAATACCCATGATGCATGCCTCATACTCCGCCATGTTGTTGGTGCAGTTGAAACATAGCCGGGCAGTGAGTGGAGTATGAGTGCCTTGAGGGGATATGATCACAACGCCAATACCGTTACCTAAAGCGTTGGAGGCTCCGTCAAAGTGCATAGACCATCGGGATCCTTCCTCAGGTCCTTCATCCGGTCCAGGTACTTCACAATCAGTCACTACCATGATGTTCTCGTCAGGAAATTCAAAGTTCATTGATTGGTAGTCGTCTACTGCCTGGTGTGCCAAATGGTCTGCCAATACACTTCCTTTGATAGCTTTCTGAGTCGTGTACTGGATGTCGTATTCTGTCAATATCATCTGCCATCTTGCTATTCTTCCAGATAGTGCAGGCTTTTCGAATATGTACTTTATTGGATCCATTTTTGAAATCAATAGAGTAGTGTGAGTCAGCATATACTGTCTCAGCCGGCGAGCAGCCCATACCAAAGCGCAACAAGTTTTCTCGAGCAGTGAGTATCGGGTCTCACAGTCGGTAAACTTTTTGCTAAGGTAATAAATGGCGTGCTCTTTTCGGCCAGACTCGTCATGCTGCCCCAACACACACCCCATTGAGCTGTCAAGTACTGTCAGGTATAGTATTAGAGGTCTTCCTTCAACCGGTGGCATAAGAATGGGTGGTTCTTGGAGATACTCTTTGATTCTGTCAAAAGCGGCCTGACATTCATCGTTCCAGCGTACTACCTGATCTTTCTTCAGCAGCTTGAAGATTGGCTCACAAGTAGCATTTAGGTGCGAGATGAATCGGGCAATGTAGTTCAGTCGTCCTAGAAAGCCTCTGACTTCTTTCTCTGTCTTGGGAACTGGCATCTCTTGTATGGCTTTAACCTTGGCAGGGTCCACTTGGATACCTTTGTCACTTACGACGAAGCCTAGCAACTTTCTAGATCTTACCCCAAAGGTGCACTTGTTCGGGTTCAACCTCAGCTTGTACAATTTCAGACGGTCAAACAACTTCTGTAGATGGTCAAGGTGTTCCTCCTCAGTTTGGGACCTTGCAATCATGTCGTCGACGTACACTTCAATCTCATGGTGGATCATGTCATGAAATAAAGCAACCATGGCACGTTGGTAGGTTGCCCCAGCATTTTTTAACCCGAAAGGCATGACCTTGTAGCAGAAGGTGCCCCACTGAGTAACAAAGGTAGTCTTTTCCATATCTTCAGGAGCCATTTTGATCTGATTATAACCTTAGAACCCATCCATGAAGGAGAATACCTTGTGCTGAGCAGTATTGTCAACCAGAACGTCGATGTGAGGTAGGGGGAAGTCATCCTTGGGGATGGCCCTGTTCAGATCCCTGTAATCAACACACATTCTGACCTTACGATCTTTCTTTGGTACTGGAACCACATTGGCAACCCACTGAGGGTAAGAAGTCACTGCAAGAAACCCGGCATCAAACTGTTTCATAACCTCAACTTTGATCTTCTCGGACATTTCTGGACGCATACGGCGGGCCTTTTGCTTAACCGGAGGGCATTCTTCCTTGGTAGGCAAGTGATGGACCACAATGTCGGTATCCAACCCAGGCATGTCTTCATAAGACCAGGCGAAGATTTCCACATAATCATGTAACATCTGAGTCAACCGTTGTTTTACGCTGAGCTCCAGATTGGCACCAATCTTGACTTTCTTTCTATCTGTCTCAGTACCCAGATTTACCGTTTCCACTGGCTCTTCATGCGGCTGAATGACCCTCTCCTCCTGGAGTAACAGTCTTGCAAGCTCACCAGGCACTTCGCAATCATCCTCACCTTCGTCTTCGGCTAAGTTGATCAGATTTTCGAAGTCATAACTGGCAGTAGCAGAGTCGTTACCAGTGAGATCCAGAGTGGATTGAAACCTGTATGGGTGAGTGTGTGTAAATATAGCTGTTTTGCAATAAATAAAGGAAGAAAGAAAGAAAGGGAACACAAGATTTGAAATGCGAAAAATGTCCAATGTCTTTATTCATGATATATGGAAATGACAAGTAATATGCCCTCACAAATGAAGCCGACGGTGCCCCGGGTAAGACACCGGGCCATAAATTTTCAATTTATTGTTTATTACAAATTAAAAAACAAAGGAATTCATTACTGCGTAACAAAAGTAACAGGTATGTTGTCTTTTGCAGTCCAATTGCTAGGTCCACTGTCGGCCGTCAGGTAGATCCAGCTGTTGAATTCAGACTCATCCACTTCGTCACCATCCCTGATAGCATTCACCCCATGGTCAGGTAGGGGAGCTGTCACCACATTAGGCTTCTCGGGCGCCTCGAACTGAACCTCCTTGGCATCGATAAGGTCCTGAACCTTATTTCTTAGGGCCCAGAAGTCATCAGTAGAATGCCCCGGGCTATCAGAGTGATAGGCACAACGGGCATTTGGATTATACTTCGGGGAGGTGGTGTTTACCACCTTTGGAGCTTCTCTGACGGTTACCAAGTTGGTCGATAGCAGTTGCGGTAAGATCTGTGACAAGGTCATACTAAGCCGAGCATACTCTCTTCTGGGTCTCTCACCTCTTGGTTGGTTAGGTTGCCGAGGAGCGGCAGCAGGCTTTGCAATTACCACCGCGTTGACAGCTTGGCGGCGTTCAGGTTTGTTTTGCCTCCTAGGCCCATACACAACACTAGCTTCCTTTTTGAAAGGCTTTTTCTCAGAACTTGAGGACGCACCTTTCTGTATCTTACCTGATTTCATACCAGCCTCTATCCTTTCCCCAGTCAGAATGAGATCTGTGAACCCTGTAGACGAATTGCCAATGAGATGATTGAAGAATGGCCCAGATAGGGTCCCCAAAAACATGTCTACAAGTTCACGGTCAGTTAACGGTGGCTGCACCCTGCCAGCCAGGTCCCTCCACTTCTGCGCATACTCTTTAAAACCTTTTCCCGATCCTAGCGGCATACCCTGGAGTTGGGTACGTGTAGGAGCGAGGTCGGCATTATATTGATACTGCTTGTAAAAAGCAGTAGCCAACTCCTCCCAGTTACGAACCTTGGTTCCATCCAGCTGATAGAACCATTTGAGATGAGTCCCTGAAAGACTCTCCTGGAAGAAATGGATCCATAAGTTCTTGTCCACAGTGTATGGCTGAATCTTCCGCACATAAGATCTGAGATGTAGTTTAGGACAGGACGCCCCATCATACTTTGCGAAAGATGGTGCTTTGAACTTGTGTGGGATTACCACACCAGAAGATAGACCCAAGTCTCCGAAATCCAAACCAGGCACTTGTTGAATTTACATGGAATTCAGACGATCCTCTAACTGCTTGTACTTGTCTTCAGCTGGAGGATACTGCTCCTCATTAAAATCAGTCTCATTGTCCGAGACCACCGGACTAGGAACCCTTCCCCCTTGGGGACTGCCTTTCCCCACAGAAGAACCAGCTTGATCAACCTCATTCTGCAGTGTGTTACCAAACCTCCGGCCAGTGTTGAACAATACAGTTCTCTTCTTCTTCTTCTTGACCAGCAGAGCCTTCAACTCCTCTTGACCTTGGGCTAAACTCATGATCAGCTCTTGGAACTGGGCGTTCTGAGCCTGAAGGGCCTTGATGGATTGCTCGGTAGATGATTCAGGGTTCATGATGCTGAAATAAACAGCGAAGAACATTAAGCAACCTGAAAAGAAGAGTACCTGCTATGCACATGATGCATGATATGTGTTTATGCAATGCATTCAAGGGTTCGAAAGTTCAAATTTGTTGTAGACAAAAAAGGAACACACGTTATCATTTAGAAATAATTGTTCAGTACACCAAGGCATCATGGGCAAAACATTACAAAGTAAATCAATCCCAGAAGACACTACGCATCCTCTTTGGAGCGATGTAAGTGTTGAGAGTCTTTTCCTCGTGCAGTAAGCGGGTGAGCTCCAAGACCTTCTTCTCACTAGTATGTAGACTGGACTAAAGAGAATTCGGTTCTTCCTTAAACTGGATCCAGCTCTTCTGCATTTCTTCCCAAGATGTAGGCATGTCAGGGTGTTGAATGGTGTAGGACACCTCTCCTTCCAGAACTGGCTCTTTGATCACAGGGAGAACATGAGGATATGGCATCATTAACTTCTGGGAGCGGGCTCGTACCCACTTGAGATAAGGCTCCAACGGGATGGAATTCTTATGCCCTAGTGTCTTGCTGTCCACCTTGTTGGGCATCCTCCAAGCTCTGATAAATCTCTGGCGAAGTCCTTGTGCATCGTTGTCGAAGTTAAAAACTATGTCAGGAATTAACATGTCACGAGGGCCATCCCTCCGAGCATATCCAAACTGTCTCCAAGCCAGACACGGGTTGTAAGTAATACCTCCTCTGATTCCAAGTAAAGGAACATTAGGAAACTCCCCGCAACGATCAATGATAGTGACATCTTCTCTTGACCGAGAACACCAATGTATATCAGCATGTGTAAGAGTCATTAATCGTTGTGACCATCTCAAACCCCGCTCATTCTTCAAAACTGATTGTGGAAGGTGCGAAATAAACCACCTTCCCAGGAGAGGAGTGCAGCACATAAGAACACCCCTTTTTCTCATGGTTCGAGTGTAACATGAGTGAAGGATGTCCCCAAGCAACGTAGGTATAGGATTCCTAGACATGAAGATCTGGACAGCACTGATATCTATAAGCTGATCGGGATTCAGGAACAAAACCAATCCATAGACAAGGAGGGCCACAACTTCTTCAAAAGCTTGTAGGTCAAGGGAGTTCCAACATTCTTGGGCCTTCTCAAACAGAAACCTGGCTAAGAACCCTTTGATACCACTTCTAACTTCCCAATGTCCCTTGATGTCAGATGGTTGTAGACGTAATGCTTTAGCAATCTCTTCAAGTTTGGGTTCCTTTTCTGTACCATTGTAGGGTAGCTGACTAAGGATAAGGATCTTTAGAAGCCGGGAGAACTCTTCCAATGTAGGCACCAGTTGATAATCCAGGAAAGTAAAACAGTGATGCAGAGGGTCAAAGAACTGGAAGAGGACCTTTATCAAATCTTCCTCAATGTTGGTGTTGACCAAGCTAATGAGTCTTCCATGCCTTTCACTGAAAGAAGAGTTCTCAGGAATCCTGGATATAAGTTCCTTCAGCTGAGGAGGGACCCTTACAAGGCTGATCTGAATTGTCTTTCTGTGAATAGTTTCCATGTCCTACAAAACAAGAACAAAGATGAAGATTCGAACCCCTGAAATGGTTAGTCAATGCATATGATGTTGTATGATGTTATGATGCTATGATTAAACACACCACAAGTATTCACAAAAAGCAAACATGGTAAGGCACACAAGTCACACCACAACCCTTAGAGTTTAGGCCAGCATGGGGTCTGGGTATTACCCTCTTGAAGTTGGTGGGCTCAAACCTGTCCTATCAGAAGTAACCGGGTTCTAAGGGTCCCAATATCATTGGATTGCTTTCATTGTTCATCGTTTCGATTTAGCCACTGAACTAGCGACCGAAATATTCCAAGAAAACAACCCTCAATTGAGTGTAGTATCGAGTATCAACCAACCTCGAACTGCACCAAAGTCAGTTATCTCACTACCCTAAAGAGGCCAAGATGGTTCAATTAAGGTTCCTAAGGTCGGTTGATGCTTCACGACACCACGCGGAGGCCCCGTACTCTCCTTGACTGAACTCAAGGGTTACCGGTACACACCAAAGTGCCACATCAACATAGCAGAATGCTTCAACCATGTCGGTATACCCCGCACAGTTCCCTCACAGTCTTATTGCTACTTTCTAAGAAGGTATCCCCCAGATCCGGGTTAGGATCTATAGAACTCCCAAGACAGTACCCACAATGATAAAGCAAACAATTCAGCCAATTGAAAACACAAGTGATCTTAGTCCTAAGGTACACCTCACTTTAAAGTATTTCCCCAGCAGAGTCGCCAGTTCTGTGATCGGTGGATTTAGAACTGACTGTTTAACACTAGTTTGCGAAATGTCGCGGTAAGCAAGAGTCGCCACCGTCTTTTATTTTCTCCAACATGGACAGGCCAAAAGCACAGCAAAATTCCTTATGAGATTGTTTCTCGGTTCGGGAGGTAGATTTATAGAAAGGGAAGGTGTTAGCACCCTTTCTATCCATGGTTATCCATGGGCTCTTAGATACTTGCTCTTATGTGTTTTCAAAATGTTTGCTTTTCAATTGTTAGTGGGTTTGAAAAAGTTTCGTTAAAGATTTCAGAATGACTCTTGTATCAGTCCTCAAGAGTGTTTGAAAAATTGTTTTGAAAGCTTTTTGAAAGTGTCGGTGTGAAAAGAGTTTTTGATTTGTTTTTGAATAGAGCAAGTATCTATGAGTCATCTACCTACCCTAAGGAATTAGGCTGTGTAAATGTCCTTTAGGTAATGCTATCCCACCATTGAGAGGTAGGTAGCATCACCGTTGGAGGTGTTCGGGTCAATTCGAGTGTTAGGGACGTTGTGGTCACCGAAGCAACAGTTAGGACACCTTAGAAGCTACCCTTATGTCTTTGATCCTTTTTTAATTCCGAGGCAACCGTTTCGAGGCAACTTGTTTCGAGGCAACTGTTTCGAGGCAACTTGTTTCGAGGCAACTGGATCATGGACATAAGGACTTACTAAAACGTCCTATACTTGACGACCACGTTTCGAAGGCAACAGGTGAGGCATACCCTAAGAGTGGTGTGTGAATTTGTGTGTTGTTTTCATGTTAATATTTGTCTTTGATCATGCATTTGCGAGCTACGCTTGTTTTTAATTAGCCATACATTCTTTCATGCAAATTAGAATTTAAAAGTGCGGAAATTTAAATGCGGAAAGATAAATCCTACGCTATTACAAGGCGCGGGTCTATACATCGCCAAATTACAAAGACCCGTTTGAATAAAAATGAGGAAAGTAAAAGACCTAATTACTATTACAATCTTTGAGCAGTTACATAATATTTGAAAAGAAAAAGAATAACGTGCGAAAGAATAAAAGTTAGGACGTCCGAGGGTTTTGACCCTTTTGAAACTAAATTGAATTAAAAGCTAATTAGTTATTTAATTAAAGAAAGGAAGAAAATGTTTTTTATGTTTTTGGTATTTAATGAAAATAAAGAAAATTAAAATTAAAATGAAACCCTAATTCTAAGTTATTTTAATTATTAATAAAAATGTACAAGTTAACCTAATTTACACTAATTAGTTAATTTACATATTTATTTACAAAAATATTTAATAATAATAATAAATAATGAGGCAAGTAATTAATTAAGAAAAAGATAAAAATGTCAAAAAACCTAATTTCTACATATTTTTTATTAATTAAGAAAAGATTAAAGTTTTAAAACTTAATTTACTAAATTAATGGTTAGAGTTTATTTACAAAAATATTTTAATAGTGAAATTAATAAGAATTAAATATTAAACATTTTTTTGGTTTCTGATTTTTATTATGGAAAAATATTTGGGTGAATTAAATAAAATAATTAAAACAATTTAAAAAGAATTGAAAAGAAAAGAGAAGAAAATTAAAAAAATAGAATACAAACATAGGGGGTATCTGGCCCATTTTGGAGGTTTTTGTGAAGTAATTTGGCCCATTGAACAAAGCCTTGTTTGACTTCTTGGGATTACGTGTGGGATGGTTGACTGAGTGTACCATGGACCTCATCCTGCAGCCTTCAGATTGGACCTTGAAGCCACTTGTCAGGCCAGCGCATGAGCGTGTATGGTAGAACGTTTGATGGAAGCTGCATGGGAATACGTTACAACAAAAATTATGCAATATGTTGGGAACCTGGGAATCGAACCCAGGTCCTAGTGGTTGCAGTACACATCCCTTGCCAATTGTTCTATCACGTTCATTTGTATATAATATAATAAGGAAACATAATATAAAAAAGATGCCCACTATGCTGAAATACCAAAAAACGCGCCAACGTTTAAACCTCCCAATCATGTAAGGCCACGTCCATCTTCTTCCTTGCTTTTTCCTGCAAATAGAAAACAAATAGCGGGGGTTTTAAACCCCCACTAAATAGCACAGTGCATAATAGCGAATAGGCGTACAGGTAACATAAATTAAGCGCGAGGAGATGGTTTGCTTCGTCTTGATGTCACGAATTCATCCACACAGGTTTTAAGGGCCAATTTTTCTCCTACATGAAAGCCCTATTTTGGAGCTTCTGAAACCCTAGGTTTCATCAATGGCAGATTTTGCTACAGGCAGTGTTAGTCCAATTAAATATTACCAATCGCTTCAGAACATCATTGTTAGTGCAAATCAACAAATAAAACACATGAATAATGCATGGAAATCACGTTTCGATTATCAACATAGTCGTTCCAACCATAACCATATTTTACCGTTTCTTTGAGTATGGGGACTGGAAAATGGTTGCAAACGACTCCTAGCAATGTCAGTAAGGCAATGGAAGTGTTTTGAAGCCTTGAATCGCCCAACACCTATGATTTCAGTTTTCAAGTTTTGGTGAAAATTTTGCAATTTGGTTATGGCCTTCTGAGCAGTTTTTCGTGTCCTTTTGAATAGTGTTGAGTTGTGCATAAGTAAGTGAATGAAACTAGGTCAAAAACAAGCCCAAAGATCCATACATTTATGTTTTGAATATTTGATTTTTATCACATCTTTTTCAATCTTTTTTCCATGCCAATCTTGCCAAATAGGGATGATCTTGTCCCCTTGAGATGATGCACGAAATCTTTTGCATATAATGAACATATTTGCTGCACAAAAAAGATTTAAAACCATTATTTGATATTTTTCTCATAATTAAATCTAATTAAATGAATTAATAAGAATAAAAATTCAATTAATTAATTAAAAATAAGAAAATAAATCCTTTTTTTCTCAATGGGTCATGCATATGCTCTGGGTAATGATTCAAGGAAGAAATTGAGGCCCATTAGCATTTTTGAAGTGTTTTAGGCAAAGTTGACTTTTCAAAATTCCCAAAAATTTCCCAACTTCTCCAAGGCATATCTTGCTCAATTTTGAAGCTATAAACATGTTCTTGGACATTTTGGAAAGGTCTTGAAGTCCTCTAACCAATGCCTTTTGTCCCATGTCATTTTGATTTACCAATCTCAAGTTATGGTCTTTGACTTAAAGTGCCTTTTGTTGACTTTTGAAAATGACCTATAATGTTGAAATTGATAACTTTTTGTGAGAGCATTTTTTGGACTTGAAGTGTGAAGATGAGTTGTATGAAATGTCATTCTCTTCAAAATGAGCTTTGGATGGAATTTTTCTGATAAACCATGAAGAAGTTATGCCCTGGTCAATTTGCAGTTGACTTTTTCAACTGTCCAAAAATAGAAACTTTTGCATCTTGAGACTTTTTGAGCCAAGTTTTGAGAAATCATGATCAAGAATTGATCAAATGATGTTTGTGGCTTCAAAATAAGATGTTGACCAAAAATTTTGACTTTTGACTGTCAAATGACCATTTTGCCCCTACAGTTGACTGTGGAGCATTTAGGGTTTTTGACTGTGCAATTTGATGTTGTGAGTCTTGAAACTTGGCATATGGATGCTTGACAATGTATGTAAGGATATGGGACTTGATTGTACCCTCGAAAACCTCAATTTCTTTGCAAGAACCAAAACCCTAATTTTGACTGTGTTAGAAGGCAATTGGACTGTGCAACCCTTGAGAGATTTTGAATCATCTGGAGATTGATCTTGGCATATCTTGAAGAATATGGGAGGGAAAATTTTGGGGTACAACACTCCCCTAATGCCAAGTAAAGGGACATTAGGAAATTCTCGACAACTGTCGACAATGATAACATTCTCCTTGGATCGGGAGCACCAATGAATGTCTGAATGTTTGAGCGTTATCAACCTTTGTGACCACCTTGATCCTTGATCATTCTTTAATATAGATTGAAGAAGATGAGAAATAAACCATCTTGCCAAGAGAGGAGTGAAACACATAAGGACACCTCTTTTCCTCATTGTGCGAGTGTGAAAAGAGTGTAGGATATCCCCTAGCAATGTAGGCACCGGGTTGCAGGATATGAAGATTTTAATGGCGTTGAAATCTATGAGTTGGCCAGGATTTGGAAACAAAACAATCTCATAGATGAGGAGAGCCACAATTTCCTCAAAGGCTTGCAAGTCTAATGAATTCCAACAGCTTTTGGCTTTCTCAAACTGGAACTTTGCTAGGAAACCTTTGACACCATTCCTTGTTTCCCAATGAGTTGTGACATCAGATGAGTGCAAGTGTAGAGCTTGAGCAATCTCTTATGGCTTTGGGTCTCTTTCCGTACCGTTGAAAGGTAGTTGATTGAGAATGGGAATCATCAAGAGTTGGGAGAATTCTTCCAAAGTAGGCACAAGTTGATAGTCGGGAAATATGAAGCAATGGTGTAAAGGATCGAAGAACTGAAAAAGCACCTTCATCATGTCCTCATCTGTGTTGGAGGTGACCAAGTTGAGTAGGCGATAATGTATCTCGGCGAATGGAGAGTTTTCAGGAATCCTTGAAACTAGCTCCTTAAGTTGTGGAGGGATTTTCACAAGGTTGACTTGAATAGTTTTCCTGCGAAGTGAATCCATATCCTACAAAACAAGAACAAAGATGAATCCCAAAATCCTTGAAATGGTTAGCGGATGCATATGATGTTCATGATGTTCATGATGTTATGTACAAGTATGCATATACAAGCAAAGCAAACAAGTCCTTAGGTTTAGGCTTGCATGGAGTTTTATAGGTAAGTACCCTCTTGAAGTTTAGTTGGCTCAAACATGTCCTAGTAATAGTAACCGGGTTTTAAGGAGCTCAATATCACTGGTTTGTTTCCTTGGTCATTATTTCAGCTCAAGCCTCTTTAATGGAGACCGAAATATCCTATGAAACCAAACCTCAATGAGTGTAGTATCGAGTATCTACCAACTTTGGATTGTACCAAAGCCGGTCATCTCACTACATCCTAAAGGCCAAGTTGGTCAAGTAAATGTTCTAGAAGTTCATTAGTGCTTCATGACATCACTCAGCGCTCCCGTATTCTCTTTGATTAACTCAAAGGCTACCGGTACCCACAAATATGTCACACTAACATAGCTATTTCTTAGACCATGTCGGTATACCCCGCACAGTTTCCAAAATGTATTGCTACTTACTTATAAGGTGTCCCAAATCCGGGTAGAGGATTCAAACCCAAACAAAGAACTATAATGTAAAGCATACAAGTCAAGCAATATAAGCAAATAAATGTGATATATCCCTAAGGTAACCCCACTTTTAAAAAATCCCCAGTAGAGTCGTCAGTTCTGTGATACGGTGGGAGAACTAAATTGGGGGTTTTGCATTTGATCACAAATATTACGGTTAGCAAGAGTCGCCACCGACTTTTCTTTTATCCAAAAGGAAAGGTGAAAAATCACAAAGACCTTTGAGATTGTTTCTTGAGTTCGGGGGGTAGATTATGAAAAGGGAAGGTATTAGCACCCTTTTCATCCATGGTTATCCATGGGCTCTTAGTTACTTGCTAGATCACTTGCCTTTTGTTTAAAATTGTGTTTTGTGTGGTTTTTGAAAGTATTTTTGTAAAGCGGCCATTGTTTAGGCAATCTTTGTAATGATTCTCGTTCGTAAGAATGTATACAAAGATATTTGATCTTTTGAAAATGTTTTCAATTTTTGTAAGATGTTTGAAGGTGTATGTGTTTTTTTTTAAAATAGAAAGGATGTTTGTTTTGAAATGGAGCAAGTAATTAGGAGCAATCTACCTACTCAAATATCTTTCTTGTTAATTTTCTTTTTCTTTGACATGGTTGTTTTACCATTGATTTTGTAAGCAACCATATCTTTGGATATAAACGGGACAGGCGTGGGTCATCGTATAGCCATGATTAGCAATGTTGCAAGGTATCTTAGCATTTTTTGAGGGACTAAGATCATTTTATAAGGCAACTTTGAATAGCGTCATCGAGGGACTATGATATTGTATTTGTTTGTTTTTGCTAAGATACCTTACATGCGTAATATGGCCCTTTTTGTAAGGCAGCCAAGTGGGATAATCCTAGGGGTGCTTGTATGCAAGTGTGTCATTTTCATGCTTGATTTTGTCTTGAATTAGAGTTTTCTATTTTTTATTGGTTTTATTCTTTCCATACAAACCCTAATTACTAGCATGTTATGTAAAAGCGATAAATTGTGAAATTTAAAGTTACTATGCTATTACAACATTTGTGGGAGGGGGTATACAATTTATGAATGGGGATTGAAATAATATAAACCTAATTAATCTATTACAACCAAATTGAGTTTATACGAGAATTGAAATATACAAGATGAGTTAAATATGCAAGAACATGTGTATGCAAAGAAGATTTTTGTTTGGTTTTTTATGTGAAATTTTTTTGACCTAAACCTAATTAGAGAAAAATAAATAAATCAAAATTAAATTAACTTAAATCAATTAAGAAAAGAAAATAATTAAGAAATTATTTTTTGAATAAAACCCTATTTCTATTTGATTAAAAGAAAAGAAGTTTTTTTAAGAAAAAGTATTTTTGTATTTTTTTTGTCTTGAAAATAACATATGGCATTATGAGATATTTTTGGTCTTTTTTTATATTAAAATAATTTATTTAATGGGTATGAAGAAAAAGTAAATATTAACCTAGTTCTAATTTAATTTACAAGGTTATTTAATAAAAATAGATAATATATAACTAAATAAAAATATTTTTTGTGAGAAAAATAAAATAAAATAAGCCAAAATATAAATCTATCATTTTTTTATTTTTAATGATTTTTAATATTAAGAAAAATATATTTAAGAAAATAAAATGAGAATAAAAATAAATAAATAAAATGATAATGGGCCAGGGGTGCCACAAGTAAGAAGGGTGCATGATCTTAGCAAAAAAACCATAGGCCCATGAAGTAGAGGCCTGGCGCTACAAGAGACCAAAAAATGGAAAAAAAAGTGAGAAAAATGCAAAAGGCAGCGTGCTGAGGCTCGAACCCATGACCTCTAGCAATTACGTGCGCTGCCTTACCACTGGGGTGACTGTACATCCGTTTATATAAACAAAACCACAAATATATATTTGAAACTGCTTCCTGAAGGCAACTTCATCTTCAACCTTGAGCCATGGCCGGACCACCTGTATCTTCCTCATTTCTCCATAAAAATGGAAAGTTCAAACATGAAAATTGTGGTGTTTCTTCCCACGAGTTCAAACACATAACTTATGTAAACTAAAAGTCAAAGATAAAATCTAATTTCACTGGCCCTAATTTGAAACCTAATTTTTACAGAAATTTCAAATCCAAAATTCTCTATACACAATTAATATAAATGAAAACTATGAACATGGTTAGCTTTAGAGCAATGATATCTACATTTTGTTTTTACAAATCAGAATCAAATGATGCTTGTATGAAGAGATAAAAGTTTGAGTTTTTACCTCTTGTAGTTGGAATCGTGAATGGAGTTTGAGCAAGTTTTGAGAAGGTCTGAGGATCTGTTTAGCTTTCCTGGACCTCCTTGAGTGTATTCCAACCCTTACTTTATCTTGAAAGTCCCTGAATCTCTCTAATCAAGTCAACCTGCAAGCTTGATATTTGAAAATGGTGGATGGTGAAGGAGGAGCTACAGTCTTAAAACAGAGGCCTGGATCACTTTGATATGATGTATATTAAGTGTTTGGGTGGTTAAAACTCAATACACACGAGTGGATTTGGAGATGGCTATGTGAGGTTCAAAACTGTCAAGGTATGGCAGATTCTGAGTTGCAAAGTGTTTGGGAGTGTTTTGGAGTCTTAGCATTCGTGTCTCAACCTGTAAATAGTGTGTCTACTTATAAGCAAATGGTCTTAAGTCTTGTAACAACTCAGATTTCAAAAACTCACATGTTTTGCTTGGTTACTTATTTTTGAAGCAAGGATATAAAGCATGGTTTCAAGGTGTAGTACCAAGCTTCTAGGGGGGATGAGACCTTTAAACATACTTGTTCTGATTGAGTGGAGTGTTTTTGTGCAGAAAAAAAAGTGCAAGGCTCAATGCAAGTTGACTTTGCATAAAGCTTGCTTTTCCAAAATGGCAATGTTGCCTTTCTCCCAAAAATGGAATTATTCTTGTACAATGCATTCAATTCTTGGCTTAAAGCTTCCAAAAGCTATGAAAACATTTAATTATGGAGTGAAAGTAAAGTTAGAAGCCTGCAAAGTAGGATTTGTTCGACATGCTTGAGGATTAGATCCAATGTTCTTCACAAAATGGCTTGAAATCCAAGTGACAAATCACCAACTTCATCTCTTCGATTCTCCATAATCAAGAATGATATCAATGAGTTCTTGGACATTTTGGAAAGCTCTCAATGTTCTTTACAACTCATATTTGAATTGATTTGGAAAATTCCTCTTGGAACTATGTGAAAAATTGCCATGAAGTTAGGTCAAAAATCTGCCTAACTAGGGCAAAATTTCACTAAGTTATTTTTAGTTCATGAGCATGTATTCACAAAATTATATCTTGAGATCCAAGCATTTTTAGGAGAAATTGTGTTAAGAAAAGTTATAGATTTCATGGATATCTACAACTTTCATGTTGGAAGTTTCCTTTGAATCATCTTGCATCATGGTGAAAATTTGGCTCAAGGTTGAGAAAAAATAAGAAATTTTCTCTACATAGAAATATTTCTAAGTTAAGAAATTTCAACTTTTCAAAACAAAACCTTAAACCCTTGATTTCTTGATGGACAAGTTTCATATTTTTGATGAATTATGACCTTTGGCACTTAACTTTGACCAAAAAGTCAAAGTTTGACTTTTCAGTATATAAATGACTTTTGATCAGTTGACTGAAAAATTCATCTGTCAATCCAATGGATTTGTAATGTTTTGAATCATGTTATTAGGTAAAAATGATGCAATTGAACTCTTGAAATCATGCTTCAAACCAATTGATCATTTGTTAGGCCAAAAATCAGAAATTGCCCTTTCTCAGTCAAAACCCTAATTTTGACCATTTTGCCCTTTTGATGATTTGATCAAATTTCTTGAGGAATTGTGGTCCAAACTTGATCAAATGATACATATGAGTCTAAGATTCTGATGTGGATAAAAAATTATGAAGTTTGACTGTAAATTGGCCATGGTTGACTTTTTCCCCAATATAGCTGATTTTTAGGTCAATTATTCAATTGACTAATCAAAAGTATGATTCAAGACTTGAAACTTGACATGAGTAATCTTAGGGGTCCATAACGATCCTTGAGAGTCATATGAAGCATTTATAGTCCAAAAATCCTTGTGCAAACTCAAACCCTAATTTTGGTCATCAGTGCATGAGGAGGTGTCTTGAGCTGGTCAAACCCTAATGCAGTCTTGAGTCAAAGAGATCTTGTGAGAAAATTCTTGATAAGTGAGAGGGAAAATTTTGGGGTACAACACATATGAAGCTTCTTCCACCCATTTGGTGAAGTAGTCAATTGCCACCAAGATGAAATAATCTCCATTTGACGCATTGGGTTTGATCATTCCAATCATGTCAATACCCCAGATAGAGAAGGGCCATGGGAAGAAATAACATTGAGAAGTGTCGGAGGTACATGGATTTTGTCAGCATAAATATAGCATTTATGGAACTTCTTTGCAAATTTGTAATAGTCAGATTCCATTGTCAGCCAATAATAACCTTCCCTAAGCATCCTTTTCGCCATCGAATGTCCATTGGCATGAGTACCAAAGGAACCTTCATGGACTTCATGCATCAACATGTATGCTTCATGTCTATCCACACATTTGAGCAAGACCACTTCAAAATTCTTTTTATATAACACATCTTCATTGAAGAAAAATCTACCCGCCAATGTTCTCAATGTCTTTCTATCTTTATTAGATGCACTAGCTGGGTATTCCTGAGTCTGAAGAAACTGCTTGATATCATAATACCAAGGATTTTCATCAGCTATTTCCTCCGCCGCAAACACATGATTCAGTCTGTCCAAACGCTGCACTGTGATACGAGGCATATCATTCCAAGTATTCACTTGATACATAGAAGCCAATGTTGCCAAAGTATCCGCCATCTGATTTTCATCTCTGGGATATATGATGGAACTCAACTTTGTTAAAGAAGGGTAATAATCTTCTAGCATAATCTTTGTAAGGGATCAAGCCAAGGTGACGAGTATCCCATTCTCTTTTAATCTGGTTAACTACCAATTCTGAATCACCATATACATCTAGAACTTTGATTCTGAGATTAATGGATTCCTCAAGACCCATGATACAAGCCTCATACTCCGCCATGTTATTGGTATAATCAAATGTCATCCTTGCAATAAAAAGGGATGTGTGATCCATGTGGAGTGATAATCACAGCGCCAATTTCTTTTCCATAAGCGTTCACAGCTCCATCAAATACCATACCCCACCGAGATTCAGGATTAGGACCTTCCCCAGGAAAAGGTTCATCACAATATTTGTCTTTTAGAAACATAACATCCTTATCATGGAAATCATATTTAATAGACTGATAATTATCTACCAGTTGGTGAGCAAGATAATCCACCAGCACACTAATTTTATAGCCTTCTGAGTGCGGTATTCAATATCATATTCGGACAGTAACATCTGCCAACGGGCAATTCTCCCAATAAGAGTAGGCTTTTAAAAAATATACTTAATTTGATCCATTTTGGAAATCAACCAAGTAGTATGATTCAACATATATTGCCGCACCGCTTTTCCACCCAGGCCAGGGCACAACATGTCTTTACCAGCATAGAATATTGTGACTCACAGTCAGTAAATTTCTTACTGAGATAGTAGATGGCATATTCTTTCTTTCCTGTTTCATCTTGTTGTCCCAAAATACAGCCCATAGAATTATCCAACACTGTCAGATATCAATGGTCTCCCTTCAACAGAAGGGAGCAAGATAGGAGGCTCAAGAAGATACTCTTTAATACTTTCAAGTGTCCTTTGGCAATCATATGTCCACACACAACCTTGATCTTTCTTTAACAACCTAAAGATTGGTTCACACGTCGCGGTCATATGGGAAATGAATCTGGAAATATAATTCAAACGTCCAAGGAAGCCTCTAATTTGATTTTCAATCCTTGGTGCATAAATTTCTTGAATTTCTTTGACTTTATCAAGATCAGCTTCAATTCCTTTTTCTATGACAATGAAACCTAGAAATTTCCCTGATCGGACACCGAAGGTGCATTTGTTTGGATTCAAGCAGAGACGATACTTCCTCAAACGCTGAAACAATTTTAACAAATATTCTACATGCCCTTCTTTGGTCTATGATTTGGAAATCATATCATCAACATATACCATAATCTCTTTGTGCATCAAATCATGGAATAGGGTTGTCATATCCCTCTGGTACGTTGCACCAGCGGTCTTCAACCCGAAGGGCATCACTCTGTAACAGAATGTTCCCCAGGGTGTGATAAACATTGTTTTTTCCATGTCCTCTGGAGCCATTCTAATTTCATTATAACCGGAAAATCTATCCATGAACGAGAATACTTTGAACTTTGCAGTGCCATCAATCAACATATCAATATGTGGCAATGGAAAATCATATTTTGGACTAGCTTTATTCAGATCTCTGTAATCTACGCACATGAAATTTTTTTCGTTTTTCTTTGGTAAAGGGACAATATTGGCAATCTATTGAGGATACACTGATGTAACAAGAAAATTGGCATTAATCTGCTTTAAGACCTCTTCTTTAATTTTCACTGCCATATAAGGGTGATTTCTTCGCAATTTCTGCTTGACTGGCGGGCACTCTAGCTTCAACGACAAATGATGCTCCACAATATCAGTATCTAGACCATGCATGTTTTGGTAAGACCAAGAAAATATGTCCACATACTCTTTCAACAATTCAGTCAACCTGCTTTTCACATCCGGGTGCAGTAATGCTCCAATCTTGACCTCCTTTGGCTCTTCTTCTAAAACCAAATTGATGGTCTCCAATGGCTCTTTATACCGCTGAATGGAACTTTCCTCGTGCTCGATAAACCGTGAAACCTCTTCTGGAATCTTATCATATTCTTCTTCTTCGGCCCCATACATAAGATATTCAAAGTTGGGAGAGGGTGCAGGGTCATTGTATTCAACGGGTTTATTAGTTAATCTGCACATATGATTTATGATTGCTTTTAGAAATTGACACATATATCAAGTGATTATGCAGATTTATTTACAGTTATTATTTATTCCAAAAGGTTTTTTTATTACCATTTTCCAAGAAAAAGTAGAAAATAAAAACACAATTTGAGAATCGAAGACAACTTTTATTTATGATTTTAATTATCAAAGCAAACAGATAAGCCCATACAATATTAACTTTCACCTTGGTAAAAATGAAATCTTTTTGAAAAGATAGACAAAAAACAAATTACTTTGATACATGGATGCAATAGGCAATATCAATAGTGGCCCAGTTCTGGACTCTGACTCCAGGCATCACATAACTCGGCATTTTCTGTTGTTCTTCATCCTCCACAATAACATTGATTCCAAAAACAATTGGATGAAGGTAACCTCCACTGTGGAAAAAATCATGATATCTGCTCATAGAAGACTTTGACTTCAGGGTCTCAACTTTACCATTCTTCACTGAGAATCCTAAACCAGTCATGTTCTTGTACACCAGCGGATCAACAATCTGCCCCCATACTTTACTAGGGCCATTGCACACATGCATAGCATATTTGAATGAAGCCGTAAAATTCTCATTTTCTCCCACGTTATCAATGGACAAAGCTTGGAATGGTGTTCCAACAGAAGCTTCATATGCTTCTACAACACTGAAAGATGATAGATGATAAATTAGTAATGCTTGCTCTCCATTTATAATAACCATTTTTCCTTCGTGCACGAACTTCAGCTTTTGGTGTAGAGTTGAATTGACAGCCCCTGATTCATGTATCCATGGCCTTCCCAGTAGACAGCTGTACGCGGGCACAATATCCATGACTTGGAAAGTGATTTGGAAAAGGTGTGACCCTATGTGGATAGGCATATCCACTTACCTAATAACTGACTTCCTTGATCCACCGAAAGCTTTTACAATAATACCACTTGGGCGCATGGGAGCCCCTTGATATTTAAACTTCATCAACGTGCTCTTTGGTATAACATTTAAGGCAGACCCATTATCAATCAGCACATTTGACAATGAATCATTTTTACAATTCATGGATATGTGGAGGGATAGATTATGATTCCTCCCTTTGTCAGGAAATTCATCCTCACAAAGCTTAGGTTATTACAAGATGTAATATTACCTACCACACTGATGAATTTATCTAACGGCATATCGCACTCCATGAAGGCTTGGTCCAATACCCGCATTATAGATTCTCTATGGGAAGCATAATTCATCAACAAGGCTAGGATAGATATCTTTGAAGGAGTTTTCAATAGCTGATCTACAATTATATAGTTTTTCATTTTGATAATCTTCAAAATATCATCCACATCTTTCTCCAGGATAGCACCACTGGACTCCCCTATAACTTTCTTATTCTCAACACTTTCAACAATCTTCTTCTCAGTACTGACATTTCCCCGAACATCCGGTGCAAACACATGACCACTGCGGGTCACTCTATTAGGTTCATCAATATTTCCGACATTTGACAAAGGCTGGATGGGAACTTCCATACCATCCTCTAAAATAGTAGCATTGAACTTATTTAGTACAAATTTGTTTGATTTGTAAGGAACAACCCCTGGAAAGCAAATCACCACTGGGGAAACGACTGACTTGCTATAGTATTCAATCTCAACAGGGTCAGAATCATTAATAAGGCACAATTACGTTCACACTTTCTTCAGAAAATTTGGGAATCAAAGAATCATCGCTGGAGAACATATCCTCATCTGAGGAAAAGAATTCATCTACCGAAGCATATTCACCATCTGATTCATCCTCAACCAAGAAAACCTCAATCTTGTTAACCTCATGGTAATCATCTCTTTGGCTTGAAACTTTGATAGTTTTATCATCCAATAACAATTGAATACTTCTTCTCACAACGGAAGATCCTCGGAAATCCATGCAGCAAACCCGACAAGATCCATAGTGGTGCTCCACCTGACCAGCCATGTGGAAAAAGGTAGCGTGTAATTACAGGAGATCACCATTCATAAGGTCCACATCAAAGATCTAGAACTCTCCAGGACATCCAAAGACCATGTTCACTTCCTCCTCATATTCTGCCCAAGGTCTGATTATATGGATGAGGCCCTCATCCATCATCTCCTACAAATCAACCTTTATCTTATCACAACCTTGTATATCAGTACTACAGATACCACAACCAGCATGGTCATGAGTATAGTAACTAAACTCACAAAGGTCTGCGTGCATCTTTACCAAGTCTCCTCTGACCAAGTCGATATCATAAATCTGAAAGTCCCCTGGACATCCAGCAACCATGTTAACAACATTTGTTCCTCCATGCTTTGGCAGAGGATTATCTTTGACATTAAGACTGAAATATTTGAAGGACAAAAGGTCATATCTCACCATTTTATGTACCTCGGACTACAGAGGATAACAATTTTCCACATTATTCTCTAGTGCACCCTGATGGAAAGCGCACGTCTGATCCACCTTGTAGTACCAAGGCAATGGTGATGGTATAGCCGGGGGTTTCCTAGTCTAGACCAACTTTTTCTAGATCAATAATGGGAGTAACTTTGTATAACTCATGGGGATAGAGTCACAAGGATCTCTCCTCTGATTCTGCCCTTGATTTCCTTGAGGGGTTGGTCTTTGATAAGCGACTATAGTCAGAGCTGTATTAACAAATGGAGTTATCGAGGCAACCTGCTAATGGTGCTGATGATTTCTTCAAGGAGTATTAACCTTTATTTCTTGAATAACAACATTTGTCTCTCCTTATTTCTTTTTAGCAAACCCGTATGATGGTTTTTTCACACTATCATAATTTTCACCTCTTGCCAGACGACCTTCTCTTACAGCTACTTCATGCCATCTCTGTGCATATTCTTTAAATGACTCCTTGTCCTTTTGGAACATGGCCCTGAGTTGATCACGGTCATGCGCCATTTCCACATTATATTTGTACTGTCTGATAAATGCTTCACCCAAGTCATTGAAATTATGAATGTTGGCACTGTCCAGGCTCATGTACCATTTCAATGCTGCACCGGTCAAACTTTCTTGAAAGAAATGAATTAATAAGCGTTGATCGTCTATATGAGTAGACATTCTCTTCACATACATCACTAAGTGGGCACGAGGGCAAGTGTTTCCCTTGTACTTTTCGAACTCTGGTACTTTGAACTTTGCAGGTATTTTCACATTTGGAACCAAACACATATCCCTCACATTTTGCCTAAACAGTTTTGTTCCTCTGAAGACCTTCAACTCTTTCTGAATCCTATCAAACTGATCCAGAAAATCATCCATTCGATCATAGACACCCATGCTTTCACTTTGTGGAGGAATAGGGCGATACACTTCATCATTAGCAAATGATGCCACATTCATCGAGGGAGGTGCAGCATAGTGAATCTCATTTCTAGCAACAAGAGTAATATGCACCATATGGGGTACATAAGCAGCAGCAGCCAGAGCAAGTGGAGCAACTTGAGGATCCTGATTTTAACCTTCTGGCATAAATTTCTCTGGAATTCCCCACGGATAACCCTGGGGCATATGATTCTGAACAACAGTAACTGGAGTAACGGAAATAGGAATTGTCGGAACTTCGGAAGCAACTGTTTTATGTTGAGGCTGAGCAAGTGGTGGATGATTCTGAGCAGCCACCAAATATTCCATTAGAGCAGTGAGATTGGCCATACCGGCCTTCAGAGCAGAAACTTCTTCGCAGAGCTCGCGATTCTCTTGTTCTAGATTGTCCATCTTTCTTCTGAAATTAGCTCGAGTATTGTATTGATGAGACAATTTTCTTAACAAAGTAAAGAAGCTCAGTAAGACACCTGGTTATGCTCAAAATATGAAAGAAGTATGTACAATATGATGCATGATATGCAATGCACATGATTTATTTTATTATTAATATTTCAAGTAACTCAAAGTTTATAGACAATTTTGCAAATATTAAGGTACTAACACATTCGAAATACTGAAAATCTCTTTATAATAACTTCAAAATAGATTACACTTTTTTTAGTACAAGTTTCAATAATCCCAAGTATAAGATGAAGATAAAGTCTAAAAACCCTAAGAAAAAAAATGTGATGGAGATCACTCTACACGCTGACACTTCCCTGTGAGTCTTATAATTTGAGCCTTCAACCTATGGTTCTCTTCTGCATACCTGTCGGCAACCTCTTTCCAGCCACTAGAGTTAGGAAGTGAGCAACTAAGGTCTGAATGAGGCTTAGAGGAAAATAATCCTCTTGCCTCTCCATCATCTCCACAGCATAACTCTCAAAAATCTCGATCAAATCGTCTTTTTCCTTTAGGTCTGCTTGGTAGGACACCTCTAGAGTCTGGCACTTATTATTTCAAGCTTCCTTTTCCTGCTGCATCTAGACTAAGGTAGGCTGAAGTTCTTCCACATCGTCTAACAATAGAGAAATGGTATTCACAAACATGTCAGGCATTGGTGCTTCTCGGGAACACGACATCTTCAACTTGATGGCTCTTGCTTGTACCCACTGAAGATAAGGCTCCAAAGAAACAGCCCATCTAGGTCCCAAGTCCTTCCTACCCTTCCTATGAACATGACGCCAAGCCTTCACAATTTCCTCTTTAGCTTCCTTATGAACTTCTCCCTCTTTAAGTAAGAAACCACTCAAATAAATACTATTTGGCTTATCCCTCATCGGATATCCAAGTTGTCATCGTACAAGAATAGGGTTGTAGTTAATTCCTCCCTTTGTACCAAGAAGAGGTAAATTGGGTAAACTACCACTACTGTTAACAATATCTACATCATGGTAAGGCTGATGATACCAAACAATATCTGGATGAGTGAGGGTCATAATCTTCAAAGCCTAACGTGGTTCCTTCTGACATCATAGAAAGCATCAGACCGATCCAAGTGAGAAATAAACCACTAATACAACAAAGGCGTGTAGCAAATGATCATCCCTCCATGATAAGAATATCGAAGATGAATAGAGTAATAAGCATCACCCAATAATCTAGGAACTTGGTTCCCGATCATAATGATCCTGATGGCGTTGATATCAACAAATTTGTGGACATTCGGAAATAAGAACAACCCATAAGCAAATAGAGCAAAGATAGCCTCAAAGGCAATCGTACTCTTCATCCAAGAAAAGTAGCGAGCTTTCTCCAATAAGAATAGGGACGATAATCCTCTAATCCCTATTTTGGTGGTCATGTGTGCTTCAACCTCAGACTTCCCCAAATGGATCAAAACAGCAATCTCATGAGATTTTGGCTCACCCTCCAAACCAGTAAAAGGAACACAATCGGTAATAGGTAAGCCCAGTAGATAAGAATACTCCTCTAATGTAGGAATCCACTGATAATCAGGGAAAGTAAAGCATCGAGATATCAGATCATAGAATTGGACCAAAGTCAAGAGAAGACCCTCCTTCATCCCGAGCTTCATAAGAGAAATGATGGACCCATACTTTCTTCGAAAATATGTAGAACTCTCGATCTCGGGAATCAGACTCATCAACTCATCTATCTTGGAATCTTTGAAACTGTACTTTTTAGTCTTTCTTTTTCCAGAATCCATGGTCAAAAGTATCTAAGATATTCGCAAAGAGTCAACCTTTAAGTCCCTTGAAACAAAATGTTTTTAGAAGATGCTCATGTGTGCATGAATGCATGATGCAACAATCACACACAAGATCAAAAACATATGGTTCATAGGTTCAACGTCACGAGCATGAGGTCGAAGGTACTACCCATAAGGTATGGTCTAAAAGTTTATCACCTGCCTGACAAGGTTCTAAGAGGTTCCCAGAGTCTACATCCTTCCTTCGAATATTACCAATGTTTCGATCGACTTGGTAATTAGTAATATTCTCAAGAAAAACTTGTCCAAGCGCAGTATCGCGTGACAACCATTTCTGGATTACTCCGTCATAGCTTCCGTACTACACCTAAAGGCCAAGATGGGTTAAAGGTTCTATGGTCCTCAATTTCAGCAGGCTCCCAGGTCGAAAGCAGCACATCTTCCCGATTACTCAGTAAACGACACTACAATCAAAGGGGCCTCCACTGAGTGCGAGATCTCATGCCTCCTTTTTTTGGGATTACTCCCTCAAAGTTAACATGACTATACCGTCCGTCCTATCCTAAGTTTTCCCAAGTCCAGGTATAGGACTTATGAGAAATCACCAAGCACCCTGAAAACCAGTAAAATCCAGACAAACATATACAACACATAATATACAAACAAATAATAGCACATACGTAAATAAACAAAGATAGGCTCAACCCACTCAGGGATGGACTAGCAAGAGGTCAATTTTATCCCCAGTGAAGTCGCCATTTTTCTATAGCGGTAGAAATGTTGAGACTAAGCCATTGGATTGACTTGACTCACAAAGATCAAAATAAAAATCGCCAACTCGCTTTATTGTTACCAAAGGAATGGGAAAAGAGCGAATAACCTAAAAAGAGGGGGAGAGAATCTAAGTTTCGGGGTTGGTTATGCAAAGGGAAGGTATTAGAACCCTAAACATCTACGGTACTCCGCAGGAATCTCTTTGAAAATCTGTGTATTTTGGCTATAAAATGTTGTATAAAAATAGATTGTGGGGATGGGAAAAGAAGTATATTTTTTATGATTTTTTCACCCACCGCGTTTGCGAATATTTAGTGCCTACATACCACCTTCCATGCAATAGAGGATCAGGGTACACGTAGTTCACCTTTAAATATTTTAAATAAAAAAAACACAAGTTTGTTGGTTAATTTTAAGAGATGAGACATCATCATCATTGTCTGAGTGGAAAACATACTTACTACCCACAATTATGAGAAAGGATAATTTGCATCATCTTAAAGTGTAGTATATGGCTTGGATTTTAAAATCAACAAAAGCCTCACTTAACACCCAAGTGGAAAATATCTCACCTCACTACATATCATAGAAGTATAGTAGCTCGCATCACTACAAGGATTGACAAGAGTCTAACCTTTTGAGAAACATTTGAAGGTAAAAAGCTAAAGTGGAAAAATGGTTTGGATGAGATTGATTGACTTTTAGTCTTCTCACAAAAAATGTCCAAGTATTATTAAGTTGATTAAAGTTTGATTAAGAAAATGCTTTGAAAATGCATGGACATAAGTCCAAGTTTATCATCAAAGTGGTTCAAGTTTTAAAACAAGAAGAGTTTTCAAAAGGAGGAAGGAGATTTTTGAAATTAAAGAAGATATGAGGAGATGAAGGGACTATCCTAAAGCATAAGGTAAAAGCTAGGGAAAAGAACCACCTAACCAACAATAAGCCAACACTTGACACAATGAGTCAATGCAGAATTCCCATACTTTAGATTTGAAACCAAACAAGCAAAAATAATAAACCTCTTAAGAAAACCAAGCTTCAATTGCATTAAGTCTTCACAAAAATTAGGCAGAGTAACAGTTGTATATAGATGAATTCCGGATCACATACAAAGCATGTAATCACAATAACCTGCACACAAAACAAACAACCCAATGTCTTGGGGTAAACCCCAAAAACTCTAGACAAAATAACAGATGAAGTCACAAGGTCTCAAAGATAGGTCACAACTTCTAATCTTAAGTCCAAGGAGTCCACAATCTCCATAATGCCAAGGATAGTAACCAAGTAGTCCAAGTAACATTAAAGTTTTTATGGTTCAAGTTGATTATTAGGTTTCTTCAAAAAAAAAATGAAAGCTCAAATGAGAAAAATAAAAATGATATAAAAGTAAATACTCAAATGAGCAAAGATGAAAATAGCATGAAATGTAAATGCCAAAGTAAATGTGCTTAAAGTAAAAACATAAAATAAAAGAATAAAATAAAGTCAATTGTTAGAAATTAGTGGTTAGTTGAATGACCATCTTGAAACTTGCATTTGGAACTCATTAGAAGATTGATAAAATCAAAGCCTCTCAACAACAAGTTGCATTTGCTTTTTGTCAAGTATATCATTCATTTAAAAGTCTCAAAGAAATAATAAATCATCAATGATGTTTAAGTGATCCAATTTGACCAAAGTTGATGAAAATTATTTAGAGGATTGGTAGGAGCAAAGCATGCAAACAATGAATCTCAAGGTTATTGGATCAAAGAGTTCAAATTAACATACTCGGGATTACAAACATGGGTTTGAGCCACGAATAATCATTTTCTCAAATTGGGATAAAACTTAGCGCTATGATAAGCAACCGTAAGTGGACTTATATAGAAGTCGCACCTATTTTGAGGTCGGTCAATAGCAATCTATGTACCTTATGTTTTGAGAAATGATATGAAAATTATTCTCCAATAACATTTAGTACAATAAGAACGAGATAAGATGAAGAGGTATAGGGTAAGGAATAAACCACATTTGAACCAAAAATTTAATCAAACTATTATTAAAATCATTCATCCATTTTTTGTGGAGTTAAACTCAACACCAAGAATCCAATGATGTTAATAAAGCTCATGAAAAAATTTCATAGTCCAAGATCAGCCAGAATATAATACAAAATAAAATGATATTTTAAAATAAAGAAAAGGATTTCTAAAATGATTTTTTAAATGAAAATAAAGGGGGGAAATATCAATTATATTCAAAACATCCAAGAAAACTCAACTAAGACCATAGAAAAATCAGAAATGATTTCAAATATTTATACAAAATTTTTGGTAATTTTTTTAAATTAAAAAACTATTATTAAAATTAAAAGAAATAGGCAAAACAACCCAAAATTTGTGAAAAATAGTAAATTCAGAAATAAAAATAAAATGAGGTCACCAATATTTGTCAAAAGGTCATTGGATTCTTCCATATTTTTTTCTTCAGAATTTAAAAATTAAGAAATGTATTTTTTAAACATTTAATACAATTCAAATAAAGTGAAAAATTATATAAAATATCAGAACACAAAATAAAATTATGAAAAAATAATGACCAGAAAGAGAAAAATCAAAAGTATTTTTCATAATATTTTCAGATTTTTTGAAGTTATAATGGATTTTTTTATGAATTTTTGAAGTTTAAAATAATTTAAATATAAAAATCAGAAAATAAAATAAAGTCAAAAAAATGTGGACAAATGGATGAGAGTCAAAACGCGTTAGTATGCTAATCCAATGGATCAGACGCATTGTGCATATCATGGTCTTTAGTGAATAAAGCATGTAATCATTTATTTAAATCATATTTTGAAAAATGTGTGGCACACCTTCATTGGTTGATAGATGACACGTTGGTCATCTTCAACCTCCAGCCAACGAATTTGCAGGTTTCAGAAACTGTAAAATTAGAACATGAGACCAATATCATTCGCTTCGTCTCTTCAAGACGATTCCAATGGTACCTTCGTGAAAAATTTATATAAAATGTAGCTTAGTCGTTTTAGAAAAGAAATTCTGAAAAGGGATTTCAAATTTCATGGCCAAAATGTACTTCTAGTTGAAAATAAGTGTTGCAACTAGAATCGGGATGATGAGACCTTCATAACAGTATCAAAGTTTGAGAGAATTGGTGAAGGAATCTACCTATCAAAGTTAAGTTGTAGAGCTCTGAAACTGGACTTGGCTAGCACGATTTAGGAAGTCTTAGAGCTTAATTCTTCTTCTGTTAGCTTCAGTGAGGTTCAAGGCAGGTGAATTGACAACGAAAAATTATTGAGAAAGGCTGCAAGAGAAACTTCGTAGTTGTAGAAAATTGAGTTAAACAGGAAGTTTGGTAGAGTGATTCAGGCTCTCTAAGCTTAAGAAAATAAATGAGGTATGATCCTCTATTTATAGGGAAGCTGATTGAATGCTCAAGTAGGTGAAATGATGAAGTTTGGAGGGAAATCGTGTGAAGTTGCAAACAAGAAAAGTGTGACTTCTAATTTGATCAAAACTCATCCAAACCTTGTGTTTTAATGCACTAATCACTTATGGAATTTCACTAAACATGTTTAGAATAAAAAGCGCGCAGAAAAACAGTGGTTAGAAGCTAAATCCAGGATTTCAAATTCTGACGTTCGAAGAAATTTCAATTTCAAGTCACCAAGTTCAAATCAATGGAATTTTCAGCTCAAGGAGTCTTACGACATGATTCTTGAAGCTTTAGAAAGATGATATCACAAGCTTTACAATGTGAAAATAATTGAATCAAATGGATGATTGAGCTGGAAATTATAATGAGTCAAAGTTGAGAAAAAAAGGTTGACTTTCTATACTTAGAAAATTTCTAAGTTTTTCTTCAAAAATGAATTATAATCTCTTACATCCAAACATAGCCTTTCACTTGAAATTTTCTCTTGACCAAAAAGTATGGCATGAAGTAGACCTCTTGAATGCAATTTTGAGACTTGAACCATTTAAAAACTCCAATAATGAGAGAGTTATGACTTGTTGAAGTTGGCAAAAATTCATGAAATGACCTATAATCTTTTGCATCCTTAGGGCATATTCCATCCATTTTCACACTTTTCACTTAAAATAAGGGTTGAATTTTACATCTTTAAGATCAATGTGCAAAAATAATGGGCTCAAGGAGATAAAAGTTGACCAAGTTATGATCTTTTGAAGTCACATAAGTTATGATCTTCATCATTAGGTATCTTCCACACAAAATTTCCTTGAAACTTTTGAAATGATTTGTTGATACCCTTTGAAGAGAATCATGTATTTGGAATCACTCAAAAATACCAAAATATGAGCAATATTTTCCCCTTTGAAGTTCAAAACCCTAGCTCCTAGAGCAACAAAATGCCTTGGGAACATTTTTCAATTTGGATCAACTTTCTTGCACAAATACTTTTATCATGTAAATAGAAGTTGTTGAGGATGATAATCAGAAGCCATATCAACCATAACCACTTCCAAATCTTGAGAATTGAGGAAAGTAGGCACTTGTGATCAATGAAACCAAAAACTTGTCCAACTATGTCAAAATTCTTCAATCAACCCTTGTACCTTTGAACTAATTTTGACAACTTGAGGCATGATGAATCATAATAGACTTTGTCATGATATTATTTCAAAATATCTTCAATAATGAAGCTTGAATCTCAATGAATCTTTGTTGAAGAAGGCATGGAAATAAACTCATGAACCTATGGATCAACTTGATGGAATGTGTTGTGCTTTCACCTATGATATAAACAATTAGGGCAAACATACATTGTATTTATTAGTTAAAAGTTAATCAAATCATAGATGATCATAATATACAAGGCAAGGTGCTTAGTGATTCCTCATGGGCAAAGCTAAATATAAGGAGAAGAGACAAACCCTAGTGTGTGATCTTGTTGTGATTGAGTTGATATGATATGATAGAGGAATCTTTGGGGGGGGGGGGGGGGGGGGGGCGGGGGGAATTGGGGTACAACACCCATCAGAATTGTTCTATCAAGATTTTTTGATTAAAGATTCTCGTATCTCCAACAGTAGCATATTTTTCTGAATGATCTTATGCAAAGATTACCTTATATCCAACAAGAGTCTTGTTCCTAAGTTCTCTTATCTCCACCATGGATCCTCATATACCCAGTAGTACGAGTTTTTATCATCTCCGGTGAGAGGTTGATAAATTACTCCCCAAGCAGTCAGAGGTGAATTTTGATATCTATTGGTGTCCTCCCTAACAACGCCCAATCTCCATTGGCGTTCCTTCTCAGAATTTACAGGTTTGGTCTGATCTGCTCCAGCAGATTTTGCAAATTAATTTTGCAACTCCATTCAGAGTTTGTATCCCGTATTTACTGGTTACTCGGTTTGTTACTCCCCATAGAGTTTCGGCTTTTCAAGGGCTTCTCTCAAACGATTCCTTATATCTTCTTTGTTTCTCCGGCAGAATCACGCATCATCATATTGCATCCTCAAAGTGTATTGTTTCCATTCTCTTTTGGAACATCACTCCATAGAAAAACAGTTAAAACATGCATTGAAACATAAGCCATTATTGTTTCCCTTTTTCCCTAGTGGAGTTGCTAAAAAAACTTTGGATTATCCCCCAAGCAAGGTCACTTTATCCTCAGTTTCCCAGGTTTCACCCCTACAAGTATCCTTTTGATGTTACCATCAGGTTATTGAGTGACTACTCCTTATCTTGGGTAATGGTCCATTTCTTCCCGGGCACAATTTTCTCGGGTTAAGTGTCTACTACCCTTCTTGATCCATTCCAATTTCTATTGGTGTACCTTTCAAATCTAGTTTTACCCTGGTATTCCTTTTGATCTTAGTATCCACTATTTTCTCTTAGGTCGAGTGTCTACTCATTACCTGTGCGTGCTACCCAATTTTATCTTGGTCCTCATCTTTGGACTAGTCGTTACTACTAGTCTTCTTGAGCCTAGTTTTTACTCGTTATATGTCTCTTATACCCCTTGGATTATTTCAGTATCTAATGTCTATCCTCGGTTGAGACCAACAAGTGTCTTTTTGAAATACGCGTACTTTCTAGTCACCTTGCTATAGAACCCAATATTTATTGCTTTCCCATTGAGTACTTATTCAGATTCTAGTTTCTACTAGTTCATCTTAGGTCGAATGTTTATTCATTACCTTGTTTGCACACCAGTTTCTACCTGGCGCATTCTTTATAGTAATCCCTAAAGGTCGAGTATCTTCTTGTTACCTTTCCTCGATCCCTCCAGTGTTCAACTAGCGCGCAAATGGTTTTGGATCTGTGTCTACTGTTCCTTGTTGATCGAGACCAGATTAGTCTGGTATTACCCGTCGGATACAAATTATATTGTTACCTTTAGAGTGTAGTTTCTACTAGTCCTATCTTGGGTTGAGTTTCTACTCATTATGGTTTTTTACAAACCAGTTTAGTTTTGGAGCGTCACCTTTTAAAGTATAGTTTCTACTATTACTTTTGGGTTGAATCTCTACTCATTATTGTTGTGTGATCCAGTTCCATCTTGGCACATTCTTTGGAGTCTAGATTCTACTATTCCTCTTGGGTTGTGTCTCTACTCATTATTGTTATGTGATCCAATTCCATCCTAGAATATTCTTTGGAGTCTAGTTTCCACTAGTCCTCTTGGGTTAGTTCTTTGGAGTCATATTTCAACCTCTATTAGCACTCCTTTCAAATTTAGTATCCATTGACATTCCTTGTTAAGATATAGTATCCACTAGTCTTTCTAACCTTTATCCTTGCTCCGATCCAATTTGCTTCACACCATCACTTCAAAAAAACAAAAATACAAAAAATACAGTTACTAGTGTTTTTGCGCCTTTGCTTTGTCAAAAGCACAAAGTTTTGGGTTATTTTAGTATTCAATCCTCTTTCACCTTAAACGTTCGAAAGTTGTCGCTTTTTCTCACTTATCATGTTTAAGATGATTGAATAGGGGCAGCTGTTGCACATAAAAATTTTCCATTGGTTCTATGGTCATGAGATCATGGAACTTCTCTTTTAAGTTTCGCAAAGCTACAAAAGACAATGAAGCATGAACTTAGGGTTTCAGAATTGAAATGCACCCAACATGCTTCCCTAGGATATTTATTCTTTGATTAATCAATTCCTGACCATGCAAATTTCCCATGTGTTCTAGCATGCCTCGAATTGCAGAGAAAATCAAGTGTTTAAGTCGATTCAGAATAGTTTGGGACGAAAATCAACATTTCACAGTGTGACTTCAAAAACTTATAACTTTTGTCTGGATTTTAGTGGGTCTTTGGGCATTAGACTCTCCTTGACATACTCTTCATTTCATATGTTCGGGTAAGGAGCCAAGTTGTACGGAAGATCTATGAAAATGCAAAGAACATTGAAAATTATGTGATGAGGCGGATTTCCAGTCAACTATTTCTCGATATTGCAAAAATCACAACTTTCTCAATTTTCCTCTTTTCTAGACGATTCTTGCGGCACGATGTCACAAATTTTGTCATTTATAATTTTTCTTCAAGAGTCGAGTTTGAATTTTGTTCAGAAAATATAATGAAAATATAATGAAAAAGTCGTGCAACCAAAAAAAAGAGAGAAATATGACTCCAAAAACTAATTTTTCTAATTCCAAATCCCAAACATCATTTAAAACTCTCTCTATATAAGGACCCCCAACTCTCATTTCATTCAGACACTCAAAGTTTGAGAGCATAAATAGATCTAAAAGAAATTGATCCTTAAGCTTTTCTCTTAGAATTTCTTGAGTTTCCTTGAGATCTCCTTCATTTTCACCTTCCTTGGAGTTTATTGAGGAGCATCAAGTGAATTTTAGTGGGTTTCTTAAGCTAGAAAGAGCTCAAGATGCAGTGGACATATTCCAATTGGTAAACTTCTCCTTACTTTATCTCTCTCATTCTAGGGTTGTAATGCTTAGAAATATGTTTATGCATCTTTAGCTGACCCATACAATAGGTATGAAGTGGTTTTACTTGGCATTTTTATTTGATTTTGATGTTTAAAATGTGTGCGCAAAGTCTGAATTCGTCACCTTGTTGTTTATTTTGCTCCATGATTCTTTGATCATTTTTAAATTTTCTTGATGCTATGATATTCCTTGCATTTAGTACTACAACTTTGGTTCAAAAATCTTTTGATTTCATTAAGAAATAAGAAAGTTATGATGATGTGAAGTTGCTTGCAATGTGTGACACTCCATGATAATATATAATTAATAACGAATAATAAAATCAGGAAAAGCTAGTACATTCGCGTGGGTCCCCTAGTGGTAGTTTTTTTTTGTCTTATTCCTAAGATTTTTGACAATGCTTTTTTGCAATAACAACTATTATATGTTTATTTCAATTTCAATTTTCTCTTTATTTCAATTAATTTCTTCAGTTTTGTTTTAATATTTTTAATGATACAAAAATTATGAAAAATATATATCAAGTCTCATTTTAAGTCTAATTTGTTAAAACATTTTTTATTTTAATTTTAGGATTTTTTTAATGGTTAATTAGTTAATTCATGTAATTAAATCAAAGATGAATTAACTTAGATGTTTCAATTGCACCTAGTCTTAGGTTTGTGGTTTGGTGAAGCTCTTAGGGGCTTGGGATCAAATGTGTATGCTTGATCATTGATCATATGTTCTCTATTCTTATCTCGTTTTCCCATGCTTCCTTGATCTTTGGTTAAGTAGTTACTTGCTAACCAACATGGTGACACATTAGAAGCTATATTTGCTTTCTTATTTGTGTTTTGAGCGTCATTTATTAGTGATTGCCTCATGAGCATTTGTGTGTTGTCTCATTAATGTATATTTATGTTGGATACTTCCTATAACATCTACGAACATTAATATTGATCTATTTATATCACAATGCTTGTAAGCATTTGAGACTATATCTTTTGTTAGTTTGTCATGATACTTGAACATGTTATATTGACAACATTTCTAGAGGCTTCAAGTTCATGATGGATACTTTAAGAGGACATGGATACTTTCCCATGACCTATAAGTATCACCTTATTTCATTTTATATTTATATATCTTATTTTGTTTAATACAAGTGGTATACATCTTTGAATGATGTTATTCATCAATTGTTTAACTTTACCTTGTGTATGAATTTTCATCTTATTAGTTAGTAACTCTTGAACCTCATATTGAGTTAACTTATTATACAAGTCACACATTCCATAATAATTTAATTATGATTTCATTATTTGATCTTGTTAGAACATAGTTTCGTTCTACATCCTTGTAATAGTTTTGATGATAACAAATACATGATATATAAAGAATAAATATGCTCTCTAATAATGTATTTAAAAATGAAGAGAAATTCTGAAGAAAAGTGCATAGAGGATTATGAGAGATTTACATTTTGAAGCTCTGATTTGACACAATAAACTTGGAAGGAAATCTGTGTAACACGCTAAATAGAAGAAGTTCTGATATTATAACTTCAGAAGAATAAAAGAAGTCTCAACACGCTCATATATACAATTGTTTTAAAGATTCAACACTTAAGCTACACTTTGATAGTAAATACTCTCAAATTCAAAAGAAGCTTGAATGTATCATCCAAGTTCTAATAAATATCAAGAAATATTGAGGATCTAAATTCTCAAAGGTAATATTCTTATTCTAATAAGATCCCAAGAAAGTAAAGTTCTGATACATTACAACACATTCATTACAAATCAAAAAGTAACGGCTGAACCAAGACAAGATCTATATTTTTTGAAAGTGCATTAACAACACTTTATCGACCATCCAAAAACATCTTCTCATGTCCCTTATGCCTCACCTATAAAAATAAGATTGTGAAGAAGAAATCAAATACAACACTATTGCGCACTCAAAAAGAAATATTTTTACCAGTTCTATCTTGTGCTTTAAACTTGTGCATACATCATTGTTATGATATAGTTTTATTTAGAAACATCATTGTACACATCCTTATTTGATTTATTTTGTAATACCTTGAGAAACCGAGTTGTGGTTTAGAATCAAGAAGACAGTGATGGTAGTAATTGTGTCTGTGTAATCAATTTTTGATTAGTGGATTAAGACCTCGTCTGAGAGAGTCGAAATTATCTTGGCGGGTGGACTGGAGTAGTTTGTGTTAAAACGAACCATGATAACCAACGTGTCATACTATCTTATTTTTTAAAACCCCAATTCAAACCCATATTCTTGTGTTTTTCCATCCTTTAGTTGATGTGAGAGCGCCTGGTCTTGGGTACAAACACTTAACCGTGTCAGAAAAAGATCCTAGCAAGAAAAACACTATGTTGGAACCAAGTCAGATCATCAGCAACGATAACCATGATGAGAAAGACAGGATCAACGGAAAACCTCCAATCTTTGATGGTGAGAACTTCGATTACTGGAACCAGGTCACTACAAAAGCGACCGCCCAAATATTCAGAAAGAAAAGCCTATAAAGAAGTTCTCCAAAGAAAAAGAAGAAAAGTCTTATGGCAATGTGGGATGACTCAGAATCTTTTGAAGCTGAAACAGAATCAGAAGATGAACGAGCCAATATAGCCTTAATAGCCAACATATCAGATGACACTGGATCATATGAATCAGAATCAGACTCTGAGCAGAAGAGGTATTCTCTAATTTTTCTATATCTCAATTAGAAGATAGTCTATTAGAAATTCTTGAAAGATATCATCAACTTCGAGTCAAAAACAAGAACCTCAAACACGATCTAGTATTTGACTCTGAAGAAACTAAGAAACTAATAACAGAAAACTTTGAGCTAAAATAAACCATCTCTAAACTTGAAAATAAAAACTATGTTATTAAAAATGAATTACAAAAAGCTAAAAAAGAAACTGTTTTAGAAGTTTCGGATAGTTCTGATAAAATCATAAAAGAATATGATCATAGCTTTCAAAAATTTCTAGCTAAAAACATAAACAGGAGCAAGATGGCTTCAATGATCTATCGAGTTAGCAGAAACAGAAGAAAAGGTATAGGATATGTGAAACCAAGGAGAGAAGAAACATATCAACCAAAGAAAGTTGATGATATAGTTATAAAACACCCACCTCTCTATTCTCACTTCACATATGGACATACAAATGATATAAAATATACTACTCGTTCTTTTTCTTTGAAACCAAGATTCAAACAGAATTTTGGAAACTATAACAAACAAGGACCTAAAAAGATATGGTAACCTAAGGATACAATCATCTATGTTGCAGACGTCTTTAACAGCAAAGTTGAAACACCAATCTTTGTACTTGGACTATGGATGCTCTCGACACATGACGGGAAGAAAGCATATGTTCCAAAGTCTGGAACTTAAATCTAGATGCTATGTAGGTTTCAGAGGCAATCAGAAAGGAAATATTATTGGCTCTAGAACCATTTGTAATGGTACACTTCCTTCTATAACTAATGTTCTATTAGTAGATGGATTAATGCATAACCTATTATCCATAAGTCAATTAAGTGATAACCGTTATGATATAATCTTTAATTAAAAGTCATGCAAAGCAGTTGTAGCAACTGGATTTTTAATCAGAGCCGCCACTATTAGTTTATATCCTAGAGAAGGGAATCTAACAGAAAACCCTAATTTACAGACAGAGATTCTAGGTTTCGAATTTCTTTAGACGAAAGGAAGGTGTCAGGCACCTTTTATCTACCTTGTTAACAAGGATGCTAGGTTTTAGGTTTGAGTTGGGGAAACAGGATTTAAATTTTAATTAGGAGGAAAGGGTTTAATTTTTTATAAGGGAATCGCTACGATTTTTGATCATATGCCTACGTATCCTCTTATGAGGAATCAGAGTCCCAATTCATAGTACATATAGGGTTGGTGTTTTTTAGGGGTTGTAAACTTACTTTGAATCACCTCGCATTTTGGTCGAGAGTAGTGATTGCGGGGATTTTGACTAAATGCGCGATTAGTCAAAATCCGTTTGAAACCCTTTTGCAAAAATAGTTGATTAGCTTAGTTTGTTGCGAAAAATAGTTTGATGACTTGTTGCGTGTTTTTTTTATCGTATTAATTGCAAAAAAAATCCTGATTAATACATGATTAAAAAATATTTAATGCTAGTAATATAAGAAAATAATATATGCATCTTTGATATAAAAATAACTTACATGATATAATAAATAATGATAATATATGATAATAATAATATAAAAAAATTAATATTAGTAATAATAATAATTATAAAGAAATAATTAAATAGGAAAATATAATAATTATAACTAAGAAAATATAATTAAGATTAATTATAAAATATAAATAATAGCAGGGGGTGTGTTTCTTGTTATACAATAGGATAAGGGAGGTGTAACTAGGAATTTGGGTTAAGCCCGCTACATTTGATGGCCAAGGGGTGCAGTTGTTTAACGTTTTAGTGAACCAGGCGGGAGGGGGTGTTTAAATCAATTGGGCTTAAGCTCAAACAGTTTGGAGAGAAGGCCAATGTGATCTAATGTGGCGAGGGAGTATGGCTAATTGTGGTAACTTGGCCTTAAGGCCGTCAGATTCAAAATCAACAGATAAGAACGAGGGAGTATGTGAGTTATGGCGGGCTAACACGCATGCGATTGGGATGGATTAAAAAATTTGTTTTAATTACTTTTTACTGCTTTTGTTTACAGTTACAACAAGCTTATCCCTCTCTCTCTCAATACACAACCCTTTCACTTTATCCCCTATAAACCCTAACTCTCCATCCGCGACGGCGCTACGGCCCCAGATTGAAACCCCTCTCCTAACCAAACCCCAAATACAAAAAAAATCAACCGAGAAAGCTAAGATGATTTTACCCCTTTCCGCGACTGTCTTGTTCAGCTTCTTGAGTTTTTTCCCGATTCGGTATTGACCTTGCTCCTCCTTCTTCATTTTTCAGGTTGCGGTGAGTTAAGGATGGTGACGGTGGTGAATGGTGGTGCGATGGATAAACGAACAAGTAATTAGGGTTTCGGATGTCGAAACCCCAATTGCTCTCTCTCGGTGTCTTTAACAACAAATTATTGTTCTTCTAGTTCTTCGTGGTATTTCACAGTAACCCCTTTTCTGTATTCCAATCCCCCTTTTTTCTGTCTATGTTCCCCTACTATTAATTCTTCCTCCTCTCTCCTATGTATTTTCTCATCTTATTTATAGGATTTTTGAATTAGGTATCAAGAGAAATTAGGGATTGAAATCGTGATGTAATTGATTCTGTATTGAATGTAACTGGAGCTTCAGTTCTTGTAGTCGATTCAAAATATATTTGATTTGGTTTTTCTGTTCTTGTAATGAATTTTGTTTATTGATTCCAGATTTGGTTTATTGACTGAGTTGATTCGTTTTCTTTAGCTTGTATTGTAACAAGGATTTTGGGCTTGGGTTTTTTTGTAACGATTCTAACTCTGTAATAGTTTAGATTTGATTTAATGAAAGAATGATTTTGAATTTTATTTAGTGGTAATATTATTTTTCTAGATTTGATTTTCAGACAAAGATTTGATTGCATTTAAACTTTATTATGTATTATTCTGTTTTAAAAAAAAGATATGATCTAAACAGTAAATGTTGATGATGCAAAAACGTGCGCAATTTCTCTTTCAATTCATACAGTATCTATTTTTAACATCTGGGCCTAGCGCTGATTAATTATTGGGCTTTTGCATTAAAATTATCTTTGGTCCAGCAACAATAATTTACAGAAAGGCCATTGGATTTAATAAAATGTTAATTGAGCTTAATCCTTTCTAAAAAATGATCCAATAAGATTCTCTTCTAGACAACAATTTTTATTAAATGAATTATAATAATTAATGATTATATCGTGTTTTTTTCTTAATAAAGAGATACATATATATTTTTTAATAATAATAGCAAGGAGTGTAAATGTTTTTTCCTAAAATAGTAATAAAACATCACAATTGGCTAAAAATCTTAATGGGCTTATAGATTGATAATATACCCCCTTTCTCCTTGCTATTTGATCCAAAATGAAATGGGCCCAATGATTTCTAACGGGCTTTTTAATTTGAAGTCGCACCCCCTTTTTACTAATAATAACGATCCCTAAATGGGTTTTATAATTAAGCTTAATACTTATTTAAAATAATTTTCCATATTCGAATCGCATGGGCCATTGGCAACATGCTTCGTGAATGGGCCTACGAATATATGAGTCTTTCTGATTTAGAAAGCCCCACTCTCCTGAATTAAAATACACCTCCCTGTTGACTTGGATTTATAAAAAAATTGGGCCATCAGATATTGTTGAACCATCCCTTAATTAAATATTACTTCTATTTAAATCTTGAAATATAAAATCATCCAGGTAGGACAAATTTGGGTACGACAGCAGTTAGTCAGAAAGATGGATCTATCCTTTTTAATGGTAAGAGAAAGAACAACATTTATAAAATTAACCATTCTGAACTAAAAAGTCAGAATGTAAAATGCCTTATGCCTGTTAACAACGAGCAATGGGCCTAGCACAGAAGATTGGAGCATGTTAGTATGAGAAGAATATCTCATATTAACAAACTCAATCTGGTCAGAGGACTTCCTAACTTGAAGTTCAGCTCAGATGCTCTGTGTGAAGCATGTCAAAAAGGAAAGTTTGCAAAACCCTCTTTCAAATCAAACAATGTTATATCTACCTCAAGACTATTAGAACTTCTGCATATAGATCTGTTTGGACTAGTTAAAATTGCATCCATCAGCGGCAAGACGTATAGCAGATGGATATGGGTAAAGTTCTTAAAACACAAAGACGAATAACACTTTGTGTTCTTTACTTTCTGTAACTAAGTCAAAATGAAAAAGAATTTAGAATTGTTAAAGTCAATAGTGATCATGGTGGGGAGTTCGAAAAAAAAAGATTTGAATTTTTTTAAAAGAGAATGGCATCTCTCATTATTTCTCTTGTCTTAGAACTCCTCAACAAAATGGAGTTGTAGAACAAAAGAATAGAACTTTACAAGAAATTTCCAGAACCATGATCAACGAGGCTAACATTACTAAAAACTTCTGGGCAGAAGCAGTTAACATAACATGTTATATTCAGAATAGAATCTCAATAAGACTTATTCTAGATAAGACTCCATGTGAACTATGGAAGAACAGAAATTCCAACATTTCTTATTTCCATCTATTTGGATGTATTTGTTTTATATTGAACACTAAAGAACATCTGAACAATTTGATTCTAAGGCACAAAAGTGTCTCCTGTTAGGATACTCTGAACGCTCAAAAGGTTATGGAGTATATAACACAAAAACACGAATTGTGGAAGAATTTATTAGTGTCAGATTTGATGATAAGCTTGGCTCTTAAAAGTCAAAGCAGGGTAAATCTTTTACAGATATAGAAGTTCAAATTACAGGTACTGAAGACTATCTGTCAGAAAATCAAAATACAGAATCTCAGCCAAATACAGAAGAAGATGTCATAAATATTACTGTAGCTTCTGAAGAATCCATCTAGAAAAGACAATCCAGAAGCAGCTTAGCACATCCGGAAAACAAGATTTTGGAAAAGAAAGATAAATATCAGAACAGGATCTACATTCATAAATTTTGAAGAATTACTCATGGGATTAGTATATCTGATCGAGACAAGTTCCATTGACAAAGCTCTTCTAGACAATGAATGGATCCTTGCAATGCAGGAAGAACTAAACCAATTTACCAGAAACGATGTGTGGGATCTAGTCCCTAAACCAAAATGCTTCAACATCATTTGAACCAAATGGGTCTTCAGAAACAAGATAAACGAACTAGGAGAAGTCGTCAGAAAACAAAGCACAACTGGTTGCACAAGGGTATAGTCAGCAAGGTTAGAATCTATCATACATTTTCTCCAGTCGCCAGGTTAGAATCTATCATACATTTAATTTCTTTTGCTGTAAATAATGGCATCACTATTTATCAGATGGATGTTAAAAGTGCCTTTTTAAATGGATACATTGATGAAGAAGTTTATGTGCACCAACCCCCTAGTTTTGAAAATAAAAAACATCTAGAATATGTTTATAAACTTACGAGATCGTTATATGGTCCGAAACAAGATCCCAATACTTGGTATGAAAGACTGATTAACTTTCTGTTAGAAAATGATTTTACCAGAGGGAAGGTGGACATAACCTTATTTTGTAAACCTTTTAAAAATGACATTCCGGTCTATCAAATTTATGTAGATGATATAATTTTTGGATCTACTAAAGCCTCTTTGGGGAAAGAATTTGCTAAGTCTATGCGGGTAAAATTTGAAATGAGCTTGATGGGTGAACTCAAGTTCTTTCTGGGAATTAAAATCAATCAAAATCCATAAGGAACCTACATACAACAAAGCGAGTATGTTAAAGAACTTCTGAAGAAATTTGATTTTTCAGAAAGTAAGCCATCCAAAACTTCTATGTATCCTACATGCATTATGGAAAGGGAAGAAGTAAGTAAGAAAGTAGAACAGATGTTATACAGAGGTATGATTGATTCTCTCTTATATTTAACAACTTCAAGACCTGATATTCTGTATAGCATTTGTCTCTGTACCAGATTCCAATCGGATCCTAGAGAAACTAACTTAATAGCAGTTAAGCGAACTTTCAAGTATTTGAAAGGTACTACTAATCTTGGTCTTTGTTATAGAAAATCCAGAGAATATAAATTAGTAGGGTACTGTGACACTAACTTTGTCGGAGATAGAATAGAAAGAAAAAGCACTTCTGGAAGCTGCCAGTTTCTGGGAGACAACCTAATCTTGTGGTCCAGAAAAAGATAATCCATTATAGCTCTGTCAACTATTGAAGCTGGATATATAGCTGCAGCTAGATAGAGTACACGTATGCACTGAATGAAAAGTCAGCTTGGAGACTTTAACATTTATGAGAGTAACATTACTATCCTCTGCAATAATACTTCTTCTATTTGTCTTTCTAAAAATCCCATTTTACATTCTAGGTCTAAACATATAGAAATTAAACACCATTTTATTAGGGACTATATTCATAAAGGAATTCTTTCTTTAAAATTTATAAACACGGACCATCAATGGACTGATGTCTTCACTAAACCTCTTTCTAAAGATAGATTTATTTCATTATGAAACACCTAAGTATGGAATTATTCCTAGAATAAAAACTAAGTTTTTGTATATTTAATTCTCAGAACTTTCTACTTTATTTTTTTTGTGTGAACATCTGAACAATAGTTCTTCAGAAGTGAGAAGGAAAGTTGTATCAGAAACTATCCATGAGATTTGAACATTTTCCAAAAACATTTAATTTATAAGATAGAAGAAAGAAATCATATCAACATCTGTCAACTCTAAACTCAAGGTCACCCTCTAAAGCTGAACACGTGTTCAAAATCTGAAGGAACTGAAACGGTTGAGTTGATGCATTGAGGCTTGAGTCAAATTGGTAACTGTTCAAAATCTTCAGGCTATCCCTCTTTTCCTAAATCATTAATGCACTTAATCATTGTGTTTATTTATTTTAATTAAAACTAAAATCCTTGTTTTCTTCTGTTGGCTATTTTTACCCCACTCTCTCATAAAGACACTCAGATCTTCACTTTCACTCACTCTATTTTCTCTACATTTATTTCTCTCTCAAAACCCTAAAAGTATGTGAATAATGACTTCCTCTCATCAAATTTCTCAAGTTTCTAAAATCAATATTCCTGGTTCTTCCTATACTAATGAAGAAAGGTATGTTGAACCATCAAGAACTCTTCTCACTCTTGTTGGTTCTCTGGAAGTTCTATGTGATCTTATTGTTGATTTTGTGAGTATGAAAGAACATGGGTATGACCTAACGCCTGATGTTGAGTACCAAGGATGGACGAAATACTTTGATCATCTAATAGGTCCAGTTTTCTCAAAATTAGTGAAAGAATTTTGGATCCATTCCACAGCTTCAAATCATCAGGAAACGTCTTATGTTATGGGAAAGAAGATCGCCATTGCTGAAGATCTAATTGGAAAGCTTATAGGTAATGACAACAGCGGTATAAGATGTAGTGAAATAGCAGAAAAAGGTTCTGACCTAACCATCGTCTCAAAAGAAATCTTTTCCTCTGGACAACCCTAAAACAAAATCAAAGATCTGAAGGATTATCTCAGAATTTGGTCAAAAATAATTTTGGATTCCTTTGGGAAGACTCATTTAAGATATTCTGACAGAAAACAAACTGATAAAATATCTGACAGAGGCTCAACAAGAAAATGTTCTGGAACGTTGTGCTAGAAAGCCTCTAAATTCCAAGAATCTAAAGAAAATGAAGATAATTGAAACCATTAAGAAGGATCCAACACTCACCGCCAAGGAATTCATCACCGCCAGAAGAGTGCCTCTGAAGGATTTTCCTCACTTCACTCAAGCAAACTCCTCTCCATAAATTATCCTCAAGTATCTGGAAACCTGCAAGAGTGATGGTACAATTCTAGATGTGAATATTCTTGATCTAAGGCAACAACCTTTGAAAGTTTCTACTAGAAAGTTAAGAAAAAGGAAAGCTGCTGGAGAAGGAACTTCTCAGAAAACCCCTAAAGCTTCCAAAAAGGAAGTTAACTCGTCTTTTGTTTTTGTTATTGAATTAATATTTTTATGAACAGTTGAAACCTCCTCATCTCCAAAACTTGCTGAAGATCCATTTCCTCAAACCCTTGATTATTTTGACCTAGAAATTGACACCTAAATTTCTACATATAATCCTCTGATTAATCTACCTTCTACCCAATTTGATCAGACTCAGCCAGAACATGCACAAGTTATTTCTGATATTGATCAATTTGATCCACTGTTTGAAGCTCTTTAAATCTAAAATCCAAATATTGAATTTGATACCTCATCAGCCATTCCAGACATCACTTGCCCACTCAAGATCTCTTAACCACAATTAATCCCCACAACTACATCACAAGCTTTCTACATTCAAGACATTCCATCTTCCTATAATTCAACACCTTCTACCTTTCCTATAATCCTTTCTAAATCTCCCACTCCCACTAACTACCCAGAAGATCCCTTAAGAAAAATCACTGATCTAGAAGCCTGGGACAATCTTGTCACAAATTCTCAGAAAATAGTTGTTCCAAAGCCAACACCAAAAATATCCAAATCAGATGTTGGTAAATCTCTGCTAATTTTTGAAACAAATACAGGAATATGTTAACTCCTTGAAGCAAGCTTGCATGAAGAATCTTAACCCAACTTCTTCTGATTCCCACTAGAATCAGTTCAGAAAATGGTTTAATTCTGAATCTCTGAAGATAAAGGAACTAATCTATGAAATCGCTCAACAATACTTCTAAACCTCAACCTCTTCTTTTGGGAAACACTTCTTGGGAAGCCTCTCGGGAATCAGAATATAATGAACCGTCTCCTGAACCTTAACCTCTTCCTCTGGTCATGTTTCAAGACCAAGGCAAGACAATCAAAGAATCTCCTGAGCAAGAATATGTTGCAGTAATTTCTAAGAATATGGGTTCTTTTGTTGAAACAAGCTTCTCCTCTCTTGTGTTGAAAACTCTGGAGGATTTGAAGAAAGAAAACGCACCTTTTAAGGAAAGGATAGACAAACGGGATGAAACAAGTAAAAAAATTAAGGGCATGATTGGGAAACAAGAGGAATCAAACAATCAGATCAAAAGTTTATTGGAAGCCTTGTTCACACAACTTCCACCTCCTCAACCTTAGTTATGATATACGGTTTTGGTTCTGCTATGTTTGTTTCTTATTTCAATCTTCTATTTATCTACTTCCTTCTATTTTAATCCACTTTGAATACAAAATCCAATGTGTTATATTTACGTGTTTTTATTGCTTTTTGATTTTTGACAAAAAGGGGGAGAACATAATATATTTTGAATATAACAGTGCCGAGACTTAGTGTCAAACATTTTGAATATCATAACTTCTGGGTTTTTTTTGAAAGAAAAATAGGAAAAATATCTTGAAAGTAACTTATGCTAAATGGACTTAACAAAACTTCCATCACAAAGCTCTGATCAGATCATCTTTAAGGAAGTATTTTTTCTTTATCTGAGTATTCAACTCAGGGGGAGACTCTAATTCGTTATGCTCTTAAGTAATCTATCAAAATATACAAGTTTTTTTCATCATCAAAAGGGGGAGTTTGTTATAACATAGTTTGGTCCTACATCCTTGTAATAGTTTTAATGATAACAAATACATGATATATATATATATATATATATATATATATATATATATATATATATATATATATATATATATATATATATATATATATAAAGAAGAAATATTCTCTCTAATAATGTATTTAAATATGCTGAGAATTCTGATGAAAAGTGCATAGAAGATGATGAGAGATTTATGTTTTGAAGCTCTGATTAGACACAACAAACTTAGAAGGAATATGTGCCACACGCTAAATAGAAGAAGTTCTGATGTTATAACTTCTGAAGCACCAACGGTGCAAGAAGAGCTCTAATATTCTAATAAGTAAAGTTCAGGAAGAACAAAAGGAGTCTCAACGCATTCATCTATACAACTGTTCTAAAGATCCAACACTTAAGCTACACTCTGATAGTAAATACTCTGAAATGCAAAAGAAGCTTCAGCGTATCGTCCAAGTTCTAATGAATATCAAGAAACTCTGAGGATCTAAAGTCTCAATGATAATATTCTTATTCTGATAAGATCCCAAGGAAGAAAAGTTATGATATGTTACAACTCATTCATTACAAATCAAAAAGTAACGGATGAACCAAGATAAGATCTATATTTTTGGAAAGTGCATTAACAAAACTTTATCAACCTTCAAAAATCATCTTCTCATGTCCCTTATGCCTCACCTATAAAAATAATGCTATGAAGAAGAAATCAAATACAACACTACTGCGCACTCAAAAAGAAATATTTTTACCAGTTCTATCTTGTGCTTTAAACTAGTGTATACATCACTGTTGTGATATAGTTTTGTTTAGAAACATCACTGTACACATCCTTATTTAATTTATTTTGTAATACCTTGAGAAATAGAGTTGTGGTTTAGACTCGGAAAGACAGTTACGGTAGTCATTGTGTTTGTGTAATAAAGTTTTGATTAGTGGTTTAAGACCTCATTTGAGAGAGGCGAAATCACCTTGGTGGGTGGACTAAAGTAGTTTAAGTTCAAACGAACTAGGATAACCAACATTTCATACTTTCTTATTTTTGAAAAACCAAATTCAACCCCCTCCCCTTGTGTATTTCCATCCTTCGGATCTATACTTGTTTAGATTTGAACATACTTGCTTGTCCCCTTTGGTCACTTTCCTTGTATGCCATGTATGCAACTTTCTCTCTTTTCTTGTGATGTTTAAATGTATGATATTAGAGGTAATTTGCTACTAACTTAAGTGATTTAACACCCCTAATCATGTTCCCTCTTCATCCATCCATTTCTTTTGCTTCACTTGCCTTTAGGAGTATGTTAGAGTGTGGTATTGACCAATCTTGCTCTAACCTTTGTATGTACTTTAGTCGTGATACATTATGTATGTTTATAGGTAAATGGTGTGTGTTATCCTCTAGTGTTTGCTTATGACTTCCCTCATACTTGACATATTATACCATGTTCAATTAATCACACACTTGTTTCCACTTCACATCACAACTTTGATTGATGCTAGTTTGTGTACCTTGGTGTTTGAACCGTGTTTCAATGACTAATTGAAATTCTTATTGACCATGAGGTTTATGCTAAGTGTATAAAATGTTTACGTTTACCTCATCTTCTTCACATTTCCCTTTCTTTTCCATAAGATACTTGAGGTGTTATCATTTTTAAGTGATGTTTTATCAACACTTCTCGTATCCTTGCTTGCTATTCTAAGTAGATTTTTATAGGTATCTCATCTAAGTACATTATATCTTGAGTAAGTCTCTTCTTCTCATGTGTGATGAGTGATTGTCTAATTACCATCTGTTTCTTTTATTCTACCTTGATGACATGATATCATGGTTAGGTGTTTATTACTTGATGTTTTCCATCTCTTCTCTTATTTTACCTTGATGACTTGATATCTTGGTTTATGTGTTTATTTCTTATCTTTATTTTTTATTTTCTTGATGACATGATATCATGGTTTAGAAATCATTATCATACCTTTCTTCTTTCTTTCTTAGATGGCATGATATCTTGGTTAAGAATTGTTACCTCTCTCTTCTTCTTTCTTGCCTTGATGACATGATATCATGGTTAATAAATGATACATATCCTTTCTTCTATCTTACCTTAAACAATTCTTAATTCATAAGTCTCAAGGCCCTGTCTTTTTCTTCTTTAATTCATAAGTCTCTGGTGTGATTCAAATCCCAAACTCAGTTTTCACAAAGTAAGGGGATGATAAGTGTCCTAGTAGTGGCATCCATTTATCAATTAACTACAAAAACACCAACCAATTTAAACTCCTTTTGCCATTTGGATTTTCTTTTAAAACCTTGTCAAAAAGGACATGCTTCGCTAGCCTTATTCATAAAAAACACACAATAAACCAAAACACCTTTTTAGGTGAACTACGAGTGCCCTGATCCCCTATTTCATGAAAGGTGGTATGTAGGCACAAAGTTTCGCAACCACAGAGGACACATGAAATAAAAACTTTATTTTTGTATATACTTTTCATGCATTTCCTTAGCATTAAGCTTTATTTTTTTATACACCCTTAGATTATAACAAACTTAAGTGGATCCTATGGAGTACCACATACGTGAGGGATACTAATACATTCCCCTCCCGTAACCGACTTCCTTACCCTTTGTCTTGGTTTCAAGACCATGTTCTTTCCCTTCCTTTAGGTTTACTCGGTGTTTCCTTTCCCTCTCTTGGGATAAATAACATTGATGGCGACTCTTCTTTCTGCTTCCTTCGCGCTTCGATGAAAATCCCAAACTCGACACGGGGACTACCAAAAATATAGAGTTCTAATTTTAGTTCAATTGAAATTTCGTTGCTCCTCAACTAAAACTTTATTATCAGTTTTGTTGTTATTATTTTTTTCTGTTACTACTAATTTGCGCCTAATATTTTTATGCAAGGAAAGCCCTCAGCTAATTTTCCTTTTGGCGCAGAAATCGAAAGAACTTTTCATGCAAGGCGTAGACAAGCACGATTAAACAGATTGGTATCCAACGAAGAAGAAATATCAGTTCATACAGAGTCAGAGTCAGAGGAAGAAATACCAATAGCTGAAGATCCACCAGCACCTGAGAGACTCTTGGGCGATTATGGTGGGGGAAAATGAACTGGGTGATAGGTTGACAATTGTAAAATAACCGATGAATGTGCAAAATTTTCAACTGCATCCAAACACAATCACTCAAATTGAGAGGAGATATTTCACCAGAAAGGTCAATGAAGATGCCAATAAACACTTGCAGAGGTTCCTAACCATGAGTACCATTTTGAGGATTTATAGGTATACAGATGAAGAAAAGAAATTAAGAATGTTTTTGTTTACCTTATCTGAAATACCGAAGATTGGTTTTATTCTCTTCCACCTGGCAGTATTACTTCTTGGGAAGAGATGGAAAAGACTTTCTTGAATGAGTACTTTTTGACATCATTATTCTTGAGAAAAAGATATGAAATTCTCAACTTCAATCAAAAAGAGAGTGAGTAATTAGGATATGCTCACAAAAGATTTAAAAGAATCCTAGTGGCATGTCCTACTTATAATATGGATCAGACTGAGCAAATGCAGATGTTTGTGAATTATCTTAGAATTAAAACCAAATAGTTGATTGATACAACAGTCGGTGGCTCAGCTAATTTTTCAACAACCACTGGTATCAAAAAGATAATTGAAATAATAACGGCTAATGAGCATTTAGAGTTGTATGATAGGTGTGCAATCAATCCTGAAGGAGTTATTGATTTGAAGTTAGAAACCAGAAAAATAAGGATAGAAGACATAGTGGTTGTTGAGGTAGAAAATAAAATGAAGGCAATGAATATAGGCACCCCATAGGTGGCCCAAGTTCAACCTGTTCAAAATATGAGCTATGAAATTTGTAGTGGACCTCATTACATTGTGTGTTGTCTTGAGACTCTTTAATAAATTGAAGAGATAAAATTCTTGAAGAGGAATTATCCCTACTTAAATACTTACAATCCAGGGTGGAAGAATCATCCTAATTTTTCCTGAAAGATCGACAGGGAAATGTTCATAATCAGCAACAAGCTCCACAAAAGGCAGATTGGGAGGTAGTTATTGAAAAGATAGCTTCCCAAACTTACCAATTCCAAGAAGAGACAAGGATCAATCAAAGGAACACGACAACTTCTATCAAAGATCTCGAGGTTCATATGAGACAAATAACACAACACATATCTCTGCAAGAACAAGGAAATAAAAAAAATCATGAGAATGTTAATGTTGTAACTGTTAGACGGTGTGGAAAGTGATCGAGAGGGGGTGAATAGATCACCTCCTTATTATTCAAGGATTTAAAATCTTTTATCAAAGTTGATTAAAAATAGCGGAAAAACACGGTCCCGAATCTAATTTCGTCTATTCTGAATCGACTACTAGAAAATCGGACATACGATAAACTTGTTGGATTTTTATTAAGATGAAATAGATGAAATTTAACACAAATAAATGTACATTTCAATACACTTATCACAAGAGCGCTATTTCCAATGAACAAAAACTTGCAAGCACTTTTGTCAAACAGTGGGCGTATGTTTATTCGATGATCAATAATAATGGTAGTTTAGCAAAAGAGTTTGTACAACTATTGTATCATTGAACAGAAAAACCAGCAGACTAATTGAATCACAAATGTGCATAAAATGTAAAGAGAACGAGAGAAAGAAAACTTTACACTGGAACTTTGGTAAGGAAGTTCCCCACTGTTGTCCTTGCATGTGGGTATGTTTCGCTCTCAATTCCAAACTGAAGTTGAGACTTGTTATTTTAATGTACTGGATGTTACTTACAAGGTTACAATACAAAGATAGAACCTAATCACTAAGATCTTCTTCTTCTTGTATGAACCTTCACTTGATATGAGCTGATCAAGATATCACCTGCAAGATCCACAATCAATCCTCCGCTCTACGACCTGTTTGCGAAATGGCCCCGATTTCTAAACCCTACGCTACGGCTGAATCTGAAATGTGCAACCGTGACTGACAAACCCGCAATAACACACCCGTTCTAGAAGGACAAACCCTCTAGTTTTTCCTCGAAACCCCCTTCTGAATCTTTAACTCAGCTAAGATCGTTGATCGTACCTCTAAACGTTATCTCTATGATCCCTTGATCCGATGAACAAAGATGATTATGTTTCGATGTTACTGAACCAATATGATTGAGAAGATGATGAAGATTGAAGTCTCTTTTAGGTTTCTAATGCTCAGAAAAGTAGATGCTCACCAACTGAATTTGTGACACCTTGTTTTCATTGAACTGCAAAATTGACTTATATAAGTAAAAGAAAAATGTTAGAAGTAAAACCGCAGTATGACTTGATGCATATCACATATGAGTGGACTCATGTTAGTTACTAAACATGGGATGAGTTGATACAATGAATTATGTATCAATACATACTATTATCAAGACATATTACAGAGAGACAAAATGTGTATGAGTCGATGCAAAACATGATTATGTCGATGCAACCAAGAAATGAGTCGATGCAAACCAATATGTATCGATACAAACTATTATCCACACAGAATCCATAACCTTTAATTTCGTATGAGTCGATACAAAATGTGAATGTGTCGATTCATACTGAGTTGGTTTTGATTTCCAAAAACAAGAAGTGATATGTATCGATGCATAAGTGCATGTATCGATGCATAAAGGTTTTTAAAACGTTTTCCAGAAGCATGAACTTGACATGTATCGATGTAAAGTGCGAGTGAGTCTACTCATACTGAAGCACAATTGTTTTTTTTATTTTGGCTTAAGTATGTGTCGATGCAAAGCATTTTTGTATTGACCTGAAATCATGATACATGTGTAAAACACATTTTTGACCCTTTTAGAACATGCTAGACTATTATCATATCATTCACACATAGAGATCAAACACAATAAACATTCATTAATACTTATATCACATATATTTCTATCATACAAAACTACTCAAAGAAAAGGGTTTCTTACAAACTCCCCCTTTTTGATGATGGCAAATACTTGTAAGATGTGTGATGATGGAGCATAAATGAATGAGTCACCCCCCTGAGTTTGTGCATAACAATACCAATAAGTCTCCTTCTCTAACATCATCTTTTCTTCTCCCCCCTTTGTCAACATCATAAATAGGAAAAGAACTATTTTTCAGCAATTAAATTAAGTTGAAGATACACAAAATAAAATTGATTTGCATAGTCAGAAGAATGGAAACGAAAACCAACGACATTCACAAAGAATGAAGCTTAGCATGGTAATCACAAAATCACACCCAAAAAGAGTGACAAATATAGGAAATAATTATTAAACAAAAATAAACACGAATAAGCAAAGTGAAAGCATTAACTAAGAAAGTTGCGAATTACATAAGTTGAATCAAAAGCAAACAATGTTTGAACAGGAATAAAAATGAACTAATAAAATGAATACAAATGCTATGCAATGGATGGGATGATATGATCAAGGATTATAGCCACCACAGGATTCATCAGCATCTTCAAAAGTGTAGCGTGGATGTGGCAGAGGTGGATTTTGATACAGATTCTGACCCATGAAGTTGTATTGTCGAAACCTATTTTGGACTTCAGCATTTCTGAAGTTATTCATGATGCCAGGGTTGTCGCAACAAGCGTCCATAAAACCCGCCATCTCAGTATGTAACACTTGATGCCACTTTATCAAATCTGTATCCCATGAGTGCTAGTTGTGATACATCTGGGTGTTCTCCTCATGCCATTCTCGGTGTTCTTTGTGCCACTCATTCTGCTGGATGTGCCAACTTCGCGCCTCCTTATAGAGAGCTTGATTTTCATGTTCCATTTGTTGGAACATCTGAGTAAGATAAGTAGGAGCTACCGAGGAAGAACCTGCAGCAGCAACAGTGTAAGGCGGAACAGATGGATCATACTGATAGTTGGTCAGAGACCACCTATTTGGGACCCAGTCACCCCAACCGGTGTTAGCACCATCCTAATTTTCCTTAGGTTGGGCATCATCATTAACATCATGCATTTCTTCATCAATAGGTTCCTCATCCATAGAAACTTGTTCAAAGGGCACATCAAAGTTATACACCCTTCTGTTGGAGCCTTTCTCTTTGAAAGAAAGGCATTGATGATTCTTATCCCACCGATATCCCATGTGAGACAAAGTGGACCTGTTGAATTCTTGGGCAGTAGTGGGAGAAACTAGAGGGACGGGAGGTATTTCCACGTTCCAGAATTTGATAATCCTCATTATCTAAACTGTGTATAATAGAGAAGTGTTTTTTTGGTTATTGCGCATGAGAAACATGCGTTTGACAAAGTAGTTGGCCCAATTTAGTGCAACCTTATTTTTAAGAATATGCAAGAGGTGAATATCAGCTCTATCCAACCTAGAATGACCACCAGATCTTGGATGCAAAATGTGTGAAATGATCCAATGAAGCATTCTAGGAATGCTCTTGATTGTTCCAGTTGTGATATGTTCATTCTCACTAAGAGGTCTTTCAAATTTCATAATTGATGCTAGGAAGGCTTCCTCTTTAAAATCAGTATCAAAACTCTGATCATGATAACTTTTTAACACCTACCTACCAAATGGAATACCAAACACAGTTTGCCAATCGTTAGCCTTAAACATGTTCCTCTTAGTTCCAACTCGTACCCTAAACGACCAACCTTGACTTGTCTCTAAAATAAAATTAAATGCCCGAATGAAATCCTCATGATAATCCTCTTTAAGAGTTAAGAACGATCCTAACTTTTGAGCATCAAGAAGATCACAGACAAATGTGATATGAAGAGATAGGACCTCTGCCTTATTAAAGATGTGAGGATCCATTACTAACCTTGTCTTAACTGATTTTTCAAAATCCTCTGCTGTAGCAGGATGCATAATTGTTAAGGCATTTGGAGGGATTTCTGGAGGAGGTGGAGTTTGTGCAGAACCAGATGGGCCTGCACCAACCTTTCCCTTTCCCTTTGTCTTAGGAGGCATGATTGTTGATGCAGATGTGTGTGCTAGGAACTTGATATGAATGTAGTGGGAGATTAAGTAGATGATGCATGATAGATGAAGAAAATGATGAATGAGAAATAGGGTTAGCCGAGTAGTTATGAGATGTATGAGATATTTAGAATGATTACAAGACATAAAGTGGGTTGACGAGTCGATCTATATCCAACAGAATAAAAAATTAAAAAGAAATAGTTAGTATGAGTCGATGTGAAATCCACATGCATCGACATGAAACACGAATGTGCCGACACATACTGAAACAATTAAAAAAAGCTAATTATAAAAAATTATGTATCGACCCAAACGTCGAATTATCGACCGAAAACAAATGGTAGTTTCTGTTTCAGCAATCCTTATCAATATGTGTCGAATCAAACACTAACGCATCAACCTGAAATCAATCTCAGTTTCTGTTTTAACAATTTTCTTCAATATAGATCGACTCATACATGTATGAGCTGAGTCATATCAGTAAAACTTAGACAAAAAAACTTAGTTTTTAACAGGTTTTGATGGACATTTGGATATGAGACCCATTAGCAATTATATGTTTATGCAATATGAGCCATCTAATGATGATTATGCATCCATAAGGATGCAATGCAATTAGCTTATGTCAAAGTTCAAACAATTGATGCATATAAAACATATATACAATATTAATGGAACATTTATAAAAAAACATATATGTAATTACAAAATTCCAGTGAGATAGAGAAAGGAACAATATTACCTTAGTTGATGAAGAGTTAAGACGCACGTATGAAAGCTAGATCACATCTCAATAGCATGGTGAGATCTATATAATTAAAGTACATGCATGCTTAAGACATCAAGTAAGAGAGATCTAAAATCCCTAACTCATGACAAATGTTGTAGAATGGTTTTGTTGTTAGTGGTCTCGTGAAAATATCAGCAAGTTGATTTTTAGTATCAACGTGCTCAAACTCAACATCCTCTTTTTCAAAATGATCGCGAAGAAAGTGATTCCTAATCTCTACGTGTTTAGTGCGTGAATTTAAAACAAGATTCTTAGTTAGGTTTATAGAACTTGTGTTATCACATTTTATTGGAATACGTTTTAATTGGATATCGAAATCCTGTAGTTGTTGCTTTAGCCACAAAATCTGGGCGTAATAACTACCGGCTGCAACGTATTCAGCCTCAGCGGTTGACAATGCAACATAAACCTGCTTTTTTCTATACCAACTCACTAAAGAGTTTGAAAACAAATGACATGTGCCACTAGTGCTTTTCCTACCTGATTTTCATCCAGCAAAATTAGAATCGAAGTAACCTACTAAGCTACAATTACTTCCCTTGGAATACCATAGCCCATACTTAGATGTCCTATGAATATGCCTAAGTATACGCTTGACAACTTTTAAGTGGGATTCCTTAGGATCCGATTGATATCATGCACACATACAAAATGCTAAACATAATGTAAAGCCTGGATGCAGTAAGATACAAGATGGATCCAATCATACCTCTATACTTATTGACATCTACACTCTTACCGTGTTCATGTTTATCTAAGTTTCTGTTGGTAGGCATAGGGGTGTCAATTGACTTTGAGTTGTTCGTTCCAAAGCGCTTAAGAAACTATCTGTAGTATTTTGTTTGACACACAATTGTGCCCTCATCGAGCTGCTTTATTTGGAAACCGAGGAAGTAGTTTAGCTCCCCCATGAGACTCATCTCAAATTCACCCTGCATAACGTTAGAAAACTATTCGACCAAATGTATGTTAGTTGAACTAAAAATGATATCATATACATATACTTGAACTAAAAGAATGTGATTTCCTTTATGTTTAATGAAGAGAGTGGTATCCACTTTACCTCTTGAATATCCATGATCAAGTAGAAATTTTTTAAGTCTTTCATACCAAACCTGAGGGATTTGCTTAAGACCATACAATGCTCGTTTTAATTTGAAATCATAGTTTGGATATTCATTGCTCTCAAAACCAGGAGGTTGTGAGACATATACCTCTTCATTTATGACACCATTTAGAAAAGCACTCTTTACGTCCATTTGATAAAGCATAAAATTCTTAGCGCACGCATAAGCGAGCAAGAGACGTATAGCCTCAAGGCGAGCAACTGGAGCATAAGTCTCCTCATAGTCAATGCCCTCCTCTTGGTTATACCCTTGTGCCACTAAACGTGCTTTATTCTGGGTTATCACTCCGTTTTCATCAAGCTTATTTCTAAAAACCCACTTAGTACCTATGATATGATGGTCTCGTGGACGAGGGACAAGTTCCCAAACGTCATTTCTTTTAAATTGGTTAAGCTCTTCTTGCACGACCATTAGCCAAAATTAATCAATCAAGGCCTCTTTGGCATTTTTAGGCTCTACTTGTGAAACAAAAGCAAAGTGATAACATAAATTACTTATCTTAGAGAGAGTCATCACTACTTTTGAATTTTCTCCCAATATGTTGTCAATAGGATGGTCTTTTGAGGATTTCCAAGCTGGTGGAAGATCATTTACTTCCACTGGAACTTCTTCCTCATCTTTTGCATGACTAGTATCTTCCTCCTCCTCATTGTCAACTGTTTTAGACGGATCAATTTCCTCAACAGTTTCCTTGAGTATGTCTTCTATAGATACACTTGCACCGTCAAAAGAAATACCTTTTCCGACATCTTTCGGATAAGACTCATCAAAAGAAACATGGACTGACTCCTCAACAGTAAGTAAATGCTTATTATACACTGTATATGCTTTACTTAATTGTGAGTATCCAAGAAAGATACCTTCATCCGCTTTTGCATCGAATTTCCCAAGGTTTTCTTTACCATTATTCAAAACAAAACACTTACAACCGAATACGTAAAGGTGTGACAAGTTTGGCTTTCTTCCTTTTAAAAGATCAAAAGGCGTTTTATCCAAAATAAGACGGATTAATATTCTGTTTAAAACACAACAAGCTATTCTAATCGCATCAGCCCAAAAGTATTTTGGTAATCCACCCTCATTGAGAATTGTTCTTTCTAACTCCTCTAAAACACGACTTCTGCACTCCACAACCCCATTCTGCTGTAGAGTTCGAGGGGATGAAAAGTTATACTCAATGCCATGCTTGTCACAGTAATTATCAAAGAGATGGTTTTGAAATTCACTTCCATGATCGCTTCGAATTATAACTATTTTTTATTCCATTCTGTTTTGGGACAATTTGCAAAACTCTTAAAAGCATAAAAGGTTTCATCTTTGCTACGAAGTAATATAGTCCAAGTAAATCTAGAATAGTCGTCAACGATTACAAAACCATAGTAATTTCCACCTAGAATCTTTTTCCTAAAAGGTCCAAAGAGGACCATATGGAGAAGCTCAAGGGGTCGTGAAGTAGAAATCACATTTTTAGATTTCAAAGAGACCCTTGTTTGCTTTCCCATTTGGCACGCGTCACATGGGTGATCTTTTGAAAATCTTATTTTTGGAAGACCGACTACTAGATCCTTAGATACAACCTTATTTAGCAAATCAAAGTTAACATGCTCTAGCCGTCTATGCCAAAGAAAATATTCATCATTCAAGGTGAGTAGACACTTATTGCTTGTTAACGATACATCAAAAAGATCAAGCATATATATGTTGTTTACTCTAATACCCTTAAACATAATATTATGTTCAAAATGTTCAATTATGCAGCAAATGTTTGTGAAATTAACTTTATAACCCTTGTCACACAATTGACTAATACTTAACAAATTGTGTTTAAGCCTTTCTAGTAAATGGACATCAGGAATAGTAGTGGTAGAGGGATTACCTACACTACCTTTACCGAGTATTGCTCCTTTGTTATTATCTCCATAAGTAACATATCCTTTCTTCTTTGCTTTGAATTCAATGTAAAGGGATATGTCACCTGTCATGTGCCTTGAGCACCTGCTGTCTAGAAACCATATTCTACCCACAAATGTAATACACTTAATCTGCAATATCAAAAGAGAGAGGTAGGTACCCAGTTTTCATTTAGTCCGTGTGGGTAAGTGGTAACATAGTTGCCTTTAGGCCTCCATTGGTAAATTCCCTTAGGAACAAGAAATCTCTTAAATCATGATGATGAATTTTCTTACTTTTGCTCAATGGTGTGACCATCATGACAACAATAATGACATAAACCATGATGATGGATTTTCTTACTTTTGCTCATTGAATCCTTTGGAATATTTTCAACAAAAGAATAATTTGCATATGGTGGATTCAAAGTTTTCTTAAAAATCCTAGGATAAACGACAAAAGTAACCTTGGGCTGTAAAGCTTTTTCCAATTTGGCATTAACAGTTGTAACCTCTTGTTGCCAAATATGACAAACTTCACACTGCCTTCATGGAATACATCCTTTAACATCCTTATCTTTTGAACTTTCTGCAATACTAGCTTTTAGATACTCTAAGCCTTTTTCAGCTTTACGGACTTTACCCTCCAAAAAGGAAAATATTTGTTTATCGGATGATAACCTCTTAAAAGCATCTACAACTTCGTTATGTAGATTTTCAAAAGATATTTTCAGTTTAGAAAAAGACATAGAAGAAAAATTGTTATAGTAGGCTTGTCTTACTTTCTTGTTGTGGTTGTTCTTCTTGTGGTAGGACTGATTTTTGGTATGCGCCATGAGACATAAGTTTGCAGTCTCATTACTATCACTTGAGCTATCATCGTTTGATGAATCACTCTCTCTTTCCCACGCAATGTAAGCTCTTATTTGTCTATTGAACTTCATTGGTGGAGCTTTTCCTTTGTCCTTTTTTTATCATTGGTCTGTTTTTGAAACTTTATGAGATTCTTATCGAAGTGCTTGATTCCATTCTTTCAAATAAACCTATTATATCTCTATATAAAGAGACCCATTTCTTCATCATCCGAATCTTTTTCACTACTTGAGTCACTATCATTTTGCTTTATGTGTGAGTACTTGGAGACAGAAGCCATAAGAACTATTGACTTCTTCTCACCCTCCTTGTCTCTATTCTTCTCCTTTTTACTCTTGTTCTCATGCTTTTCAAGACTTTACAGTTCTTTTTGACGTTCTTCCAGCTTGCCAAACAGAGTTGTGATGGTAAGCGTAGTCAGGTCGTTGGCTTCCTTGATAGATGTTACTTTAGGCTGTCATTTCCTACTAAGACATCTCAGAATTTTGTTAGTAGAAATTCCATTGGAAACAGGTTTTCCAAATGCATTCAAACGACTGATGAGATGAATGAATCTCCTTTGCATGTCGGAGAAAGATTCTCCTTGTTTCATGCGAAAGAAATCGAACTCTTGATTGAGTGTGTTAATGCGGGACTGTTTAACTTCAGTAGTTCCCTCATGGGAAATTTCAAGTTATAATTTTGTGAATACGTGTTCATGAAACTTGGAAACTTAGTGAAATTTGGCCCTAGTTTAGGAAGGAATTTGACCTAACTTCATGGTAATTTTTCACATAGTTCCAAGAAGAATTTTCAAAAGTTACCAACATAGAGGTTGTAGAGGAAGTTATAAGCTTTCAAAAATGTCCAAGAACTCATTGATATCATGCTTGATCTAAGAGAATCGAAGAGATGAAGTTTGGGTTTCATTCTTGATTTACAAGGAAGAATTTGTGATGAACACTTGACCAATTCATAGCTAGGCTGCATAACATTTACTTTACAGACCTCAAACTTGTTTGGAACTCCTTAATTAAATTTTTGCACAGCTGTTAGAAGCTTTAATCCAAGCATTCAATGCATTGCCCATGCATAATACCATTTTAGGAAGAAAAGCAACATTGCCATTTTGGAAAAGTGGCTTTTATGCCCAAAGTAAATTCTTGAGCTTTGCACTTGTTTTCTTCTGATCACACACAATCTAAAAGCCATAATAAACTTGTCTAAATCCTCTAACAACTCAGACTAAACTTGTACTATGCCTTGAAACTATGTTTTTCACTTTTCTTTAAAATAAAGTAACATAGCCATAACTCTAGATCTCACACTTCTGACCACCTCAAGTGTTAGGATCTTTTTCATATAACTATACAAGTTTATTGCAAGTGAACACACGATTTCAAGCCTCCGAAAACTCTCCCAAACACCCTTGCTGCCCAGAACTGCTCAACTTGACAGTTTTGAGCCAAAACTCTCCATCTCCATTTCCACCCGTGCGTTTTGATTCTTAATCATCCAGACACCTTACATACATCATACACAAGTGATCCAAGCCCCTGTTTCAAGACTGTAACTCCTCCATCACTATCCACCATTTTCAAAACTAAAGCTTGCAACTTGACTTTAGTTGGGAGTTTCAACCATCCTAAAAGCAAAGTAGGAGTTGGAATACATTCAAGGAGGTCCAGGCAAGCTACAGAAATCATCAGGCCATATCAAAGGTTGCTCAAACTCCATACACGACTCCAGATGCAAGAGGTAAATTTTCAAACTTCTATCTCTTCATACAAGCATCATTTGAATCTGATTTGTGAAGATAAGATGTAGATATCATTGCCCTGAAACTGTACATGTCCTTAGATTTCATTTATATTGATTAAGCTTAGAGAATTTTAGGTTTGAATCTCTGAAAAAAGTTTGGTCAGAATTTGGTACTTTTAGAAATTCTCATTCAACTTTGATTTATAGCTTATGATATTTATATGGTTGGATTCGTATGGAAAAATAGAGCAACTTCCATGTTTGCATCTTTCATTTTTGTTGAGAAATGGTGAAGTTACAGGATCCATGGCTGGAGGTTGAAGATGAAGTTGTATTCAGGGCATAACTTGTGTTATATATTTATTGTTGTGCCAATGTTAACGGATGTACAGCCACCCCAGTGGCAAAGGTAGCGCGCATGTATGCATAAGGTCAAGGGTTCAACATCCAGCGCTACCTTTTGGTGTTATTTTTCCATTTCTTCTCCTTTTTTGTCACAAACACACACGCCTGGGCCTCAATACAGTGGGCCTTGGTCTTTTACTAGCTTCTAACCCCCTGCCTTGCTTCAGTACCCCCTGGCCCATTATTTCTTTATTTCATTTTATTTTTATTTTAGTTTATTTTACTTTCATATTTTCATTTTATTATTTTTATTATTAATATTTTTTTTATTATTAATAGAAAAATCAAAAAATATTTATTTTATTATTTTTACACTCATATTTTATTTTTCTTTATAAAAAGTAAAAAGAACAAAAACAATTTTCTTAACAAATTAATTTCTTTTTTAATTAATATTTAGATAATTAGGTTTAATTATCATATTATATTATTTTCTTGTAAATTAAAATTAATTTAGAATTTAGGTTTTTTTAACTAAATAATTTTTATATTATTCTTAAAACATTTTCATAAAAAACCCTAAAAAATCTTTTTTAGTTAATTTCTTTTATTAATTAGTTTAAGTTAATTTTATTTTATTTTCACTAATAACTTTCTTAATTAGGTCAAGTTTAAAACACTTCATTAAATCAAATAAAAATTATTTCTTTTTCCATTTTGCATTCTTGCATTTTATCTTCAATTTTGTACAATATTCAATATGGTTGTAATAATTAATTAGATTTAATTTTCTTGCAATTCCCCCATTTATAAATTTGTATACCCCCTCCCCTATTCATGTAATAGCTTAGTATTTTTATTTTCCGCAATTTAACGCTTTATATATAAATGCTAGTAAATTAGGGTTTGTATGGAAACATTAAAATCAACAAGTTAGCAAACCCTAATTCAAGACAAAACAATGCATGTAAATCAAAACACTTGCACACTTACACCCTTAGGGTAAATTCACTTTGTTGCCTTGTAAAAATGACCATGTTATGCATGTGGAGAATCTTAGCAAAAAAAAGCAATAAAAAAAATACAAGATCATAGTCCGTCGATGAAGATATCAAATGTTGCCTTTCAAAATGATCTTAATCCCTCAATGAGAATTGCTAAGATATTTCACAACATTGCTATCATTGCTATACGATGACCCACGCCCGTCCCTTTACATCCAAAGATAAAACTTCTTACCAAATCAATGGTAAGATAGCAGTATCAAAGGAAAGAATGAAATGAGCTAAGACTTTTGAGTAGGTAGATTGTTCCTAGTTGCTTGCTCAATTTCAAAACAAACACTCTTGCTTACTTTCAAAACAAACACCAACACTTTCAAAAAAAAACTTTCAAAACATTTTCCAAACTTGAAACATTTTTAAAAGCTCAACACTTTGTATACGTTCTTACGAACGAGAACTATTACAAAGTTTGCCTAAACGATGGCGCGTTTTCAAAATACTTTCAAAAACCCCACAAAGCATATTTTCAAACAAAAGCAAGTGATCTAGGAAGCAACTAAGAGCCCATAGATAAATATGGATAAAAAGGGTGCTAACACTATCCCTTTTCATAATCTACCCCCGAACTCAAGAAATAATCTCAAATTTATTTCCTGTTCTTTTCAGCCTTTCCTTTTGGATAAAAGAAAAGTCGGTGGCGACTCTTGCTAACCGCAACATTTGCGATAAAACGCAAAACAACCAAGTCAGTTCTCCCACCGTATCACATAACTGGCGACTCTGTTGGGGATAAACTTAAAAGTAGGGTTACCTTAGGGCTAGATCACCTTTACTTGCTTTCATTGTTTGACTTGTATGCTTTACATTTTGGTTCTTTGTTTGGGCTTAAATCCTCTACCCGAATTTGGGATACCTTATAGGTAAGTAGCAATACGTTTTGGAAAGTGTGCGGGGTATACTGACATGGTATAAGCAATAGCTACAATAATTTGACATATTTGTGGGTACCGGTAGCCCTTGAGTAGTCAATGAGAATACGGGGCCGCTGAGTGATGTCATGAAGCACTAACTGACTTTAGAACCTTTACTTGACTAACTTGGCCATTAGGGTGTAGTGAGATGACCGACTTTGGTGCAGTTCGAAGTTGGTAGATACTCGATACTACACTCATTGAAGTTTGGATTTTTGGGATATTTCAGTCGCCATTAAAGAGGCTTGCGCTGAAACAATGCCCGAGAAGACAGACTATTGATATTGAGCTCCTTTAAAACCCGGTTACTATTTCTAGGACAGGTTTGAGCCAACTAAACTTCCAGAGGTTACTTACCTATAAGACTCCATGCAAGCCTGAACCTAAGGACTTATTTTCTTTGTTTGTATATATTTACTTGTACATTACATCATAAATATCATAACATCATACTCATACTCACTAACCATTTCAAGGATTTTTGGGATTTATCTTTGTCTTGTTTTGCAGGACATGGCTTCTATTCGCAGGAAACCCATTCAAGTCAATCTCGTAAGGATCCCTCCTCAACTCAAAGAGTTAGCATCAAGGGTTCCTGAGAATTCTCCATTCACCGAAAGAAATGGTCGCCTCCTAAACTTTGTTGCCTCCAACACTAATGAAGATATGATGAAAGTGCTCTTCCAATTCTTTGATCCTCTACACCATTGCTTCACTTTTCCCGATTATTAACTTGGGCCAACTTTGGAAGAATTCTCCCAACTCTTGATGATTCCAATTCTCAATCAACTACCCTTCAACGGTACGGAAAGAGATCCAAAACCTGAAGAGATTGCTCAAGCCTTACACTTTCCACAATCTGTCACAACTAATTGGGAAACAAGGAGTGATGTCAAAGGTTTCTTGTCCAAGTTCTTGTTTGAGAAAGCTCAAGATTGTTGGAACTCCTTGGAATTACAAGCTTTTGAGGAAATTGTGGATCTTCTCATCTATGGGATGGTGTTCTTTCCAAATCCTGACCAACTCATAGATGTAAACGCTGTCAAAATCTTCATGTCTCGTAACCTGGTACCTAATTTGTTAGGAGACATCCTACATTCTTTTCACTCTCGCACTATGAGGAAGAGAGGTATCCTCATGTGTTGCACTCCTCTCTTGGCAAGATGGTTTATTTTGCATCTTCCCCAGTCTGTATTAAAGAATGAGCAAGGTTCAAGGTGGTCCTATAGGTTGATGACACTCAGACATTCAGATATTCATTGGTGTTCCCGATACTTGGAGAATGTTACTATCGTCGACCGTTGTGGAGAATTCCCTAATGTCCCCTTGTTTGGCATTAGAGGAGGTATCACTTATAACCCTTGCTTAGCCTTACGACAGTTTGGTTACGCCCGAAGGGATGGTCCACATGAGATGCTTATCCAAGGAGTGGTATTCGACTTCGAGGATGACAATCAAGGTTACCGTCAGAGGTTTAACCGAGCTTGGAGGATGTTGAACAAGGTGGGTAGCAAGATGCTAGGACACAATAATTCCATTCCCCTTGAGCCTTAACTTAAGTGGGTGCGAGCTCATGCTCAGAAACTTGTGATGCCTTATCCTTCCATCTTACCAGTCATCATGGAGCATGTGGTTGAAGGAGATGTTCCCTACACTATCCTCCATCCCGACATGCCTACATCTCTCGAAGACATGCAAGAGGGTTGGATTCAGCTGAAGGAAGAACTTGAAACTTTTGAAGCTAAATTCTATGCTAGTGAGAAGAGGGTCTTGGAGCTTACAAAGCAGCTACAAGAAGAGCAAAGTGTGAACACCTATCTCGCACAGAAGAGGATGCATCCAGTCATTTTATCTTAGAAAGTTATTTTGTAAGCCCAAGAGGCATGATGTAATATTTGTTGTTTTGTTTAATGAAAATTGACATTTTTTCATTCTTTTGTCTATAAAAATTTAAATCTCATCAATCCTTGAAATCATTTGCATAATACATATTCCATGCATCATAACATGCCAGGTTTTCACATAACAGGTTTCCTTATCTTTCTGCTGTTTATTTCAGCAAGATGGATCTAGAGAAAACTATAAAGGATCTCCAGGCACAAAATTCTCAGTTCCAAGAAACTCTACTAGCCCTAGCCAAGGGGTAGAAAGACATGATAGCTTTTCTGGAAGTTAAGAAGAAGCCCAAGAAGAAAGCTCTACTCAACATGAGTAGAAGGTTCAAGGAGACAGTCCGTCAAATCCCAGTATGAGGAGATTCATATGAAGAGGACGAGAACCAGATTGGTGAGATCAAGAGTACTCAGGCTGTCTGTGTTAATGATCAAGTATCTGATGATGATTATTTCGACGAGCAGTATCCACCCACTAATATCAAATATAAGCGATTAGAAGACAAATTGAAAGATGTTGAAATCCAAGCCGTCCCCGGTTTATATTTTGATGATTTTGGTTTGATATTTGGGGTAGTCATTCCCCACAAATTCAAAATACCAATCTTTGCAAAGTACGATGGAGTTTCTTGTCCAAAACTTCACCTAAAATCTTATGTGCGCAAGATACACCCGCACACTGCTGACAAGAAGATTTGGGTTCACTTTTTCCAAGATAGTTTGGCTGAGACGTAACTTGAATGGTTTTATCAGTTATATGGTTCCCATATTAATACTTGGGAGGATTTAGCTACCGCCTTCTACCATCAGTATCAGTATAACACCGACTTGGCGCCAACGAGGGTTCAGTTCCCAGATATGACCATGGGAAAGAATGAAGGATTTAAGGAATATGCGCAAAAGTGGAGAGACCTCGCCAGTAGGGTTCAACCACCCTTGACTGATAGGGAGCACATTGACATGTTCATGGGCACTTTATCTGGTCCCTTCTGTAATCTGTTGGTTGGCTGCTCTTCTTCTGGTTTCATCGAATTAATCTTAACCAGCGAAAGAGTTGAAAGCAGCATAAAAAGTGGGAAGATCTTTGTGGCATCTACCTCCACTTCCAATCCTATCAAGAAACCTTTTGCTGCAAAAAAGGAAGTTAATGTTGTGTATGGGGCAAGGGCCCGTACTAAGAAGAATGATCATTCCTCTGTCAATCCCGTCTGAATCTCCAATCCAACTCCTACTCCAAGACCATCTGCAAATCATCAACATTTTGAAACTCAGAGAAGACAATTTACAAGGTTAGGCATGTCATTATCTCAATCCCTTCAACATTTTCTAAAGGCTAACTTAGTGACATTGCGTGACCCTCCTGCCAACTCTGATACTTTTTCACCAAAGTATAATCCGAATGCTAAATGTGCTTACCACTCAAGCAGCCCCAGGCACGAGACTGACCAATCCTGGGCCTTGAAGAACAAAATCCAGGATTTGATCGATAACAAGACTATTGAGTTTGATCCTCCTCCAACTCCGAATGTAATCACTGCTCTGATGCTGAAGCATGATAAGGGTGTTAATGCTGTAGAGGATACAATTTTTGTTGCCTCTATTGAAGAACTGACTACTCCGCTGAATATAATCAAAAACTACATGTTGAAAGCTAAGATTTTCCCTGGCTGTGTAAAAGATTGTGTTTGATGTACCCAACAACTCAATGGATGTGAAGGGCTAAAGAAAGGCATTTAACGTCGGATGGATAGCCACGAAATTCTATTTGAGAAGACCCGACTTACCAAAAGTTTGACTAACAAATGTGAAGATCTCTCCATTATTACCATCTCAAGCAAGCCTCTTAGGATCACCTCCAAAGATCCTATTAGGATTTCAAATGAACTCGTTGTTTCTCCCTTAATAATTACCAATCCTGGACCAATTCCCTATTGTTCAAACAAGGCAGTACCATGGAATTATGGTGCTGAGGTGTTCTATCATGGAATTAAACAAGACGCTTGGATCGAAGAAGAAAAAGATGACAATGTTGGGAACATAGTTGGCTCAAGCAAAGTAACTAGAACTTAGAGAATATTTTCACCCAATATCTCACCACCAGTTGTCACAAAGACGCCCATCCGCATCACTGCTGCCAAACCAAATACCGATACAAGAGGGAAGGAGAAGGTTGTTGAGCCTGATGTAACTGAAATACCCTCAAAGAATGTTGCTAATGGAGAGCCCTCCGCTCGTGAGATAGACGAGATCTTAAAGATAATAAAAAGAAGCGACTTCAAGATTGTGGAACAATTGGGGAAAATCCCTTCTAAGATTTCAATGTTATCATTGATGCGTTATTCTGATGCCCATGCTCGGACATTAATCAAGTTCCTGAAAAAGGCTCATGTCCCCCACGAGACAACAACAGACCAATTTGAGAATTGCATGGCTAGCCTGACGGCTGATAATGGCTTGGGATTTTCAGATACTGACCTAACCCCACTTGGGAAGAAACACAATAAAGCTTTACATGTTTCTATCGAGTGCAAAGGGACTACCTTAGCACATGTGCTAGTCGACACTGGTTCTTCTCTGAATGTATTACCCAAAGGGCCATTAGACCGTCTAGATTGTGAAGGTTTAGTCTTGAAGCCAAGTGATATCATTGTAGACCTCCCAATAAAAGTGGGTTCCCAAATCTTCAACTCCACCTTCTACATTATGGATATTCGTCCTGCCTATTATTGTCTGTTGGTTCGCCCGTGGATCCATAAAGCTGGGGCAGTAACCTCAACTCTCCATCAGAAACTCAAATATCCAGTCAAGGGGAGAATAGTCACCGTCTATGGAGAATAAGAGTTTATGGTAAGTCACCTTAAATCTTTCAAGTACGTAGAGATGGATGGAGAATTCATTGAGACCCCGTGTCAAGCCTTTGAGGTTGTACCACCAATGATCGCTGCTACCAAATGTTCCTCCGATGAGTCTAAAGTTGTTAAGTTTGTTCCAAAGATGGTTTTAGTCAAGGATGCACGCCCGAAAATTGAAGAAGGAAGTTGTGATACTTGGGGGAAACTCCTCGATATCCCATTTAAAATGGACAAGTTTGGTTTGGGCTTCACCGTCAAAGCTCAGAAGGATGTGAGGCGTGCTCGTGATGGAAAGCCACCTATTTGAATTTGAAGCCATGAAGTCAACGCCGCAGGTGATTTTGATGAAGAAGCTGCATTTGAAGATTGGGTATATCCAACTACAACGGAGCTGAAGAATGGGCATGAAAAGGACTTTGTGCCCATATCCTTCATTGAGGAGTAATCTACTTGTTATTGTCTTTCTTTCAATTCAAGAACATTTTGTCTGTAATATTCAAACAATGACTTTTAAGCCATGTGCCTGGCCCGGGGCACTTTGGTCCATTTGTCAAAGGTTTTATTTATGTTAATCTAATCATATGATCATTCAGTACATTGGACTCTTTTGCATTCAAATCTTTGTGTTCGTTGTCTTTCTTTTCCTTCAAATACATTTTTCTAAAAAATAGCCATGTATCTTACATGCACACACACACATTCTTGCAGGTCCTCATCCACTCTGGATCCTATTGCCAATGACTCTACTATTGCCGACTATGAATTTGAATGCCCAATTAACCAAGCCAAATATGAAGGCGAGGAAGATTATGACATACCAGGAGAACTAGCCAGACTTCTATTATAAGAGGAAAAAGCTATTCAACCGCATGAAAAGTCAGTTAAATTCGTCAATCTGAGTACTGAGGCAAATAAGAAGGAAATCAAGATCAACGCTAACTTAGAAGACAGTGTCAAGAGAAGGTTGGTTCCTATGTTGCATGATTATGTGGAAGTATTTGCTTGGTCTTATGAAGATATGACTTGGTTGGATACCGACATCGTAGTTCATCGTCTGCCAACAAAAGAAGATTGTCCTCCCATCAAACAAAAGGTTCGTCGCATGAGGCCTGATATGTCTGAGAAGATCAAAGCTGAAGTAATGAAATAGTTTGATGCAAGGTTCCTAGTTGTGACATCCTATCCCCAATGGGTTTCCAATGTGGTGCTAGTGCCAAAGAAGGACGGGAAAGTTCGCATGTGCATATACTATAGGGATCTGAATAGGGCAAGCGCCAAGGATGATTTCCCTCTATCACACATTGACATCTTGGTCGATAATACTGCTCAGTATAAAGTCTTATCATTAATGGATGGCTTCTCAGGATATAATCAAATAAGGATGGATCCCGAAGACATGGAGAAGACTACTTTCGTTACGCAATGGGGAACCTTCAGCTATAAGGTCATGCCGTTCGGATTGAAGAATGCAGGGGCAACATATCAAAAAACTATGGTAGCTTTGTTTCATGACATGATTCATCATGAAATAGAGGTATATGTGGATGATATGATTGCTAGATCATAAACTGAAGAGGAACATCTCGATCACCTGTACAAATTATTCGAGAGGCTGAATAAGTACAAGTTTAGGTTGAACCCTAACAAGTGCACGTTTGGAGTACGATCTTGAAAGCTTCTAGGTTTTGTTGTCAGCAATAAAGGAATTGAAGTTGATCCTGTCAAGGTAAAGGCCATCCAAGAAATTCCAGTCCCTCATTCTGAAAAAGAAATCAGAGGATTCTTGGGTCGTCTCAATTACATTACTCGCTTCATATACCACTTGATTGCTACTTCTGAGACAATCTTCAAACTCTTGAAGAAAGATCAGGTAGTCAAATGGAATGATGAGTGCCAGGTTTCCTTCGACAAAATCAAATAATATCTACAAGAACCTCTTATTCTCATGCCTCCAGTTGAAGGAAGACCTTTGATCATGTATTTTACAGTACTAGAAAATTCTATGGGGTGTGTTTTGGGCCAACATGACGAGTCTGGCCGAAAAGAGCATGCTATTTATTACCTAAGAAAAAGGTTTACTGACTGTAAAACCAAATATTCACTGCTCGAGAAAACTTGATGCGCTCTAGCATGGGCTGCTCGCCGGCTAAGACAGTATATGTTGACTCATACCACTCTATTGATCTCTAAAATAGACCCGGTCAAGTACATTTTTGAGAAACCTTCCCTTTCTGGACGGATAGCCAGATGGCAAATGATCTTGACTGAGTACGAAATTCAATACACTACTCAAAAGACCGTCAAAGGCAGCGTACTAGAAGATCATTTGGCCCATCAAGTTGTGGATGATTATTAGTCTATAAACTTCAACTTCCCTGACGAGAACATCATGCTGGTAACCGATTGCGTGAAACCTGGACCGTATGACGGACCTGAACAAGGATCTCGATGGACTATGGTATTCGATGGGGCTTCTAACGCCTTAGGTAACAGGATTGGAGTTGTGATCATCTCTCCTAAAGGTTACCACACTCCATTCACTGTCATACTATGCGTCGATTGCACGAACAACATGGCCGAATATGAAGCGTGCATCTTGGGTTTGAAAGTTTCCATTGATATGAGGATCAAGCATTTGAATGTGTTTGGGGATTCTAATCTAGTGATTAGCCAAGTAAAATTAGATTAGGACACTAAGCACCCTAATCTCATCCCTTACAAGGAACTTTTGCTATCCCTGATTCCCTATTTCAAAGAAATCACCTTTGAGCACTTCCCTAGGGAAGAAAATCAGTTGGCTGACGCTTTGGAAACCATGTCTTCAATGTTCAAAGTCAGATGGGATAACGAAGCCCCCATGATTACAATTGAAAGATTCAAAGAACCTGCACATTGCTGTAAACTTGGCACTGACGCGGAAAAGCCATGGTACCACGACGTGATAAGATACCTTAAAGCACAAGAGTATCCAGAGGGAGCATCTATCAATGATAGAAAGTTCTTACGAAGATTTTTAGCTAAATTCTTCTTAAGTAACATAATATTGTACAAGCGCAATCATGATTCAACTCTACTCTGATGTGTGGACAAGAAGGAGGCAGAGGAAATCATGGAAGATATGCACGATGGTCTATTTGGTACTCACTCGAGTGGACATACGATGGCCAAGAAGATCTTGAGGGCTGGCTACTATTGGTAAGCAGTGGAGACTGATTTCCATCAACACTCTAAGACTTGTCACAAATGCCAAATTTATGCCGACAAGGTCCATGTGCCTCCTATCCCTTTGAACGTCATGACCGCTCCGTGGCCATTTGCAATGTGGGGCATTGATATGATTGGAGAAATCAAGCCCACCGCTTCCAACGGATATTGTTTCATTCTTGTCGCTATCGACTATTTCACCAAGTGGGTCGAAGCCGCCTCTTTTTCCTCAGTCACCAAGAATGTGGTAGCCAGATTCATCAAACACAACCTCATTTGCCGCTATGGTATCACCGAAAGGATTATCACCGACGATGGGACTAACCTCAACAATGCTATGATTATTAAGCTTAACACTCAGTTTAAGATCAAGCATCACAATTATTCTCCATATAGACCGAAAATGAATGGGGCAGTCGAAGCAGCCAAAAAAAATATCAAGAAGATTGTGCAGAAAATGGTGGTAACCTATAAGTATTGGCAATATATGTTACCTTTTTCTCTACACGGATATGGCACTTCAGCTAGAACATCAACTGGGGCAACTCCCTTTTCCTTAGTATATGGCATGGAAGTTGTTTTTCCAGTAGAAGTTTAGATTCCCTCGCTGAGGATTATGAATGAGGCAGGCTTAGGAGAAGACGAGTGGATTCAAACGAGATTGGATCAGATGAACTTTATCGATGAAAAACGATTGGATGCTGTTTGTCATGGTCAGACGTGCCAAAAACAGATGATCAAAGCTTTTAACAAAAAGATCAAGCCTCGGTCGAGTATATCAAGTTGGTGACCTAGTGATAAAACGCATCATTCTACAACAAGGCGACCCCAGAGGCAAATGGACTCCCACCTATGAAGGGCCATTTGTTGTCAAGAGAGTGTTCTCTGGCGGTGCCATGATGCTGACTACCTTGGATGGTGAAGACTTTCCACATCCCATAAACGCATAAGAGACCCGCTAGGTTGACACACCTAGGCAAAATAAGGGAATCCTGGCAAACCAAAAGGTTTGGGCAAAAATTAGGGATATATGCAAAAGATTGTACACCCGGCATGTTGAAAACCCGAAAGGGCGACTTGGGAAAAAATGGGTGTTGTACCCCAAAATTTGCCCTCTCATTTATCAAGATTTTTCTCCCAAGACTTCTTGGACTCAAGACAAGATTAGGGTTTGGTTAGCTCAAGACATCTCATCTTGCACTGATGACCCAAAATAGGGTTTGAGTTTGCACAAGGATTTTTTGGACCACCAATGCTTTATGTGATTTTCATACACCATTTTGGACCCCTAAGTTTGCTCATGTTAAGTTTCAAGCCTTGAACCACATTTTTGATCAATCAATTGGACAGTTGACCTAAAAATCAACTGTATTGGGGAAAATGTCAACCATGGCCAATTTACAGTCAAACTTCATAATTTTTGATTCACATCAACATTTTAGACTCATATGTACCATTTGATCAAGTTTGGATCACAACTCCTCGGGAAATTTGATCAAATCATCAAAAAGGCAAAATGGTTAAAATTAGGGTTTTGACTGAGAAAGGGCAATTTCTGATTTTTAACCTAGCCAATGACAAATTGAGTTCAAACATGATTTCAATGGTTTAATAGCATCATCTTGACCTAATTACATGGTTCAAAAAATCTCAAGTTCATTGGATTGATAGATGATTTTTGTAGTCAACTGATCAAAAGTCAACTGTGTACTGAAAAGTCAAACTTTGACTTTTTGGTCAAAATCAAATGTCAAGAGTCATAATTCGTCAAAATATGAAACTTTTTCACCAAGAAATTCAAATTTTTAAATTAGGGCTTTAATTTGAAATTTTTTCATAACTTAGAATTTTTCTAAGTATAAACATTTTCTTATTTTTTCTCAACTTTGCACCATTTTTTCACCATGATGCATTTTGATTCAAAGAAAACTTCCAACATGAAAGTTGTAGTCCTCCATGAAATATACAACTTTTATTCACAAACTTTTCCAAAAATATGCATGGATCTCAAGTTATGAATTTGTCAATATAGGTCCATGAACTAAATAACTTAGTGAAAATTTGCCCTAATTTAGGCAGTTTTTTGACCCAACTTCATGGACATTTTTCACATAGTTCCAAGAGGAATATTGTTGTACCCCAAAATTTTCCCTCCCATATTCTTCAAAGATTGCAAAGAGCATGCTTCAAAATTCCCCAAGGGTTGCACAGTTCAAGGGCCTCCTAACAGTCAAAAATTAGGGTTTTGGTTCTGACAAAGAAAATGAAGTTTCCAAGGGTCCAATCAAGTCCCACAGGCCTATAAACATGGTCAAGCATCCTCATGCCAAGTTTCAAGACTTACAGCACAAAATTGCACAGTCAAAAACCCTAATTGCCCTACAGTCAACTGCAGGGGCAAAATGGTCATTTGACAGTCAAAAGTTCAAATTTTTGGTCAACATCTCATTTTGAAGCCACAAACATCATTTGATCAATGCTTGATCATGATTCTCAAAGTATGGCTCAAAAAGTCTCAAGATGCAAAAGTTTCCATATTTGGACAATTGAAAAAGTCAACTGTAACTTGACCAAGGCATAACTTCCACATGGATTATCAGAAAAATCCCATCCAAAGCTCATTTTGAAGAGAAAGACATTTCCTACAACTCCTCTTCACACTTCAAGTCCAAGAAATGCTCTCACAAAAAGTTATCAATTTCAACATTATAGGTCATTTTCAAAAGTCAACAAAAAGGGACTTTAAGTCAAAGGCCATAACATGAGATTGGTAAATCAAAATGACATGGGAACAAAGGAATTGGTTAGATGACTTCAAGACCTTTCCAAAATGTCCAAGAACATGATCAAATCTTAAAAATTGAGCAAGATATGCCTTGTGGAAGTTGGGAAATTTTTGGGAATTTTGAAAAGTCAACTTTGCTTCAAATGCCTTAAAATTGCTAATGGGCCACATTTACTTCCAAGAATCATCATCCAAAGCATATGCACGACCATTTGGCCCAAAGGGGATTTATTCATCATTTTTATTTATTTATTTGAATTTTTAATTGCTATTAATTCATTTAATAAAATAAAATATATGAAAAATACTAAAACAAGCTTTTCAAATCTTTTTATGCATGGAATAACTTCAGGATTTCGTGCATTATATGATATGGAAAGAATCAAGGTGATTTGGACATGATTGGTATCAAAAACATGTGAAAAAGATTTGAAAAATTATGCATGAAAATCAAATATTCATTCCATCAATGCAAGGATTTTTTGGATCAAAAACTCAACCCTAATCCATCCTCATATAAGTGTGATCAAAACCTAATGCACGCAACCAAAAAGCTGCTCCCCATCTGAAAAACAACTTTGCACTTTTTCAAGAAAATTCCAAAACTGAAAACACGATTTCAAGGAGTTTCAAGGCAAAATATTGACTCCATTACATTCCTGAAGCATCAGTGAACATTCCTGGATCAAAGCCACTAGTTTTAACACAAAGAATTGGTAGAAATATGTCTCACTTTTCATGAAAATATGCATATTCGTGTTTCAATTTTTAAGCATCCTCATTGCATTTTCTTTATTGATTTATGTTAATTGGATCATTCTAAAGCTAACCATATGTTTTGATTGAGTTTTGCTGGCCTATACGCGAAATCACCATGGAAGCTTACTAGGGTTACGAAACTGAAAAATTGGGGGTTTCCTCGTCCATAAAAATTAGACCACAAGACCAAGGCTATTGGATTCAGAAGCTTCATGTGAATCGAACACACATGTCGCGCTCAATTTATGAGCCACCATGTGCTAATCGCTATTATCCTGTTTACCACTTAGTGGGGGTTTAAAACCCCCGCTATCTAATTGTTTTTTTCAGGAAAAAACGAATCAACGAAGAAGATGCATGCGTGGAGCAAGGCCATTGGTCTATTCAAAGCTTGGCGCGCGTTTTGCTGACTCAGGCCACTAACGTTTGTCTTTTCTTATAATAATTATGGTCCATATAATATACAAAGCGCGTTAACAGCTCCATTGGTCAGGCGTTGCATTGGTAAACTCTGGGACCTGGGTTCGATTCCCAGGTCCCCCACTTTGTTCAATATTTTTTCTTTCAACATAATCCCATGCAAATTCAATCCAAAGGCCTACCATACGCCTATAATCCAAGCGTGCCACATGGCCACTGAAGGCAATCCAAGGGTCCTGATTTGAAGAGTACCATGGACACTGGTCAATGCACACGCACGCTTCCAGAAAAGTCAAACAAGGCTTTGAATATTGGGCCAAAATTGCTGGATCACACCTCCAGTTTGGGGACAGAACCCCCCATTGGTTTACTTTTTTCATCTTTTTTTTCATATTTTTCTATTTTTATTTGTTTTAATTAGTTTTAATTTAATTCTTTAAATTAATTTATTTTCATAAAATATAAAAATAATATAAAAACCAGAAAAGACAAAAAACAAAGATATATTTTATTTTAATATCCTTGTAAATAAATTGTATCAATTAATTTAGTTTTAAATTCTAGGATTAATTTTAATATCTTCTAACAAACTAAAAAATTTGTAGAATTAGGGTTTAAAAGACTTTTATCCTTTTCTTTTATCATCATTAATAATTAATTGTATATTTTTGTAAATAAAATTGTATTAATTAATTAGGTTAACTTTAGATTAAATTTTAATGCTTTTCTTAATAAATAAAAATAGTTAGAATTAGGGTTAATTAATTAATTTTTTTAATTTCATTTAATTCTCTCATAAAAATCCATAAATACAAAAACTCAAAAATCTTTTCCTTTTATTTAATTAATTTGTTAATCATAATTTAATTTCATTAAAAAGTGTCCAACGCCCTCGCATTCGATCGTAATTCCAATTCGCGCATTTTATTCTTATTTCTTTTTCTTAAAATATTCGTGTAATTCTCCCAAAGCCGTGTAAATCAGACATTTATATTTCTCGCACTTTATTTCTTTATTCAAATCGGGTCCTGGATTTAATTTGGCGATGTGGACCCGCGCCTTTGTAATAGCGTAGAACTTTTAATTTCCGCATCTTTTTAACTGTTAATAAATTTGCATGCAAGAATGAATGTCAAAATAAAAATAACGCGTAGATCGCCAATACATGAACAAGACACACAAATCACACACCACCCCTAGGGTACGCCTCACTGTTGCCTTGCCTCTCGAAAGGTGATCGTCGAGTAGAGGATGTTTTAGTAAGTCCTCATGATCCGGGAACCTGGCATGAGGGTAGCTTCTAAGGTGTCTTCCTATTGCTCTGGTGATCACCATGTCCCGAACCTTCGAATTGACCTGAATACCTCCAATGGTGGTGCTACCTACCTCTCAATGGTGGGATGGCATTACTTTAAGGACATTTACACAGACGAATTCCTTAGGGTAGGTAGACGACTCTAGATACTTTCTCTAAAATTCAAAACAAATTCAAAAATACTTTTCACACAGACATCTTTTCAAGAAGCTTTTGAAAGCAATTTTTCAAACACTCTTGAGGACCGATACAAGAGTCGAACTGAAATTTTCAAAGAAACTTTTTTAAACCCACAGTTGAAAAGCAAACAAACCATTTTTGAAAACACAAGTGAGCAAGTATCTAAGAGCCCATGGATAACCATGGATAGAAGGGGTGCTAACACCTTCCCTTTCTATAATCTACCTCCCGAACCGAGAGCTAATCTCAATAAGGAATTTTTCTGTGCTTTTGTCCTTTCCATTTGGAGAAAATAAAAGACGGTGGCGACTCTTGCTTCCGCGACATTTCGCGAACCAGCGTTAAACAGTCAGTTCCAGATCCACCGATCACAGAACTGGCGACTCTGCTGGGGATATCTTTATAAAGTGAGGTGTACCTTAGGGTTAGTTCATAACTGTGTTTTCAATTGTATTGATTTGCTTGCTTTAAATTGTGGGACTGTCTTGGGAGTTCTATAGATCCTAACCCGGATCTGGGGATACCTTCTTAGAAAGTAGCAACAAGGTTGTGAGGGAACTGTGCGGGGTATACCGACATGGTTGAAACAGTCTGCTACGTTGATGTGGCACTTTGGTGTGTACCGGTAACCCTTGAGTTCAGTCAAGGAGAGTACGGGGCCTCCGCATGGTGTCGTGAAGCATCAACAGACCTTAGGAACCTTAATTGAACTATCTTGGCCTCTTTAGGGTAGTGAGATAACTGACTTTGGTGCAGTCCGAGGTTGGTTGATACTCGATACTACACTCAATTGAGGGTTGCTTTCCTCGAATATTTCGGTCGCCAGTTTAGTGGCTAAATCGAAACGATGAACAATGAAAGCAATCCAGTGATATTGGGACCCTTAGAACCCGGTTACTTCTAATAGGACAGGTTGAGCCCACCAACTTCAAGAGGGTACTACCCAGACCCCATGCTGGCCTAAACTCTAAGGGCTTGTCTTGTGTGACTTGTGTGCCTTACATGTTTGCCTTTGTAAATATCTGTGGTGTGTTAATCATAGCATCATGACATCATCTAGCATCATATGCATTGACTAACCATTTCAGGGGTTCGAATCTTCATCTTTGTTCTTGTTTTGTAGGACATGGAAACAGTTCGCAGAAAGATAATTCAAATCAGCCTTGTAAGGATCCCTCCTCAGCTTAAGGAGCTTATATCCAGGATTCCCAAGAGCTCTTCATTCAGTGAGAGACATGGAAGACTCATCAGCTTGGTCAATACCAACATTGAGGAAGATATGATAAAGGTCTTGTTCCAGTTCTTTGACCCTCTGCATCACTGTTTCACCTTCTTGGATTATCAGCTGGTACCTACATTGGAGGAGTTCTCCCGGCTCCTGAAGATCCCTATCCTTGATCAACTACCCTACAACGGTACGGAAAAGGAACCCAAGCTTGAAGAGATTGCTAAAGCCTTACACCTACAATCATCTGACCTCAAGGGACATTGGGAAGTTAGAAGTGGTATCAAAGGGTTCTTAGCCAGGTTTCTGTTTGAGAAGGCCCATGAATGTTGGAACTCCCTTGACTTACAAGATTTTGAAGAAGTTGTGGCCCTCCTTGTCTATGGTTTGGTGTTGTTCCCTAACCCAGATCAGCTTATAGATATCAGTGCTGTCCAGATCTTCATGTCCAGGAATCCTATACCTACGTTGCTGGGGGACATCCTTCACTCATGTTACACTCAAACCATGAGAAAAAAAGGTGTCCTTATGTGTTGCACTCCTCTCCTGGGAAGGTGGTTTATTTCGCACCTTCCACAATCAGTTCTGAAGAACGAGCGGGGTTTGAGATGGTCACAACGATTAATGACTCTTACACATGCAGATATACATTGGTGCCCTCGGTCCCGAGAGGATGTCACTATCATTGATCGTTGCGGGGAGTATCCTAATTTTCCTTTACTTGGAATCAGAGGAGGTATTACTTACAACCCATGCCTGGCTTGGAGACAGTTTGGTTATGCTCGGAGGGATGGCCCTCATGACATGCTAATTCCTGACATAGTTTTTGACTTCGACAACGATGCACAAGGACTTTGCCAGAGATTTATTAGAGCTTGGAGGATGCCAAGTAGGATAGACAGCAAGACACTGGGGCACAAGAACTCCATCCCGTTGGAACCTTATCTCAAGTGGGTACGAGCCCGCTCCCAGAAGTTAGTGATGCCATATCCTCATATGCTCCCTGTAATCAAAGAGCCAGTCTTGGAAGGAGAAGTGTCCTACATCATTCAGAATCCTGACATGCCCACATCTTGGGAAGAGATGCAGAAGAGCTGGATCCAGCTTAAGGAAGAACAGAATTCTCTTGAGACCAATCTACATGCTAGTGAAAAGAAGGTCTTGGAGCTCACCCGCCTGTTGCATGAGGAGAGGAATCTCAACACCTACATAGCTCCAAAGAGGATGCGTAGTGTCTTCTGGGATTGATTTGCTTTGTAATATGTTCCCATGAGGCTTTGATGTACTGAACAATTATTTCCTTAAAAATAACGTGTGTTCCTTTTTGTCTACAACAAATTTGAACTTTCGAACCCTTGAATGCATTGCATAAACACATATCATTCATCATGTGCATAACAGGTTTTCATCTTTTCAGGTTGCTTACCGTTCTTCGCTGTTTATTTCAGCATCATGAATCCTGACTCATCATCAACCGAGATATCCATCAAGGCTCTTCAGGCGCAGAATGCGCAATTTCAGGAACTAATCATGGGTTTGGCTCAGGGCCAAGAAGAGCTGAAGGCTTTGCTCCTGAAGAAGGAGAATAAGAAGAAGAAGAGAATTGTTCTTTTCAACTCGGGCCGAAGGTTTGGCAACACTCTGCAGGATGAAGAGGCTGGTTCTTCTATAGGCAAGAGTAGTCCCCAAGAGGGAAAAGGTCCTAGTCCGGTGGTCTCTGACAACGAGACTGATTTTGATGAAGAACAATATCCTCCGGCTGAAGACAGATACAAGCAGTTGGAGGACAGACTGAATGCTATGGAGATCCAACAAGTGCCTGGGCTAGATTTTGGAGACTTGGGTTTATCTACTGGTGTGATTATTCCTCACAAGTTCAAAGCACTATCCTTTACCAAGTATGACGGGGCGTCTTGTCCCAAGTTACACCTCAGGTCTTATGTGCGGAAGATTCAGCCGTACTCAGTGGACAAGAATTTGTGGATCCACTTCTTCCAGGATAGTCTTTCAGGGACTCATCTCGAATGGTTTTATCAGTTGGATGGGACCAAGGTTTGTAACTGGGAGGAGTTGGCTACTTCTTTTTACAAGCAGTATCAATATAATGCCGACCTTGCTCCTACGCGTACCCAACTCCAGGGTATGTCGCTAGGGTCAAGCGAAGGTTTTAAAGAGTACGCACAGAAGTGGAGGGATCTGGCTGGCAGGGTGCAGCCTCCATTAACTGACCGGGAGTTGGTAGACATGTTCTTGGGGACCCTATCTGGGCCATTTTTCAACCATCTTATCGGTAACTCATCTGCAGGGTTTACTGATCTTATTCTGACTGGAGAGAGAATAGAGGTTGGGATGAAGTCTGGTAAAATTCAGAAGGGTGCATCTACAAGTTCTGAGAAGAAACCCTTTAAGAAGGAGGCCAGTGCTGTATACGGGTCTAGAAGACAAGAGAAACCTGAGCGCCGCCAATCTGTCAACACGGTGATGATTGCTAAACCTGCTGCCGCTCCTCGGAAAACCAATCCTCAAAGGGCTGAAAGACCCCGGAGAGAGTTTACCCGTTTGAGTATGACTCTATCGCAAATCTTGTCGCAGTTGCTGTCCACCAACCTAGTGACTATCAGAGAGGCCCCGAAGGTTGTAAACACTGCCTCTCCGAAATACAATCCAAATGCCCGTTGTGCTTACCATTCTGATAGCCCGGGGCATTCCACTGATGACTGTTGGGCATTAAGGAATAAGGTACAAGACCTTATTGATGCAAAAGAGATACAGTTTGAAGCGCCTAAGAGGCCAAATGTGGTGACTGCTCCTATGCCCCAGCATGGAGTAAATGCTATTGATGAAGATGTATACGCCGTCTTTGTGGATGATGTGGCTACTCCCTTAATGACTGTCAAGAGGAACCTACTTTTGGCCGGTTTATTTCCGGGTTGTAGTGAAGGTTGCCTTTTCTGTGTTGTTTCCCTCTCTGGTTGTCCTTTGCTGAGGTTGGGCATCCAAAGCCTAATGGACAGCAAAGAGATTCTATTCAAGAAGTCCGCTGTTCAGTTTGTTCCGGTAGAAGAGGTTTCTGTTGTTACAATATTTATTAATCCAATCAAGGCTCTCCCAAGGAAGCCAGTTCAAATCATGACTGTCGCACCTGTTGTTATTACTGTTCCGGGGCCTCTCCCCTACGAATCTGATAAGGCTGTCCCCTGGCATTATGGGGCAGACGTGTATGTCCATGGAATCAAGCAAGAGTTCAACACTGGCACCAGCATCAGCAATATCACTGGTCCAGCAAAGGTTACCCGCAATGGCAGGCTCTTCTCGCCTGACATTGCACCACCCGCTATTCGAAGACCCCTCACTATAACACCTACAAGTGTACTTGTTCCCGCTTCTGATCAAGTTGTTTCCCCTGCTGCCGAGTCATCCAATGCTCGGGGTAAAGGAATTGAAGATGAGCCCGCCCGGATGGAGGCACTAAAATCTGTGAATGCTGAGGCCTCCCAACAAGAGATGGAGGAAATTCTAAAGATAATCAAGAAGAGTGACTTTAATGTTGTGGAGCAGCTGGGGCATACACCCTCCAAAATCTCCATGCTCTCCTTGCTACTGTGCTCAGAGGCCCATGCTAAGGCCTTGATTTCATTTCTCAAGACGGCCCATGTGCCACAGGAGACATCTGCAGTCCAGTTCACTGATTGCATAGCAAATCTGACAGCGGACAATGGTTTGGGTTTCTCGGATGCTGACCTTACTGCTAAGGGAAGAGACTACAATGATTCCCTGCATGTCTCTATTGAATGCAGGGGCACTACTCTTGCGCACGTGTTGGTGGACACTGGCTCTTCCCTAAATGTGCTACCCAAGAAAGCCTTAGACCGTTTGGATTGTGAAGGCCTGGAGCTGAAACCTAGCAATATCATCGTCAGAGCCTTTGACGGTTCCAAGAGGATGGTTCATGGAGAGGTGGACATTCCTATTCGTGTGGGTTCCCAGGTATTCGACTCCACTTTCTATGTGATGGATATCCGTCCATCTTATTCTTGTCTACTGGGTCGACCTTGGATCCACAAAGCTGGGGCAGTGACCTCTACCTTGCACCAGAAGCTAAAATACCCCGTCAGAGGGAAGATCGTCACTGTGCAGGGAGAGGAGGAGTATATGGTGAGCCATTTGAATTCTTTCAGGTATATTGAGATGGACGGGGAGTTTATTGAAACCCCCTTTCAACATTTCGAAGAGGTACCTCCAACTTTAGCAGCAGCAGAAACAGTGGTCGAAGAGGATGTTCCTTTGAAGATGGATTCCTTGAAGGATGCCCGGGCTGTGATCCAGAAAGGTGAATGTGCTAACTGGGGCAGGCTCCCTGATTTTACACAGAAAACTGACAAGTTCGGACTGGGTTTTACTGCAGAGGGTCAGAAGGCTATGCGGAAGGCAAAGATCAGAAGACCTCCTGTGCTCATTACCAATCCAGGGGTGAATGTTGTGGGAGATGAAGATGAAGTGGGAGAGTCAGAGTTCAATAGCTGGATCTACCCGACAACTGATGGCAGATTGACTAATTGGATTGCCAAAGATCATACTCCTGTTACTTTTGTTACGCAGTAATAAACTTCTTTGTTTTGTTATTTGTAATAAACAATTAAAACTCTATGGCCCGGTGTCTTACCCGGGGCACCGTTGGCTTCATTTGTGAGGGCATATAAATTGTCATTGCATATATCATGAATAAAAGTCTTGGAAGTTTTCTCGCATTTCAAATCTTATGCTCCTTTTCTGTCTTTCCTTCCTTTATATATTTCAAAACAGCTGTATTTACACACACTCACTCATACAGGTTTCAATCCACTCTGGATCTCACTGGTAACGACTCTGCTACCGCCAGTTATGACTTCGAAAATTCGATCAACTTAGCCGAAGACGAAGGTGAAGATGATTGCGAAGTGCCTCGCGAGCTTGCAAGACTGTTACTCCAGAAAGAGAGGGCAATTCAACCACACGAAGAGCCAGTGGAAACAATAAATCTGGGTACTGAGGCAGACAGAAAGGAGGTAAAGATTGGTGCCAACCTAGAGCTCAGCGTGAAGCAACGGTTGACTCAGATGCTATAGTATTATATGGAGATCTTTGCCTGGTCCTACAAAGACATGCCCGGGTTGGATACCGATATTGTGGTCCATCACTTGCCTACTAAGGAAGACTGCCCTCCAGTTAAGCAAAAGGTCCGCCGTATGCGTCCAGAGATGTCTGAGAAGATCAAAGCCGAGGTTATGAAACAGTTTGATGCCGGGTTCCTTGCAGTAACTTCTTACCCTCAGTGGGTTGATAATGTGGTGCCGGTACCAAAGAAGGACGGTAAGGTCAGAATGTGTGTCGACTACAGGGATCTAAACAGGGCCAGCCCCAAAGATGATTTTCCCCTACCTCACATTGATGTTCTTGTTGACAATATTGCTCAGCATAAGGTGTTCTCTTTCATGGATGGTTTCTCAGGGTATAATCAGATCAAGATGGCACCTGAAGACATGGAAAAGACTACCTTTGTTACTCAGTGGGGCACCTTCTGCTACAAGGTCATGCCTTTTGGACTGAAGAACGCTGGGGCAACCTACCAACGTGCCATGGTTGCTTTATTTCATGACATGATCCATCATGAGATAGAAGTGTATGTTGACGACATGATTGCAAGGTCCCAGACTGAGGAAGAACACCTTGATCATCTGCAGAAGTTGTTTGACCGGTTGAAATTGTACAAGCTAAGGTTGAACCCGAACAAGTGCACCTTCGGGGTAAGATCTGGAAAGTTGCTAGGCTTCGTTGTAAGTGATAAGGGTATTCAAGTGGACCCTGCCAAGGTCAAAGCTATTCAAGAGATGCCAGTTCCTAAGACAGAGAAGGAAGTCAGAGGCTTTTTAGGACGCCTGAATTACATTGCTCGGTTCATCTCCCACCTGACTGCTACCTGTGAGCCAATCTTCAAGCTGCTGAAGAAAGATCAGGTAGTACGTTGGAATGATGAATGTCAGGCTGCTTTTGACAGAATCAAAGAGTATCTCCAAGAACCACCCATCCTTATGCCACCGGTTGAAGGGAGACCTCTGATACTATACCTGACAGTACTTGACAATTCAATGGGGTGTGTGATGGGGCAGCATGACGAGTCTGGCCGAAAAGAGCACGCCATTTATTACCTTAGCAAAAAGTTTACCGACTGTGAGACCCGATACTCACTGCTCGAGAAAACTTGCTGCGCTTTGGTATGGGCTGCTCGCCGGCTGAGACAGTATATGCTGACTCACACTACCTTGTTGATCTCAAAGATGGATCCTATAAAATACATATTTGAAAAGCCTGCTATGTCTGGGAGAATAGCAAGATGGCAAATGATCTTAACAGAATACGACATTCAGTATACAACCCAGAAAGCCATCAAGGGAAGTGTATTGGCAGACCACTTGGCACATCAGGCAGTAGACGACTATCAGTCAATGAACTTCGAGTTTCTGGACGAGAGCATCATGGTTGTGACTGATTGTGAAGTACCTGGACCAGATGAAGGACCTGAGGAAGGATCCCGATGGTCTATGAACTTTGATGGAGCCTCCAATGCTTTGGGTAACGGTATCGGCGCTGTGATAATATCCCCTCAAGGCACTCATACTCCACTCACTGCCCGGCTATGTTTCAACTGTACCAACAACATGGCGGAGTATGAGGCGTGCATCATGGGTCTTCAAGCTGCGATCGACCTAAGGATCAAGTTTCTGAGTGTCTTCGGAGATTCCGCTCTCGTGATCAATCAGATCAAAGGAGAGTGGGATACGAAACATCCGAATCTTATTCCTTACAGAGAATGTGTGTTGACCTTGATCCCCCACTTCACAGAGATAACCTTTGAACACTTTCCGAGAGAGGAGAATCAGTTGACGGACGCGTTAGCTACAATGTCTTCTATGTTCAAGGTCAAATGGGATAATGAGGCTCCCCGGATCATCATCTGGAAACTGGACGAACCAGCATACTGTTGTGATCTCGAGACTGAATTGGTAACTGAGAAGCCTTGGTACCATGAGGTGAAGAGATATATGGAAGCTCAGGAATACCCTGAAGGTGCGTCTGTCAATGATAAAAAGTTTCTGAGAAGGTTCACAGCGAAGTTCTTCCTTAGCAACGACATCTTGTACAAGCGAAACCATGATTCGACCTTACTACGTTGTGTGGACAAGACTGAAGCAGAAAGGATTATGGAAGAGCTACATGAAGGGACCTTCGGAACACATTCCAGTGGACACACTATGGCAAAGAAAATCCTTCGGGCAGGGTATTTCTGGTCCACCATGGAAGCAGACTGCTATCAACATTCTCGGACGTGCCATAAATGCCAGATATATGCAGACAAGGTGCATGTTCCTCCAGTTCCTCTAAATGTTCTCACTGCGCCTTGGCCGTTTGCAATGTGGGGCATAGATATGATCGGTGAGATTAAACCTACGGCATCTAACGGGCATCGCTTCATCCTGGTAGCGATTGATTACTTCACGAAGTGGGTCGAAGCAGCTTCCTATGCTACGTTAACCAAGACTGTTGTGGCACGGTTCATTTGGAATAATCTGATCTGTCGATACGGCATCCCAGAAAGAATTATCACAGACAACGGTACCAATCTTAATAACAAGATGATCACCGAGCTCTGCGAGCAGTTTAAAATACTGCACCACAACTCTTCTCCTTACAGAACGAAGATGAATGGGGCTGTAGAAGCGGCAAATAAAAACATCAAGAAAATCGTGCAGAAGATGACAGTGACTTATAAAGATTGGCACGAGATGTTACCGTTCGCTCTACATGGGTACCGTACCTCAGCCAGGACGTCAACCGGGGCAACTCCTTTCTCCTTGGTCTACGTAATGGAGGCAGTCTTACCGATCGAAGTACAAATACCCTCTCTCCGGATAATGAAGGATGCAAATCTGAACGAAGATGATTGGATCCAGATACGACTTGATCAGCTAAACCTGATTGACGAAAAGAGACTTGCTGATATCTGTCATGGTTAGACGTACCAAAAACGGATGATCAGGGCATTTAACAAAAAGGTCAGACCGCAAGAATATCAAGTCGGGGATCTGGTAATCAAGCGAATCATCCTTCCTCAGAGTGATCCAAGGGGCAAATGGACCCCTACGTACGAAGGGCCATTTGTGGTTAAACATGTGTTCTCAGGAGGAGCCATGATTCTAACCAACATGGATGGTGACGACCTTCCTCACCCCGCCAATGCAGACATAGTAAAAAGATACTACGCATAATAAAGACCCGCTAGGCTGACATGCCTAGGCAAAAATTAGGGCTTCCCGGCGAACCAAAAGGGTTCGGGCAAAATGAAGGGATGAAATGAAAAAATCTGTACACCCGGCAAGTCGAAAACCTGAAAAGGCGGCTTGGGCAAAAATGGGTATCCCGATGGACTGAAAACCCGAAAAGGGCGGTCCAGGCAAAAGTTGGGGATAAAGCGTAATACTATGTCTCATTGGATCACTTTGCATCCAGAATCCGGTATCTACATCAAGTTCAGACGGCATCGATCAGTCAGCTTCATCTTCAACTAAGGTCATCAAGTGATGAGACGCTCAAAGACATAAAGGCGATAGTAGAGTTGAAACCCAGTGGATCATTCATTTCACACAGCTGTTTTATTTTCTCTTGTACAAATTTGTATAAATTTTTTTGTTCGGCGGCGTTCTCTTACTAGGACGTCGGCCTCTTGTACATAAACGCCTATTTACAGGCAAATTCAAAAATCAATACAAATATACTTTTTAGTTAAAATTGCCAATTGCTTTTCCTTTTCTGTTTTGTTTTGCGAAGAACGTACAAGGTTCAATTTGTGATATATGCATTGACAATAATTTGATAACTCATGAATACTTGCATACGAAACAAAGGATTAATTACAGGTAACATTAGAAACAGGGGCAATAAAGAGTTGTCTAAGCAATCTAATTGTTCTGTCCTCCAAGGTATCAAGGTAGGTTCAGCCGAAGAACATAACCAGATATCTTAATTCCCAGAGAGTGCATCAGCAAGTCAGTACGCTCTCGCCCAGCAAAGCTATTATCAAACCTTAAAGAAGTTGGGTATCCCCCGCAGATCTCAATATTCCCCAGCACAGTATACGGATATTCCTAACAAGCATCCCCGGCAGTCTTGGCCTAACGATTGTTCCCCAGCGGTATATCAAACATTCAGTGGAGTTACTTCCAATACAATTCAAAACTTCCCCAGGAGAGTCCAATCTAGTTCCCCAGGAAAGGTGGAATTCATCTCCCCAAGCAGTAAGCTTATCCCCAGTAGATTCTGGAAGCTTATCCCTCGCAGAGCACGAGCGCGTCTCCCGGCTTTATTCAAAAAGTTATTTCCCTACCAGGATATAACTGGGTTATCCTCAGCCAAAAGCCACAGAAAGATCGTCCTCGGCAAAGTCTTCTTACCCCAGCGAAGTCTATTAACACTTCCGACATAACAATGGTATCCCCAGCGAAGTTACCATCCACATTTCAGCAAGTACTTTCCTCCCCACAGAGTATTGTTTCTCAGCAAGATCGTTAGAGTACTTTTCTCCCCGCAGAGTAATCCATTCGCCAAGTTTATTCCCCGACGGAGTTATCTTCTCCTACCGGTATTCTTGCAACTATCATCCCCAGCGGAGGCAAAAATCTATTCTTCAACATCAGCCCAGGATATGACTTCCCAGAACCCGTCAAGGATTTACTTTCCTAGACGAAAAACATACATTCGTAAACATCACATTTCCATCATTATAGCATGCATATATGCATCATATCCTACAAATCTCATTTATGTTGAGAACATCATTGCTTGATCCATATCATGCATTGCATATGACTGACCTTTACCTTTCAGGAAAGATCCAGTTAAGTTCTCAGCTATATTCAAGGCCTTCTCTGGTTCAGTCAGATCGACCCTAAGATCTCCCTGTTTCTTATCCAGTTGAAGACATTTCAAGACCTAGACCAGTTCAGTTAAATCGACCCTAAGATTTTTCTGTTTCTTATCCAGTCAAAGGCCTTCTCTGGTTCAGTCAGATCGACCCTAAGATCTCCTTGTTTCTTATCCAGTTGAAGGCATTTCAAGACCTAGACCAGTTCAGTTAAATCGACCCTAAGATTTTTCTGTTTCTTATCCAGTCAAAGGCCTTCTCTTGTTCAGTCAGATCGACCCTAAGATCTCCCTGTTTCTTATCCAGTTGAAGACATTTCAAGACCTAGACCGGTTCAGTTAAATCGACCCTAAGGTTTTCCTGTTTCTTATCCAGTCAAAGGCCTTCTCTAGTCCAGCTAAATCGACCCCTAACAGATTTTCCTGATAAAGACTCAGTAGAAGTCGTCCAAGATTCTCTCAGCGTTCCTGTTGAGGTAGTAATCGTCCCCAGATTCTCTCAGCGTTCCTGTTGAGGTAGTAATCGTCCAAGGTTCTCTCAGCGTTCCTGTTGAGGTAGTAATCGTCCCCAGATTCTCTCAGCGTTATTGTTGAGGTTGAAGTCGCCCAAGATTCTCTCAGCGTTCCTGTTGAGGTAGTAATCGTCCAAGGTTCTCTCACCATCCCGTTGAGGTAGTAACCATCCCTGGTTCATTCATCATCATTTGAAGCTCCAGATCCAGTCCCTGTAACCAGTCAGGGTACATCTACACAAAGAGTTTGAAGACCAGCTCCTGTAACAGGCCAGGTAATCATCTTTCTTTTTCAGGTACGCAAGTTCTCGCTAAGGAATCTCTTATGCGATCAACATCCAGATGGCATCTATAAGCCCATCCACCTTCCATCATCTCTTAGCATGGCATCTATAAGCCCATCATCCTATTCATCAATCTCCAAATGGCATCTGTAAGCCCATTCCCCACCATCACACTACTATGTGAGCGCAAATTTCTGGGCACTCTAGTGTTCAATCATCTTCCACCTTCAGATTACGAAAGGCCCGTCAGCCAATCTGCATCCTCAGGTCTAAGAAGATTGAACAGGGGCAACAGTTGTACCCCAAAATTTTCCCTCCCATATTCTTCAAAGATTGCAAAGAGCATGCTTCAAAATTCCCCAAGGGTTGCACAGTTCAAGGGCCTCCTAATAGTCAAAAATTAGGGTTTTGGTTCTGACAAAGAAAATGAAGTTTCCAAGGGTCCAATCAAGTCCCACAGGCCTATAAACATGGTCAATCATCCTCATGCCAAGTTTCAAGACTTACAACACAAAATTGCACAGTCAAAAACCCTAATTGCCCTACAGTCAACTACAGGGGCAAAATGGTCATTTGATAGTCAAAAGTTCAAATTTTTGGTCAACATCTCATTTTGAAGCCACAAACATCATTTTATCAATGCTTGATCATGATTCTCAAAGTATGGCTCAAAAAGTCTCAAGATGCAAAAGTTTCCATATTTGGACAGTTGAAAAAGTCAACTGTAACTTGACCAAGGCATAACTTCCACATGGATTATCATAAAAATCCCATCCAAATCTCATTTTGAAGAGAAATACATTTCCTACAACTCCTCTTCACACTTCAAGTCCAAGAAATTCTCTCACAAAAAGTTATCAATTTCAACATTATAGGTCATTTTCAAAAGTCAACAAAAAGGGACTTTAAGTCAAAGGCCATAACTTGTGATTGGTAAGTCAAAATGACATGGGACCAAAGGCATTGGTTATAGGACTTCAAGACCTTTCCAAAATGTCCAAGAACATGATCAAAGCTTAAAAATTGAGCAAGATATGCCTTGTGGAAGTTGGGAAAGTTTTGGGAATTTTGAAAAGTCAACTTTGCTTCAAATGCCTTAAAATTGCTAATGGGCCACATTTTCTTCCAAGAATCATCATCCAAAGCATATGCACGACCATTTGGCCCAAAGGGGATTTATTCATCATTTTTATTTATTTATTTGAATTTTTAATTGCTATTAATTCATTTAATAAAATAAAATATATGAAAAATACTAAAACAAGCTTTTCAAATCTTTTTATGCATGGAATAACTTCAGGATTTCGTGCATTATCTGATATGGAAAGAATCAAGGTGATTTGGACATGATTGGTATCAAAAACATGTGAAAAAGATTTGAAAAATTATGCATGAAAATCAAATATTCATTCCATCAATGCAAGGATTTTTTGGATCAAAAACTCAACCCTAATCCATCCTCATATAAGTGTGATCAAAACCTAATGCACACAACCAAAAAGCTGCGCCCCATCTGAAAAACAACTTTGCACTTTTTCAAGAAAATTCCAAAACTGAAAACATGATTTCAAGGAGTTTCAAGGCAAAATATTGACTCCATTACATTCCTGAAGCATCAGTGAACATTCCTGGATCAAAGCCACTAGTTTTAACACAAAGAATTGGTAGAAATATGTCTCACTTTTCATGAAAATATGCATATTCCTGTTTCAATTTTTAAGCATCCTCATTGCATTTTCTTTATTGATTTATGTTAATTGGATCATTCTAAAGCTAACCATATGTTTTGATTGAATTTTGCTGGCCTATACGCGAAATCATCATGAAAGCTTACTAGGGTTACGAAACTGAAAAATTGGGGGTTTCCTCGTCCAGAAAAATTAGACCACAAGACCAAGGCTATTGGATTCAGAAGCTTCATGTGAATCGAACACACATGTCGCGCTCAATTTATGAGCCACCATGTGCTAATCGCTATTATCCTGTTTACCACTTAGTGTGGGTTTAAAACCCCCGCTATCTAATTGTTTTTTTCAGGGCAAAACGAATCAACGAAGAAGATGCATGCGTGGAGCAAGGCCATTGGTCTATTCAAAGCTTGGCGCGCGTTTTGCTAACTCAGGCCACTAACGTTTGTCTTTTCTTATAATAATTATGGTCCATATAATATACAAAGCGCGTTAACAGCTCCATTGGTCAGGCGTTGCATTGGTAAACTCTGGGACCTGGGTTCGATTCCCAGGTCCCCCACTTTGTTCAATATTTTTTCTTTCAACATAATCCCATGCAGATTCAATCCAAAGGCCTACCATACGCCCATAATCCAAGCGTGCCACAAGGCCACTGAAGGCAATCCAAGGGTCCTGATTTGAAGAGTACCATGGACACTGGTCAATGCACACGCACGCTTCCAGAAAAGTCAAACAAGGCTTTGAATATGTGGCCAAAATTGCTGGATCACACCTCCAGTTTGGGGACAGAACCCCCCATTGGTTTGCTTTTTTCATCTTTTTTTTTTCTTCATATTTTTCTATTTTTATTTGTTTTAATTAGTTTTAATTTAATTCTTTAAATTAATTTATTTTCATAAAATATAAAAATAATATAAAAACCAGAAAAGACAAAAAACAAAGATATATTTTATTTTAATATCCTTGTAAATAAATTGTATCAATTAATTTAGTTTTAAATTCTAGGATTAATTTTAATATCTTCTAACAAACTAAAAAATTTGTAGAGTTAGGGTTTAAAAGACTTTTATCCTTTTCTTTTATCCTCATTAATAATTAATTGTATATTTTTGTAAATAAAATTGTATTAATTAATTAGGTTAACTTTAGATTAAATTTTAATGCTTTTCTTAATAAATAAAAATAGTTAGAATTAGGGTTAATTAATTAATTTTTTTAATTTCATTTAATTCTCTCATAAAAATCCATAAATACAAAAACTCAAAAATCTTTTCCTTTTATTTAATTAATTTGTTAATCATAATTTAATTTCATTAAAAAGGGTCCAACGCCCTCGCATTCGATCGTAATTCCAATTCGCGCATTTTATTCTTATTTCTTTTTCTTATAATATTCGTGTAATTCTCCCAAAGTCGTGTAAATCAGACATTTATATTTCTCGCACTTTATTTCTTTATTCAAATCGGATCCTGGATTTAATTTGGCGATATGGACCCGCGCCTTTGTAATAGCGTAGAACTTTTAATTTCCGCATCTTTTTAACTGTTAATAAATTTGCATGCAAGAATGAATGTCAAAATAAAAATAACGCGTAGATCGCCAATACATGAACAAGACGAAAATAACTGAAAACGACACACAAATCACACACCACCCCTAGGGTACGCCTCACTGTTGCCTTGCCTCTCGAAAGGTGATCGTCGAGTAGAGGATGTTTTAGTAAGTCCTCATGATCCGGGAACCTGGCATGAGGGTAGCTTCTAAGGTATCTTCCTATTGCTCTGGTGATCACCATGTCCCGAACCTTCGAATTGACCCGAATACCTCCAATGGTGGTGCTACCTACCTCTCAATGGTGGGATGGCATTACTTTAAGGACATTTACACAGACGAATTCCTTAGGGTAGGTAGACGACTCTATATACTTGCTCTAAAATTCAAAACAAATTCAAAAATACTTTTCACACAGACATCTTTTCAAAAAGCTTTCGAAAGCAATTTTTCAAACACTCTTGAGGACCGATACAAGAGTCGAACTGAAATTTTCAAAGAAACTTTTTTAAACCCACAGTTGAAAAGCAAACAAACCATTTTTGAAAACACAAGTGAGCAAGTATCTAAGAGCCCATGGATAACCATGGATAGAAGGGGTGCTAACATCTTTCCTTTCTATAATCTACCTCCCGAACCGAGAGCTAATCTCAATAAGGAATTTTTCTGTGCTTTTGTCCTTTCCATTTGGAGAAAATAAAAGACGGTGGCGACTCTTGCTTCCGCGACATTTCACGAACCAGCGTTAAACAGTCAGTTCCAGATCCACCGATCACAAATATCAAATTTAATTTCAAATATGGATTATATATAACATTTCAAGCTTTCCAAAATGTCCAAGAACTCTCCAAGATCATTTTTGAGTAGGGAGAATCGAAGAGGGGAAGTTGGCATTTTCTCACTTTTGTTCAAGCCATTTTCACATAAGATCAAATTGCAAATCAAGCCTATGCTGGTTATATCTTGCTTTACAGGTCCTAAGCTTATTATACACTCCATAATTAAATTCATACTCAAAAGCTAAAGCCTTTGTTTTTTCTTTTGAAGCTTTACACAAGATACATTTCCATTTTTAGCCAAAAGGTTACAATGCCATTTTCATAAAGGGAAACTTTTGCAACTTTGTCAATCTTGAGCCTTGGACCTGTCCCTTTGGTGCAAGCAATTTCTACATGTCTCAAGCAATGTATACCAACTCTTATCATCCCTCAAGCTAGCGTGTACAAGTATGTGGGATTAGTCACTTCACTTTACTTAAAATGCAAGGAAAGTTGCAAAAAGGTCCAAGGCTTGCACAGCTAGTGAAGAGCTGACTTTGTATCACTTTTATACATATTTACAAACTTGTTACAATGTAGGACACGATTTGCTTGGACCTAAAAACACTCTGAAGTTCAAAAACACCAAAATTCTTCCAAAACTCACAGTTTCTGCAAAACCATAGCCAACTCTCATTTGGCTCGTGCGTTTTATGTTTAAACACTTCAAGCATCTCATACACATCATACCTAGACAATCCAAGCCATCACCCTGGTTCTGTAACCCCTATTTCAGCATCCACCATTTTCATTTTGGAAGCTTGCAGCTTGACTTGGTCAGGGAGTTTCATCCATCCTCAAAGCAAGCTAGGCATTGGAATAGGTTCAGGGAAGTTCAAGAAAGCTTAAATAATCACCAGGCCTCCATTAAAGTCCCTACATTGTCCTACACAAATCCAGCTGAAGGAGGTAATTTCTTAAACTCTATCTCTCTGAATAGGAAACTTCAAGCCACGATTCGTGAAGAAAAATGTAGCCCTTATCATGACAAAGCTGTACATATCCATACTTTTCATTTATATTAACTGTGCTGAGAGAATTTGAAGATTGAAAATGCTGAAAAAGTTAGATCACGAATTAGGGGTTCCAAAATTATCCTTGATCTTTTAGAGTTAGGTTACATAATTTATATGGTTGGAATCGTGAGCTCAAATGCCACATGTTTCATGTTATGAGTTTTTGTTTTTATGCAAGCATGAGAAAGATGCAGGTTGAACTGGAAAACGCGCGCGTAAGGCTGGCCAGAGGACAGGGACGAAGTGTTCTGGGCTTTTTGTGCTTTGGGCCTTTTTGCTTTTGATATTCACACCCCTTGACTTGTTATTTGCACCCCCTGGCTAATTTGTTATATTTTTCATATTTTTTTTCATATTTTATATTTATTGCTTTTGATTATTTTTTCTGAATAATAAAAAATCCTAAAAATAATTTCTTCTTTTTTTTTTTTACAATTTTTTTTATTTATTATTTTACATAAAAATTTATATATTTGAATAGGATAGAACTTATTTTCTTAAATAGTTTGTAAATATAATAAAAAATACTTATTACTTTTATTATACTATTTTTACATTCATAAATATTTATTTTCTACACATATTTAATTTTTAATATTTACATATGATATTATTTATTATTTTCTTATACAAAAAATGTATAAAAATAAATATAGAACATTTATTTTCTTTTATTTTGAAAAATTAGGGTTTCACCCATTTTTAAAAAGAATTAATATATTTCTTTTCCTTATAATTTTTAGGGTTTAAATTGAATATATTTCTTACACAAAAATAAAACACAACATTTTTTTAACATAAACATTGCATTGCATTTTAAATATTTGTCTTATATTTATTTAATTCGCGCAATATTCGATTTGGTTGTAATAATATATTTAGGTTTATATTTGTGCAAAATCCCCATTTAAAACTTGTATCCCCCCTCCTATAATAATTGTTGTAATAGCTTAGTTTATTTTACGCAATTTATCGCTTTTATACCATGATTAGTAAATTAGGGTTTGCATGACAAGAACAAAAACAAAACAAATAGAAAACCCTAAATGCAAGACAAAAGCATGAAAATGACACACTTTGCACACAAGCACCCTTAGGGTTTCTCCCACTTGGTTGCCTAAAATAAAATGGCCATGTTACGCATGCGAGGTATCTTGGCAAAACAAAACAAATATAAGATCATAGTCCCTCGATGACGCTATTCAAAGGTTGCCTAAAACAAAATGATCTTGGTCCCTCAAAAATGCTAAGATACTTGGCAATATTGCTATCATGGTCATACAATGACCCACGCCCGTCCCGTTTTCATCCAAAGATAGGGTTGCTTACCAAATCAATGGTAAGTCAACAATGTCAAAGGAATAAAAATGCACAAGAAATACATTTGAGTAGGTAGATAGCTTCTAGTTACTTGTTCCATTTCAAAACAATCCTTGCTATTTTTAAAAACAAACACACACACATTTCAAAACATCTTGCAACACATTGAAAACATTTTCAAAAGACAAACATCTTTGTATACATTCTTATGAACGAGAATCATTACAAAGGTTGCCTAAAACAATGGCCTCTTTTACAAAATACTTTCAAAACCACACCAAACATCATTTTAAACAAAACAAAGCAAGTGATCTAAACAAGTAACTAAGAGCCCATGGAAAACCATGGATGAAAAGGGTGCTAGCACCTTCCCTTTTCATAATCTACCCCCCGAACTCAAGAAATAATCTCAAAGGTTTTTCCTGTGCTTTTTCACCTTTCCTTTTGGATAAAAGAAAAGTCGGTGGCGACTCTTGCTAACCGCAACATTTGCGATCAAACGCAAAACACCCAAGTCAGTTCTCCCACCGCATCACAATGGGTATCCTGGTTGGCTGAAAACCCGAAAGGGCGGTGTTGTACCCCAAAATATTCCCTCCCATTTAACTCAACATATGTTCATTAAGATCCTTAACTTGCTCAAGGATGTCCAAGAGTTGACTAGACAAACTCTCTCCTAAAGCAATGAACCTTAAACTAGGGTTTCCATTTTCATCAAGATGGGGGAGATCCAAAGGCCTCATATGCTCTCCATAGTCCTAATATATTCTCAAGACCAACCATGCCAAGTTTCAAGCCTTGCACAAGAAGTTTTCCCAATCAACTGCTCAGATGCTTGAAAATCAACTATATTAGGTCAAAAGTCAATTGTGGCCCACATACAATCAAACTTCAATATTTTTGGTCAACATCAACATTTTGAAGTGATATCCATCATTGGATCAAGGGTTGATAATGATTCCCCAAGGAATGCTCCTAATTCATCAAAACTCAAAAGTTTCTAAATTATGGTTTCTTAGGAAAAGTCAACCAAACTTTGACTAGGCATAACTTCCTCATACTTTATAAAAAAATTATCATCCAAGGCTCATTTTTAAGAGAATTCAATTCCCTACAACTCATCTTCATCCTTCAAGTCCAAAAAATGCACTCATGGAAAGATATGAATTCAGACATTATAGGTCATTCCAAAAAGTCAACAAAAACACCTTTTAGTTCAAAGCTTCTTACATGAACATGGAAGATTCGATTGAGATGAAACTAAATAGGTTGCTTAGGGGACATCCTAATATTTCTAAAAAGTCCAAGATTACCCTCTTAGGGTCAAAATTGAAGGAGATATCCATTGTCAAAGTTAGCCATTTTTGGAAAATTGTCAAAAGTCAACAATGCCCAAAATTGCATTTTTTGTCAAAAGAGCCCGACTTTTTATGCTTGCATCTCACTTCCAACATGGTCCACGACCCAAACACCATTCCACATATTATTGGCTTTATTTATTTAATTTATTTTGATTTTAATCATTTAAAAATCAAATTTAATCAAATAAATAATCAAAATAATAAAAGATTTTATTGCAAATCTTTTTCTCATCAATTGACAATCAACAAAAGCTAGCATATCAAGGCAAGTTCATGGAAAGAGAGTAAGATTGGATTTGTTCCAAAAATAAACAAAAATCAAAGAATTGAAGGGAGAATATTTCATCATCAAAACATTAGATTCTTTCCACTCATGTTGACCTAATATGCTACCATACATAACACAACCATCCCAAACCTAGAGATAGACGAGAGGCTGCCTCAAAAACCAAGAACAAGTTTGCAAAAAGATCAAAAGGTGGTTCAATGAAAAACTCATGTTTTAGCCACTCTAAATCAGAAGCAGGCACTCTATCTTCCTCCTGAGGCTCCCAGGAAGACAAATCAATCCTCACACACTCTGAGGTTGCCCAACCGAATCTCAATTTTCTTGGTAAAATCTTGGATCTCAAACTCACACAACAGGCCATATCAATTTTGTTTGAGTTTATATTTGTGTTGCTAATGATTTTTGCTAGATTTTTGACATATGACATGGGGAAATAGGGCTTGGGTTTACACTTTGCCATGTTTGACCGTCGCTAGGGTTTCAAACGAGAACTAAATGATGCGTGAGGAATTAGCATTTTTAGAGGCCAGATTTGAATTTAGGGGACTTTTTTAAGGCAAATGGCATTGTTTGTTTTTTTATTTGATTGATTTTTCAGGCAACTCACCGGAGAAGAAGGTGGAAACCACTGTCTCCAGTGGTTAGACTGGCCGGTCATCAGTCAACTGGATGGCGTGGCAAAAAGATAGCATTTCATTGGTTCTCTTCAAATGATTCTTTCTCTCTCTATGTTTGATTTGCCTATTTGAATCACAAGGGCCCCACTTGCTGGCGCGCGTTTGACAACTCAGTAGTTGTACTTACTTTCCATTATATTTAATTGTTGTTATTATATACGCGATTGATTAACCAGCGCAGATGGAAAGCGAAGCAGATGTGTGAGAGGGAGTACCTGTGTTCGATCCCAGGTCCATGCCTTTTGTATTTTCTTAATTTCCAATTCCATATAAAGTGTACCTCACCTTCAGAGGATCACCACGCACCGTCAGATCTCATCCACTGGATTCATCTCTAGCCAGATCTAATGCCCAGCATACACAGATTCATGATAGACCATCAGAAGCAGGGTGCACTGGATCAGACGTAGGGTCCTTGGGCCATCAACTTTGGGACCAACACAAAATTTTCTTTATTTATTTTGTCTTAATTTCCTGTTTTAATTATTTTCACAAAAAATATTTTTTTTAATTAAATCATAAAATTAGAAAATCACAAAAAAATTAGATTTAGTTTTTTTTCTCATAAAAATATTTAATTAAGATTAATTAATTAGCTTAATTAGATTCATTTAAATTCCCTTTTTTAATTAAAATTCAATAGAAAATTAGGTTAGCTTGAAAACTTTTTTTAATTTAAAGTAAATAGAAATTAGGTTAATTCGCAAGATTAATCATTTTTTACAAAAATCCAAAAAATATCCTTTCTCTATTCCCGTCTTAATTCTTCGCGCGCGTTTTATTTATTTATTTTTCGAATTATTGTAACTGTATCAAGTTTGTAATAGTTTAATTAGGATATTAATTTCCGCATCTTTATTTTCAGTTAAATATTTGTGTATCTGCCCAAAAGCCTTGTAATAGCGTAGATTTTCTTTTTGCACTCTTTAAATTCCGTAATTATTAACTGCCTAGATGTATGAATAATAGGATTGAATGGCAAGACAAATAACTTTAAAATGGTAGATAACTCTAATTGTGCAAAGATAATTAACTGAAAAAACACACTTGCACATGCTCACTCCTAGGGTTTGCCCCACTTGGTTGCCTCGGAAAACAATGGCCATGTCCCTCGAACATAGGGATACCTTAGCAATGACACGCGATTCAAAGTCGTCATAAAGATCATAGTCCCTAATTGTCCCTCGAGTTTCCTACGAATTAATATTATGACGATAGTCCCTTTGAAATGCTAAGTTATCCTTACTTGTTGCCTTCAGAGACCACTTCGTCCCTTCAAACGTCCCTTTAAAATTCCAACGACAGAGCTGCCTATTCCTTAATAGTAGGATAGTGTTGTCTAAAGGAAACGAAAGCGAACATACTTTTTTCGAGTAGGTAGAAAACTCTTAAGTACTTGCTCAAAATGAAAACTTTTCACGCAAACACTTTTCAAAAACAGTTTTCAAAAACAACTTCGTCGCATTCTTGAAGACAGATACAAGGGTTATCACGAAGTAAACAAGACTTTTCAAAACAAGCACACACAAGCAATTTAAAAAATGAGCAAGTTCCTAAGAGCCCATGGAAAACCACGGATGAAAAGGGTGCTAACACCTTCCCTTTCTATAATCTACCCCCAGTACTCAAAAACTCTCAAAAAAAGGTTGTTTATGTTCTTTTTCCTTTCCTTAGATGGATGAAATAAAAGTCAGTGGAGACTCTTGATTACCGCAACATTTGTGAACAAAAAAAGCAAACCAGTATAACAGTCGGTTCTGCCACCGTATCATAGGCGGTCCAGGCAAAAGTTAAGGATTGAAAGCGTATGACTATGTCCTGTGGAATCACCACAATCAACTTTATCACCAAGGTCCGGGTTCAAATAGTCCAAGATCAATCCAATCAACTTCTGTCAACGGCAAGGGGCATTCGAAGACATTGGGGAAATAGTAGAGTTGGAAGGCAATGAGATCATTTCACATGGGTATTTGTTTTGTTTTCAATTTTGTTTCCCTTTCGATGATTTCCTCTTACTAGGATCTCCGTCTCATTGTACAAAAACGCCTATTCATGGGTAAAATATCATTACAAATATATTTTGAAGTGCAAACTTTCTGTTTTTTGTTTTGAATGCAAAGTTGCCCAATGACTAAAATTGAACCAACATATGCATATGAACATAATTAAAGCTATTTGGAACATGTGACCTTCTAAGAAGCATCAAGAATCTCTTAATGTACATGGAATATCCCCCACATAGTTACTTCATTAACATCCTCCTCAACAGAGTTACCCGGAAAGTCTCTTTACATAGGTTGATCTACAGCCAGAGTCTCAATCTCTTGACAGATCTATCTCTACAGCTAAGTTTGTCCTACAAGTAGAATCCTTGTGGATCTCTTCCTAAAAAGATTTCACCTCTTAAGCAGTTTATCAACAAGGTTTATTTCCCCAACAAACAACGAGTAGCATAACTCCCCAGCTGAGTAGAAAATTCCCCAGCTTTAGTCTATCTTCTCCAAACTGAGCCTGTTACCTCCAGCTGAATATACCTCCCCAAGCCGAGTTTGTCCTCCCTGACTGAGCCTACACTCTCCAGCTTGAGTTTTTCTTTCAGACTATTTCAAATCATAGGGCCACAACCTCTAATCCCCAGTAAAGTCGTCAACAAAACCTTTACTATCTCCAAAAGATACTATGAAGCCTGGACCCGACCAGATATTAGTACAACTTTCAAACTACTATGAAGCCTGGACCCGACCAGTTAATAGTAAACTTCTCAAATCACTGTAGAGCCTGGATCCGACCAGATAATAGTGTAAACTTTCAAACTACTCTAAAGCCTAGATCTGACCAGATAATAGTTTGACTTCATCAATTGTTGAAACCTGGACCCGACCAGATAACAGATTGAGTTTTTGAAACCTGGACCCGACCAGATAACAATTAATCTCAATTTTAAGTTACTAAAGCCTGGACCTGACTAGATAATAGTTTAACTATTCAAAATATAGAAGAACCTGGACTCAACCAGACCAGGGTTCAACTTCTTTTCCCCAGTAGAGTTTGCCTCCACCCAAACAAGTTATTGTGAAGCCTGGATCTGACTAGATAGCAATTACCCTCAGAAATTCGTTGTGAAACCTGGAACTCGACCAGATAACAACTAAATTCCCAAACAGATTTTTGTGAAACCTGGACCCAACCAGATAACAATTAGCCTTATCCACCTCAGAAATATGCAAAGCCTGGACCCGACCAAATGTCAATTTTCAAGCAAGTTATTGTGAAAACTAGAGCCAGACCAGATAACAATTAACTAAGATCCCCAGAGAGACACTGTGAAGCCTGGACCCGACCAGATAATAGTGTAACTTTCCAAAAACCATGAAACCTGGACCCGACCAGATAGTAGTTACCACTTTAAAGTTACTTCAATGTCTGGATCCGACCAGATAACAGTTAACTTCCTTATCCCCAACAAGTTGTTGTGAAGCCTGGATCCGACCAGATAACAATTCAATTTCAATAAATTTTCTGCAAAGCCTGGAATCTGACCAGATAACAGTTAATTTATCTCTTCCCCAGTAAGTTACCATGAAGCCTGGAACCCGACCAGATAGAAGTTGAATTCCTATTTCTCAGTAAGTTGTGAAGCCTGGATCCGACCAGATAATAGCTGACGTTCAAAAGATATTCCCCAGCGGAAGTATCCTTTCAACAAAGTTGGAAGATATGTATATTCTTTATCCCCAACGGCAATCCGGGAGTCAACTCCCCAAAACTCCTCAGCAACAGTCAGAGATTTATTTTCCCGGACAAAAAACATGCATCTTACATTCATACATCATGACATATACATACAAAATGCATTTAACATGATCTTATTCATCTTGTGAACATCATGCATACATCTGCATTTTTATTAACTCTTTTCTCCCACTGGTAAAACATCAAGTTTTAGTATGAATTGACCAAATATTTATACTGATACCTCCTCCAGTGTTTACAATCATTCCTCCAAATGGCATCTATAAGCCCATTCACAATTCATCTTCGAGTGCAAATTTTTGTGCACTCTAGTGTTCAATCATCTTCCACCTTCAAGTCACGAATGGCGGATCCGCCAATCTAACTCTTTAGGTTTAAGAAGATTGAACAGGGGAAGCTGTTGTACCCCAAAATTTTCCCTCTCATTTATCAAGTAATCTCTCACAAGATCTCATGTGATTCAAGACTGCACTAGGGTTGATCAGCTCAATACACCTCCTTAAGCATTGATGACTGGAAATTAGGATTTGAGATTGCACAAGGATAAATGGACTTTTAATGCCTCATATGACATTCATGGATCATTTTAGACTCTCAATATTTCTCATATCAAGTTTCAAGTCTTGGATCACGTTTTTGCTCAGTCAATTGACTTGTTGACCTAAAAATCAGGTGTATTGGGGAAAAAGTCAATTGTTGCCAATTTACAGTCAAACTTCATAATTTTTTATCCATATCAACATTATGAACTCATATATGTCATTGTATCAATTTTGAACCATAATTCCTCAAGAAATTTGACCAGATCATCAAAAGGGCAAAATGGTCAAAATTTGGGTTTTGATTGAGAAAAGGGCAATTTCTGATTTTTGACCTAGCAAATGGTTGATTAATTGGAGACATGATCTAAAGGATTAAATTGCATCATTTTTACCTAATGGCATGGCTCAAAACATGGCCCAACATCAATGGATTGACAGATGAATTTTTAGTCAATTGATCAAAAGTCAACTGTACACCAAAAAGTCAAACTTTGACTTTTTTGTCAAAATCAAGTATCAAAGATCATAAATTCATCAAAACATGTCAAAATGTGAAACTTTTTCATCAATAAATAAAAAATTCAAGATTTCATTTTGAAAAGTCAAAATTTCTAAACTTAGAAATTTTTCTAAGTTTTTGAAAATTCATATTTTTTCACAACTTTGAGCCAATTTTTCACCATGATGCAAGATGATTCAAAGGAAACTTTCAACATGAAAGTTGTAGATATCAAAAAGATCTAAAAAATTTTAGAACACAACTTCTCCTAGAAATTCATGGATTGAAAGTTATAATTTTGTGAATACATGTTCATGAAACTTGGAAACTTAGTGAAGTTTTACCCTAGTTTAGGCAGGCTTTTAACCTAACTTCATGTCAATTTTTCACATACTTCCAAGAGGAATTTTCAAAATTTACAAACATAGAGGTTGTAGAGGATGTTACAAGATTTCCAAAATGTCCAAGAACTCATTGAGGTCATGCTTGAGCTAAGAGAATCGAAGAGATGAAGTTAGGGTTTCATTCTTGATTTACAAGGCAGAATTTGTGATGAACACTTGACCAATTCATAACTAGACTGCATAACCTTTGCTTTACATGCCTAAAACTTGTTTGGCACTCCTTAATTAAATGTTTACACATCTGTTAGAAGATTTCAAGCATTCAATGCATTGCGCATGCTTAATACCATTTTAGGAAGAAAGGCAACATTGCCATTTTGGAAAAGTGGCCTTTATGCACAAAGTCAATTCTTGAGCTTTGCACTTGTTTTCTTCTGATCACACACAATCTAAAAGCCATAAACAACTTGTCTAAAGCCTCTAACAACTCAGACCATGCTTGTACTATGCCTTGAAACTATGTTTTTCACTTTTCTTCAAAATCAAATAACATAGCCATAACTCTAGATCTCACACTTCTGACCACCTCAAGTGTTAGGATATTTTTCATATAACTATACAAGTTTATTTCAAGCGAATACACAATTTCAAGCCTCATGAAACTCTCCCAAACACCCTTGTTGCACAGAACTGCTCAACTTCACAATTTTGAGCCAAAACTCTTCATCTCCATTTCCACTCGTGCGTTTTGATTCTTAATCATCCAGACACCTTACATACATCATACACAAGTGATCCAAACCCCTGTTTCATGACTGTAACTCCTCCATCACCATCCACCATTTCCAAAACTGAAGCTTGCAACTTGACTTTAGTTGGGAGTTTTAGCCATCCTCAAAGCAAAGTAGGAGTTGGAATACATTCAAGGAGGTCCAAGCAGGCTACAGAAATCATCAGGCCATCTCAAAGGTTGCTCAAACTCCATACACGACTCCAGCTGCAAGAGGTAAATTTTCAAACTTCTATCTCTTCATACAAGCATCATTTGATTCTGATTTGTGAAGATAATATGTAAATATCATTGCCCTGAAATTGTACATGTCCTTAGAATTCATTTATATTGATTAAGCTTAGAGAATTTTAGGTTTGAATCTCTGAAAAAAGTTAGGTCAGAATTTGGTACTTTTAGAAATTCTCATTCAGCTTTGATTTATAGCTTATGATATTTATATGGTTGGATTCGTATGGAAAAATGGAGCAACTTTCATGTTTGCATCTTTCATTTTTGTTGAGAAATGGTGAAGTTACAGGATCCATGGCTAGAGGTTGAAGATAAAGTTGTATTCAGGGAATAACTTGTGTTATATATTTATTGTTGTGCCAATGTTAACGGATGTACAGCCACTCCAGTGGCAAAGGTAACACGCATGTATGCATAAGGTCATGGGTTCAACACCCAGCGCTACCTTTTGGTGTTATTTTTCCATTTCTGCTCCTTTTTTGTCACAAACACACACGCTTGGACCTCAATACAGTGGGCATTGGTCTTTTGCTAGCTTCTAACCCCCTGCCTTACTTCAGCACCCCCTGGCCTATTATTTCTTTATTTCATTTTATTTTTATTTTAGTTTATTTTACTTTCATATTTTAATTTTATTATTTTTATTACTAATATTTTTTTTTATTATTAATAGAAAAATCCAAAAATATTCATTTTATTATTTTACACTCATATTTTATTTTTCTTTATAAAAACTAAAAAGAACAAAAACAATTTTCTTAACAAATTAATTTCTTTTTTTAATTAATATTTAGATAATTAGGTTTAATTAAGATATTATATTATTTTCTTGTAAATTAAAATTAATTTATAATTTAGGTTTTTTTAATTAAATAATTTTTATATAATTCTTAAAACTTTTTCATAAAAAACCCTAAAAAATATTTTTTTGTTAATTTCTTTTCTTAATTAGTTTAAGTTAATTTTGTTTGATTTTCACTAATCATTTTCTTAATAAGGTCAAGATTAAAACCCTTCATAAAATCAAATAAAAGTAATTTCTTTTTCCATTTTGCATTCTTGCATTTTATCTTCAATTTTGTACAATATTCAATATGGTTGTAATAATTAATTAGATTTAATTTTATTGCAATTCCCCCATTTGTAAATTTGTATACCCCCTCCCCTATTGATGTAATAGCTTAATATTTTTATTTTCCGCAATTTAATGCTTTATATATAAATGCTAGAAAATTAGGATTTGTATGGAAATGTTAAAATCAACAACTTAGCAAACCCTAATTCAAGACAAAATAATGCATTTAAATCAACACACTTGCACACTTACACCGTTAGGGTAAATCCACTTTGTTGCCTTGTAAAAATGACCATGTTATGCATGTGGAGAATCTTAGCAAAAAAAGCAATCAAAAAATACAAGATCATAGTCCCTCGATGACGCTATCAAATGTTGCCTTTCAAAATGATCTTAGTCCCTCAAAGAGAATTGCTAAGATATTTCACAACATTGTTATCATGGCTATACGATGATCCACACCCATCCCTTTACATCCAAAGATAAAACTTCTTACCAAATCAATGGTAAGATAGCAATTTCAAAGGAAAGGAAGAAATGAACTAAGACTTTTGAGTAGGTAGATTGTTCCTAGTTGCTTGCTCAATTTCAAAACAAACACTCTTGCTTATTTTTAAAACAAACACCAACACTTTCAAAAAAGCACTTTCAAAAAACACTTTCAAAACATTTTCCAAACTTGAAACATTTTTAAAATCTCAACACTTTGTATACGTTCTTACGAACGAGAACTATTACAAAGTTTGCCTAAACGATGGTGCCTTTTCAAAATACTTTCAAAAACCACACAAAGCATATTTTCAAACAAAAGCAAGTGAACTAGCAAGCAACTAAGAGTCCATAGATAACTATGGATGAAAAGGGTGCTAACACCTTCCCTTTTCATAATCTACTCCCCAAACTCAAGAAATAATCTCAAAGGTCTTTCCTGTTCTTTTCAGCCTTTCCTTTTGGATAAAAGAAAAGTCGGTGGCGACTCTTGCTAACCGCAACATTTGCGATAAAATACAAAACAACCAAGTCAGTTATCCCACCGTATCATAAGCCTAAAGGAGGTTAATCCCCAAACATCATCCAAATAAAGACAATATATAAACTGAAAAGTTTTTAAAATTTCACTGGTACTTAAAAGTAGAAATAACTGCTTATTTGGTGCCTAAACAAAATTCTTTTATTTATCTTGTGAATGTGATGATCATCATAATTCTCATTGCCTTAATGTGATTATTTAAATTAAAAAGGAGGAAAAACAAGAAATGACTTAAGTACAAAGCTAAACTAGAGAGCTATCTGAAAGGGAAACTCGGGTTTAAAATGTTCTTACAAAAACTCTCCGCGTCATGTGAACACCGGACGAAATACCTCTTAATCAATGTGAATAGAAGTCTCACGTATGAGTGCTAGTATTTTGTGAATTTCATAAGCTCTTTTATTTGTCGCTTGAGGTCATGCAAATGTCTAAGCTTGGGGTAATTTGATCAATAATTTTTACACCTTTGTTTTCTGTGAATCTTGGTAATTGTGTCATTGTTTTTAAGCGCTTTAGTTCCCTTTTCTGCATTTTATGCTTTGATTATGTCTCTTTAATACTTTTAGGTTAAGGTAAGAATTCAATAAGAATTGGAGAAAAAACAAGGAAAAATCACAAGAATTCAAAAAAGTTTTTTGCACACTCCAGGAGGTCAGGTATGACGGCCTGTGTCAGCTGACATTGGCCGTGTCAGGCAAGCAACAAAGGCACATCAGAAATCAAAGGCATGACACGGGTGCCTATGTTAGCTGACATGATCCGTGTCCGGAGGACTAGGACCAAAAATGAAGATTTAATATTATAAAAGAGAAAAACGGGTGCCCGTGTTGGCTGACATGGCCTGTGTCAGCATGTGACGTTGATTTCCTGATTTTTCTTATATTTTATCTACGGGTTGAGCCGTGGGGGCATCTTGGGTATTTCTAACTGATCTGAGTAAATGTTTTTCTATTTATATGAGTTTTGAAGATGGGTTAGGGGTCTTTTGATAGAGCTAAGAAGTTTTACACGATCGAAGATTGGAGAGACCGAGGTTATTGGAGAGCGGAAGATTTTCATGAGCGGAAGTAATTGAAGATCAAAGTTATCCAAATCCTTGTAATGTCTAATTTTTATCTTGTAATTATTTAGAACAATATGAGTAGTTAAACCCCCCAATGCTAGGGGGTGTCCCTGATTTTCCTAAGTAATGACTTTGATTTTATAATTGCAATAACAATGTTTATTTCATAAATGATTTAATCTCTTAATGTTTCTAGTGCCTTCTCTATCGGAAAAACAAGGTTTGATTTATGATTAGAAATTAGGGTGGACTTCCATTGTCAATTCTTTTATGAGATTATGTTATAGTAGATATCACCTAGGACTAGGGATACCCTAAAGAAACCAGATATTCATGATAATAAAAATGCTTAATTTCATCGGTAAGTTTCTTTAGACTTCGGGCTTAAGATGAATGATTGAAGGTTTCCTTTCTAAGGACTTAGGAGAAAACACCCTTAAGAACTGATAATTGATTATTTAAAATAAGTTGTTACAATATTAATCCAGAGTTGTTACATGGATGATTCACACACTTACCCTAGAATGTTACTCTTATTTTTTAAAACCACTTAGTCAATTTTCTTACTTTATTCGTAGTTATTATTATTTACTTGAAATTCAAACCAAAATGCTAGTTTTTGTTTAAATGAACATAATTCAAACTCGATATTTATTTGTAGCCCTTGAGATTGACATTCGGGGAACTTTCCTCGTTATTACTACCGAGGAAAAATAGTACACTTGCTATTTTTCTTATTACGATTTATCCAATAATGAAAACTTGAAGATGAAATACTTCCCTAATTATTTTTCCAAGAATTACATCACATGGTTCACCACCCTAAATCCAAATTATGTATGTAATTGGATCTAATTAGAAAGGTTGTTCAATGAGCAGTTTTACATGGGTAAGTAGAAGATCAACGTGAAAGAGTTAGCTAGAGTGAAATGAAAATTAGTTGAATCAATAGATGATTATCTCTATAGGTTAAGGATAATGAAGTAGAGATTCTTCACTCATGTTTTTGAACATGAATTAGTCGAAATGGATGCAAGTGGTTCAGATTATTCCATTAGAAATAAGTTAAATACCTAATACCTAAGAGATATCGCTCATTTAGTAGATAGGGTTAGGCAAGTCAAACGGTTGAAAGATGAAAAATCTAAGTAGACTAAATATCACAAAAAGGAAAATGTTATTATTTAGAAATAGATGAAAATGGTCATGAATTCTATATAGTTTATGAATATGTTGAAGAAAATGATATTAACCTAGCAGAGTTATAGCTAGGATCTTGATAAGTGCAAATTGTAGTTATTTTTGTATATACTTTTTGTTGAATTTATCAACTCTTTTGTTAATATTTTATGAATAATTCCCCGCTTTTTTGGTAAATTTGTTTAGTTTGTATGCATTTGTGGTTTCGTGTACATAGTTTATTGTTTGATAGTTATGTATCCATTTTATAGGTATTTGAGCATTGTTGGAACAAGAAGAATAAAAGATTAAAGATGTAATTTTGATCAATAAAGGAATAAGGAAAGAGAAGAAAAACAACAAAAGTTATTATTCTAGTGTTTGTCATCGGGAAACGTGTTTGGGCGTCGGGCAACGAACTTGCGCTTCTTCGTCGCCAGGCGAGTAATAAAGGTGTATTCAGGCGAAGCTTCCTTTCATCGGGCGATGGAAGATATTTTTCCCCAGTTTCCTACGTGGCACAGGCTGGGCCAAGTTATAAAGGTGCATCGTTGGGCAACGCAAATCCAGTGTTGGGCAATGCGTGCGAAACATTATTTTGTATATATTTTCTTTACATTTCATTTGTTAGGGTGACGGGTTTGGGGATAGTTTCAGCTCCCAAATTCATCAACCTTATTTTTCCTTAGGGTTAGCTTAGCTTATAAAACAACTATGGATCTTGCTTATGGATGATCCAGGGGGATTTCTCTTCGATCGACGCTGACAAACTGGGAGATTTGTAGTTCATTTATCTTCTTCTTTGTGTATTCTTTATTTGTTGGGTTTTATATTTGTATTTACTTTGAAATAATGTATATTTTTCACCCATGGCATTGTATAAATCTCGCTTTATAAATCTTTGTCGATTGTTGTCCTAGATTTTTGCTCTGTGCTTGGGGTTTGGGTTGTTTAAGACATATACTGCTAGAATTCTTATCTAGGAAGATTATCTAAAAGTTTCTAGATTCTAGAGATATATTTAGAACTATTATTCACTTGGGTGTCTGTGATTAATTCCTCTATGTTGGTTTTGTCGTTTAGAGAGATCGTCGACGTGATTAGCACGATTGACTTCTGTGTTGTTAAGGTTGGTTGAGAGATCGCCACCGAGGTGATATAGTGGGTGTTGTGTTTGACACGTGATGACATATATGAGTATTATAGGTTGTTTATAACAGGTCGATAGGTTTAAGTTTGTGAAGAGTGGATTATATGCATGCCTGATAAGTTTTCCCTTTGAAAAATGAATTTATTTTCTGTTAATAACATTTACCTTTCCTTACAAATAGCCCATTCAAAACAAAACACATAAACATAAGAAATTATTAAACAAAAATTCAGTAGCACTAATCCTTATGGAGAATATATGGTATAACTTGTATCACCCTAAATACATACTTTTTCTTTCCGCTTTACCGCTTCAATAGATCTCCATATTTTTGTAAGGTCTTGAGACCTAATGGAAAAAAAACTCATGTCGAACCTAGTAAATATGAAAAATTCATTACAAAAACATATATGTTTGATGTAACTAAATGTGATGAAATTTTTTATCTTTTGGTTACAGATGGTGAAATATTAGTTCCAAAAGGCCTAAAGACACCACCATTGGAACAAATATGATGAAAATGTTATGTAAGTATCATAATTTTCTTGGTCATAAAACCTCTCAATATGTCCTTTTCTTAGAGACAAATCCAAGCAATCAATGCAGATTTGAACTAACCCTCTCAATGTTCAAGAAGCACATCCAGTAGATTATATTGAAATCATATTGGTTGAAACCCCAATGGATATCAAAGAGAAGGTCGAAGAAGTAAGTGTACTGGACTATGCTGAGAAGATTAAAGTGGTGTATTTGAAGGTTGAAGATGAGTTGATTGACTTCCTGACCGCTACAAGATTAATGGCTTTGAAGTAATGTTATGCCCTCGTTGTAGTCCAGTGTTTGACAAGGAGGCCACCAAAGACCTTGAAAATATAAGGAATGAACAACCAAGGAGGAATAATTGGAATGACAGGAGGCCACAATTTTCTTTTGACAAGAGATGAGTCCCCTACAAAAAAATATCAAGAGCGAGAGCCTACAAACAAGTGGATAAGTCAGAGAAAGACTTACAGTCCATCTGTTTTTATTCCCTTTAGTAATTGGACTCGACCAACAGTAAGGCCACACTCTGATCAATAGAAGTGGAGGTTAGTCGAAGTTGGCGCTGGTTCTTTATATGAAGACAATTCTCAAGTGTCGAATAAATACTCCTATGATTCTGAAAATTGTCTTGGTAAAAAGCCCATGACTAGAACTCAATAAGAAGGCACCAAAGAAAAAATAAGGTAGTTATGGAGGATGTAGAGTCAAATAATAATGGAAAATCTCCAACACTAATAGAGGATCAAATGTAAAAGAAACCCATGAGGGATAGATTTTTCCCTCCTTTTCCATAAATAGTTAAGTCAAATGGAAAGGATCCCTAACCAAATGAAGATGACGATATGCCGATAGAAAATTTTGATTATGGATCAAATGATGACTTTGACTTTATCTATAATTTTGTTTCCATTTTTCCCATTGAATTTGATAGGATCACTAAGGTAACCTGAAGAAGAGGATAATGGACTTGCTGGAGAATTAGAAAACCATAACCCTTTATGTTACTATGTAATGAATAGCGGTTATGTAGATGAAGATAAGGCCATTTTCGAAAGGCCTGATTTAGGAATGCAATAGCACCTAATACCCGTTTTCATAAGGGCTAAGGTTGAGAATGTAAGGTTTAATAAATTCCTAGTTGATTGAGGGACAACAACTAACATAATGTCATACTCTTTATTAAAGAATATTGAAAAATATGACACTAATTTAAGACCTCATAACATGGTCTTGTCCAATTAAGAAGGAAATAAGAGTAAAGCTTTAAGAGTCATACAAGTTGACATTGTTTTAGGGACCATTACAAGACCAAAATTAATTATTGTCCTTTCGACCAAGTAAAATTATAAAATACTGCTTGATTAGGAATGGATCCATGGTGTAGGAGCAGTCCCTTCGATACTGCATTAGAGGATATCAATTTGGAGACCTGATGGGATTACAGAGAATATAGATGCGGATCAAAGTTATTTCTTAACTAAAATAATTCATATAGACAAGAAAATATTTAACAAACAATTGCCGAACATTCAACCATGTTTGGCTACTAGAACACAAGTTTCCCCACAAAGAGATGTGTTATGTTTAATGAAGTTGCACCCCACCCATGGGTTCATGTGGGAACAAGATGACATGGGGAATTGGGATGATGAAGAGGTAACCACAAATAATAGGTGGTCAGAGTCAAATAATACTGATGAATGAGTCGAGCATATTAGCTCGGGCCATGGCCTATATGGCTGAGAATAGAATTAAGACGGCCTTAGAGGCTGATTCCCAATGAAGAATGGTTGTCAAAGTCACTACAATTAAAACTTGCAAAACATATGAGTTTGGAAAGAACCTAGTTTCAAACAACGAAAGGCTTTATTGTGTCTATGATGATGAGCCTTTGGGATTTGAAAAAGATCCACTATAGTTATGTAAGCAGATACAAGCTCAAGATCCACTATAAGAGATGGATTTAGGAGATGCAAAAATAAAAAAGCCAACTTACATCAGTACAAATATTGATCCAAGCCACAAGATCCAGATGATCAAGTTGCTTAAAGAGTTCAAAGATTGCTTCCCTTGGGATTATGATGAAATGTCAGAAATCAGTCGAGATTTGGTGGAATTGAATCTGCTCATTCGACCTGAAAAGGCACTAGTATAGTAGATGCCAAGGATATTTACACCATAATTAATGTAAAAGATAAAGGAAGATGTTGTTCCTTTTAGATTGGTTGCATTATGCAAAACAACATGGAGCATGTTCAAGTTGTCTCTGGTGCAGAAAGAACATATGTAGATCACGATGTTCCAACACATGTGCTGCAACATTTGGTCTCTAACAATAAAGAAATTTTATTTAATTTTTGGTTCAAACTTATTTTACCCAAGATTCACTCTACAAAGAAGATCTATATTCATGAAGAGAGGTAGTTTGGATGTTCTAGTGCAGCATGCGGAACACGATGTTCCAACATGTATATAGTGCAACATATGGCCCTTGTCAGCAGGCCATGATGGACCTTGTTAGGTGCAAAAAAAATCATTGAGATTTAATCAGATTTATTCTAGTTTATTTAGAAATTTTTGGGTGATTTGTTTGCTAATTGTTGAAGATCAAATCAAATTTAAATGGAGATTTAAATTTGAAATTGAAATATAATAAATCATATCTTTTGTTGGAGATTTTTATAGAGAAAATAGAAACCAATATATTCAGCTATTATTCTGGACAAAATTAATTTAGATATCCAAAGGAGAAAAGCCCATAATGCATTTCTCTTTAAGGAGACTCAGATATCATGTTTGAGAACAAGTTTTGTATGCTAGGATTAAGTTCTTTGTGCTAGGGTTTTTGAGTCTATTTTCACTTCAATTCCACGTTATTATATTCACTCATTTCATAAGGATTAGTGTTTGATCTTGTATATGTACACCAAACTATTGCTTCATTAACTTGGCATAGTTATTGATTTATCTTAGTTGAGTTGTAAATTCAACAGTCGTCGTGTTAATGATTAAGTTGATAACTGGGGATTAGTGATTGTGAGAAAGTGAAAGGGGTTCTCATATTTAGGGGGTATCCTAAATAAAAAGTCACTAGGATTAGGAAGAGGTTTTGAACATCATGGGGTTGGTGTTCCTATAAGACTAATTGCATTAATTCAAAGTAGTGAATTTCCTTTATTAGGTAAAATTCCCTCCAAACGTAGGTGAGGTTTCACAGAGCTGGGTAACCAATCTCTTGTGTTATTGTATTGCTTTCTGCATTGTGTTATTGTTGTTGTTATATTATTGTCATACTCGTTTAATAAGTTAGATCAATTCTCTTATTATCGTGTACAACATTTTTCCCCTCATGAACATAATTTCAATTAGCATTAGAGCATGCACCCTGTTCTATTTGGGTGAGCTCCTTGAACAATATTTTTTGTTTAAATGGATAACACTAAGGATGGAGGTTCAGTCAACAGGCCATATATTTTGGATGGCACAAATTATGACTACTGGAAAGCCATGATGGGTGTTTTTCTTAAATCCAAAGACAATAAAACTTAGAAGGTTGTAGTTAAAGGTTAGAAACATCTTGTGATCACTTTTTAAGATGGTTTAATAAGCTTACATTCTGAAGCTGATTTTTCTAAGAGGAAGATGATTAGGCTCTTGGAAACGACAAAGCCTTAAATTCTACATTCTATATTATGGACAAGAATATGTTCAAACTAATCAACACCTGTACTGAAGCTAAAGAAGCTTGGGAAATTCTAAAGACTCCCCATGAAGGCACATCCAAGGTTAGAATGTCAAGGTTGTAGCTCCTCGCAACTAAGTTTGAAAATCTGAGGATGATGGAAGATAAATCCATAACTAACTTCAACATTTGTCTATGTGATATAGCCAAAAATTATTTTACTTTAGGATAAAAGATGTCAGAAAAAAAGTTAGTTAGAAAGATCCTCAGATCCTTGCCTCAGAAGTTTGACATGAAGATAACAACCACTGAAGAAGCTTAAGACTTAAGAAACTTGAAGGTTAATGAACTCATTGGCTCTCTTCAAACCTTTGAAGTTTCCATAAATGGAAGATAAAAAAAGAAGAACAAAGGTGTAGCTTTTTTATCCAATACTCAATAGAAAGAAGATCAAAGTGATAAGTCTACTGAAGAAAGTGCATCAGATGCTATGACTTATATTGGAAAAAAGTTTGACAAATCCTTGAGAAGATTGGATAAATAATGGAGGACAAATGTGCAAGGCAAAGGGTCTGACATTTGCCCCCTGCACAAGAATAAAGATCAAGACTATTCTAAAGGGAAAGAACCAAAATCTTTTGAATGTGAAGGCTTTGGTCACATCGAAGTTAAATGCCCTACTTTTCTAAAGAAACAGAAAAAGGGATTAAAAATTAATTGGTCTGAATCTGATGATGAAAGTGAAGAAGATAGTACCAACAAAGTAATGGCTTTCACTGGAAAGTATGAGTATGAAGAAGAGTTTAGTGATGAAGACATGTCTGAAGATGAGCTAGCTGCAACCTTCATACTTCTACACACTAAGTGGAATGAAGAACGCATAATAGTTGGGAAGTAAAATAAAAATATAAGTGGGATTTATGAAAAAAAAAAGGAAAAACTTGTCTCAACTAGGTGTGGCAAAATGGATCATGCCCCGCCGGGCTGGCCAACCCACTCGCCAAAAATTTGCGGGTAGGATTGGAATTTTGGGCCCGCCGTCCACCAAAGCCTGCCTCACTAAAGACCACCTCCCGCCACCCCGCCAAAACCTGCCACTCACCAAAGCACGTCGCAACTATTAGTTCAGCTTATACAACCTTAAGACTGCCCTTTTTTAGTTATTTCTAGTCATTTTTATTCTTGATGGTTTTATTTCAGGGAAGAAAGATAGTCCTTATAAAACTGCTTTTATCAAGAAGATTACTCTTAAGAGGTCACCTGTGAGTAAGAGAAGAAATGTAGAAGAGAATACTGCTGAGAAGAAGTCTCAAAAGAAGAATCGTGTTGTGTCAAGTGACTCTAGATAGAAGCTGGAACAAATGTCTAGGACATTGTGTCCATTATCAGGAGGATGTTGGAGGAAAAAGGATTCTTTTAAATGTTTTTGCTGCACCACTGGCTAGTGTAGTAAGTGTTTAGAAGTGGAAATTTGTGTATCAAAGAAGAAATTATTGTGAAAAAGAGTTAAGCCAAATTGTGCTTGAGTGGAAAGAAGCTATAAGTCGGTTAAAGGATTCATGATTGATGAAGACTATCTTAAACATATGAACTTGCTATGAAATTTTGGTCAAAGATTATATTATGAACATGTCACCTGACTGCAGTATTAAAGGAATTCGAGAGTATATGAAGGTATATTTGAGAGGGAAGTGTGTCTGCGAAACAATCGCTAGCTTCTTATTAAAGGTTACTTGCAGGATCAACTACAATAATCATAGACTTAGTATTTTGAGTGTTTTTTGGGTTGAAAACAAATTTATAAAAGATTAAAGGGAAAAAGATAAAGACAATTGCAAAGAAGATAAATTAAAGATGGGGCTTGTAATTTAAAGTGAAAAGCTGGAAATTGCTATGAATTTAGATGTGGAAGAATTCATAAATTGTTAAGATTGGACTCGTTTCTCTCTTAAATGTGGTTACTTTGAGTGTATTTCTATTAAATGTGAAGAAATGCGACCCCTTGTACAAATACAAAAAATTGCTTAAATAGACATCCTAGATATGTAATTGTCGATGATTACTAGCCCGCGTTGGGCTTCATGAGAAATTTTTTTGAATACTCCCACGTCTTCATTGGTTTTATATATTGGTAATCATTCCCACTAATATAAACCCTTGCTTCGTCGACCTTTGTACCTGTCGACAACTTCCTATGAATCTCATGTCCTTATCGACTGGCTCCCTTGGTCGACATCCCTTCCTTGGCTTGACAACCTTTTTGTTTCCTACGAAACTTATGCCTCTTTACCCTTTTAGACTTATAGCTTAAGGGCCTATTTCCCTAGTCAAAAATTTCTTATCAACAAATTGCCCCCCAAAATGCCATATTTGATGGAGCTTTGTCGATGGGAGAATTCTAGCATTTTTCTTCCATATTTTCCACCATAGTAGGTCCTTGATTGGCTTCAGTGTTTTTCTCAATGGTATGTGCGGTCGAAGGATGAGGTGGAGTCGAGTGGGACACTATGTCAATCGAGGGATCATTTACAGAGTCTAAAATGAACACATGTCTGTTTGAAGTGGTGTCCATAGATGGAGTGGTTTAAACCATTTCTTCATGAACCTATGCCAAAAACAGTACCAGAATAAAAGAGGAATCTATTTGCGTAAAAAGAAATGGTATAAGAAAAATAAGTACCCCTTCTTTGGGTTGGATGTTGTGTTCTGCTTGAGGTTGAATTGTTGGAGTTGGTTATGGAGGAGGCAAAGTTTCTTCTTGATAATGAATAAGAGAAGGTGGAACCTTATCACCAACAGAGTTAGTCTCTGAGGTTTTGGTTTTTAGGATGATTCTTTTGATTCTTTTAGACCCTTTGGGATTAGTAGGATTCGAAGCTTTGGGCATAAGTATTTGGAGCAACGGAAGGTTGTGTTTTCGGTTCAAGAACCTAGTAGTACAAAAATGATTTTATTTGTCGATCTACAACAGGATAAAAAAACATATGAAAAAGTGTTATGTTCCTGGGTAGTTGAAACCTTGGCTTTCTTTGAGGGCACGCCAACAATAGTCTTAGCGGAAAAGCTCATTTTCGCCTCTGAAAATGGTAGATTTAGACCACAAAAACCTATGAGGATGATCAAATTCAAACATGGAGAGGAAATTAAGGTACCTTAGGGGGATGGACTTAGACAACTTCGACAACCTCAGGATTTTCTTGAGCAGTCAGAGCCTATGCTTCCCAAGCCTCAAAGGCATCCATTAACGGTGCAAAAAGACAATGGCAGAGAAATACTTCTTCTGGTACTAATACAACCAGTGGTTGAACTCCTTGGTATAAAAGAAAGAAGTTTTAAACGGGAACATAGGAAGTTCAAGAGATGGAAAATTTCTCACGTAGAAGAGAAATTCTATGTATTCTGCTTCACCTAATTGTCATCCAAACCAACATTATCTTAGACATGGGAAACCAAATATGATGGCATCATTAGGCTAAAACCAAACTGCCGAGCAACCAGATTCGCCTGATATGACACAAAGCCATAACCCTTGAAATCGGTGTTAATACAAGATGACAAGAAAGTAGGGGTAAGGAATACTCTCCATACAAAATTTGATTTAGCAACAGCTTTAGGGATAAATCCATGAAAGGGATCTTTAAACTGAGTAGGTCAAACATTCCTCCTCACAAAGGGAGCCATAGCTTCGACAAAGGTAGTAATTTCTATGAATATATTAATATACTTTATAAAAGTATACCTAGTCGAAGATTCTTGAGGAGTAAGCAGGGATAACCTTAAAACCTCAATGGTTCTGGTTGACATGGAGTGTTCAACAACCTCTGATAGAGGAGAAGCAAGTCGATGCTCGGAAGTAGAATTCAACTAATTTCGCAAGAACTAAAAAGGTCCTGAGATAGTTGGTCCCTTAGGATTTTCAAAAAGACTCTTGATCCTAGAAGAAGCATCACCAAGAGTATGGTACAGATGGGACAACAATAGCTTACCCAAAGAAATTGGTCGACCTTCATGGAGTTGAATGGCCAAAGGGGTGAATTCTTTTACCACTTGCAGAGATCCAGAGCAAAACAAATAGTAGGAAAGCCAGAGAGTAAGGAAAGCAATATGTTCTTCGTCAGAAACATATTTACTTTGGGTATTGTGATTTTCCTCAATGTACTGAGTAAGATCAACTTTTGCAAAGCGAAATTTAAGCCTTATCGACAAAGTAGGATAAAAAACTTAGCCCAAGGGAGAGAGGTCAGTGATATCTTCTACGTCGAAGACGGTTGGTGTTAAAATCCCACAAGGGAGGTGAAAAGTGTTGGTCGAGCCTTCCCAAAAGAAGATTGACGCTATGATCATGCAAGAATTTATTTTATGAGCATTACTCAACAGCTGGATCATGTTGAAAATGCTAGAGGCTTCCCAGATAGAATTCTTCTTAGCTTGGACTTTACCGAGCCACACCAAATAAGCCGAATTTCCAGAAGTGGGAGTGGAGCAGAAAGACCTGGTAGAGGAATCTACAAACTTGACATCAAGCGTGAAATCTCGAGAGAATGCGAGAGGTTTCGCAGGAGTATAGCAGGGAAAAATTCCCCGAACTTTTTTAGGTCATTCTTTAGGGTAGGGTACTGCCCATGAAAAGCATGGATTTCTCTAGAAACCGCAAACGGAATGAGAATTTTTGGTTGAAAGGTTGTATTGGTGCGAGCGTTAGTGGATGTAGGTTGCAGAATAACTGGCATATTGGCGGTATCTATAAGAACAAATACATGGGGTTGCTACTAGTAGAAACAGAAGAAGAGCCAGAAGCTGCTATTTTTTATATTAAGTAGAAAATACGGGATACGAAGGGGCTTTTTCTGTTTTTCTTTCATGAGCAAGAAGAAGAGATGTAGGCATAAGAAGAGATAGATGTAACCCAAAAAAGGGGGTATTTAAAGAAAATTCACATCAGTCGATCACTAACAAGTGGCACCGATCCCATGATGATGAAGCAAAAGATGTGGAAAAGTTGGTGGGGTTTGTTCAAAAGTCCAGGCCCTAAAACCTAGGAGTAATCATGAGAAGTGATTGAAGTGACATGGGAAACTGTTGCATAGAAAGTGGTCAATATTATGCATAATGTCATCCCCATAGAGAAACGTACAATCGAAAATCTGGAAGAGAAAATTCCAAAATTCTCCCTGTCGACAAGACACCGTCGAACATGGCATTTTGGGGGGAAATTTGTTGATAAGAAATTTTTGACTAGGGTAACAAACCTTAAGTTATGGGGTTCATTTGGCTAAAGATGCATTGATTGGTGAAAAATAATAAGATATGTCGAGCAAGGGGAGGACATCGACCAAGTAAGCCAGTCGATAAGGACCAGAAGATCAGAGGCAGCGGTCGACATATACAAAAGGCGACAAAGAAAGGATTTATATTGGCGGGAACGGTTATCAACGTGCAAAGCCATCAAGAACATGAGAAGATTTAAACAGTTCCCACAAAGGCCAAACATGGGCTAGTAACCATCGATAATTAGATGTTTAGCATGTCTATTTAAGCAAAATTTTGTATTTGTGTTAGAGGTTGCATTTATTCACATTTAATAGCAATACACTCAAAGTACTCGCATCTAAGAGAGAAACGAGTTCAAGATTAACAATGTATGAATACTTCCACATTTAAATTCATTATGGTCCTTTCACTTTAATTTACAAGCCTTGTAATTTATTTATTTACTTTTCAATTGTCTTTACCTTTTTCCCCTTTATCCTTTTTTCAACCAAAAAACACTCTAACACTAAGTCTAGGATTATTTTTGTCGATCCTGCAAGTAACCTTTAATAAGAGGCTAGAAATTGTTTCGCGGAGAAACACCGCTGCACCGACATTATCTGGGTGGGTAGACAACTCACTACTGAGGAGCATAAGGCTTACCTTAGAATCCATCTGGCCACTCAAACTCTTAAACTTCTGGTGTGCAAATTTTAACACTCCTTCTTTACTTCAAAGTTTTTTTACCAGTGGTGGCCCCAATACCAGGAGAAATACTTCCACATATCAACTTTTACACCATTGATTTCTCTGAATCAGAAGCGTCCTTCACCGGTCGAATTGAACCAAACTCCACCTTCTAAAAAAGTTCTGGAAACGACACCTTCCTTCTTTGTAGCATTAACCTCATAAACACACAATTTTGTGTCGACAAACTTAGAGATATTTCTTTTCCTCTTTTATTTTCAAATTCCAGTCTTGTTCTTTACGCTAATTTGAGAATCCTCCTCAGGGACTACCTTGTGCAGGTGACATTGAGCCCAATCCAACTAGACACGTCCCTGTTAGCGACAATATTGCAAGGTCCTGTCATCCAGCTTTCATTAAACCCACTTGTTATGTTTTGAATGAAGTTCCGCTCCTCGACTCTGCCACCCGGAATGAGATTGAAGTGCTAAAAAAACAAGATCTAATGGCGGCATTTAGGAAGATTCACCTTCTCTGACATACTCCAATTTCTTCAGCAAACCTTAGTTGACGTCTCTACCCATTGCTGAATTAGACACTGAAGTAATCCACGCGCTTCACGAACTAAGTTCTTATATGTTTGAAAGTGAGTTTTTAGCTGTTGTCAAGGAGGAAGCTTTCATGGAGGCTACAATTTTTAAACTTCTCGACACCATCTCTCAATATCCTTTTCTCGATTCTTTGGCTCAATACTTAATAGATTTTGAGGTTTTCTTTAACCAACTTGCAAAAGATCTCTCATTCCGCTGACACACTGACCTCCAACTTAAAACAAAAGCAAATAAGATGAGATGTGAGTGAGACTTGAGGGAAATCTGCGTTCAAAAAGCTAATGACCTCAAGGCCAAGATAAAAGACCTTCTATAACAACATTCTATTTTGGACCAGGAAATCCTGAGTTATCAAACCCAAATCGCAATGCTCAATTAGAAGGTTGTCGATCTTAAGCGTCAGAAGGCCTCATTGGATTCATCTAATGATCCTGCATTTGACGCAGCTCATCAATCTACTCTTGAGGGGACAACTCATGGCGAAAAATGCCTTCAAATCAGGACCAAAATTCACCACCTAATAGCTAAAAGGGTTTGTCCCAACCAAAAGATTACCTATGAGAGAGCCCACTTGGAAAACCTCAAATCTCGATTTCCTTTGTAATTTCGCTGTTATCCATGTTTTACTTAGGATGTTTATTTTTTGCCTATGTAATCTCATTGGGAAATTTTAATTTCCATTTTGGCACTTGTCCATTTTGGCCAGTGATATTCGATATTCTTTATTTTCAAGTAATTTTAATCTCTTGAAGCATAGGTTTATACTTTTTCAAATATTTACCGTTTACTTTCAAGATTCTTTGATCGAAGCCAAACTCTTCGATCTCATATGCATTATTAGTTAAAGCATATAGTATTTGGAATGGTCCTTCCCAATTTGGTGACCACTTTCCCAAAGTCTTATCTTTCTGATACATAGGAAGAATAACTTTCCACATGTAGCCACCGACCGCAAACATTTTTATCTTGGCCTTTTTGTTATAGGCCCTTGCAACCCGCTCTTTTGTCAAATTAACACATCCAGAGCCACTAGTCTTTCCTCATTCCAGATCCATTATCTCATCCAACATCATATTCCAATATTTTTCAGATGAAATTTGTGTTGGTGTTGTACTCGTACTGATTACAAGTGTATCTCGACTGGAAAAACTACATTATATCCAAATGCCAGTTGAAAAGGCGTCGACCCAGCCGCTTCTTTGGGAGACGTTCGACAAGCACATAAAACTTGATCTAAGGTCTTGTGCTAATTCTTGGGTTTCTTAGAGACGTGTTACTTAATTAACCCAATTATCACTTTGTTGGAAGCTTTGACCTGACCATTGGCTTGAGCATAATAAGGCGTGGATGTTACCAACTTGAAGCCTGTTTCAGATACAAGTGAATAAAGTCAATCACTGCTTCCTGGTCGACATTGATCCATGGTGCTGCTTCTATCCATTTGGTGAAGTATTCTATCCATACTAGGATAAACTTTTGTTGTTTCGACGAGGCTGGTCGAAGTTCTCCTATGACGTCCAACGCCCATAATAAAAACGGCCATGGATTAATGATCGTGTGCAATTTTCTTATAGGTACATGTCGAATACCTGCATGCTTTTAGCATTCTTGACAGCGCTTAACAAATTCAAAACAGTCCTTCAACATGCTTGGCCAATAAACACCTTATCAAAATAGCAACTATAATACGGTGGAAGAACTGACTTATTTTGCATTTTATCGCAAATGTTGCAAAAAGCAAGAGTTGCCACTGGCTTTTCTTTTATCCAATAAAGAAAGGGTGAAAAGAACAGGAAAGACCTTGATAGATTTTGAGTTCGGGGGGTAAGTTATAAAAAGGAAAAGTGTTAGCATCCTTTTCATCTGTAGTTATCTACGGGCTCTTAATCGCTAGCTTACTTTTTGAAAATTTCTTTTTTTGGGTAAGTGTTTGAAAATATTTTGAAAAGGGCCAAGGTAAAGCCAACTTTGTAATGGTTCTTGAATCGGTCCTCAAGAACGCGTACAAAGTGTTCTAGAAAATATTTTTTGAAAAAAATTGATTTGTGATAAGGTTTTTTTTTAGAAAAGTTGTGAGCGAGCGATTAATAGTCTTACCCACTCAAGGTCGTTCCTGTTATTTTACTTCTCCTTTAGAGATAGTGTTATATATACCATTAGTTGGTAGGTAGCCCCATCTATTAGATGTGAAGGGACAATCGAGGGTCGTCATATAGTCATTGAAGGCAACTGAAAAGGATACTTTAGCAATTATTGGAGTGACTAGATCATTTGTTCGTAGGCAACATCGAACGATCATTGAGGACTATGTTTTTTTACGTTCGATTTTATTATTTCCATATGTAATAGCCCAAAATTTTCCTACCCTTTCACTTTTATTTGGCGCAAGCTTTCACATTCATCTGCATATATTCTATTAGATCACTAACATGGCATACATTTACATTCAATAAGGAACTTGAGGTTCAAAAGTTCCATGATCATGCAAGCTAAGGGTTTTATAGTGTTTTGATATGCACATATCGAATAAGGCCGATTCTTCTATTTCTCCTCCAAGTATTGAATTGGAAAATTAGGGTTTCTCTAGATTTGAAGTTTCCCTTCCCATGAAAGGGTCGTCAACGCATTCCTTCATCAACCTTGGTCTGAGGAGCTAGGGTTTTTGATGGTGACCATTAAAGACTTATTTCTTTCTCACCAATGATTCTGACTGAGAAGACTGTGAACTATAACTTTGATGATAAGTTGTGTCTTCATTCAGCATATACCTTAGGAAGATTAGGGTTTATATCCTATCATACTTGGGTTTGTTAACATTTTCACTGGATGTTCACTAGATAGCAAGGCATGATATAAGGATGGTGTTGTGAATTCATTAAGATCAAGTCGTGTTGATTCTCTTATTGTTTGTTATACAAGATTGACGGGGATTAAAGAATTGAATTGGTATAGATTCATGTCATGGATTTAAGTCGATTCATTTAATGGATTTAAAATTGGCTAAAGCATTCATGTTTGGAGGATTTTGTTCACCGAAAACAAGTAGTAAGGTTTGTTCAAGTATTAATTCAAGTATCATCCAAGAATTGATTCAAACTCCATTCAAAATTATTATCATTCGTCATGGTTCAAATCACCATTTTCAAGTTCAAATAAAAGAAGAGAAAAACTTTCAAATTCAGAGTTCAAGTCGTCCATCCTGCATCATGGTTCATTTTATATGAAAAAATTAAGGAAAACTTGGCATTCAAATGCAAATTGGATGGCAAGTTTATTCAAGAACTATTCATTACATCCAAGAAATTCTCATTACAAGTTTATTCAATTCGCATTTCAAGCCACACTACTGTCATAAGGTCGTGATCCATTACAAATTGTCATTACATCTTGAAATATTGAGCAAAAGAATGAAATTTGGAAATTGAATTAAAGGAGGGAAATGGTGTTTCATCCTATGTTCTTGAACCAATTTATTTTGAAAGTCCCAATGTGCAATTACAAGTGAATTCAAGTACATTAGAAGAGGAAAAAAGAGAGAAAATCATAGGTCCTTAAAAAAATTTCACCATTGACCAAAATATGATCTTTGATTGAAGAAACTCCTACAACCTATTTCACTTCAGCTCCGATTTGGTCTTCATCATCTCAAATTGCCTCATGTTACATTAAACTTCCATGCTCCATATTCAACAAGATATTTTGCCTTAGCTCTCCTTCACGCTTCATGCTTCATCTATCATAAAAACCATATTGCCTTCGAAGTTGCAGCATATGGCTAGAATTTCTGAATCTAAAAACCAGACATGCATAAGTGTTTGGCAGCATTAGATCATAGTAAGACAAACCAAAAAACCATATAACCAGTCAGCATTCACACAACCATGCATCACATATATAACTCTCGGTTTTATTCAAATAAAAAGCCAGCATTTCTAACAGAAAAAAAAGAAATAGACCCTTCACAACCTCCTAATGAATTTCTAACTAACTTCCCAACCTTCCAAGTCACTAACCAACAGCAAAACCAATTCCAAACTTATATAACAGAAAACAGAAATAGCCCTGTAAATAATTATCCTAACAAACTAACAGAGATAACAGGATTTTCCCAACTAATTTTTCCTCTCCATAACAAAACTAACAGAATTCTAACTGAATTCGAGCTTCCTCCAACTAACTGTCAAATAACTCACCTTAACTCCTAACCGATTTCAACCTCCCAACCGATTTTCTAGCTCGCCCATTGTTTAACACTAACAGAATTCCCCAACCGTTTTTCCTAACATATTTTAACTAAACCCCATAGTGAGTTCACTGGGCTAGGCTTTTAAGCAAAGACAGAAGAAGCCTGGTGAGCATGATGGTACAAGCCCACTGCATTACATCCAACTATTCCCTTGTATGGTGGAAGTTCAATTGGTAAAGCATTGATCTTTGGGGTCCTCCTCCCATAAACATCTCTTCTGATTGCGATACGCATGCTAGATGCATCCTCTATTTTGGGGCACTCGGTTTTGATATTGAAAACTGTAAAGGGGTTGAAGTATAAAGCCCAGCACCTGTCTGGCGTCTCTTCCAAAAGAATAATTCCTATTTGGCCAACTTTTGGATTCTTTCTCACCAGGAGGATGTCTTTTTTGTTCTGATAGAAGATGAACTGTATTATTTCTTTGTGGTGTTATATGCTTGGTGATGCAGTTTATATCGATTCGCTTGGTAAAGCATTCATACGCTCTCCTAAAAGAATCTTCTATACTGGGGCACCTGGCCATTCGATTGAAGATAGTATGTCATCCAGAGGCAAGGTTCAAGACAGGATCAATCCAAAGTCTGTTGTGTTCACATCAGATCAGAAGGATAATTCTCTCGCCTATTCAAGCATGAAGACTACAGAAAGTTGTCATAATCAAGAAATCCATACGGATTCAAGTCTCCTCAAAAATGTAAATCATTGGTTTCTTTGTTTCATTTTCATTTGCATTCTTGCTTGTTTGTTTAAACATGCTTGCATGTAGAAAGTTTTCTATTTTTGAATGAAACTCTTAATGCGATAGGTATGCTTGTCTTGAAGTGTTCTTTCCATTTTTATTAATCCATTCATTATCAATCTTTAAATGTTTTACTTGCATATTGATGCTAAGTTTCCAAGTCGTATGCTTAGGTAAATATTGGATGGAGGATGACGATAATCTAAAAACGCAAAAATTCTCTGGTTGGTACGCTTTTGAGTAAGACCCTGTTGACGATGTACATGCATTGTGTCTATCCCTAAACACCGGAGATATAAGGGAGATAGAACCTCATTAACACCTTTGAGCCTTTGAAGTAGGAGTTTCTTTTTTGTTCAAAAAAAACCTTCATTTTAACCCTGGGGCGAGTAATGTTCAGTTGATCAGATCAAGCATTCAGAACTCATCAAGAGTGTGCATCCAAGGATACAACAATGTTTATCCATCAAAAGGTTGAGGAAAGTCGAAACCACAATGGTTAACCCTCATCTATCAGCAATGTGCAACAACTAACGATATCCTAATGGGTATCTCTCACACTTCAGGAGGTCAACAGATGACGATACAACAATGGATATCCCTCACCTACCAAAGACTCGGACATTCATGGTCACTTCCAACAAATCAGAAACGGCGTAAAGATCAATGACTTGTTCAGAATGGAAAATATGAATAAGAAAGAAACAAAAAGCCTCGCTAGTTTGAAACTTGAAAATAAGTCGCTTAGGAAAAGGTTGTGGCTTCCAGCTAGACTTCCGAATCGAAATTCAAAAGAACTTGTCCAGGAAAGAGCAAGAAAGAAATTGAAAAGCCTAAAAGGCGAGAAAATGGTTACCAATGAGAATCCTCATAGAAAGGACAAGGTCGTGTGATCAGACACCAAAATCAAAAGTTAGTGACTGTTGTGTCCAAGAGGCCTCAGTGGTTCCTCAACCACCGCAAACTCTTCTCGAGATATGAATGCTTGTATCGGTTCAACTGAACATAGGAATGGAGAACATCATGGAGAATGGGTGGGCACCAAATAATTTTGAGCTTCAAATCCTTTTTTCTAAAATCGCGAACCAGACCACGTTACAACCCATAAAGTCCTAACTGAAGCATGGGTTAATTTGAAAGCGTGCTACAACGAGATAGAGTTTAACCGACTCCTGAGAGGTATGTTTAAATATTTGTGTTGGCATCATATGCTTGCATTATCCTTCATAAAAAAAGAATTTGAAAATTGACTTGGTCACGACAGAGTTGTGACATCATTTCATTTAAAGGTTTTCAAACTTCAAGACTTACATATGTGTTGCATTAGAATTATCATTCTCATAATAAACATTCTTCTGCATACAAAACAACTTATTGACATCAAGTAAGTTTACACAATGAACAATCGGTAAAGAGCTCGATCATGTCAAAGAAGAGAGGCTTGAATACTCTGTTGAAGAAAAAGTCAGTGCCACAAGAGAAATGACTTATCCAGGGGCATGTTAACCAGTGATTCTGTCAGAGGAAGAATCTTGGTGCTTCATAGTCTGAGTACCCTTTAGGGATGAAGTTAGAAGATTCCGCCAATCTGGGGCAATCAAGTCGAGAGTCGATCTCTCCGAGTTCATTCGAATATGGGGCATTCTCTTCAAGCTAATCAATCAGAGGCTATCACATCGATAAATCTCTTCAAGTTGTCGTTGATCAAGGGCTATCACATTGATAAATCTATTCAGAGTTCATTCAACATGGGGCAGTTACATTGAGATTCGACAAATCTCTCCAAGAAAGCTGTAATCAAGAGCAGTTTATTTCGTGATTCAAGAGATTGGGGCAGACCACCTCATATCGTATTGTGGCACGAATATTTTGATCTTCTATTCAGCACGGATTCTTTCAGAAATCCCACAGACATGGGCATTCTGTGTCCGTACTCGCAAAGTTGTTTAAGCCAATTATATTGTACGAGACGATTACAATCAAGCTAGAAGCATCATAACGGTCACCCTGACCTAGCTAGCGCACAAAGCTGCCTTCATCTACTACAGACAGTTTCAAACCTAATTCCCCAAGTGAATTCAGAAAATTCGGAGTTGCCGTTTGATTTGGCACACGCAAGTGCATCCCTAGTGGAGTTAATCAAGTGTGTCCCTAGTGGATTAAACCAGGGCATTCGCATAGTTAAATCGGGGCATTTGTAGGTGTCCATGCCCATCGTTTATCCCCAAGTGATTTAAGAGGAAATTCCCCAGTGTGGCGTAAACTTGGGACATGTATCCGGAGAGATTCACATGGTGTTCAGTATCCATTCCTCGGCATATGCAGTTATACCATCCTCTCAACGGTTCAGGACATAGGGAAGTCAGGCCAGATTATCACTTCCCCAACAATACAATTCAGAATTCATTAGCATACCTGATGACTCGCTTCATCAGCAATTCAATCTTTAACGGAGTCATCGATAATCTTCGGTATCACGAGCTCGCCAGTGAAAATTCTTATCAGTATCCCCAGTGATCCTCGGTATTGCAGGTTTCTAGCACTGATATGTATTGCTATCCCCAGTGATGATCAACAACTCCTAACGAGCCTTCGCTTATCCCCATGAAGTCTATTCCTTTGCATCGCATATAGTTATCGCTGCATAACATTGCATCCTCAAAAGCGCGTAGCTGATCCTTCATAATGGATCTTTGTGACAAAATGAATTCAAACATGCATACAACGCATAAGCTATATCAGGTACCTTAAACAAAAGACCTGAATCATTCAAGGACAACAATCCCCTTAAGAGGATACCGCTCCCAAATCCTTCAGCTGATGACCTTCACCTTCACAATGCCCAGCTAATGGTACCAGTAACTGGTACCCCTGAATTCCCAGCAAAATCAATATACCTTGTCATTCTAAACCCAGTTTTCTTCTGGTATCTAGTTCCCAGCTGACAAATAATTTAGTCTTCCAACACTCGTATGTGTCAATCACTAAACACTCATCTGTATCAGTCCCCCAAACACTCGTTCGTGTTTAACCTTTCTTGATACTCGTCCATATCTTTGTTCGACACTCGTATGTATTAATTCAAACACTCATCTGTGTTTAACCTTTCTTGATACTCGTATGTATCTTCTTTCGATACTCATCTGTATCGATTGAAACACTCGTCTGTGTTTAACCTTTCTTGATACTCATCCATATCTTCTTTTGATACTCTTCCGTATCGATCCAAACACTCATCTGTGTTTAAACCTTTCCTTGACACTCGTCCATATCTTCCTTAAATACCTGTCCATATTGATTCAAACACTCGTCTGTGTTTAGCCTTTCTTGATACTCAATACTAGTCCGTATCGATTCAAACACTCGTCCAGGTTTAACCTTTCTTCAATACTCGTCTGTATTGATTGAAACACTCATTTGTGTTTAACCTTTCCTTGATACCCGTCTGTATCTTCTTTCGATACTCGTTTGTATTGATTCAAACACTCGTCCGAGTTTAACCTTTCTTAAATACTCATCTGTATCGATTCAAACACTCGTCTGTGTTATACTTTCCTTGTATTGGCATCAGGCTACGTTACAAGTCCGGTCTCTTCCTTGTATTGGCATCATGCTATGTTACAAGTCTAATCTTTTCCTTGTATTGGCATCACGCTGCGTTACAAGTCAGATCCCTTCCTTGTATTGGCATCACGCTATGTTACAAGTCGAATCCCTTCCTTGTATTGGCATCACGCTACATTACAAGTTCGATCTCTTCCTTGTATTGGCATCATTCTACGTTACAAGTCTGATCTCTTCCTTGTATTGGTGTCACACTAAGTTACAAGTCCGATCTCTTCCTTGTATTGGCATCACTCTATGTTATAAGCTCGATCTCTTCCTTGTATTGGCATCATGCTACATTACAATTATGTTATCTTCCTTGTATTGGCATCATGCTATGTTACAAATCCGATCTCTTCCTTTTGGTTATCGTGTCCTGATCGATACCTCTTATGTGAATCGTCGTGTCCTGGTCGATGTATTCCTGTTAGACATCGTGTCTTGATCGATGTCTTCCTTTAAATCAATGTGTCTTGGACGGTGTTTTCCTCTCAGTCATCGTGTCCAGATCGATGTATTCCTGTTAGCCATCATGTCCTGGTTGATGTCTTCCTTTCAATCATCGTGTCCTAATCGATGTTTTCCTCTCAGTCATCGTGTCCTGATCGATGTACTCTGATGTCGTCGTGTCCTGATCGACATATACCTCCAGTTTAGTCCCACTTTTTTTAATTCTCCAGTGGATGTTGCAAAAATAAACACTTACCACCATCTTTCAGAACAAATTTGTGGCATTGATATTTAATCATCTTCTACCTCAAACTTCCGAAAGGCATGCGCCAATCGTACTTTTAGGTTTAAGACAATTAAATAGAGGCAGTTGTAATACCCTAAATGTTTCCTACCCTTTCACTATTATCTGGTGCAAGCTTTCGCATTCATCTCCATATATTCAATTAGGTCACTAATATGGCATACATTTACGTTCAATAAGGCACTTGAGGTTCAAAAGTTCATTGATCATGCAAGCTAAGGGTTTCATAGTGTTTTGAGATGCACATATCCTATCATACTTGGGTTTGTCAACATTTTCACTGGATGTTCACTAGATAGCAAGGCATGATATAAGGATGGTGTTGTGAATTCATTAAGATCAAGTCGTGTTGATTCTCTTATTATTTGATATACAAGATTAATGGGGATTAAAGAATTAAATTGGTATGGATTCATGTCGTGGATTTAAGTCGATTCATTTAATGGATTTAAAATTGGCTAAAGCATGCAAGTTTTGGAGGTTTTTGTTCACCCAAAACAAGTAGTAAGGTTTGTTCAAGTCTTAATTTAAGTATCATCCAAGCATTGATTCAAACTCCATTCAAAGTTGTTATCGTTCATCATGGTTCAAATCACCATTTTCAAGTTCAAATAAAAGAAGAGAAAATCTTTCAAATTTGGAGTTCAAGTCGTCCATCCTGCATCATGGTTCATTTTATATGAAAAAATTAAGGAAAACTTGGCATTCAAATGCAAATTGGATGGCAAGTTTATTAAAGAACTATTCATTACATCCATGAAATTATCATTACAAGTTCATGCCATTTTCATTTCAAGCCACACTATTGTCATAAGGCCATGATCCATTACAAATTGCCATTACATCTTGAAATATTGAACAAAAGAATGAAATTTGGAAATTGAGTTAAAGGAGGGAAATGGTGTTTCATCCAATGTTCTTGAACCAATTTATTTCGAATGTACCAATGTGCAATTACAAGTGAATTCAAGTGCATTACAAGAGGAAAAAAGAGAGAAAATCACAGGTCCTTAAACAAATTCACCATTGACCAAAATATGATCTTTTTGTGCGCCCAAGCATATTTTCTCTAAAAACCCTTTTCAGGTAAGGACATGATTAATTTACTTCTGTACCAACGCTTGAGTCTCCAAAGGTCAAGCTTTGGTAAAAGGCGGGATTAACATCGTCCATAAAAAACACAAAACAAACAAAAACATGTGAGCCGAACTACGGTAACTCTGATTCCTCAAAAAGGATACATAGGCATTGGGTAGGGCCCAAGCGAGTACAACTTTATTTTCCCTACATTATTTTCTCATTTCTTTTGCATGCATTATTCATCCAGAATAAACAGTAAGCATCTTTTAAACACACCCATAAGATAGAAAACAAGAGTGGATACCGTAGAGTACTATGGCAGTGTGGGGTGCTAATATCTTCCCCTCACGAAACAGACTCCCTTACCCGATATCTCGGTCGCAAGACCGTGTCTTCTCCCTTCTTAAGTTTTCTCGATGTTCACATTTCCCTCCATGTGGGATAAAAGACGTTCGATGACGACTTCATTGTTTGATGATCTTCAGTCGGTTGTTTCACCATACAATCCTAATTACTAACAGTTATAAAGCATATGGAAAATAAGGCGCAGAAAATAAAGGGTCCTACGCTATTACATGGCTTTGGGGCAGTTGCATAATAGAAGAATACAGAAAATTAAACCTATAACTATTACAAACTCGGAGCAGATACAAAATAGGAGAAATGCGGAAAGTAAACATGTTATTACAATAGGAACGTGCGACCTATACAATTGATCTAGAAAAATAGTAAAAATTTAGAAAATAAAAAGAAAATGTTTTTGGTGATTTTTTGTGAAGAAAATAGTTTAATGATAATAACAAATAAAAACCTAAAAATTCTAATCAATTTAGTATTAAAAAGATTTAATTAATTTAATTAAAAAATCAATTGTCAGAAAAAACTTAATCCTAATTTAATTAGGGTTAGAAAAATATTAAGTTAATTAGGGTTTAATTAAAAGGATTATGGTTAATAATTTAAAAAGAAAATAATTAAAAAAAGTAAGAAAATAAGAGTTAGTAAAAAACAAGGAAAAAAGAATATTGGGGGTGGGTGATGAACCCACGCCCCCTGCCTCTCTAGCGTGCCTGTTTACCAACTGAGTTGCATTACACTTGTGTTATGAGAACAACACTGCATATAATATATGAAAACCTGCAACTATTGGAAAATATGAAGAAAATAATACCAAAGGGTATGGATCGAACTCATGACCTAGTGTAGTAATGCCTTAACGCGCGCTTCTACCACTGAGGTGGCCATACATCCATTTATTTAACCAAATCAAAATATATATAATATAAACTAAAACAGGATGACTGGAGAAGCACCAGAGCCCTAGCTTCGGTCGTCTTCTCTGGCTGGGTCCTTTTTTAAACCTGCAAAATAACCATTTTTAGTGATTCAAAGGGGCCCTACCCCCCTAATTCGACTTGCGAGTTCAGTGGTGGCCTTGGTCAATCGGTTCAAAAAAACCTGTATGATGGAATACAAAGCAAAGATGGTCAATCAGTTCAAACATGGCAATACATGATTCGATCGTTATGGGACTCATGCGATGGGTCTATCATGCATAGTTACACCTCAAAAGCATGTTAGTAATGTTAGTATGCATCTAAACATAATAAAAAAAAATATATGAATTTCATGCAAGAATTGAAACTGATGATGCATATGTGCGATTTTCAGGCCCTTTGATTCATCAAGATATATCCTCACTTACTCTATAACGTCCCCGGAAGTTATTTGTATGGTTGTTTGGCCTTGAGGAAGGTTGTAGATAGGGTTTGAAGCTTGCCCTAGTTTGACAATTTGTGAGATTTTGGAGTATTTTTCTTGCAAGATTTTTGCGTGTGTCTTGGTTGTCTGAATGAGAGGAATATATAGGCTGTGAATTAGGTCAACACAAGATAGGCTTGGACCTCTGTATGAGAATTTTGATTTTTGTTTAATTTAATTTTGAATTTAAATTAATAAAATAAAAATAAATTGAATAAAAATAAAAGGGGTGTATGAATAGATTCAGAGGTTCACTATAGGGTCTAAAACAAGTTTGGACCTTGAAACATAAGCCCATTAGCCCAAAAATTCAATTTTGATCAATTTGGGTTTCATGCATTTTCTCAAAATTGCCCAACTTGCACCAATCATAACTCTCTCAATATTTATCATATGAATCTTTGGAAAGCTCAATATGTCCCCTACAATATCTATGTTGATCATTTTTTCATTTGAAGAATTTATCTTGATGTAAATTTCTTTGAAAAAAGTGTCTTTTTGTTGACTTTTGAAATGACCTATAATGTTTTGGCCCATATCTCTCAAATGAAGCATTTTTTGGACTTGAGCTTAGAGTTACGCAGTTGTAAAGAATTAAATTTCCTTGAAAATGAGATTTGGTTGAGAAGGATATGATGAAACATGTGAAAGTTATTCTTGGTCAAAGTTCAGTTGACTTCTCCTTAAGAAAACCCTAATTTAGGAACTTTTGACTTTTGGTAAATTGGGAGTTTTCTTGATGAATCATGATCAAACCTTGATAAAATGATGAATGTGACCTTAAAATATTGACGTTGACCAAAAATATTGAAGTTTGACTATATGTTTACCATAATTGTCTTTTTTTCCAATATAGTTGATTTTTAATCATTTGAGCAATTGACTGAGCAAACTTGCGATGCAAGGCTTGAAATTTGGCATGATCATTCCTTGAGACATATGAGGAACCATGAAATCCACTTGAGGCATTATAAGCTCAAATTCCATTGATAAAAGTCAAACCCTGGTTGTAGGTCAACTGCTTAGGAGGAGAATTTGTATGATCAAAACTTGAGAAGCCTTGAGTAATTAAAAACCCTAGGAGCATAAGGAGATATCTTGAAGAAAATTGGAGGGAAAATTTTGGAGTACAGCAGCTGCCCCTGTTCAATCTTCTTAAACCTGAATAGTTAGATTTTCACGTCTGTCATTCGTGATCAGAAGGTGGAAGAGGAATGAACACTTAAGTGCCTAGAAATTTGCACTCGTCGGTGCATGAAGTAACGTTATTGGTTAATAGTATTACTTGAATTGGCTTGAAGATTCCATTCGGAGAGATGATAGAATATCTCTAGGGATGGGCTTACTGATGCCATCTAATGTAACTATTAATAGGAGTATCAAAATGAGTCTATGCCTGACTATATCTGAAGAATGTTTTTTCAGAAAATTTCTGAAGAAAAATGCTTTTCAGAACAAAGGCCGTGAAGGAGATGCTTTTCTGAATTCAGTCTATGAAGGGAGTCATTTAAGTCGTGCAGATAGTCGCCCTGGTCTGTTTTGGGAATTGATCTACAATCTATTTTTCATTTGTAAACACGTCCTATTTCGGGAATTCATACCACCTGGTCATATAGATAATTGCCCCATCCTATTTCGAGAATTAATCTGCGACCTATTTTTTGTTGGTAAACCTGTCCTATTTTGGGGATTTATACCGCCTGGTCATATAGATAGGTGCCTCGTCTTATTTCGAGAATTAATCTGTGACCTATTTTTTGTTGGTAAACTCGTCCTGTTTCAGGAATTTATACCGCCTGGTCATATAGATAGTTTCACCGTATTTTTTCGAGAATTAATATTTGACCTGTTTAAAAATTGCTGATGATATTTGTTTGTTTGCGAACTTAACCTGAAAAGAAAAAATTAGTTTTATGTAATGTCGTGATGCATGTAATACATTAATGATGCTCTCAAGATAAATGAGAATGTTATATGCGTTTCGGTATGCATATGCTATGCTGTATTATGAAATGATGTATGGATGCAATATGTTGTTGAAGAATATCGGTAGCTCCATGTAACAATGTCTAGCTGGGGAAATAAATCCCAGACTGTTGCTGGGAATGTAGAAAGTGATTCTTCAATTTCTGCTAGGAATAATTTTGTTGGGGATTCCCGCTTTCTCTTTGAGGATACTCCACTGAGGAGCTTCGACTTCTGCTTGAGGACAGAGGCATTCAAGGAGAGACGGTCTTTCGCCATTCTTTTTGTTGAAGTATTTGATTCTTACATACCCTGACTATGGATAAAAGTGAAGGATATTCCTCGGGTGTGCTATTTGTCCAGGTTTCAGATACCGTAGAAACTCTTCTGGGGATAGAAACTTTGATTAAACCCGGCTGGAGAAGAGAATTTTGTTAGGGATTTATAGTGTTGGAGTAATAAACTCCTTTGAGAATTAAACCCCTCTAAATTGTGTTGAGGAAATAAACTCTGATGGGGGTTGGAATTTTATAGGCCGCACTGAGGAAGTCTCCACTGTATGCTGGGGAAATGATCAACTTCCTTATCCGCTAGGGGACTTATTGGGGATGATGATCAGGTCAAATTGTCCATTAGGGATATGGAGGTAAACTGCTAGAAGATGCCCAAGTTTCTGCCTGTGGGCATATTAGACTTGTTGGGGAATATATCTCTATTGGGGATGATCTTGTGAAGATAGCTCTATAGAGATAGTTTCATGGAGATTGATATGTGGGGATTTATGAATGACTTAAACATTATCCCAACTCCTAGAGTCTTCGACAAATGCTAATATTGTTTTTTATGCAAATATTTGTAAATGGTGATCATATTCAAATGCATATTTTCATTCAAAGTAACCATTGGACGTATTCGCAAACAAAGAAGACGAAGTAAAAACAAATAGTTTTGAATTTTGAAATAGACTGAGTTGTATTGATTTTAAAATTTTGCCTATGAGCAGGAAATTTTATACAATGAGACAAAATCCTAGTAAGATGAAGTTGTGAAATTGAATGAAAAAAAGGTGATAAACAAGAAAGAAAAAGCTACGTGGAAATGATCCCATCGAGTTTCAACTCTATTATTTCCTCCATGTCTTCAAGCATCTCATCACTTGTCGTCGAAAGATGATGACTGGATTAATTTGTACCGTTTGAACTTGACGTCATTAATTATGTTTGTTTTAAGTAGATGGGTGATCCAACGGGACATAGTCGTACGCTTTAATCCCTAACTTTTTCCTCGGCCTCCCTTTCGGGTTATCAGTCCATCGGGATACCCTTTTTTGCCCAAGCCGCCTTTTCAGGTTTTCGACTTGCCGGGTGTACAATTTATATATATATATATATATATATATATATATATATATATATATATATATATATATATATATATATATAAAATTTTTTGCCCTAACTCTTTTGGTTCGTCGGGATGCCCTTATTTTTTCCTAGGCCAGTCAACCTAGCGGGTCTCTTTTTCATGTGTAGTATTTTTTAACTATGTACGCATTCATAGGGTGTGGAAGATCCTCACCGCCCATGGTGGTAAGTAGCATGGCCCCGCCATAAAATATTTTCTTGGTCACAAACGACCCTTCGTATATGGGAGTCCATTTGCCCCTGGGATCACCTTGTGGTAAGATGACGCGTGTTACAACCAAATTACCCACCTGGTACACTTGAGGTCTGACTTTCTTGTTAAAGGCCTTAATCATGCGCTTCTGATACTTCTGACCATGACAAATAATTGCAAGCCTTTTCTCATCAATCAAATATATATGGTCTATCCTGGTGTGAATCCACTCGTCTTCGTCTAAACTTGCGTCTTTCATAATCCTCAGGGAAGGAATCTAGACCTCGACAGGGAGGACATCCTACATATCATAGACTAGAGATAACGGGGTTGCCCAGTTGATGTACGCGCTGAAGTGCGATAACCATGAAGAGAAAATTGTATCATCTCATGCCAATCTTTGTAGGTCACTGTCATCTTCTGCAAGATCTTCTTGATGTTCTTGTTGGCGGCTTCCACTGCGCCATTCATCTTCGGTCGATACGGAGAAGAATTGTGGTGTTTAATATTAAATTGCATGCAGAGTTTCATGATCATAGTGTTGTTAAAATTGGTACCATTTTTCGTGATGGTCCTTTTATAGATTCCATACCGACATATCAGGTTGTATTTAATGAACCGGGCCACAACATTCTTGGTAACGAAAGCAAACGAGGTTGCTTCAACCCACTTTGTGAAGTAATCAATAGTTACCAAGGTGAAACGATGCCCATTGGAAGTAATAGGCTTAACCTCTCCAATCAGATCAATGCCCCACATTGCAAACGGCCAAGGAACAGTCAAGATGTTCAGAAGAACCAGGGGCACGTGTACCTTGTCAGCATAAATCTGGCATTTGTGACAAGTTCTAGAATGGCAATGGAAATTAGTTCCCAAGGTCGACCAATAATAACTCGCTCTCAGAATTTTCTTAGCCATCTTATTCCCGCTAGAATGAGAACCAAAGACCCCTTCATGCATGCCTTCCATAATCTTCTCATCTTCCTTCTTGTCTACACAAAGAAGCAAAGTCCAATCATGATTATGCTTGTACAAAATTTTGTTACTCAGAAAGAATTTGGCAGAGATCCTATGTAGGAATTTCTTATCGTTGATAGATGCCCCTTCAGGATATTCTTGAGCCTCGTGGTATCTTTTCGCTTCATGGTACCAAGGCTTTTCCTCTACTCCATCGGTATCAACTTCATAGTAATATGCATGTTTGTCTAGTCTCTTGATAGTAATTAGAGGAGCTTCATTGTCCCATCTGACTTTGAACATAAATGCCATGGTAGCTAATGCGTCCGCCAATTGATTCTCTTCTCGTGGAATATGTTCGAAAGTGATTTCCTCAAAGTACGGAATTAATGTCAACATATGATCTCGATAAGGAATGAGGTTTGGATGTTTTGTATCCCATTATCCCTTAATTTGACTAATCACTAAGGCTGAGTCTCCATATACATTCAAGATTTTAATTCTCATATCGATAGCAGCCTTGACACCCATGATGCATGCTATGTACTCTATCGTGTTATTGGTATAGTCAAAACATAATCTGGAAGTGAATGGCATATGGAAACCCTTAGGAGAGACGATCACAACACCAATTCGATTACCAAGCGTGTTGAAAGCTCCATCAAAAACCATAGTCCATCGAGATCCTGATTCAGGTCGTTCATGTGGTCTAGGATTTTCATAATCAGTAACTAGTATAATATTCTCATCCAGAAACTCAAAATTCATAGTCTGATAGTCGTCTACAACTTGATAGACCAAATGATCTACCAGTACACTTTCTTTTATTGCCTTATGAGTAGTATACTGAATGTCATATTTTGTCAAGACCATTTTGCCATCTTGTTATTCTTCCGGATAGAGCGGGCTTCTCGAATATGTATTTTATCGGATCCATCTTAGAGATCACCGAAGTAGTATGAGTCAGCATATACTGTCTTAGTCGGCGAGCAACCCATGCCAAATTGCAGCAAGTTTTCTCGAGCAGTGAGTATCTTGTTTCTCAGTTGGTAAACTTTTTGATAAGGTAGTATATTGCATGCTCTTTTCGACTAGACTCGCCATGCTGCCCTAGTACAAACCCCATTGAGTTCTCTAACATTGTTAAGTGCATGAACAAGGGTCTTCCTTCAATTGGTGGCATTAGAATTGGAGGTTCCTGGATATATTCCTTGATTTTGTCGAAGGCTATCTGACAATCGTATTTCCACTTTACTACTTGAACTTTCTTTAATAACTTGAAGATTAGCTCACAAGTAGCGGTCAGATGGGAGATAAATCTAGAAATGTATTTCAATCGTCCCAAGAAACCTCTGACTTCCTTCTTAGTACGGGAAGCCGTCATTTCTTGAATGGCTTTAACCTTGGTGGGGTCAACTGCAATACCTTTACTACTAACGACGAAACCTAGGAGTTTACCAAACTTTACCCCAAAGGTGAACTTGTTTGGATTCAACCTCAGCTTGTGCTTCTTCAATCTCTCAAACAGCTTATGTAGGTGGCCAAGATGTTCTTCTTTAGTATGAGACCTGGCTATCATGTCGTCAATGTAAAACTCTATCTCATGATGCATCATGTCATGGAACAAACCGACCATAGCATGCTGATATGTTCCACCGGCGTTCTTCAAACCAAAAAGCATAACTTTGTAACAGAAGGTGCCCCATTGTGTGACATAGGTAGTCTTCTCCATGTCTTCAGGTGCCATGTTGATTTGATTATAATCAGAGAAACCATCCATGAAGGGAAATACTTTATGTTGAGCGATATTGTCAACTAGAACATCAATATGCAGAAACGGAAAGTTATCTTTGGGGCTTGCCCTATTCAGATCCCTGTAGTCTACACACATATGCACTTTTCCATCCTTATTAGGTACTGGAACCATATTTGTAACCCATTGAGGATAGGACTTAACAGCTAAGAAACCTACATTGAACTGTTTCATAACCTCGACTTTGATCTTTTTAGACATCTGGGGACGCATACGATGAACCTTCTGTTTTATAGGAGGACAACCTTACTTCATCAGTAGACGGTTGTGATCGGTGGATTTAGAACTGACTGTTTAAAGCTGGTTTCGCGAAATGTCGCAGAAGCAAGAGTCGCCACCGTCTTTTATTTTCTCCAACATGGACAGGACAAAAGCACAGCAAAATTCCTTATGAGATAGTTTCTCGGTTCGGGAGGTAGATTTATAGAAAGGGAAGGTGTTAGCACCCTTTCTATCCATGGTTATCCATGGACTCTTAGATACTTGCTCTTATGTTTTCAAAATGTTTGCTTTTCAAAATGTGAGTGGGTTTTGCAAAAGTTTCATTGAAAGATTTCTGAATAACTCTTGTATCTGTCCTCAAGAGTGTTTGAAAAATTGTTTTGAAAGATTTTTGAAAGTGTCAGTGTGAAAATATTTTATGATTTGTTTTAGAAGAGAGCAAGTATCCATGAGTCATCTACCTACCCTAAGGAATTAGGCTGTGTAAGAGTCCTTAAGATAGTGCCATCCCACCATTGAGAGGTAGGTAGCACCATTGTCGGAGGTGTTCGGGTCAATTCGATTGTTAGGGACGTTGTGGTCACCGAAGCAATAGTAGGACACCTTAGAAGCTACCCTTATGTCCTTGATCCTTTTTTTTATCTGAGGCGACCGTTTCGAGGCAATTGTTTCGAGGCAACTGTTTCGAGGCAACTGTTTCGAGGCAACTGGATCATGGACATAAGGACCGCTAAAACGTCCTATACTTGACGACCACGTTTCGAAGGCAACGAGTGAGGCATACCCTAGAAGTGGTGTGTGTATTTGTGTGTTGTTTTCAGTTTAACAGTTATCTTTGATCATGGCATTGTGAGCTACCCGTTGTTTTTAATTAACCATACATTCTTTCATGCAAGTTTAGAATTTAAGAGTGCGGAAAATTAAAAGACGGAAACATAAAAGCTACGCTATTACAAGGCGTGGGTCTATACATCGCCAAAATACAAAGACCCGTTTTTGATAAAAGATGCGGAAAGTAAAAGAGACCTAATTACTATTACATCCGGAAAACAGTTACATAATAATCGATATGAAAATAACACGCGAAAAGAATTAAATTGAACGTCCGAGGGTTTTGACCCTTTGCTTGAAATTAAATTAAATTAAAGCCTAATTATTTTTTAATTAAAGAAAAGAAAGTTTTTTTTTTGTTTTTTTGTATTTAATGAGAATAAGAAAAAAAGAATTAAAGAAAACCCTAGTTCTAAATTATTTTAAATTATTAAAGAAAAAGGTCAAAATTAGGCTAATTAACTAAATTATTTAATTTACATGTTTATTTACAAAATAATAGTAATAATAAATAATAAATAATGATGAAAATAATTAATTAAGGAAAAAGATAAAAATGCCAAAAAACCTAATTCTATGTATTTTTTATTTATTAAGAAAAGATTAAAGTTTAAAACCTAAATTAAACTAAATTAATTGTTAGTTATTTATTTACAAAAATTAATTAGTGAGGAAATTAATAAATAATTAAATATATTTGTATTTTTGATTTTTTATGTTTTTATTATGAAAAGAAAATTATTTTAGGTGAATTAAATAAAAATAACTAAAGCAAATAAAAGAATTAAATTTAAAATACAAACAAAGGGGGGGTGTTTGGCCCATGTGGAGGTGTTTGTGGAATTCTGGCCCATTGGAACCAAGGCCTTGCTGACTTTTCAGGGATCATGTGCACGTTGGTTGACCCAGGCGTATGATAGACCTCATTCTGTGGCCACTGGATTGATCTCATGTCCACTTGGCAGGCCTAAGCGTGAGTGTGTATGGTGAGCCATTGAGTGAGCGCTGCATAGGAATGTGTTAAAACAAAAATCATTAAGTATATGGGGGGACCTGGGAATCGAACCCAGGTCCCAACACTCACCAAGCGTGTCATCCACCAACTGAGCTGCTAAACGCTTTTGTTAAATAATTACACAACAAATATTATATAGAAAAACAAATATTAATGGTATGAAATCAAAAAACGAGCTAAAGTTCAAATGCTCCAGTTACAGGACGCCACGCATGCTTCTTCTTCATTCTTCCTGCAGAATATAAAACAAGTAGCGGGGGTTTTAAACCCCCACAAACTGAAAGTCCTGAAAATAGCGATTAGAAGAGGAGGAAATATAAAAAAGGCGCGAGGGTATCATTTGATTCGTCTTATTGCAACGATTTTGTCCATATAGGTTTGGAAGTCCAATTTTTCCATACAAGGAAAGCCCTAATTTGGATGTTCTGAAACCCTAAAACATGTTAATGGCAAATCACGATTCAGAGCCTTATAACGCAATTAAATCATGTCATTAGCTTCATAAGGTTCCTATGAATACAAAACAACCAACAATATGCATCAAATGCGCATGAATCATGATATGAATTTCTGAAAAATATGGCAAACCGTATGGCTTCGTGGGGATGATTCTTTGCGCGTTTGGACTAGTCCTTGATTGCAAACGCTTCCTGGAGGCTTAGGCAACGTGTTGGAATCCTTTAGAAGCTTTGAATTATGCTGCAAGTATGAAATCAGTTTCCAAGTTTTTATTGAAAATTTGCAAATTGGTTATGTATTCTCAGCAGCTTTTTTGTGTCTTTCTGAATAGGGTTCACTCTTGCATAAGTATGTGAAGCAAATTAGGTCAAAATAAAGCCCATGAATCCATGAATTGATGACTTGAATCTTTGATTACTAATCATATCTTTTTTCAATCTTTTTCCATGGAAACTTTGCCAATTATTGAAGATCTTGTCTTGTTGATTGATGCACGAAATCCTTAGCATGTGTGGAGTATATTTGCTGCACAAAAAGATCTAAAAAAATCATATCTTTGAATTTTCTTATATTTAAAACCAATTAAATGAATTAATATAAATATAAATTCAATTAATTAATCAAAAATAAGAAAATAAATTATTTTGAGCTCAATGGGTCGTTCATAGGCTTTGGGTAATGATTCAAGGAAGAATTTGAGGCCCATTAGCAAATATGAAGTGTTTTAGGCAAAGTTGACTTTTGAAAGTTCCCAAAAATTTCCCAACTTCTCCAATGCATATCTTGCTCAATTTTGAAGCTATGAACATGTTCTTGGACATTTTGGAAAGGTCTTGAAGTCCTCTAACCAATTCCTTTGGTCCCATGTCATTTTTATTTACCAATCTCAAGTTATGGTCTTTTACTTAAAGTGCCTTTTTGTTGACTTTTGAAAATGACCTATAATGTTGAAATTGATAACTTTTTGTGAGAGCATTTCTTGGACTTGGAGTGTGAAGATGAGTTGTAGGAAATGTCATCCCCTTCAAAATGAGATTTGGATGGGATTTTTCTGATAAACCATGAAGAAGTTATGCTTTGGTCAATTTGCAGTTGACTTTTCAGCTGTCCAAAAATAGAAACTTTTGCATCTTGAGACCTTTTGAGCCATGCTTGTGGAATCATGATCAAGAATTGATCAAATGATGATTGTGGCTTCAAAATAAGATGTTGGCCAAAAATTTTGACTTTTGACTGTCAAATGACCATTTTGCCCCTGCAGTTGACTGTGAAGCATTTAGGGTTTTTGACTGTGCAATTTGATGCTGTGAGTCTTGAAACTTGACATATGGATGCTTGACAATGTTTATAGGCATATGGGACTTGATTGGACCCTTGAAAACCTCAATTTCTTTGCAAGAACCAAAACCCTAATTTTGACTGTGTTAGGAGGCAATTGGACTATGCAACCCTTGAGAGATTTTGAAGCTTGATCTTGCCAAATCTTGAAGAATATGGGAGGGAAAATTTTGGGGTACAACAACGGTGAACCACTATGTCAGTATCAAGCCCTGGCAAGTCTTCCTACGACCAAGCAAAGATCTCAACATAGTCACACAATATCTGGATTAATCTCTTTTTGACATTGTCTTCTAGGTTGGCACTTATCTTGACTTCTTTCTTGTCATCTTCAGTACCCAAATTACAACCTCGACTGGCTCTTCATGCGGTTGTATGGCTTTTTCTTCTTGCTCTAACAGTCTAGCAAGCTCACTAGGTACTTCACAATCTTCCTCACCTTCGTCCTCGACTTGGTAGATCGTATTTTTGAAGTCATAATTGGCAATAGCAAAATTGTTATCAATGGGATCCAGGGTGGATATGGATCTTCAATTTTTTTTTGTGGGTGTGTGTAAGAACACATAGCTATTTTGAAAGAAAATAAAGTAAAATAAAGACAAAGAGAGAAAATTTAAATGCAAACGTCCAATGATTTATTGAATGAAAATATGTGAATGAAAAATGACAACCCTAACAAATGGACCGTTGTGACCCTGGTAAGGCACGAGGCTTAAAGTTATTGTTTAACATTACATAACCAAAACTTGAAAGCAAGAAAATTGAAAATAGCATTTACTACTGACTAAAGGAGATTGGTATAACGTCTTTAGCCTTCCAATAGTTGACCCCTTTGCGGTGGTAGGAAAAATTTAACTGTCTAGGTCATAGTCTTTATCAGCATCTTCTACCGTGTTGACTCCATTGTTGTTGATGTGGAATGATGGTCTTCCAGCATGAACATGACGAATAACCCTCTGAGCATCTGTAATGAAACCCAAACCGAATTTATCATATTTGTAAGGAATTTTGGGAAGCTAACCCCAACTAGTGCAACCACCTTCTTCTACCATAGCTTTAGCGTATTTCAGAGAAGCCATTATGGGAGGAACCCTGGTAACCTTAGGAATAGCATAAACGTCTTCAATAATGGTAATTGTCCGAGGAATAACCTCAAAGGTCTGGCAGGGAGTTTCAAGTAATTCTTTGTCCATCTCAACATAATTGAAGGAGTTCAAGTGACTCACCATGTATTCTTCTTCACCATAAACTGTAACAATCTTTCCTTGCACGTGGTATTTCAACTTTTGGTGCAACGTAGAAGTAACAGCACCTGCCCCATGAATCCAAGGGCGTCCAAGTAAACAGGAATTAGTCCGATGAATTTCCATCATATAAAAGTTAGAGTCGAAGACCTGTGAATCTAGTTTGATAGGAAGCTCCACCTCTCCATGCACCATCCTCTTTGAACCATCAAAGGCTCTAACCATAATGACACTGAGTTTTAGCACAACCCCTTCACAGTCAAGCCTGTCTAGAGAACCTTTCGGTAAAGCATTCAACGGGGAACCCGTGTCAACCAACACATGAGCTAAGGTAGTGTCTTTGCACTCAATAGAGACATGTAGGGCCTTGTTATAGTTCCTTCCTACATGATTCAAATCAACACCAGAAAAGCCTAGCCCATTAATAGTGGTCAGGCTAGCAACAAATTTTTGGATTGATCAGCAGAGACTTCTTGTGGTACATGGGCAGGTTTCAAGAACTTCACCAAATCCTGAGCATGGACTTCAGATCCCAACAACAGGGATAACATGGATATCTTGGAGGGAGTCTTCCCCAGATGTTCAACAATCTTATAGTCAGTTTTCTAGATAATTTTTAGTACTTCCTCCACCTCCTGCTTTGAGGTATCTTCATTGGTAACCTCTCTAGGTGCCCCTTCCTGGGCATACTCAATGATCTTTTCTTTTCCCCGAGTCTCAATAGTTGACTCAATAATAGTAACACGAACTAGTGTAGCAACGATCTTCGGAGAGATCTCTAAAGAGAAAACCCTTCCACTTATAGTAATTTTACTGGTCCTAGCAATATTGTCAACATTCGGATCGGTAACTTCAGTATCTTCACTTTTGATAACCCATGGTTCTTGCTTGACACCAAGGTAGTAAACATTAGTTCCATAGTTCCAGGGGAAAGCCTTGTCATAGGAATATGGGATTGGTTCTGATGCGATGATGATCAGAGGAGCAACCCTAGGTTCGGCAATAATTTTCATAGGCCCTTTGAAAGTGATCCATACAGGAGTCCCGGAAATTACAGACATGTCTTCAAGCTCCAAGTCTTGAAATAAATTCTCCATAGAAGGAATCTTTTCAACTATAATTATGTGGTTATCCATTAGACGCTGAATACCTTCTCTCAGTAGTTTGCAGCCATTGGATTGGGCTGCTCAACAGTAGCACCTTTTAGTGTAACCCGGAAATAAACTAGCTTGCAACATATTCTTCTTAATAATTATCAGAGGAGTAATTAAGTCACTTACAGTGGAAACATAAGAAACATCTTCGATAGCATTAATGCCCTTTTCATGCTTAGGCATAGGTTCAATGATCACATTGGGAGTCTCGGGAGGTTCAAACTCAATCTCCTTAGCATTGATCATGTCTTGAAACTTGTTTTTCATATCCCAGCAGACATTTGTGTCATGCCCGAGACTATTGGAATGATAGGCGCACCTTACATTAGGATTTTATCGAGGGGAGGAAGTGTTGGGATTCTGAGGAGGATCTATCAACGTAATCAGCTTTGTTTTCAACAAGTGTTGTAACTCTTGAGACAATGGCATGTTGATCTTGGTAAATTATCTCATGGGTGCATCTGACCTACGTTGATTTCCTTGTTGATGTTGTTGTACTGGAGCAGGATTAGAAATTAGTACATCCCCCACAGATTGATTATTATCACCTTTACCACGACTCTTTTAACCATACACAACATTAGTTTCTTTTTTCCCGTTGAACGTCTTCTTCACTGTACTTGAAGATGCAGCCACCTGAATATTTTCGCTTCTGATTCCACCTTTAACATTTTCCCTTATTAATATCAACTCGATGAACCCGGCTGAAGAGCTTCCAATCAGATGATTTAAGAAAGGACTTGTCAAAGTTCCCATAAACATATCAACCAACTCCCTATTAGACAAAGTAGGTTTAACTCTTCCTGCTAGATCTCTACATTTCTAGGCGTACTCTTTAAATCCTTCGTTTGAGCCCATAGTCAAACTCTATAATTGCACATGGGTTGGTGTGAGAACAGCATTGTATTGTTATTGTTTGTAGAAATCAGCATCCAAGTCTTCCCAGGTACGGAAATTTGTCACTTCTAGTTGATAGAACCATTCCAATTATGTTCCAAACAGGCTCTCTTGAAATAAATGCACCCATAACTTTCTGTCCGTAGTGTGCGGTTGAATCTTCCCGACATATGACCTCAGATCAAGATTTGGGCAAGAAACACCATCATACTTTGCAAAAGTGGGGACCTTGAATTCATGAGGAATAACAACTCCCGAGACTAAACCCAACTCTTCAAAATCCAACCCAGGCACTCTCTAAATCTCCATAGTGTTTAAACGATGTTCCATTTGTTTGTATTTTTCATCAGCGGGAGGATATTGTTAATCTGAAAAGTCTTCTTCATCTTCATCAGAATATTGGCTAGAACCAAAGTGGCTTCCTTTCTCAGGCTTCACACTCTTACCATCTTCACCCTGGTTGTCATCTTTGTTCGATGGGATATCACAGTCTTAAGCTTACTTGGGAGGACCTCTAAACCTTCTTCCCGTGTTGAGGATACCGACTGGCTTCCTTGTCTTTTCTTCCTCTCTTTGGTGATGAGTGTCTTCAAATCTTCATGTCCCTTGGCTAAGTTCAGGAACATTTGTTAGAATTGGGAATTCTGAGCTTGGAGATCTTTGACTGTTTGTTCGAGAGCCATCTTTTACTGAAATAAACAGCAAGAAGATGAGAAAACTTGTCTTGGAAAACTGTTATGTAATCATATGTATGGTATGTAGACGTATATACAATGTTTTCATGGATCTCCAGGATAAATAAGAATGAAATGTCATAAATTGAGTCTGGCTACAACTTTGCCTAAAGAACTTTGTGTCTCCATCTTTGAATGTCCTTTTATAAAAATTAAGTTCACCATGTCAAGTGTGTCCTAGCCTCTGACTCATGGGAAAGTTCTTTAATCTTTGACGGCATCTGATAAGAGGAAAATAAATCCTCTTGCTCCTTGCTAGAAGTTTGGTTCATGATAAACCTGTATTAAAGGTCCCTAAGATCCTTGAAATTGTTAGTGAAAATGCCATGTCATGATGATATGATGTCGTGATGTCATGTTTAAATAAATATCAAACACAAACAAATCACACAAGAGTTCCAGAAATCTCATATCACCGATCTTTCTCGCAGGTTTCATTTTAGCTTCGAGTATCAACCAACCTTAGACTGCACCAAAGTCAGCTATCTCGCTACCTTCTAATGGCCAATATGGGTCAATTAAGGTTCTAAAAGTCAGTTAGTTCTTATGACACCACGCGGCAGCCCAATGTTATCCTCGACTAACTCAAGGATCATCGGTATAAACCCAAGTGTCACACTAACGTAGCCATCACTTCAACCAAATCGATCTACACTGTACAATTTCCATGATCTATTGCTACTTACCCAAGGCATCCCTAGATTCGGGTGTAGGATCTTTGCAAGAACTGAACCCAAGTAAACCTTAAAATAAAGCATGCAATGCAAATAATTTAAAGCAAGTAAAAGTGATCTCTAAGACTCTAAGGTTACCCCTCTTTTGAGTAAAGTCCACAGCAGAGTCGCCAGTATTGTAATACGGTGGGAGAACTGACTTGTTTTTCATTTTATCACAAATGTTGCGGATAGCAAGAGTCTCCACTGACTTCTCTTTTATCCAATAAGGAAAAAGTGAAAAGAACGGGAAGGACCCTGATAGATTTTGAGTTCGGGGGGTAAGTTATAAAAAGAGAAGGTGTTAGCATCCTTTTCATCCGTATTTATCTACGGGCTCTTAATTGCTAGCTCACTTTTTAAAAATTGCTTCTTTTTTTTGTATAAGTGTTTGAAAATATTTTGAAAAGGGCCAAGGTAAAGCTAACTTTGTAATGGTTCTTGAATCAGTCCTCAAGAACGTGTACCAAGTGTTTTAGAAAATATTTTTTGAAAATAAGTGATGTGTGAAAAGGCTTTTTTTTAGAAAAGTTGTGCCAATTCTTATGCCAATTCTAAGGTCTTGTCCCAATTCTTGGGTTTCTTAGAGACGTGTTACTTAATTAACCCAATTATTACTTTGTTGGTAGCTTCGACCTGACCATTAGCTTGAGCATAACAAGGCGTGGATGTTACCAACTTGAAGCCTATTTCAGATGCAAGTGAATAAAGTCAATCACTGCTTCCTGGTCGACATTGATCAATGGTGTTGCTTCTATCCATTTAGTGAAGTATTCTATCCTTACTAGCATGAACTTTTGTTGTTTCCACGAGGCTGATCGAATTTCACCGATGACGTCCAACACCCATCATTGAAACGGCCATGGCTTAATGATCGTGTGCAATTTGCTTGCAGGTACATGTCAAATACCTGCATGATTTTGGCATTCTCAACATCCCCTAGCAAATTCAATACAGTCCTTCAACATTCTTTGCCAATAAACACCTTGTCTAAGTAGCAGCTATAATACGGTGGGAGAACTAACATGTTTTGCGTTTTATCATAAATGTTACGGAAAGAAAGAGTTGCCACAGACTTTTCTTTTATCCAATAAGGAAAGGGTGAAAAGTACAGGAAAGACCTTGATTGATTTTGAGTTCGGGAGGTAAGTTATGAAAAGGGAAGGTGTTAGCATCTTTTTCATATGTAGTTATCTAGGGGTTCTTAATCGCTAGCTCACTTTTTGAAAATTGCTATTTTTTTGTGTAAGTGTTTGAAAATATTTTGAAAAGGGCCAAGGTAAATCAACCTTTATAATGGTTCTTGAATCAGTCTTCAAGAACGTGTACAAAGTGTTTTAGAACATACTTTTTTTAAAAAAAAAGTGATGTGTGAAAAGGTTTTTTTTATTTTTGAAAAGTTATGAGCGAGCGATTAATAGTCTTACCCATTCAAGGTCGTTCCTGTTATTTTACTTCTCCTTTAGAGATAGTTCTATTTGTACCATTAGTTGTGAGGTAGCCCAAAAAGGCAGGGATCGAACCCACGCCCTGGTGTAGTAATGCCTTAACACGCGCGCTTCTACCACTGGGGTGGCCATACATCAGTTTACTTAACCAAACCAAAATATATATAATATAAATTGCAAAATAACCATTGTTAGTGATTCAAATGGGCCTAACCCCCAAAAATTCAAGTTTGGTTAATTTGGGTTTCATGCATTTTCTCAAAATTGACCAACTTGCACCAATCATAACTCTCTCAATTTTCATCATATGAAGGTGATCCTTGACTTTTTAGAAAGCTCAAGATTTCCCTTACAATCTCTTTGTTTATCGTGTTTTCAATTGAAGACTTTATCTTAAAGTAAATTGCTTTGAAAAAATGTCCTTTTGTTGACTTTTGAAATGACCTATAATGTTTTGGCCCATATCTCTCAAATGAAGCATTTTTTTGTCTTTATCTTAGAGTTATGTAGTTGTAGAGAATTAAATTTCCTTCAAAGTGAGATTTGGTTTATAAGGATCTGATGAAGCATGTGAAATTTATGCTTGGTCAAAGTCCAGTTGACTTCTCCTTAAGAAAACCCTAATTTAGTAACTTTTGACTTTTGGTAAATTGCAAGTTTTCTTGATGAATCATGATCAAACCTTGATAAAATGATAAATTTGACCTTAAAATATTGATGTTGACCAAAAACATTGAAGTTTGACTGTATGCTGACCACAATTGTCTTTTTGTTAAATACAGTTGATTTTCAATCATTTGAGCAATTGACTGAGCAAACTTGTGATGCAAGGCTTGAAATTTGGCATGATCATTACTTGAAACATATGAGGAACCATGAAATCCACTTGAGGCATTATAAGCTCAAATTTCCTTGAGTAAAGTGAAACCCTAGTTATAGGTTAACTACTTAGGAGGAGAATTTGTTTTATCAAACCTTGAGTAGGCTTGAGCAATTGAAAATCCTAGGAGCATAAGGAGATATCTTGAAGAAAATGGGAGGGAAAATTTTTGGGTACAACAGCAGCCATTTCATTTTATGGCCGGCTTGGTAGGCCCCACAAGCTCCACTATGGACGTGGACTATCGATAAATATGCTTCAGTATCTCCAAAGCACTTGAGAAATATCCCTTCAGGAGTTTTTTTTAACAATTCATTTCCCATACACACGTAACTCAAAGCCCTATATTTTACTTTCCTGTCCACATTTCCAACTGGATCTTCCAGATAATCCACAATTCGCTTTTTCCAATCTGTGTCGCACAAATTGTCAATAGCAAAAATTTTGAAATTTTCAAACGTATCATATGCCCCCTAGTTATTGAGATTGGAAAGGTAGAGAACAATGCAGAAACTACCTTCTCTCTTACCTCGACAAAACTTTCCATCTTGTCCATTGATACTTTGTACCCCAACGCAATTTGTGCCAAATCATTAGCCACTTGATTTTCCAATCTGTGCACATGTGTAATGCTTACAACTTCAAAATATTCTAATAATTGATTAACCACTGCAAAATACAAAAATAAATGTTCTTTGATTCATTTTTATTCCCGAGTGATTTTCTTAATCTTTAATTTTGAATCTCCTTTGATTTCGACCTTTTTGGCACCTAAGTCATTCAACAGTTTAAGCATAGTGATCAATGCTTCATACTCTGCTTTGTTATTGGAGCATTTTCCATCTACCCTACATTTGAATTTTTTCGGTACTCTTTTTGGAGATATAATCAGAACTCTAACACCAGTTCCATTTTTATGGCTCGTCCCATCGAAATATAATTTCCAATGGTCAGTGTCTACTAGATTCATTAACGGTTCTACTATTGCATGATCGACTATAAAGTCTTCCATAATTTGGCCTTTCATGGCTTCAAAGGCATGTAAATTAATGAAAACTCAGTTAAGGCTAGTGTCCATTTTCCAATTCGACTATGCAAAATTGGTTTGGACAACATATGTTTAATGACATCCCAATGGGACAAAACATAAACATCCACTAGTTTAATATATTGCTTAAGTTTAATACATGATAAATACAAACATACGCATAACTTTTTTATCATTTTATACCTATTCTCTGCATCTATCAACACTCGACTAAGGTAATAGATGGGTCTTTCGACTCCATTATTATCATCTTGATCTAACATGCTCCCTATCGTTAAATCATATGCAGCTGTGTATAATCTCATGTTCTTATTTCGACTAGGCGACAATAACACAGTAGGCCTTGTCATGTATTATTTTATTGCGTCAAAGGTATCTTGTTGTTCCTTTCCCCAATGAAAGTCGCTTTCCTTCTTGATCTTTAGTAATGGAGAAAAAACCTTCATTTTGCCACTTATATTTGAGATCAATCTTCTCAAGAAGTTGATTTTCCCCAACAAAAATTACAACTGTTTCTTTATCGAAGGGGGATTGAGGTCCAAAATTGCCTTTGATTTTCTTTGATTGATCTCAATTCCTTTTTTGTGTACCAAAAAACAAAAACAAAAACTCTTGCATGTACACAGAAAGCACATTTTAGTGGATTCATTTTCAATCCATGTTTTCTCATTCTTTCAAAGGATCTTCGAAGATGGTCTAGATGACCATTCTCAGATGAAGATTTTATCACAATGTCATCAATATATATTTGCATGAAAAGTTCTATAAAGTCTTGAAACATGGTATAATTTCCCTTTGATAGGTGGCTCCGACATTCTTTAGACCAAACGGCATAACCACCCATTCATATGTTCCTAATGCCCCTGGGCATCTAAATGTTGTTTTGGGCACATCCTCATCTGCTATAAAAATATGGTTATAACCAGAATATCCGTTGAGCATTCTAAGATATTCATACCCTGCAGCCGAATCGACTAACATTTTTGCCACATACATTGAATATTCATCCTTAGGGTATCATTATTCAAATCCCTAAAGTCTATACAAACTCTAGGAGTTCATTTTTCTTAATAGCATGAATAATATTTGCTAACCAATTGACATACCTTGCAGTTCTGATGAACTTACTTTTGAGCATCCTTTCAATCTCCTACTTGATCTTCAAAGTAATCTCAGGGGCGAACCTCCTAGGATGCTGATTTACTGGCCTTTTACTTGGCTAGATAGTCAGTCGATGTTCCACCATCTTTCAACTTAACCCAGGCATCTAACTATAATCCCACGTGAAGCAGTCTCGATAATCCTTAAGTAGTCTGATCAACTTGACTTTCATTTTTGACTCAACTTTAGTGCTGATGTAAGTTGGTCTCTTTGTTACGCTGTCTCCCAGATCAAGTTCCTCTAATGGATCTTGGGCTTGCATCTTCTGCATTGAATTCAGTGGGTCATTTTCAAACCCTAAAGGTTCATTTTCATATATACGATCTAACCTTCAGCTTTCTGAAGCTGTTGTTTGGCCTTGTTTACCTTCTTGATTTTATGTTATGGCTTTGCCAGCCATGTTTTGTAACTTCTAAAGCCAATTTCCTTTTTTTTCACCCACGTAAGCCGAAATTCGAGCCAACCTTTCTGACTCACTGGTCACTGCGTTTGACCTTAGGCCACCCCATGGGTGGAAGCGACTCCCTAGGAACTGCTGCCTCCTCAGGATCCCACAGAAAACCACGATCAGGATCTAAATTTAGAAAATGATTTGAGTTTTCATTGGGAGTGTAATTCTCATCATCACAAGGCGCTACATTCTCCAAATGTTGGTCGGAAGACTTCTTTCCACCCTTAACACCATCGACTTTATAGTAGCTCTGATCAACTTTTATGTTCTCTATTACGCCATCTTTCCTCCAACGAGAAATTCTTTGGTGTAAACTCGACGGCGCTGCACCTATTTCATGGATCCATTCACGTCCAAGTAATGGATTAAAGTTTGCTTTGAAATTTATAACCATGAATAATGTTGATCTGGTTGTTGTTCCGACATCCAATTCTACTTGGATGACACCCAATATGCTACTGGTTTTCCTTTATAGTTTGATGAAACCATGTTGTGAGGTTAAAGCTCTGACCCACACTTCCCCATTTTATTAAATAGAGCATGTGGCATTAGATTTACAGCTACCCCACCATCGAAAACTACTTTGTTCACCGGCATGCCATCTACCTTCTCCCTTATATATAAAGGCTTCGGATGATACAACATCCCTGGGCTTGGCTTTTCAAACATAGCCTTCTGTTCTTCGATCACGCCACTTTTCATTACATAGTAACATAGAGGATTTCCATCAGCCGCTTCGTCGGAGGTAAAATCTTCTTCATTTCCTGATACTTCTGACACCCTGTCATATTCTGCAGGAAGTATCGACACAATTCCATAATTAATGATGAAGTCTTCACCATAATCATAGTCATCATCGACCATGTCATCCTCTGGTGAAGGTTCATAGTTAGGTTATTCCTCTTCGTCGCCTTCAGTTGTAGGAGTATACTCAGGTGCAGGAGTATATTCCATATTTTGAGTTGCCACCACCTTTGTGTTGCCCAAAGCGGCTACCCTCATCGCCATTCTTTAATTTGCTATGGCCTTTTCTTTTTCAGCCAACTTTGACTTAGTATACTACACCTTTGGAATTGGAAACTCTACTGGCTTTGTGGCTTCTGCTGGTAGTATGTCTTCGACACGACTGTTTGCTTCGACTTGCTTCAATTGAGATATTGAAGCTTCCTTTGTCGCTTTTTTTCCTCTGATGATGCCTCCACTGAATTCTTGTCATTGGGTTTTTCCCTTTATATATTGGTAGAAACTTGATAACCCTTTGACTCAAGTTTCTTTTCCTAGGCCTCAGCTTCATGCACAATCACCTTCCACTTTGGCATTTTGCCCCTCTTTTTTCTCACTGATTCCACCCATTTTTCTTGTGGAATATCTTATATAGGGAAAAAGGTTTTTGGACGAGGTTGTTGGAACAATATTCAGTATTCCCCGTTGCATCGAGGATTTCCTTGCTTGTCGAAAAAAAAACTTGGGACTGGAAGCTTCTCTTTCTTAAGAGCTTCTTTTTTGACAGCTTCATACTTCTCAATTGATTCTTCATCATACACAACGTTGCATCTTGGCCATGATTTTGCCTTTGACCCTTTCACTCTGCATTTCTCTTGAAAGCCATCCAAGCTTTCTTCAAGCTGAGAATACACTGCATGTAATCCCTCTTCCATCTTTAGGTCGAAATTATCATTGGTACCAACCATCATAACCTCTCTGTCAAGGCCCTCAGCAACTTCGACCATCATACAATTCAGAGGCTCTAAGTATAAAGCATCTTCGACCTTCAAAGGATCATTGTCGACTTGCATCTTTAGTTTTTTGCCAAACTGAAGTTTGCCATCTTTCAAAGCTTTCTGCACCAAATCCCTGAAAAGAAAATGTTAAGAAGTTTTATGACCAAGAAAATTATAAAATTTATAGAATCCCCTTTTCTTCCTTTGTTCAAGTGGGGGATTCTTTAGGCCATTAGGGACCACAATTTGACCATCAACTACTAACAAATCAAATATTTCATCACATTTGGTTATGTCGAAAGTATAGGTCTTAGTGATGGCTTTTCCATTCTTTTAGATTTCGACGAGGTTTCTCCCATTCCACGGTTTCAAAAGTTTACACACATAGGGAGGTCCAGGCAGGAGTTCAGCTACGTTAACCTCTATTTCTTCCCCTGACTCATTTTTGTCAGAAGAACATTCATCAGTTGCCATATAAGCAACTTTCCCTTTCTTGTGATACTTGTTTGGCTTGGTTTTTTAAGCTTTCAAACGTTTGATCAGTCTAACTTTGATAGCTAATTAAGCCATATCCTTCAAAGAATGAGTATCCAATAATTTCTTCCTAATGGAATACTCTAACCCATTTGCTTCCATTTCGACCAACTCATGTTCAGGGACTTGTGTAAAGCATCACGCTTTCAGAAGTCTAAACATGTTTAATCATTGATCTATTAACTCAATGCTCTTTCATTTGACACTTTACAATTATGTTAGGCTTATTTTGGACTTCTCCATATGGAATTTCTCATGGAACAATTTCTCTAACTGAAACCATGTTTTGACTGACCGTGGGGGAAGCATTGTAAACCAAGTGAAAATATTCTTTGTTATGGAATTGGGAAAAGATTTCATTCTCAAATCCTCATTCACTACTAAATCACCAAGTTTTATTTGGTATCTAGCAACATGTTCGACAATGGGCTCTTCGACATCCCCTGTAAACTTAGTGAATTTTTGGAGTTTCCAACCTCTTGATAACTTCGTTTCTAACACGAAATATGGCAACGGAGAAACATAGGTAGTCCTCTAACAAACATTATTTATCTTATTCCTAACCATTATTCGTTCGACCATGGCTTCTAGGTTTTGTTCCCCAACCACTATTTCACGTCGAACCTGCCTAACCAGTTGGTCGACATTATGGTTTCGGCTGGCTATTACTAGTGGGGGTTGTTGTACTACCCTAAGTATGGGGTCGACATGCGGAGGAGTCGGTGGATCTTGTTCGATTGTTTCGTCAAAAATCTCCTCGTACTTCACTGGTCCCTCATGGGGTGAGGGTGCAGCTTTTCAAACTAGAGCTCTGGGAGCACCAATAAAATCTCCAATACAAATCATTTGAGTTGCTTACGTTTGATAACTATGCACCGAATATTCAATTTAAGGTTTCAATATAAAACTCGTCTGTTGAGTGAGCATATTGACCATTTCATGGTTACTTTCATCCATTTGTTTCCTCATGATAGCAATGATACTTGGGGTGAAAGTAGGCATAATTTGGTTGGCGAATCCTAACCCAATCGAATGCCCAGATTGGCTTCTCGACAGCCCCGAAGCACGGTATGGCGAAAATGCAAAGTTCTCGCCAAATATCGGACTGCTAGTATGCAATCCTTCCATCATTATTGTGGGAATTCCATACTCGTGTATATTCCTTGCAAAACTAGGCACACACTGGCCAGAAGTTGTAACCACACCATCATGTGTTTTCCTTATGAAACTAGGCAAATAATGCCCAGTAGTTGTGACCATTGTTGGTCTTGTAATTACTGGTTGTGTTGTAGTAACTAAAGTTGGCGCTGTCGAAGATACAACTACTAGACTAGAACCCACACTCGCTTCCGCACTTGTATTTCCTCCTAGATTGTGATCCCTTTTGTAAGTTCTAATATCTACCAGTTTTTTATCACTTCTTAATTTCATGCACGACATAAGAAGACTCAAACACAAACGTGTCCCACCAGGTGTGCCAATTTGTTTCTTCGTGAAACAATCGCTAGCCTCTTATTAAAGGTCACTTGCAGGATCAGATACAATAATCTAGACTTAGTGTTTTGAGTGTTTTTGGGTTGAAAACTAGTATATAAAAGATAAAAGGGCAAAAGGTAAAGACAATTGCAAAGCAGATAAATTAAAGACAAGACATGTAATTTAAAGTAAAAATATGGATATTTCTATGAATTTAGATGTGGAAGCATTCATACATTGTTAATCTTGGACTCATTTCTCTCTTAGATGTGGGTACTTTGAGTGTATTTCTATTAAATGTGAAGAAATGTGACCCCTGACACAAATACAAAATTTTTCTTAAATAGACATCCTAGATTCGTAATCGTTCATGGTTACTAGCCCATGTTGGGCATCGTGGGAAACTATTTTGAATACTCCCACATCTTCACTGGTTTTATACATTGATAAACGTTCCCACCAATATAAACCATTGCTTCGTCGACCTTTGTACATTTCAACATATGCCTCTGAATCGCATGTCCTTGTTGACTAGCTCCCTTGGCCGACGTCCCTTCCTTTGCTTGACAACCTTTTTGTTTCCTATGAAACTTATGCTATTTCACCCTTTTAATCTTACAGTTTAAGGGCCTATTTCCCTAGTCAAAAATTTCTTGTCAACAATGAAGTGTTCACCCTCCATTATTGATGTTTATCTAGGAAGAGACAAGTCAGCTGAATTTGATAGAGTTCTCTCCATGGAGAAGATTGCAAATGAAATCACTGTTCGACAAGTGAAACAATGGCCCAACAAAGGGTTACCTTCTGGAAAATTGTGTGTGAGATATGTTGTTCTCAACATGGTAGATGCTTCAAATTAGGCTCCTACCAACCCCAGTTCTAGAATTACTCCTTCCTTAGCCGAGTTGATCTTTCAAATTGGAACCAAGTCTAAGCTAACTTTGGAGAGTATGTTTTTAACTATACTGTGAAGCATGCATATTCATTTGTTGTGAAGCTACCAATTTCATTTCCATTTTTGATTAATGGGATCCTCTTGAAGCAACACCCTGATTTCTTGCATCCTCGAGAAATTCCAATCCAGCTGGCTCGGCCTATGACCAATGATAAAAAGTTTCTTGAGGGGACACATGTCCCAGACATCATGGTCAAGCATCAAGGTCAAACTACTAGTTAAAGTTCTTCATTTGTATCCCAAAGCAACCAGAAATGATATGTTGTCAAAATTGTTAGAAATTTCAAAGGCTCTTCAAGAGATTATTACTGCTAGTATTATAAGAAAGAGGAATATAGAAGAACTAATAAAAACATTGTCCAAAGAGAAGGAGGTTGACAAGGCATAAGAGGTTCATAATGAATAGGAAGAAAAAGAGCAGTTTGCAAGAGATGAAGATTCTGGCAGCTCAGAATCCTCATGTGAAGAAGAAACTGAGAGGGAAAAAGAGGAATCTGGCAGTGAAGAAGAGGAGGACAGTTTTGAAGATTAAGTTGTCTAATGTTTTCACCCAGAATATGCCAGACATATGGCCTGGCATGTGATGTCTGATGTAGTTGGCTGCTGTTTAAATAGTGATATAATTTTAACTTTTATCCACACTATTGTACCAAGTATCACCAGAGTTGAATTTCAAGGAATGGTGATCTAGCATCGGTTTCACTATCATGTTTGTATACACTTGATCTGTTGAGTGTATGTGCTAATATGCTAACCTCTATTCTGACTACTTGATTTCTCTATAGAACACCTTTGTCGAATTGTGATAAAAATAGGGTGTAACGGTGTGTGTATTGGACTAGTGAAACTACTAACTTGGCAATTATCTTTATGGTATATGAAGCTTAAATGATATATCATGTTGTACTTAGTATTACCTGATGTGTTGTGTGCATACATGCTGGAGCATCTGGCCCGGCATCTGGCCCTCAACCATGTTTGATTGTATGTGTTGATATCTTTGTATGTTAGTAGTAGCTTCTAACTTTTGACTACTAACTACTAATTGTGTGTGCATGCATGGCTAACCTGTCATGAAAATGATTGCATGCTAACTATTTTCGGAGTACCATTTTGTGTCAACTGACTGATGTGTAGAAAAGTATTATGCCAATGATATGTATTGTTGTTGATCTACTTATGATGCTGATATATGCTCTGATGGATGTTCTTATGTTGCTAATGATGTTTGTTCTGAGTATGGGATATCTTTTCGTACTCAGTTGTGTTTTGGCTTGAAGAGTTATTTTGCCAAAATTTTCCAAAGGAGGGGATTGTTGTTCCTTTTGGATTGGCTATATTATGAAAAACAACATAAAGTATGTTCAAGTTGTTTCTAGTATAGAAGGGACATATGTGGAACACAATGTTCCAACATGTGTGCTTCAACATCTGGTCTCTGACAGTAAACAGGTGTTACTTTAGTTTTGTTTCAGACGTATTATATCCAAGATTCACTCTACAAAGAAGATATGTATTCATGAAGAGGGTTAATTTGGATGTTCTGAAAGAACATGTGGAATACAATGTTCTGGCATGTGTGCAGTGCAACATATGGCCCTTGTCAGTAGGTCATGATGGATGTTGTTAGGTGCGAAATTTCTAATTGAGATCCAATCAGGTACGTTGTTGTTTGTTTAGCAATGTGTGATTTGTTTGACAGTTATTGAAGATCAAATTAGATTTAAATTTGAATATGAAATATAAGAAATCATATCTTTTGTTGGATATTTTTATGAAGAAAATCAAATCCAATAGATTCGAATATTATTCTAGACTAAATTAATTTATATATCCAAAGAAAAAAATCCAAGAATGCACTTCTAATTAAGGAGACTAAAATCTGATGTTTGAGAACAAGTTTTTTGTGGTAGGATTTTTGAGTCTTTTGTTACTTGTATTCCATGCTAATGTTATCACTTATATCATAAGGATTTGTGTTGGATCTGGTTTGTGTACACCACATTATTGCTTCAGTAACTTGGCATAGTTGTTTGTTTTTGTTAGTTGAGTTATAAATTCAACAATCATTGTGTTAATGATTAATTTAATCACTTGATATCAGTGACTAAGAGAAAGTGAGAGGGGTACTCGTATTTAGGGGGAGTCCTAAATATAAAGTCGATAGGATTAAGAAGATGTTTGAATATTATGGGGTTGATGTTCCAATAAGACTAATTGTACTAATTCAAAGTAGTGAATTTCCTTTTCTGGGTAGAGTGTCCTTCAAACGTAGGTGAGGTTTCATCGAATTGGGTTACCAATCTCTTGTGTTATTTTATTGATTTCTACACTATATTATTGTTGATGTTAAATTATGTTCATACTAGTTTAATAAGTTGGACTAGTTGTCCCAACATCGTGTCCAACATATGTCCCCTCAAGAACACAATTTCAGAAAAAATTGAAAGGCTTCTGATAAATAAGTTCTTACAAAATTCCAGGTATGTCGAACGGTTAGAAAATTCAGTTCATGTTATTAAAAAGAATGGAACTCTTAGAGTTTGTATATATTATAGAGACTTAAGTGTTACTAATCCAAAAAATGAATATCTAATGCCTAAGCATAAAATCTAGTCAATTCAACTGCAGAATTTGAATATTTAATTCTTATAAATGGTTATTCTGGATATAACCAAATCTCCATTGCAGAAGAAGATGTTATGAAAACAATATTTCAATGCTCTGGGACCTTTGGAATCTATGAGTGGGTAGTGATGCCTTTTGGCTTGAACAATGCTGGTTCAACATACCAAAGAGTAATTAATTATATGTTTCATGATTTCATTGAGACCTTTATGCAGGTTTATATTGATGATATAGTTGTCAAATCCTCGTAAAAATGGTCATTTAGACCACCTTCGACAATCCTTTGAAAGGATGAGGAAATATGGATTAGACTTTATGGGCTTTCCGAGCTTTATGGATTAGACATTCAGATGTTGCATTGCACACATGTTGGAGCGTCATGTTCCACATGAAGTGAAAGAACGTCCAAATTAACTCTCTTCATATGTATTCCTTGTAGAGTGAATCTTGGATAGAATAAGTCTGAACCAATATTGCAATAATATTTTTTTGTTGTTAGAGACCAGATGTTGCAACACACGTGTAGGAACATCGTGTTCCACATGTGTTCCTTCTGCACCATAAACAGCTTGAACATACTCAATATTATTTTGCATTATGCAGTCAATCCAAAATGAACAAATAAAATCATAACTTTCATGAGTTTATATTGAAAATTATGAAATTATCGGTAAAAACTTATGTATTTATACTGTGACTTTTGAAAATACTAGTATAAATGTATGAGTTTTTACCAAGGATTCTACCATTGTCGGTATTTACTTATGCTCTTATACCGATAATTTTGAAAATATCGGTAGTGAAAATTTTTAATTTTGTACCAGGTATTCTAAAATTATCGGTATTAACTGGAGAATATCAGGAATTATGAAACTGTTTTAGTATGGTTAAAACATGTTTTTTGAATTTTTTATCCATTAATTTCCATTTTTGTGAATATTTTATGATGAAATTTGCACTACCAGAAATATCGTATGGTTAAAGTTTCCGATATCAAATGGTATTTCTTAAAAATATTGGTAATGTTTCAAAGATATCAGACATTTAAAAAAAAGACTTATATACCAGCAATTTTAAAATAACCTATCAAAAATTTTAAATGATACCAAAAATTCAAAATAAACTACCAGAAATTTTTTTCGCACATTATGATCCAATTTTGTTCAATAATAGTTTTGAAATGAATGAAATATATGGGGTGTCAGGTTAAATTCTCTCGTGAATGTTATATATCTTGTTTAGATGACTCATCCTCTAAAAGATTACACTAAAACAACTTTATATCACATAACATTGTTTTTTATAATATAAATATCAAAATGTTGATCATATAACGATTGGATGATAATAATAATTCAAATGCAAGTAGAGGGTTAGTGGAGGTTGATAATAGATTACACCTTCTCAAATAAGCACTTTAGGAAGCAAATAAGCTGTTTTTTTATGGTGGTAACCGGTTACATAAATTGATCTAACCGATTACATGTTAGTGTATTTTTTTGTTTCATTAGCACTGGTAACTTGTTACACAAATTGATGTAATCGATGGCAAACCCGAGTTTTTGCTTTTCTAGTTACTTTTTTTTATGTATTTGGATCACGATTGTTGTAGCTTGCTTGTATAAATACCCTTTATGGTATAGTGTGCAAAATTAATAATAATTTCTTTTCTCACCCTCAATTACTCTCTCTCACTCTCACTCTAATTCTCTTTTTTTCTCATTTTATCTTCTCCACAAACACAAAACCTCCATTAATTCAATTGAATGTTCTAACATTTGGCATCAAGAGTTGTGGTTCTGATCCACAATCCACTGGGAAAAGATGACTATCGTCTCTAACGATAGATTCCCTATAAATCTACCAACCCTTGATTTAAAGATTTACGATAAATGGTGCAAGCAAATGAAAGTATTATTTGGATATCAAGATGTTATTGAAGTGGTCAACAATGTAGTTACTCCCCTTGTTGCAGAGGAAAAAGAGGCACAAAAGGATGCACACAAGAAATAAAAGAAGAAAGATTACAAGACACTATTATTGATCCATTCTTGGGTTAATAGAGTTATTTTTGAGAAATTTGGTGATTGCGATTCGGAAAAGCAAGCATGGGAGATCTTGAAGAAGGCTTATGAAGGGGATGACAAGGCAAAGGTGGTGAGGTTAAAAACTCACAAAGGATAGTTCAAATTGACTCAAATGGAGGAGAAGTATAAAATCAACGACTAGGTAACGCGCATTACTCGTTTGGTGAATCAAATTAAGTCTTATGGAGAAACGGTTTTGGAGCAGAATGTTGTTTCAAAAATATTGCATTCTTTGGCACCAAGATTTGACAACATCGTAGTGGCGATTAAAGAGTCAAAGGATCTTCCGACGTTGAGAAATAGGAACTTCAAAGCTCTATTGAGTCTCATGAACAAAGGATGGATAAGATAAGTAGCGATATGTCAAAGGCGGATATTTATTCGCAAGCTCATTTCAACGAGAAGAACAAGAAGTCGAAAGGAAAATTTTCCATGAAGAGTATAGGGAATTTTCAGAATTTTGGTGGAAGAGAATCATAAAATTCGAAAAATTAGACATATCAAAGGGGTAAGAGAATCTGCAACAAATAGGGTGGTCAAACCAACTCTTAAGGTGAAATAGTAAAGGTTAACAAGAGTAAGGTGCAATGCCTTAATTGTCAAAAGTTCGGTCATTTTGCAAGAGATTTCAATGCGAACAAGAAGGAATCTCAAGGACATGAAGACAAGTTTGAAAAACAAGATGTGGATGATGAGAACACGCTCTTAGTGATGATTACAGAAGGTGATTGCAGTAGTAGCAAGCTGTTGGACATCAACTGTAGTAGCAGAAAGTTGTTGGACAACAACTACAGCAGTTCCAGGAACGCTGCAGAAACACGTTTGGAAGAAAATGTTATGGTGACTGTGCGAGATAGAGTTCAATGTATTACGGAGTGGTACTTGAATTCTGGTTCTTCAACTCATATGATGGGTAGGAAGGATTGGTTTGTTAAAATCAATCAAGCCACGAAGAATAAAGTGAAATTCACATATGACACCACTTTAGCAGCCTACAAGGTCAGTGATGTTTTGATCATGAGAAGGGATGATGGTCATTCCTTGATCAAATATGTGCTATAAATTCTATGAATTAAATGTAATCTCCTAAGTATTGCCCAATTACTTGAGAAGAATTACAAGATTCACATGAAAGACAAGATTTTGTGTGTTTTAGATGCAAACAGGATTTTGGTTCATAAAGTGCATATGAATGCCAATAGGACATTCAATATAGAGTTGAAAGTAATGGAGAATAGGTGCATTTCTACAGCAGCAAGTCGAGATGAGTGGTTGTGGCACTACCGTCTTGGGCATCTCAATTTTAGAGACCTCGACGCGCTACAAAGGAACGGTATGGTAATCGGGTTACCATCGATCAAAATTCCATATGATATTTTTGAAGAGTTTATAAAAGGGAAGCAACATAAGAATAAATTTAGCAAGGATGCAGGAAATAGAACCAAGCATCACCTTGAGGTGGTGTACACTGACGTGTGTGAGCCGACGCAAGTTAATTCTTGTGGGGAAAATAGGTATTTTGTCACTTTTATCGATGATTTTAGTAGAAATCTATGGACATACCTAATCAAGAGAAAGGATGAGGTATATGAAGTGTTTAATAAGTTTAAGTCCATGGTTGAGCGACAAAGCGGTCACAAGCTCAAAATTCTCAAAATGGATGGTGGAGGCGAATATGTCTCAAATGACTTTGGGAAGTATCGTGATGAAGAAAGGATAGTGCATGAGGTTGTGTAACCCTATAAATCACATCAAAACAGTGTTCTTGAGAGGAAAAATCGATCAATTATGAACACGGTGAGAAACATGTTAAAAGGTAAAAACTTATCAAAAGGGCAACAGGGATAAGTCGTTTCCACATCTACCTATTTGTTGAATAGGTGCCCTCAAAGAAGCTTGAGAATTCAACTATAGAAGAGGCCTGGTATGTATTTAAACTAAGCTTAAGCCATTTGTAAATGTTTCAGGTTCGGTAACATATCCACACGTTTCGGGTCATCTTTGAAAGAAGTTGGATGACTGGGGTGAGATGATGTTACTTGATGGTTATCATCCTACTAGAGATTAGAAGTTTTTTTATGTTGAAAACAAGAATGTCTTGATTAGCCAGGACATCGTTGTCGATGAACTAAAGTGTGTCGAACTACCTAAATAACTCTGTCAGCAACATGTAACTCGTTACCAGCAGCATGTAACTGGTTACCAGAAAATTTTATGGATTCTAAGGAACCTAGAACTAGTGTAACAGGTGATGTAACCGGTTACCAGAATCATGTAACCGGTTATAGGCATGATTATTTGAATTCTCAGGCTGCTGGAAGTTCAGAACAGCAACCCGTCGAAGTAAGAACCAGGCAAAATGATAGACAACTAACTAGACAAAGAGGTTTGCCTCAAAGACTCCAAGATTGTAAGGTATTCCGGGATAACGAGATCCATGATGATGGTGATTTTTTTCACTATGCGCTTATGGCCGAATCCAAGCTCTTTAACACGAAAGAGGCATTAAGTGATTCAAAGTGGGTGTGTGCAATGAAATAGGAGCTGGAATCAATTGAGAAAAATAGTACTTGGGAGTTGGTCGATCTTCCAAAAGGTAAAAATGCAAATGGTGTGAGATGGGTTTATAAAGTAAAGGCATATCACAAAGGGGATATAATCAAGCATAAGGCTCGATTAGTTACGAAGGAGTTTTTGCAAAGAGAAGGTATAGACTTTGATGAGGTTTTTGCACCAGTTGCTAGACTTGAAACCATATGGCTAGTTGTTGGTATTGCAAATAACAACAATTGGTCTATCTATCAAATGGAAGTGAAATTTGGGTTTTTAATGGTCCGCTTGAAGGAGAGGTATATGTAGAACAACCCTCTAGTTTTGTTGTGAAGAATCAAGAGAATAGTTTCTACAAGTTGAGAAAAGCGTTATATGGTTTGAAGAAAGCTCCGAGAGCTTGGAAAAAATAATAGACGGTTTCCTAGTTGATGTTGTGATCGGTAAAATAGAAAGCATGCTACTTTGCCTATGTAGTAATAATAAGGATAGTTCCCCAAATGTTGATCTCAAGGACTGCGTGCAAATATGGAGATCTAATTGTTGCTCAATTAAACCAAAACTAGAGTTTGGGATTGATTTGCTAAAATAAAATAATTGCTAATAAAGTAAATGGAGGCGAAGAACAGTTTTACAGATATAGTAACATGCTAGGGAAAGTGTGTGATTTATTCATGTAACAATTCTGAATTAATATTGCAATAACTTGTTTTAAATAATCAATTACCGGTTCTTAAGGTTGTTTACTCCTAAGTCCTTAGAGAAGAAACCTTCTATCAATTATTCTAAGCCCTAAGTCCAAAGAAACATACCAATGAAATTAAGGATTTGTATTATCAAGAATATCTTGTTGCTATAGGGTACCCCTAGTCCTAGGTGATATCTACTATAACATAATCTTATAAAATAATTAACAATGGTGGTCCAGCCTAATTGTTAATCATAAATCAATCCTCATTTGCCCGACAGAGAAGGCACTAGAAATATTATAAGATTATATTAATAATGAAACACTTGTTATTGCAAATATAAAAACAAGTCATTACAAAGTCAAATCAGGGACAAACCTTAACATTTGGGGGTTTAGTTACTCATAATATTCAAGGAAAACAAAATATAAAGTGTAGACATTACAAGTATTTAGATGAGAATTGATCTTTAATCTCTTATGTTCATGACAATTTGTCTCTCATCAAAACCCTTGTCTACTCCAATCTTCAATCGCGTAATTTTCCTTTTGACCAAAAAAGTCCTCTAATCCTTCTCTAAAACTTACTTAAATTGAAAAAGTGCTTCCTTTGTATTTTTCTCTCATCAATCAGGTTCAAAAATCATAAAATCCAGTTTAGATTGGCCCAAAATACCCTGAGATGTCAAAAATCACCGAAAAAGGAAAGATTCACGTCAGCACTCACGCGCGCTACGGCCGATAGCAGCTGCTACGGGTGGTCGTAGCACACCTCTGTTCCCCTGCTTCCAGAGGTTAATGCCTAAACTTCCTGCTATGGGTCATAGTAGTTGCCCAGACCCATGTTCCTTGAGTTAAGATTTTGGAAATTCATGCTGTCAGTCTGTTACGACCAACAGTTGCTGCTACGGGCTGCCGTAGTAGACCTCTCGGAGCTCGCGGAAAAATTTTCTGAATTCTCACGATATTTTTTAGTTTTTGCTCTGATCCTTCTTGAATATCTATCTGAACCTGAAAAGACTAAAGAGACACAATTAAAGCATAAAATGTGGAAAAGGGAAATGAAGCGCTTAAAAATAATGACAAAATTAACTAAAATTAACGGTAAACAAAGGTGTAAAAACCACTGATCAAACTCCCCCAAACTTAGTGAGTTTCTTGACCTCAACCAACAAAGAAAGAGCTCATGAAATGCAAAGTATACAGGTACTCATACACGAGACTTCCATTTACATTGGTCAAGAGGTAGTTTGTTTGGTATTCACATCACGAGAAGAATTTTTGTGAGAATATTTTAAACCTGAGCTTCCCTTTAGGATACCTCTCTAACTATGCTTTGTACTTAAGTCTTTTTCCGATTTTCCTGCTTTTTCATTTGTACAATGAAATTAAGGCAGTGTGAATTATGATGATCATCACAGGCACAAGATTAATCAAGAATTTTTTTGTTTAGGCACCAAATAAGTAGCAATTGAAAATTTTGATTATCGATGAAATTTTCAAAACTTTTCAGTTTATATATTGTCCTTATTTAGATGATGAATGGGGATCAACTGTTAGAACATAGTTTGATTCTACAACCCTTGTAAGAGTTATGATGATAACAAACACAAAGAACAATTATGCACTCTAAAATTATACTCTATTTTGTATAGAAGTTCTGATGGAAGAAGATCAGAAGATAAGCTACAAGGTTGTTTCTGCTGTGAATGTAGACAACTCTCAAAAAGCTCTGATGAAAGAAGATGAGAAGTTGCGCTAAAAATATGTCTTAATTTTGATTACACAATTCTGGGAAAGTAAGTCTAACGCTGCAAACAGGATCTTATGGCTCTGACCTTCAAAAGCTCTGAAGCAAGCAACAACGTATAAATCAATGTTCTGAAGTGTTACAAATCAAATATTTCCATTTCAAGAGTAACGACTAGAAGGGAACGGGGATATTTATTTTTGTAAAGCACCTTAACTGTCATTAATCAAGTTTCCAAATGACCATCCATGTTACGTCTATTTAAACAAGACTTGAGGATAAATCATTTACGATTTTCACAACACTCAACAATGCTGCAATCATTTCTAATCCTCAAACATTCAATACTTTCAACTGTGTAAAACATCACTATATTGTGATATTGTTTTGAAAGAAACAATATTTTACACTATTTTATTCTTATATTATTTAGTGCATTTCCTTGAGAAAAACTGAGTGGTGGTTATACTCAAGAAGACTTTGGCAGTTGTCAAAGTAGATTTGTAATCAATATTGATTAGTGGATTAAGACCTCGTTGAAGAGAGGCGGAATCACCTTGACGGATGGACTGGAGTAGTTTGAGTTCAAACGAACTAGGATAAAAATCAACGTGTTATTTTCATTGAATTTTAAGATTCCAATTCAACCCCCCCCCCCCCCCCTTCTTGTGTTTTTTCATTCTTCATCAACCTCCTTTGGGCTGAATAATCGGGTGAGGGATACCCTACTTAGCGGGTCGATTTCCTTTATCGCCTTTTCATCATTTGGTTCTAAAACTATTTATTTCCCAACCAATCTTACATGCATGTGAATCTAGATTATGCCAGACTGTCAAGATAAACTACTCAAGGAGTATTTGTCAGGATACAAGCACTATGGTACAAATCTACAAGTTAGACTCGTATCACTTTTTAGGGAACCTAGGGTGTTCAAACAAACCCCTTTTGTCACATTATTCCTAACTTCTTACCCTTAAACAATCATCGCTTTATCTCTATTTATTATTCTCGATCTCTTTGAAATAAAAGCTCTTGCGTAGAACAAAACTTTTTGGTCAATATTTGGGGAGAACTTCGAAGTGTGGTTTTAAACTAATAAAATAACATAAAACAAACATACGTAAACAAATCCCCCAAACTTGAACTAAAAATTAGCCCTAATGTTTTAGAACAAGAGCGAGAAGGGCTACTCACAGAGATCCTTACCGAGGAGGCAGAAGGTAATACAACACTAATTGATGCATCATAGCTTACACCTGTAAGGCCTTGTTTATTACCTGCAGATAAAACAAAACAAACAACAAAAATAAAATTCTTAGTCATTAAAAACATGGGTTGCCTTCCACGTATCATTTCGTTTAACATCGTATGGCTCGATAGTTCAGTCCCCATTGTTATAGGGGGTATTTCAACTTCCACACCTTGTTGCTTGTCCTTTCCGCAACAAAGAAATGGTCTAGTTCATATATAAGTTCTACTTTTTGCCACACATCACATCTAGCTTCCATATCCTTAACTTGATGTTCCTTTTTCTTTCTCTTCTTGACTTCTTGAATGAACTTTGGAGTTTTGATATGTGTTATAGATGAATGAGATAATTCCACCTTAGAGATTATGCCTGAGACTTTTTCTGGAGATGGTTTTGAAAATTTTCTTTCCCCCTCTAGTTTGATCATGCCAACTAAAGATTGATTATCTTCACCATCACCTTGCTTCTTGATGTCCAACACTCTCAAAGTTATTTCCTCACCAAAATATTTCTAGGGCATAATACCTTTTTCAATATCAACATTGCATCGACTAGTATGCAAGAATGGTCGACAAAGAACAATAGGGGTCTCTTCATCTTCCAGAATTCAACTGGAAAGATAAAAAATTTCAATTTCCACCAATACATCTTCAATTACCCCATATGACTTCTTAATGGTGTGATCAAAAACATTTAAATTTGTCCCTATCTCGCTTACCTTTCCAATACCAAGTTTTCGAAAATAGATAATGGCATTAAGCTCACACTAGCACCCAAATAAATAAAAACCTTCTTGAAATTTATGTCTTTTATAGTTCAATGTATTGCAACCGATCTAGGATTCTTCTACTTGATTGGGATTCTCCTTTCTGGCAAGATTTCACACAATTTCTCATTATCAGGTACGATCCATCTCCTATTGGTCTCTTTTTTTCTAGTACCTCCTTCATGAATTTTTGGTACATGGACATTTTCTTAAGTGGTTCAAGGAACAACATATTGATCTCTAACTTTTTGAAAAATGTGACAAACTTCTCAAAGTCTTTCTTTTTTGGGTCCTTCTTTGTTACTCGAGAGGGATACGACAACTTAATCACGGGTTTAGTCTCCTTTTTACTCTTATCTTCAGTTGGATTCACAGGTGGTATCTATTGTACCCCAAAATTTTCCCTCCCATTTTCCTAAAGATATCTCCTTATGCTCCTACGATTTGAAATTGCTCAAGGCTACTCAAGGTTTGATCAGACAAATTCTACTCCTAAGCAGTTGACCTACAACTGGGGTTTCACTTCAAAGTAAATTGGAGCTTATAATTCCTCAAGTGGATTTCATGATTCATCATATGTCTCAAGGAATTCTCATGCCAAATTTCAAACCTTGCATCACAAGTTTGCTCAGTCAATTGCTCAAATGATTGAAAATCAATTGTATTCGACAAAAAGACAATTATGGTCAACATACAGTCAAACTTCAATATTTTTGGTCAACATTAACATTTTAAGGTCACATTCATCATTTGATCAAAGTTTGCTCATGATTCATCAAGAAAACTCCCAATTTACCAAAAGTCAAAAGTTACTAAATTAGGGTTTTCTTAAGAAGAAGTCAACTGAACTTTGACCAGGCATAACTTCCACATGCTTCATCAGATTTTTTCTCAACCAAAGATCATTTTAATGTAAATTGAATTCTCTATAACTTTGTCTCTTTAAGCTCAAGCCCAAAAAATTCTTCATTGGAAAGATATGAGCCAAGACATTATAGGTCGTTTCAAAAGTCAACAAAAAGATACTTTTTGTTAAGGCAATTTACATCAAGATAAAGTCTTCAAATGAAAAAAAACAATCACCATAGAGATTGTAGGGGACATCTTGAGCTTTCCAAAGATTCCTAGATCACCTTCATATGATAAAAATTGAGAGAGTTATGATTGGTACAAGTTGGGAAATTTTGAGAAAATTCATGAAACCCAAATTGATCAAACTTGAATTTTTGGGCTAGTGGGCTTATCTTTCAAGGTCCAAACGTGTTTTACGCCTCATAGTGAACCTATGAATCTATTCATACATCCCTTTAATTTTTATTCCATTTATTTTTTATTTTATTTATTTTAATTCAAAATTAAATTAGACAAAAATCAAGGCTTTCATACATAGGTCCAAGCCCATTCTTCTTGACCTAACTTTCCTCTATATATATATTCCTCTAATTCAGACAACAAGGACACGAAACTTGCAAGAGAAATCACCTCATAAAAACTTCAAAAAATATCAAAACTAGGGAAAACTACAAACCCTATTTTCAACCTCTCTCAAAGCAAGCTAGTCGTCCCAATCAATTCCAAGAGTGTTTAAGAGTAAGTGTGGATCAATCTTGATGATCCAAAGAGCCTGAAAATCACATATATGCATCTCCGATTTCCTTATATTTCGTAAATTCATATTCTCTTTTTTATGTTTCTTTGATGCATACTAACCTAGCTAACGTGCTTCTGAGGTGTATTAGTACATGATAGAACTATTGCATGGCTCCCATGATGCCCGGATGGAAGGTTGCCATGTTTGAGCCGTTTTGCATTATCCTCTTCGTATCTCATCATACAAGGGAAATTATCCAAAACCATGGCCACCATTGAACTCGCAAGCGCCAAATTAGGGTGGTATGGTATTCTTGGATCACTAACGCTCCTTATTTTGTAGGTTAAAGAAAACAAGTCGCCGAAGAAGACGACCGGAGCTAGGACTCTGGTGCATCTACGACCCAGTCATTTGGGTTTATGTTATATTTATTTGATTCCATTGAGATACTGAATCTACAGCCACCCCTGCCTTTTGATGTTTTTTTTTTTTCATATTTTCCAATGTTTTGCAGGTTTAATACATTTTGCATTACATCCATCCTCCAGACACCAGTGCGCGCCTGGCGCATTGGCAAGCCATGTTGTTGTGAAGGAAAAGGGTATGAATCAACACCTACCCCTGGCATTTTACCTATTTTCTTTATTTCTAACCTTGTTTGTCATTAATTTTTCTTCCATATCCCTATTTTTTAGCTAACCCTAATTCTATTTAACCTAATTCGTTTTTAATTAATATAAAAATAAACCTTTTTTCAAGGACCCTAATTAATTATATTTTAGGTTTTTAATTAACGTTTTATTAATTTTATTAATTAACCTTTTTTTAATTTTAAAATTAATTAGATTTTTAGGTTTTTATTTAATTAATTATTATCAAAACTATTTTCTTCATAAATATCTTTTTCACATTCTTTTTCTATTTTTATTTTCCTTTTCTAGATCAATTGTATAGGTTTCACGAATGTAATAGCGTAGCTTTATATTTTTCGCATTTTTCTATCACGTAATTATTTCCGGGATATAATAGTTGTAGGGTTTCTTTTCCATATTTCACTATTATGTAACTTCCCCAAAGCCTTGTAATAGTTTTAGATTTACATTTATGTCTTTATCTTCTGCTACTATATTTTTTATGCAATTGTTAGTAATTATGGTTTATATGTAAAGATTGAAACCAACCAATAGAAAAACCCTAATTTCAAGATAAACATAACTGAATCAAACACACTTGCACACTCACACCTTTAGGGTAACCTCTCTTTATTGCCATTTGGAATAACGGTCATGTCCCTCGAAAACAGGGATGCTTTAGCAAAAGACCCTTGAATAGAAGATCATATTCCATCGATGACCCTTCGATGTTTCCTACAAACATATGATCTAGTCCCTTACGAAATTTCTAAAGCATATTTATGTGTTACCTTCGATGATCGTACTTTGACACATCATTTGTCCCTTCACATCCAATAGATATGGCTACCTACCAACTAATGGTATGGATGGAATTATCTCTAAAGGAAAATGGAAATAAAAATAATGACCACGAGTGGGTAAGAACTGTTAATCACTCGCTCACAATCTTTTCTAAAAAATATTTTTTCACACATCACACTTTCAAAATATTTTCAAACACTTTGTACGCGTTCTTGAGGACTGATACAAGAACCATTACAAAGTTGGCCGTACTTTAGGCTTTTCAAAATATTTTCAAACAAATCACACACACAGAAAGCAAGTTTCCAAAGTGAGCTAAGCAATTAAGAGCTCGTAGATAACTACAGATGAAAAGGATGTTAACACCTTCCCTTTTCATAATTTACCCCCCCAACTCAAAATCTATCAAGGTATTTCCTATTCTTTTCACCCTTTCCTTTTGGGATAAAAGAAAAGTCGGTGGCAACTCTTGCAATCCTCAATATTTTTGATAAAACACAAAACAAGTCAGTTCTTCCACTGTATTACATAACTAGCGACTCTATTGGGGAATTTACTCAAAAGAGGGGTTACCTTAGAGTCTTAGATCACTTTTACTTACTTTAAATTATTTGCATTGTTTTCTTTATTTTAAGGGTTTCTTAGGTTTAATTTCTTTCAAAGATCCTACACCCGGAGCTAGGGATTCCTTAGGTAAGTAGCAATAGATCACAGAAATTGTATGGCGTAGACCGATATGATTTAAGTGATGGCTATGTTAGTGTGACACTTTGGTTTGTACTGATGTTCCTTGAGTCAGTCGAGGATAAAATTGGGATGTCGCGTGGTGTCATAAGTACTAACTGACTTTTAGAACCTTAATTGACCCATCTTAGCCATTAGAAGGTAGTAAGATGGCCGACTTTGGTGCAGTCCAAGGTTGGTTGATACTCGATGCTAAGCTCATTGAGATTCGACTCACAGGATGTTTTGGTGGTAAATCAGTTGTTGTACTAAAATAAAACCTTCGATAAATATCCGTAATATGAGATCCCTAGAACCCGGTTACTATTTTAGGATAGGTTTGAGCCAACTTAACTTCAATAGAAAAGGGTACTTACCTATGGACCCCATGCAAGCCTTTAAACTTAAGGCTCTTGTGTGATTTGTTTGTGTTTGATATTTGTTTAAACATAAACATAACATCATGACATCATAACATCCGACATGGCATTTACTAATCGTTTCAAGGATCTTAGGAATCTTTGTTGCAGGATTTTAAGCTAGACTGCTAGCAAGGAAGCAAGGGGATTTATTTTCCTCTAACCAGGCGCAATCAAAGATCAAAACATGTTCTTTTGAGTCAGAGGCTAGGACCCACTTGACATGGTGAGCTTGATTTTTATAGAAGGACATTCAAAGATGAAGACACAAAGTTCTTCAGACAGAGCTGCAACCAGGATTCATTCTCTCTTTTACCATGCAAGGTCCTTGAAAATATCACATTTGTAACTACATATCATGCATTTCATTACATAACATGTGTATTCTATATAGGTTTTATCATCTTCTTGTTGTTTATTTCAGTAAAAGATGGCTCTGGAACAAACAGTCAAAGATCTTCAAGCTCAGAATGCCCAGTACCAAAAAATGTTCCTGAACTTAGCCAATCGGCAGGAAGAATTGAAGAAACTCATCACCAAAGAGAGGAAGAAAGAGACAAAGGAAACAAGTCGGCATTCTCAACATGGGAAGAAGGTTCATAGGTCCTCCCAAGCAAGCTCAAGATTATGATATTCCATCAAACAAAGATGACAACCAGGGTGAAGATGGTAAGAGTGTAAAGGTTGTGAAAGGAAGCAACCTTGGTTCAGGCCAATATTGTGATGAAGATGAAGAAGACTATTAGGATTAACAGTATACTCCTGCCGATGAAAAATATAAACATTTGGAAGATCGTTTAAACGATATGGAGATATAGAGAGTGCCTGGGTTGGATTTTAAAGAGCTAGGTTTAGTCTCAGGAGTTATCATTCCTCACAAATTCAAGGTCCCTACTTTTGCAAAGTATGACGGTGTTTCTAGCCCTAAGCTTCATTTGAGATCTTATGTTCGAAAGATTCAATCGCACACTTCCAACATGAAGTTATGGGTGTAGTTCTTTCAAGAGAGCCTATCTGAGATACAATTGGAAAGGTTCTATCAACTGGGAGGAACCAATATTAGTACTTGGGAAGATTTGGATAATGATTTCTACAAACAATACAATACAATGTTTACCTTGCACCAACCCGTGTGCAATTACAGAATATGACTATGGGCTCGAGTGAAGGCTTTAAAGAGTACGCCCAAAAATGGAGAGATCTAGAAGGAAGAGTTCAACTTCCTTTGTCTGATAGGGAGTTGGTTGATATGTTTATGAGAACTTTTATGGGTCTTTTCTTTAATCATTTGATTGGAAGCTCTTCAACCGGATTCACCTAGCTGATATTAACAGGGGAACATGTTAAAGGTGGAATCAGAAGTGGAAAAATTCAGGTGGTTGCATCTTCAAGTATTGTGAAGAAGACATTCAACGGGAAAAAAAGAACCTAATGCTCTATATGGCCAGAAGGGTCGTGGTAGAGGTGACCGTAACCAATCTGTGGGGGGCAGTGCTAATTTCTAATCCTTCGCTAATGCAATAACATCAACAAGGAAATCGGTATAGGTCGGACACACCCAGGAGACAATTTACCAAGATCAACATGCCATTGTCTCAGGTATTGCAACATCTATTGAAATTAGAGTTGATTACATTGAGAGATCCTTCTCAGAATCCCAACACTTCCTCTCCTTGGTACAATCCTAATGTGAGATGTGCCTATCATTCCAATAGTCTCGGGCATGACACAAATAAATATTGGGCTTTGAAAAGTAAGGTTCAAGACATGATTAACTCCAAAGAGATTGAATTTGATCCTTCTGAGACCCCCAATGTGATCATTGCACCTATGCCTAAGCCCAACAAGGGTATTAATGTTATCGAAGATGATTCTTATGTCTCCGCTGTGAGTGACTTGTTTACTCCCTTGATAATTATTAAGAAGAATCTGTTGCAAGCCAGTTTATTTCCGGGTTGCACTGAAAGGTGCTACTGCTGCGCAGCCCAATCCAATGGATGCAAACTACTAAGAGATGGTATTCAGCATCTAATGGATAACCATATAATTCTAGTTAAGAAGATTCCTTCTATGGAGAATTTGTTTCAAGGTTTAGAGCTTGAAGACGTTTCTGTAATTTCCGGAACACCTGTCAGAATCACTTCTAAGGGGCCTGTGAATATTACGGTCGAACCTATAGTTTCTCCTCTAATCATTACTGTGCCTGAGCCAATTCCATATTCCTCTGACAAGGTTATCCCTTAGAATTTTGGAGCTGATGTTTACTACCATTGTGTCAAGCAAGAACAATTAGTTGTTAAAAGTGAAGATACTGAAGTTATTGATCCCAACATTGACAATATTGTTGGGACTAGTAAAATTACTAGAACTGGAATGGTTTTTTCTCCAGAGATCTATCTGAAGACCGTTGTTACACTAATTCGTGTTACTGCTATTGAGTCAACTACGGAGACTCAGGGTAAAGAACAAATGATTGAGTCTGCCCAGACTGGGGCACCTACACAAATTACTGTTGAAGATGCCTCCAAGCAAGAGATGGAGGAGGTACTAAAAATTATCCGAAAAAGTGACTACAAGATTGTCGAACAGCTGGGGTAGACCCCCTAAAATATATCCATGTTATCCCTGTTGTTATGCTCTAAAATCTATGCTCCGACTTTGGTGAAGTTTTTGAAATCTGCTCATGTGCCGTAAGAAATCTCTGTTGATCAATTTGAAAATTATGTTGCTAGCCTGATGACTGATAATGGGTTAGGCTTCTCTGATGCTAATTTGACTCTTGAAGGAAGAAACCATAACAAGGCCATGTATGTCTCTATTGAGTGCAGGGGCACTACCTTAGCTCATGTGTTGGTTTACACGGGTTCCTTGTTAAATGTTTTTCCAAACGGTGCTCTAGATAGGCTTGATTATGAAGGGGTTATGCTGAAACCCAATGACATTGTGGTCAGAGCCTTTGATGGTTCAAAGAGGATGGTGCACAAAGATATGGATCCTCCTATCAAAGTAGGTTCGTAGATCTTTGACTCTACCTTATATATAATGAACATTCGCTCGACTTATTCATGTTTACTTAGACGCCCTTGGATTCATAGGGAAGGTGTTGTTACTTCCACTTTACATCAAAAGCTGAAATATCCCGTGAAATGAAAGGTTGTTAAAGTCTGTGGTGAATAAGAACACATGGTGAGTCACTTGAACTCTTTCAAGTATGTTGAGATGGACGGTGAATTCATCGAAACTCCATGCCATACCTTTGAAGTTATTTCTCGAACAACTACCATTACTGAAGACGTTTCTGCTATTCCCAAGGTTACCAGGGTTCCGCCAGAATGGCTTCTCTGAGAGACGCTAGAGTTGTGATAAAAGAAGGTGGTTGCACTACTTGGGGTCAGCTTCCAGACATTCCTTACAAATCTGATAAATTTGGTTTGGGTTTTAGTGTAGAGGCTCAGAGGGCTGTTCGTCGTGCTCGTGTTGGAAGACCACCATTCTGCATCAGCAGCAATGGAGTCAACACGGTAGAAGATGCTCATAGTAACTATGACCTAGACATTCGGATTTTACCTACCACCGGTAACGCACTCAGTAATTGGAAGACTGAAAATGTTATATCAATCTCCTTTAGTCAGGAGTAAATACTATTTTTTGTTTTCTTGCTTTCAAGTTTTGGTTATGTAATTTTAAACAATAACTTTAAGCCTTGTGCCTTACCCGGGGCACAACGGTCCATTTTTTAGGGTTGTCCTTTTTCATTCACATATTTTCATTCAATAAATCATTGGATGTTTGAATTCAAATTTTATTCTCTTTGTCTTTCTTTTACTTTATCGCCTTCAAAATAGTTATGTGTTCTTACACACACCCACACAACAAATTGCAGACAAATATCCACCCTGGATCCCATTGATAACAATTCTGCTATTGCCAATTATGACTTTGAAAATCCAATCTACCGAGCCAAGGACGAAGGTGAGGAACATTGTGAAGTACCTAAAGAACTTGTTAAACTATTAGAGCAAGAAGAAAGAGCCATACAACCGCATGAAGAGCCAGTCGAGGTTGTGAATTTGGGTATTGAATATGACAAGAAAGAGGTCAAGATTGGTGCCAACCTAGAAGACAATGTCATAAAGAGATTAATCCAGATGTTGTGTGACTATGTTGAGATATTTGCTTGGTCGTACGAAGACATGCCAGGGCTTGATACTGACATTGTGGTTCACCGTCTCCCAATGAAAGAAGGTTATTCTCCAATAAAGCAAAAGGTTTTTCGTATGTGTTCCGAGATGTCCGAAAAGATTAAAGTTGAGGTTATGAAATAGTTCAACGCAGGTTTCTTAGTTGTTACGTCCTATCCTGAGTGGGTTCCAAATATGGTGCCAGTACCTAAGAATTATGGCAAAATGCGTATGTGCATAGACTAAATGGATTTGAATAGGGAAAGCCCCAAAGATGACTTTCTGCTTCTACATATTAATGTTCTGGTTGACCCTGGCACTTTTCTTATTTTCTTTATTTCTAACATTGTTTGTCATTAATTTTTCTTCCCTAACCCTATTTTTTGGCTAACCCTGATTCTTTTTAACCTAATTTATTTTTAATTAATCTAAAAATAAACCTTTTTTAAAGGACCATAATTAATTAGATTTTTAGGTTTTTAATAAACCTTGTACTAATTTAATTAATTAACCTTTTTTTAATTTTAAAATTAATTATATTTTTAGGTTTTTATTTAATTAATTATCATCAAAACTATTTTTTCCATAAAAATCTTTTTCACATTATTTTTCTATTTTTATTTTCCTTTTTCTTTTTCTAGATCAACTGTCTAGGTTTTGCAAATGTAATAGAGTAGCTTTATATTTTTCGCATTTTTCTATCATGTAATTGCTTCCGGGATGCAATAGTTGTAGGGTTTCTTTTCCGCATTTTACTATTATGTAACTACCCCAAAGCCTTGTAATAGTTTTAGGTTTATATTTCTGCCTTTATCTTCTGCTACTATATTTTTTATGCAATTGTTAGTAATTAGGGTTTGTATGGTAAGATTTAAACCAACCGATAGCAAAACCCTAATTTCTAAAAACATAATTGAATCAAACACACTTGTACACTCACACCTTTAGGGTAACCTCTCTTCATTGCATTTCGGAATAACGGTCACGTCCCTCGAAAATAGGGATGCTTTAGCAAAAGACCCTCGAGTAGAATATCATAGTCCCTCGACGGCCCCTCGATGTTGCCTACAAAAAGATGATCTAGTCCCTTAAGAAATTGCTAAAGCATCTCTACGTGTTGCCTTCGATAACTGTACGGTGACCCTTCGCTTGTCCCTTCACATCTAATAGATAGGGATACCTATCAACTAATGGTATGGATGGAACTATCTCTAAAGGAAAATGGAAATAACAAGAACGACCTTGAGTGGGTAACAACTGTTAATTGCTCGCTCACAATCTTTTCTAAAAAAAAAATTCACACATCATACTTTCAAAATATTTTCAAACACTTTGTACACGTTCTTGAGGACTGATACAAGAACCATTACAAAGTTGGTCGTACTTTAGGCTTTTCAAAATATTTTCAAACAAATCACACACACAGAAAGCAAGTTTTCAAAGTGAGCTAAGCAATTAAGAACCTGTAGATAACTACAGATGAAAAGGATGATAACACCTTCCTTTTTCACAACTTACCCCCAGAACTCGAAATCTATCAAGGTATTTCTTGTTCTTTTCACCCTTTCCTTATTTGATAAAAGAAAAGTCGGTGGAGACTCTTGCTATCTGCAACATTTGCGATAAAATGCAAAATAAGTCAGTTCTCCCACCGTATTACAGTATCATTTCTTCCTGCTTTTCCTTATTTTCTCTCACTTCCATATCTACCTCTATGACATAATCCTCTTTTGTTGTATATTCTTATTCATATTCTAACACCTTCTGATTTCTTATCGTGACAACATTAACATTCTCATGATTTTTTGGATTTGTCTTTATGGAGCTCGGAAAGGGTGCTTGTAGAGATAATTGTTATGCAATCTGTCCCACATGAACTTCCAAATTCCTGATTGATACTTAGGTATTTCTTTGATTGTTCCTTGTCTCTTATTTGAATTGAGAAGTTTGGGCAACAATATTTTCAATAGCTACCTCCCATTCTGCCTTCTGTGGAGCTTGTTGCTGATTTTGAACATTTCCCTGCTAATATTTCCAAGAGAAATTTGGATTATTCTTCCACCCTGGATTTTAAGTATTTGAGTAGGGATTATTCTACTTCAAAAAATTTATCTCTTCAATTTGTTATGGAGTTGCAAGATAATACCTTTTGGGTGCCTATATTCATAGCATTCAGTTTCTTTTCTACTTCAACAGCAATTGTGTCTTCTATACTTATTTTATTGGTTTCCAACTTCAGATTAATAACACCTTCATGCTTTCTTGCACAACTATCATATAAATCTAAATTCTCATTTGCAATTATCGCTTCTATGATCTTCTTGAAACCAATGGTTGTTGAGAAATTAGTTGAGCCACCGACTGTTGTATCAATTAACAGCTTGGTTTTAATTCTAAGACCATTAACAAAGATATGCATTTTTCTAGTCTGATCTCGACTGTTGTAAGCGTCTCCTAATGATTCGCCCTCTTTCTGCTTAAAGTTCAGGATATCATATCTTTTTTCTCAAGAACATTGACGCTGAAAAATACTCATTCAAGAAATTCGTTTCCATCTCTTCTCAACTCTTCTGCATCTTAAGATAAAATAAAAGGAAATAATCTCAACTTATTTGCTTCATCAGTTTGCCCATCAATCTTCAAGGTGGTACTAATAGTTACAAATCTTTACAAGTGTTTATTGTCATCTTTATTGACCTTTTCATTGAAATATCTCCTCTCAATTTGAGTGATTATGCTCGGATGCAAATGAAATTTTGGCATATTCACTGATTGTTTCACAATGGTCAACCTACCACCCGATGCATTTGCTATACCGTAGTCACCAAGGAGTCTCTCAGGTGTTGGTGGATCTTCAGCCATAGTTTCTGGTTCTTCCTCTGACTCCAAATCTGAATGGATAGAGATATTCTTTTATTTGGAGTCTAGTATGGCTAATCGAGCTTGTATATGCCTTGTGTGAAAATTTATTTCGATTTCTACATCAAAAGGAAAATAAACTAAGGGTTCTCCTCGCATACAAATGTCAGACGCAAATTAGTAGTACCTGAACAAAAACAATGATAATAAAACTGAAATAAAGTTTTAGTTGACGAGCAACAAAATTTCAATTGTACTAAAATTAAAACTCTATATTTTGGCAGTCCCCGGTAACAGCGCCAAAAACTTGATCGGTAAAATAGAAAGTGTATTATTTTTCCTATGTAGTGATAATAAGGAAAGTTCCCTAAATGTCGATCTCAATTACCGCGTGCAAATTTGGAGTTTTAATTGTTTCTCAATTAAACAAAAACTAGAGTTTGAGTTTGATTTTCTAAAATAAAATAATTGCTAATAAACTAAATGGAGGCGGAGAACAGTTTCGACAAATATGAGTAACATGCTAGGGAAAGTTTGTGATTTTTTCATGTAATAATTCTGAATTAATATTGTAATAACTTATTTTATAATCAATTATCGGTTCTTAAGGGTGTTTACTCCTAAGTCCTTAGAGAGAAAACCTTCAATCATTCATCCTGAGCTCTAAGTCTAAAGAAACTTACCGATGAAATTAAGAATTTGTATTATCAAGAATATATGGTTGTTATATGGTATCCATAGTCCTAGGTGATATCTACTATAATATAATCTCATAAAAGAATTAAAAATGGCGGTTCAACCTAATTGTTAATCATAAATCAATCTTTGTTTGTCTGACAGAGATGGCACTAGAAACATTATAAGATTATATTAATATTGAAAAAAATTTATTGAAATTATAAAATCAAGTCATTACAGAGTCAAATCAAAGACACCCCCTAGTATTATGGGGTTTATCTACTCATAATATTCAAGGAAAACAAAATATAAATTGTATACATTACAAGTATTTAGATGAGAATTGATCTTCAATCACTTTTATTCATGAAAATTTACCTCTCACCAAAACCCTTGTCTTCTTCAATCTCCAATCGTGTAATTTTCCTTTTGACCAAAAAAGTCCTTTAATCCTTCTCTAAAACATTCTTAAATAAAAAGTGATTCCTTTGTATTTATCTCTCATCTATCAGTTCCAAAAAACATAAAATCTGGTTTAGAATGGCCCAAAATACCCTGAGATGTCAAAAACCACCGAAAAAGGAAAGATTTTGCGTCAGTACTCACATGCGCTACGGCCCATAACAGCTGCTACAGGTGGCCGTAGTGCACCCTTGTTTCCCTACTTCCAAAGTTTCCTTCCCTTACTTCCTGCTACGGGGCATAGCATTTGCTACGGATACCCGCAAACCCATGCTCCTTGTGTTGATATTTTTGAAATCCATGTTGTCAGTATGCTACAGCCAGTAGCAGCTTCTATGGGCGGCCGTAGCATACCTTTTGGAGCACACAGAAAACTTTTCCAAATTCTTGCAATTTTTTCTGGTTTTCGCTTTGATCCTTCATGAATGTCCATCTGAACCTGAAAACACTAAAGAGACACAACCAAAGCATAAAATATGGAAAAGGGAAATAAAGCGCTTAAAAACAATGACAAAATTAACTAGAATTAACGGTAAACAAAGGTGTAAAAATCACTGATCATGTTGGCGTCAAGAAAGGTGTGTTTGAGCTTGGAGATTATGTGAAGTCGGATGCAATTAAAGGTGTGATCATACTTTGTCTATATGTGGATGATTTTTTTATTATTGGCATCAATGAGAAGAGTATTTCTAAGTTCAAGACTGGGCTTATGAAAGAGTTCAAGATGAGTGACCTTGGGAATATGACATACTTCCTTGGCATAGAGTTCCATAAGTCAAAAATGGGATTTCTTATGCATTAAAGGAGATATGCTTTTGAAATCTTGAAAATGTGTGATATGGAGAATTTTAGTGCTGCCATAACACCAGCTCAAGCAAGGTTGTTGTTATACCCCAATTTTTGCCCCTAAGATCAATCATCATTTGATATTATCAATACATCAAGATCACACATTAGGGTTTGGGTATTTCTTCTATTTTTCTTATCTTTAAGTTTTCTCTTGAGGGATTGTCAAGCGCCCTAATTGTATATCTTGTATACATGTGTTTTATATTTTACTGACCTCTAACCAAAATCCAAAAATTTGTCTTGTTTATTTTGTTTCCTTTAGAAGACATGGTTCCGGGTCAAGGAATTCAGGTGATGGCTCTCCGATTAGAGTTGTGGTGTGTTCAGGACAAAGATGGTTCCCAAAATCCTATGTTTTAAAGTGGTGATCTATAATCTTAGGTCACGCTATCATCAAGCTTCATCTAGCATGGTTAAGGCGAGTTTGGTTGCTTAATTATCAAGATCCTTCAAGATAGGTTCATGTGTTTATTTCCATGCCTTCTTCGACAACTAATCTCAAATTCTAAGCATGATTTGATCAAGATTTCGTCATCTCAAGTTCATATGTGCTTAAGAGTGCCTCGGGTTGTTAAAAAGATCGAGTTCGTGAGTTGATTCGAAGTTGTCCGACCAAAAGTTAACATTTGCAAGTTTGAGTTAAAATGATCATGACTTCTTCATTGTTCAGTATTTTTGAGTGATCTTCGAGCATATGAATCTCATTGACATCATCTCCATTTTCTCTTTTCAAGTCGAGAGCTAATTATGTGTAGAAGGTCATCAAAAGTTTGAGTACATCAGAGGTCGTTTTGTGACTTTGACCTATTTTCAAGTGACTTTCATCCAACTTTAGAGGATCATAACTCTTTCAATTTTCATCATTTTGGGATGATTCTTCCTGCATGATACTCTTCAAGATGTTATCGACAAGTTTGTTTCAAAGTCGAGAGTGAATTGTGCTTAGAAAGTCAGGAAATTTATTGAAACGCTATAGATTGTTTTTTGATTTATAATGTTCTTAACCTATAAATTTCAATTCATGTTACCAATTTTTCTAATGCCATGTTTTCTTTTCCTCAAGGCCTTATTTGTGTGTTGAGTTTATTCATCATCAAGATAAAGATCCATGGTACAAGATTGTTGAATTTGAGGAATTATAGGCCATTTTGTCAAGGTTTTGTTTAATCCAAGTTTATGGGTTCAAGTTTACTCAAAGCTTCAAATTTAAATTCAAAAGGTGGAGGAAAATTGGTTGATTCGTTGTCTGGCTTGGAATGTTTGGCATTTTTAAGTCTAGAAGAGAGAAGGAGTTTGAAGATTATTGTTCTCTTAATTCAAGATTCATATCATCGTCATTTTCAATTGCAAATGTTAAGACTATATATTCAAGGATTCATGTTTCAACCAAAGTTCGTTCAAAGTTTATTCAAGTATTGAAATTTTAACATTTAAAAATCAAGAGAAATTGTTCAAGTTTTAAATGACTTCACAATATTTCATTCATTATTTGGAATCCTCATTTACCACTTCAAAACTTCAAAGTTACATCAATCCTACACCTAATTCCTCCATGTTTCAAGCTTTTCCATAAATTCTCATGAGACTTATCATTTCTAATTCAAGGCAAGCTTCGTTACAACATTAGATTACAAGAAAACGCGAAGAGTTTCAATGTCATGTTACAAATCATTTCTCAAGGATTGCAAATAAGTTTTGTTTCTAAAAACCTACAATGGCCATAATTCCAAATTACATCATCATCTTTGCCATTTACAAAAGGGATTCAAAATTTTCCTATGCCTAAGTTACATCAAAATATCTTGATTCCTTCCTTGAGCTTAGAAGTTTCTCAACTTCGCCTTTGCCACCGATTCATATATGCACTTGAAACAAGTAAAAAAAGGGGGGGGGGGGGGGGGGGGTAGTACGAAGAATAACAAAGAATTTTCAAGAAGGAGTTTTACAATCTCATCATTAGGGTTTGTTGCAAGGAATCGGAATTAGGGAGCAGCTTTTGAATCATGTTCAAGCAATACCAAAGCCTCATAAAGAATTTTATTTCACATAATCAAAGGTACAAAGTTCAATCATGGGCCAATTTTACATTTGCAAATCTCAAAACAAAGTTGGTTCACAAAGGAGGTACAAACAGAAACAATTCACTAAACTCATAACTCCATCATAGCAAGCAAGTTTTCACAAAAAGGAAGAGTCAAAATTGCAACAGCCCAACAAGCAAATTGTTGTAGCAAACAAATTCACTAATCCTCATACTTTTTCATAGAAAAAATTAGAGCTTCATTATTTAATTATGGGCTAACAATTCCTATTGCAAATCACAAAAACACTCATTTGTTTTTGGTTCACAAAGGGAGGTATAAAGAAGGAAAGTTATTACGCACAAACTCAGCAAAAAAAAGGCAGTAAAGCATCGCAGAATAAACAAAGTCAAAATTGCAGCAGTCCAGCCCAAACACAATTCAGCAAGTCAGAATATCATGCTTAAGCCCAATGCAAAATAACACATCTCAGCATAAGTTTGCAATTCACACAAAGAAAAAGAGAAAACATAGCAGAAAAATTGCAGGCCCAGCATCACAGCAAATTCACATGGTAGAAAAGCAACACAAAAATTACCAAAGCCCAACACAAATTTTATTCCAAGTCTGTCAAGCAATGGATCTAAAAAATAACATCTCAGAATTTAAATAGATGCAGCAAATACATATCACTAATTCCTACCCCAATATCAAAAAAAATAGATCAAACAAATATCATAATAAAAAGCCCAAATTCTAATTTCGCACAGGCTGTCTAGCAAATCACAAAACTTCAATTTTCATCAGGCTATATAAACATTCAATTGATGCAAATATTGGGGGGAATGTTCATAAAATATTAGAGACAGAAATCGCAGCAAGCAATCAGACCCTATTTCTATTCATCATTTTCTGAAAAATCAAAAACCCTTCAGAGACTCTGCGAGTTACAGAGAAGAAGAAGAGATAACACCGATTTCGCGAGTTACAGAGAAAGAAGAAGAAAGAATCAGAAAGATCTCACCCAAATAACAAAGGATTTTTGCAATTATAACACTAGGGTTTAGTTTCTCCCTTTCAAGATCTCGGCCAAACTGTCAAGTTTCTGCAAAATCAAACCATGGATTAGTACTCAGAAGGAAAAGACTGACTATTGACGTAAAAAAAATCAGAGATCGGAGTAAGTTGTGGTGATTTCAGCCACCTGGTTCATCGTCTGCCTTCTGTTTCTCTTCCGCTCAACCACTTTCTCTCTATGTGTTTATAAAAGTTAATGAGGAGATGTGAAGAGGTATATAATAACATTAGAAAGAAGAGAGAAGTAATTTTCTTCTTTGAAGAAGAAAACAAATGCTACAGTATGTAACATATGTTAGTTTTTCTTTAATTTGTTTTTTCCAAGTGATAAGTCTCTTGCGATGCCTTTCTTCTCTCGAGATCTGTGCAGATAGCTAGTGAGTGACAAGTGGCTCCGGTTCCACTTGTCCTCATCGGAGATGATGATAATTACAATTGTTTCCATGTCTGCATATGTACCGTGTTATCATAGGCCTACAAATCTAGACCTCCTGATGTGTTTACTACACTGAAGTTGACCAGATCTAATGGCTACAATTAATCGGTTTTAATTTTTTTTTACTTTTTATTGTTAATTCACTTTAAAACTTAAAAAAAATTATAATAAATTCATTTTTTGTCTGAAAATTATGAAAAAATTCATAAAATTCATTTATCTCATTTCTTACTTGGTGTAATTTTTTTCGGAATTTAATTTTACTTTTTGATATTTTTAATCATTTTTTACTTATTTGAGTGATTTTAATTAGTTTAAAAATATTTTTCTATTTTTAAAAATTACCAAAAAGTTTGTAAAAATACTTTAGATCATTTCTGACTTTTATATGATCTCTTTTAATTTTTCTTTTATATTTTGAATATAGTTTCTATTTTGCCCTTTTATTTTCACTTAAAAAACAATTTCAAAAAATCATTTGCTCATTCTATTAAATATAATTTTATTTTTGTATATATTATGGCTGATTTTGAGCTATGAGAATTTTAATCATGAGCTTCATTAACATCATTGGATCTTCGATATTGAGTTGAACTCCACCAAAATGGATGAATGATTTTAATGATAGCTTGATTTTAATTCGTATATATTTCTTCTTCATCTTATTTCTTCTTGACTTTTCTTGTGCTATAAGTTTCATGAGTGTAGTTTCTATCACATCTCTAACTTGTGTAGTACATACATTGATATTGATCGGCCTCAAAATAGGTGCGACTTCTACATAAGTCCACTTACGATTGCTTAACATAGCGCTAAATTTTGTCCCGATTCGAGAAATGAACATTTGTGGCCCAAACCTATATTTGCAAGCCCGAGTATGTTTAATTTGAAGCCTTTGATCCAATAACCTTGAGGTTTCATTGTTAGGAGGCTTTGGTCTTACCAGTCCTCTAATGAACCATCATAAACTTTGGCCTAAGTGAATCATTTAAACATCATTGATCATATATAGTTGCATCGCGAATTTGAAATGAATGATATACTTGACAAAAAGCAAATGAGACTTATTGTTGAGAAGTTTTGATTTTATCAATCTTCTAATGGGTTCTCAAATGCAAGTTTCAAGATGGTCATTCAGCTAACCTCTAATCTCTAATTCACTAACAATTGATTTCTACTTTGTGCTTTTATTTTATGCTTTTACTTTATGCTTTCACTTTTACGCACCATTTGTTTTAGCATTTACATTTCATGTTATTTTCATCTTTGCTTACTTGAGCATTTATCTTTATGTCATTTTTGTTTTGCTCACTTGAGCATTTCATTTATTTTTTTTGAAGATACTCAATAACCAACATGAACAATAAAAATCCTTAAGATTACTCGGACTATTTGTTTACTATCCCTGGAATAACGGAGTGGTGGACCTCTCGGACTTAGGTTTAAAAGAATTTGATACCCTTAAGACCTTGTGGCTCTGATTGTTATTTTGTCTGAAGTTCTTGGGGTTTACCCCAAGACATTGGGTTGATTTTCTTTGTGTGCAGGTTATTCTGATTATATGCTTTGTCGGTGATTGGGAATTCCTCTTTATACAGTTATTACTCTGCCCAATTTTTTAGAATTCTTAATGCATTTGAAGCTTGGTATTCTTAAGAGATTTAATAACTTTTCTTGTTCAGTTTCGATCCAAAGGATGGGAATTCTACATTGACTTCATATGTCAAGTGTTGGATTCTTGTTGGTTAGATGGTTCTTTTCTCTAGCTTTTACCTTATGCTTTAGGATAATCCCTTAATCTCCTCCCATCTTCTTTAATTTCAAAAACCTTCTCCCTCATTTCCAAAACTATTCTTGTTTTCTAAACTTGAACCGCTTTCACAATAAACTTGGGCAGGTCCATTGCCTTTTCAAAAATATTTTCTTAAACAAACTTTAATCCACTTAATCATACTTTGACATTTTTTGTGAGAATACTAAAAGTCAATCAACCTCATTCAAACAATTTTGCCACTTTAGATTTTTACTTTAAAATTCTATCAAAAGATTAGATCTTGTCAACCCTTGAAGTGATATGAGCTATTATACTTCTACGATATATAGTGAAGTGAGATATTTTCCGCTTGGGTGTTGAGTGAGGCTTTGCTGATTTTAAAATCCAAGCTATATCCTCCACTTTAAGATGATACAAATTCTTCTTTCTCATAATCGTGGATAGTAAGTATGTTCTTCCATTCGGATATGACGATGATGTCTCATCTATTAAAATTAACCAACACAATTGTGTTTTAAATTTTTTAAAGTTGAAATATGAGTACCCTAATCCCCTATTGCACGAAATATGGTACGTAGGCACTAAAGGTTCGCAACCGCGGCGGGCGCAAAAATTGTAAAAAAAATACTTCTTTTCCCATCTCCACCATCTATTTTTTATACAACATTAATAGCCAAAATACATAAATTTTCAAAGAGGTTCCTACGGAGTACCATAGATGTTTAGAGTTCTAATACCTTCCCTTTTCATCCAATCTCCGTACCTAGATTCTCTCCCCCTCTTTTTGGGGTATTCGCTCTTTTCCTATTCCTCTTGAAACAATAAAGTGCAGTGACAATTTTTATTTGATCTGTGCGAATCAAGTCAATCCAATGGCTTAATCTCAAAATTTCTACTGCTACAAAAAAATGGCGACTTCACTGAGGAAACACAGGTTGACCAAATGTTGGTTCATCTCTAAATGGATTGAGCCTATCTTTGTTTATTTGTGTATATGCTATTATTTGTTGTATATTATATGTTTTATATATATATATATATATATATATATATATATATATATATATATATATATATATATATATATATATATATATATATATATATATATATATATATATATATATATATATATATATATATATATATATATATATATATATATATATATTTGTCTGGATTTTCCTGGTTTTCAAGGTGCTTGGTGATCTATCATAAGTCCTCTACCCGAACTTGGGAAAACTTAAGATAGGACGGGCGGTATAGTCATGTTAACTTTGAGGGAGTAATCCCAAAAAATGAGGCATGAGATCCCTCACTCAGTGGAGGCCCCTTTTATTGTAGTGTCATTTACCGATTAATCGGGAAGACGTGATGCTTGTTGGTGTAATCCCTAAAGGCCAATACTTTGGGTACTTGTATCGAATTATTTATTAATAATAAAAGGCATTTCTTTAGTATGTTTTATTTTCTAAAATAATAGAGTCCCTAGAATAGTTTGTTTATTTAATGAAATATTAAGTGTGACTTAATCATGAGATCCCATTAAACATAAGAACAGTATTTTTAAAATATCTATAGTCGAGCTTTATTGCAAAGTGGGATAACATTAAAGCATTGAGATTATTATGAAGATAAACTGATGATCACACCTCATGGATCATGGATAAGGAGTTATCAAGCATTGACATAGGTATGAATATTAGGAGTAATATTTATACTGGATTGACCCGCTGAAATAGAATGGTATGTAACGTGTCATAAGTTATTCTCATGGTGATAATGGTGTATACCACCCTTCGACCTGAAACCACTATGGACCTTAGATATGGAGTTACGTACTTTATTGTTGATCAAACGTTATCCGTAACTGGATGACCATAAATAAAGTTGATGGGTACTTCACAAAGCATGATGAGGGACATGAGTGACCTAGATGGAATTTGTTCATCTTGTATAACAGGATAAATGTCTAAGGTCCCAATATTGAACTAGACAAGGGTGACACGGTTTATGGCTTGTGTTCAATATAGACATAAGGGTAAAAGGATAATTGTACACACAAATATTATCACAGAAAGATTTTGTCATATAACATGACATTTTTGTGACTTGGGTAGCAGTGATGTGTTGCTAGATACCGCTCACTATTTATTATGTTAAATGTCTAATTTAATATAATTGCCAATGTTGCGAAAACCTACAGGATCACACATATAAGGACAGGTTGATGAGAGATAGAGTAAATAAGGAACACTGTAAGGTACGGTGCACTTAAGTTAAATATGGAATGTGGTAAGGTACCACGCGCTTAAGTGATATGTGGTATATCATAAGGTATGATACTCGTATGCTTAATTGGGCTTTTAGCTTGCAGCCTTAATTGGGCTTTTAGCTTGCAGCCCACATAAGTGGTTCTATAAATAGAACCCTTGTCCTAAAGCATTTGACTTGATGAAAATTTGGACTTGATTTCTAGCCATATATTTTGTCTCATTCTCTCACTCAAAGTTTTCGTTCGTAAGCAGCTACTATTGTGTCCAGAAGTGATCTGTTCGTGTGGATTGAGTAGAGACATTGCTATTCATTAATGTCTGTGATCACAACATCAAAGGTCTGAATCATCAAAAGAGGTAATGATTTTTATCACTGACCATGCACATTCATAAGGATCTCTAAAGGAAATTTTAATTTTCCGATGCGTTTTGGATCGCAATTTTCCTTCAGTGGTATCAGAGCTACTTACAAAACCATGAATTTGATATCTGTTTATTTTCTGTATGTTCTGTATTAATCGGATTAAAATACGGAATGAATTGAATAATAATCGAGTAAATTAAATTTTGGCATCATGGTGTGTACAGTTTGGGCGAATCGATGTTGACTATGCTTCGGAATCCAACACTAGTATGATAAAGCAGTAATACATTGGTCGTCCATAAGTTACACTAATATGATCGATCAAATTTATATATGATATAAATGATTCTGGTGCAAAGATGGTATATTGGATATATTGTATTGATTTCTTCCATTTAATCACATAATGAATGTTTTTCTTTTGAAAGATCATTAGTCATTCACTTCGGAATCCAACATTAGTATGGTGAAGCAATGGCATATTGATCGATCATACTGAATTATCAATTGAGTTGTGTTTGACGGTATGAAATTATTTGCATTAAGGTTCATGACGGCACAAGGGTTGTGATGTAAGATAGTCATGCGTATAACACCCCGATTTAATTAGAATTGTTTTTAATTAAATAATTAGATAATGTGATATGATATTTTGTTGGGGACAAGATACCTTAGAATTATGAGAGTTAAGGTTTTAGGGGTGTATGGCTAAATGTGTAGAGACATGGGGGTGTGTAGTATAATATGGATTTTTATTACTATTATATTATAATATTAGAATTATTGTTATTTTATAATAATAATTAAATAATTACTAAATTTGGATAGTTATTTTAATATTGGGATATATTAGAGTAAGAAGAAGAGAAAGAGAGTCAATACGTAGAAACAGAGAAAGAGAAGCGTAGAAGTGAGAAGAGGAGAAAGCACTAGGATGCTAGGGCAGGAAAGTTCATCTGTAGGAATCAAGAATAATCACCAATATAAGGTAAGGGGGATTCTAACTCTATAAGGGTTTGCATAATGATGGGGTATGGTGGTGTTTAGGTTCCATGGTTGTATGCTTTTGATTTCTCCCTATTTGGTTGTTTTGGGGTTTTACTCATTGATGATTGATTTTGATGCATTGTGTGTACCATTGATGTTTGATATGTGTGGTAATTGATGTATGATGATAGGGGATGATAATATGGGGTTTGATTGTGCACTATCTCATGAAATTCATGTTTTTAGAATTGAGCCAAAAGGGTTTTCGCTACTATTTTTCTGAATCCGTAAAACTGTTTTTCACAGGGTGCAATCGATTTGCAGTGTAGGTGCAATCGATTGCACAATTCAATTTTTGTGAATTTTTCTTTTGTTTCAGTAAGAAATTGATTTGCAGTACAGAGCAATCGATTTTCACTGCTTAAAAATGTGATTTTTGGCCTCTGGAAGAAGGTGCAGTCGATTTGCCTGCTAGTGCAATTCATTCCTCACTGTTTGACAACATTTTTGAAAACTTGAAAACTCCATAACTTTTGACTCGGGTGTCTATCTGATGCGCTGTTTGGATCGTTGGAAAGCTAAAAATATTTTCTACAATGTCGAATTAATTTTTATGACAGTAGACTAATATTTTATTTTAAGAATTCTGATGTGTGCGTATGTTGTATGTGTTGTAATGCAAAATATTGCGATTGAGTGTATCAATGTTGTATAAATGATGTACGAAGGATTTTGCATGATGAATTGCATGATAATGATAATGAATATGACTTGTATTGGCAAAAGATGGCCTTTATTGGCGAGACATTGATAACTATGAACAATCAATATAAATTAAGTTATTGCATGTCAGTGTCGCATGCATTCATTAAAGATGGCCTGTATTGGCGAAAGATGGCCTCTATTGACGAAAGATGGCTTGTATTGGCGTTGTTTCCCCAAGTTGGTATTTATTAAGTTGATGGTTTTTCCCTATTGGTACCACATGCATAGAGTCAGTATCATCCTCATTGCATTACACTATTATTAGTAATCGATGGTTTGATTATTAAACGAATTTCTAATTCCGTTATGATAGATGTTTGTGTTGTTTGTTGCACATAATTATATTAATGAGTTTCACAGTATGATGAATGATAAAAATGTGTTAAATAAAGATGTATAGTGATGTGTACTTGAATTACTATTTGTTCATTATTATGCTTCCTCTTATATTGTTATGATATCTCACCCTTTCTGTTTGAATGTTGCCTCTATGTGGGTAACGTGTAGATGATCCGAAGTAGCTCGAGGTCGTGGTTAGCTGAAGATTTCCTTCAGTTATGTGTAGATTGAGTCGGTGTCTGCTCTGATACGTAACACTTAAGGGTTTCGCGTTTGTTTTATTTTGTTGGAGTGAACTTTGCACTACTCCATTGTTTGAGTTTAATTTATGACTATGCTGAATTTTGAAAAGATGATAATTATGACTCTGGTTGGAGAATTGAGATGATTCTTTATTGACGTTTTCCGTTGCGAATAAATGAAAGAAGGTTTAAGACTTTTGAACATATGAATTATGTTGCGTATCTTATTTAATGAGCATGCATTATGTATGAAGTATGTGGCATCCTATTTTGATGTTGTATTTTAGAAATTAATTTACTTTGATATTTATATAATTTACCGACGGGGAAATAGGGTGTTACAATTGGTATCAGAGCGGGTCGGTCCGTCCGGCCAAGTTGTTGATTCAGTGTAGTGTGACAGTTGAATATTGTCGATGTGTTATTCCTTAGTGCGCGACATGTGTGTGGAACATTGTCGCTGCTTTCTTGTTTTTCTAATCACTTGTTTGCAGGAGTGGGATTGGAAAAAAAGTGGGGGAGAAGCTAGTGCTTCTCTGAGATGGTTCAGGTTTGAACAGTTGTTTCAGTGTGTCGTGATTTTCATAAGTGCAAATGTTGGTGAGACTCTATTGTTTTTCCAATTTTGAAGGAATTAACGAATTCAAGATTTATATCTAGCGGTTAGTCGAAGGGTCCTTGAGAGAGAATGATCAGGTACTCATGTTGTTCGCATATCTAGAAGTAGAGGGTGATGTTATGGCTAATGATATGCCAGTTATGGGTGAGTCTTTATGTTTTCTTGGGGAGAATTACGACTTGTCGTTAGAGTGAGATGTTGGATTAACTTAATGTTATCCTTGGGGTGGAGTGGTTGGAGTTAAACCAAGGGACTGCAAATTATTTTGATGAGTTGATGCATATTCTTATGCTGGGAGATATTTGTTAAATAAGTAGGATAACTCCTAGAAGGTGAAGCTCATATGGTCATAATGTTTCAACACTGCATGTTGATCTTGAAGTTGTCAGTGTTGAGTTACCATTGTGTGTGTCGTTGTTGTCCTGAGTAATGCTGGAGTGATGAATTGCTATGAATTTTATGTTGGAATCATGTATGTGATTGTTGATTGTCATTGATATTGTTGAGGTGTTGTGAATCACGAGTCAGATTTTGAACTCGAAGATATGAGTAGATTTGTAAAAAGGACTGGAGCATTGGTGTTTTGGAAAACGGAATTTTTGTCAAATTAATGTGCCTCTTGAGTTATAAGAAGAATTGGGTTTTGGAAAAGTGTTGGAATGGGTTTTGTACATAGAAAATCATGAAAAATTGCTTCTGTATAGTAAGAAATCGATTGGAATTAGGGTGAAATCAATTGCACAGTTAAAAAAATATGTGGAAAACTGCTTCTGTACAGGATGCAATCGATTGTTGTTCTAGTGCAATCGATTGCACAGTGTTAGATAACATTTTTATAAAAACTTCGAAAATTCATAACTTGAGTTCTGGACGTCCGATTTGAGTTCCGTTTGAAGAACTAGAAAGCTAACATGATAAACTTTGTTTTAAAAATGGTTCCAGAACATGGAAGTAATTTAATTATAACATGAAGAGGTTGGATGAGGGGCGGAGTTTACTGTTGATCTTGTCCTTGGTACCAGACTTGTTTCTATGACACCATACAGGATGTCAGCTTCAGAGTTGGATGAATTGAATAAGCAATTAGAAGAATGGTTGGAAGATAAATTTGTGAGACCAAGTGTATCACTTGGGGAGCTATGATGTTATTAGTTAAGAAGAAAGAAGGTACTACGAGATTGTGCATAGATTACCGACAGTTAATTTTGGTAACGATTGAGATTAAATATCCACTGCAGATGGATTGAATATTTGATGGACCGGCTGGTAGATGAGTATGTCTTCAAGTATAATCAAATTGAGGTTGGACTACCTTCAGATTCGGATGAAGGGTGAGGATAGTTAGATAATATCTCTTAGAACTCGGTGAAGGCATTATGAATATTGGATTAGTTTGTTGCGGTGATTATTGAGGAAATATCTAAGTCAGAATATAGGCATTTGAATGTTGCGATTTGAATTTCTGTGTCGAGAGGGAGGAAACTTTATGCTAAGTTTCCAAGGTGTAAATTATGGTTTGAGGAGATTATTTTTCTTGAGCATGCTATTTCAGGTGATGGTATTTGTGAATCCATCCAAAGTAAATGCATTTCTACATTGAGAGGCTCTGAAGTTGGCTACGGAGACTAGAAGTTTTTTTTTACATAACTTATTACTATTGTAGTTCGTTTGAGACGAGGTCAAGGATGATATGTTGTTAATGAATGAGATATTGGTATTAATAAGGATGTGAAGGTATTGGAGCAAACACATAGAAGTGAAGATTATGCCAATTGAGAATGTTTATAGTGTAGAGATCCTTGAGGAAGAGAGAATGTTAGATGGTAGAGGGGATTGCGCTTTGTTGATAATAGAATATTGACATGTGTCAAGAAAATTTTGGAAGTTTTATTAGCAACCGGGATGTGGAAATGGTGTTGTTGAGATTACGATTGGAATGAGATCCAAATATGAAGTTATATAAATCATCGAGGCTATAAGGCTAAAGGAGAGACTAAGGATTTATTGATGTTATTAAAGCCCTTTACTTGGGTGAATACTTCATTTGGAGCGAAATGACTTGGATTATACTTGGTGTAGTAGCAATTCTGATATTGGGAGAATATTTAATAATTGTTTTGTACCACGAGTGTGTATAAGAGAATATGTGATGGATTTTTGGGCGTTTATGTATCATTGACGAGGTTGAAAAGAAGGAAATTTAGAACATGTTTGTAAGCCTTAGAGATGATTGTTGAACATTATGCTTAAGTAACTTTGAGCACAAGATAAAGGACACTATTGTAGTTGAGTAATGATAATTTATGCCACCAATATGGTTATCGGCTACCTATTGACAAATTGAGGAACTAATCATCCTTAATCTCTTGTTGATAGTAGACGGGGTTGTATTGGATGGGATAGACTTGTCTTACTAGCTTGATAGTGAGTGAAGTGGATTGACTTTTTATCGAGAGGATAGTTATTCACCATTTTGTGTGAACCTAATATAAAAATGGCTATGAAAGAGTTGGAAATTATTGAGTTGTTCGATGAATTGAGTTGGTATGTGAGTTAACGTTGCAGGGTGGAAGGTTGAGAATATCTAAAGTGAATAATGACTTCCTAGTGGATATTAAATAGATTCAGAAACTAGATGTGAAACTTGTAGATCTGATAGTTCATGGAGATCAAAATGATGATAGTGATTGTAAAGTAGATGAATAAGAGTGGCGCAACTGAAGCGTGATGTGGTGTAGTTCATTATGCGTGTGTGACTTGTTAGGAGTCAAGGGTAAACATCATAATCTTACGGGGATGATGCAAACCATTGGACATTTTCAGAATGGAATTGTAGGTGAAAGGTTGATATATTATTCGTGTTACTGTCATGGTAATAAAGGTATTGATTTGCATAATTTACTAGTGGAACGTAGCATTATGGCACTAAATTTGTGTGTCAATGTTGTCGGTAATTGGTTGTGTTTATGTTCTTATGACGATATTGTTGTGTGATGAAATAGTAGAGACGGTGTTCATGTCCTGAGACTCTACGTTCTTAGTCTATGTTGTTGTTTTGTTTTCCTATGTCAGGGACTCGATGGTGAGAATAGTTTCCTTATGAAGAGAAATTAGAGAAGTGTTACCTATAGTAACAGAGAGGATCTCGTTGTGTTCCGGTCCAAGCGTAAACAGGAACATAAAGTAATAGATCATGTATTCTGGGGTGATGAGACAAGGAGGAAATTAACATATGCATTCATAACTCAGTAGTAATTCATCTTATTGGATTTTTATGGTTGACGATATGGAAGGTGGGATAGTAGTATTCGGAAGGTTTCCAAACATGATGTGGAAGTTGGAAGGAAGGGTGTGAGAGTCGTATCTGGAGTTGTTAGTATCAAGTGGATTTTCGAGGACGAAAATATTCTAAGTGGGGGAGAGTTGTAACACTTTAATTTAATTACAATTGTTTTTAATTAAATAATTAGATAATTTGATATGATATTTTGTTGGGGACTAGATACCTTAGAATCATGAGAGTTGAGGTTTTAGGGGTGTATGGCTAAATGTGTAAAGACATGGGGGTGGTAGTATAATATGGATTTTTATTACTATTATATTATAATGTTAGGATTATTATTATTTTATAATAATAATTAAATAATTACTTAATTGGGATAGTTATTTTAATATTTGGATATACTAGAGTGAGAAGAAGAGAAAGAGAGTCAGTACGTAGAAATAGAGAAAGAGAAGCGTAGAAGTGAGAAGAGGAGAAAGCACTAGGAAGCTAGGATAGGAAAGTTCATCAGTTGGAATCAATAATCATCACCAATCTAAGGTGTTGTACCCCAAAATTTGCCCTCTCATTTCTCAAGGATTCTCTCACAAAATATCTCATGACATCAAGTTGGCAGCACTGATACATCAATTTACAGTTGGAATGGGCACAAGGACAAAATGGTCAATTGCACGCTGAAAAGTCAAACTTTGACTTTTGGATCAAAATCAAGTTTCAAAAATAATATTTCATCAATACATGTTGAAATATAAAGTTTGTTTCATCAAGAAAATCAAAAGTCAAAATTATTTTGGAAAAGTCAAAATTCTAAATACTTAGAAATTTTTCTAAGTGTTTAGGAAATATGATAAGTTCAGAACTTCTGGCCAGATTTTCACCATGATGCAAGTTGATTATGGAAGAACTTCTGACACAAGAGTCGTAGATCTCAATGAGATCTAAAATGTTGCAGAACAGAACTTATCCTAGAAATGTTGGGATTTCAAGTTATAAATCTTCAAAGACACGTCCATGAAACTGCAGCACTCAGTAAATTTTGGGCATTTCCAAGACAGAATTTGGTTATAACTTATGGGCTAGTTTTCATGTAGGTTTAATCATAATTTGCAAGAGTAATTCAAAGAGGGTCTACAAAGCATGTTACAAGTTTTTTGGAAAGTCTGAGAACTCCTTCAGAACATGCTGGAACAGGGAGATTCAAAGATCAGAAGTTGGATGTTCGTTGTAGGTTACGTTGATGCTGAACTTCTGATCCAGATTAAGCTATGATACATAATCTCATATTGTAGGTTTTCTATTTTGATAAATATCATCATCATGTAATGCTCACACCCACTTTTGAGTCTTTATCCAAAGGATTTCCCCACGTGTGGCATAGAAGTACCATTGATGTCCTTGAAAAGCAAACTTTTATACAAAATTTATGTTGGGCCCATGCCTTACTTTTGCTTCTGAGGGTACTTTTCCATAATTCATGCTTACAAATTCAGATTAAGCGCGGCTAAAAGCTGATAACCACCCTACTTTGTGCCTTGAACCATACTTATTTGAACTTGCTTCAAGAACAAGTCAGTGCCCTAGCATATGATGGTTGTACTCTTGGCTTCTCCAAGGTCCTACATCCTTGCCTATAAATTGAACTTCATTTGCAACTGGAAAAGAAAGGAGAATTTGAAAATCATCCTTGAAACCTTGCTGAAATTTCAAAGAATTGGAAACTAAAAACATAAACATAAAAACCTGCTAAGCTTCTGTTTCTTTTCATGCCCAAACTCTAATTTTCTTGCACATCTCTTGGCCAAACCACCCACTCGATTTCTAACATACATTTAGAAACAATCACAAATTCTTGTTTACAGACTGCAATTCCATCTCCACCAACTTCCATTTCAAAATCAGAACTTTGCTTCTTGGCTGTTCCAGAATTGCCCAGCCATTCATAGCTCAAGTTAAAGGTTGTTCCAGCCTTCTAGGCACGTGAGAAAGCTGACCAAAACATCACAGCAGCCTGAACCGGACTCTAATTCAGAACAATCTCCAGAAGCAAGGTAAGTTCCTCCTGACTGTTATCTCATTACTTAGACATTGATAGACTTGCATGTCCAAAAATACAATGTAGACATCCAGACTCTGATGTTGTACATATTCATAGATTTCATGTATTTTTGCCTAAGTAGAGAGAATTTCAGTTCAGAACGTCTTGAGGAAGTTAGGATTCATAATTAGGATTAGCAAAATTCATGCTTCCTATATTTACAGTTCTGATGCTTTAGACTTCTGAAACCATGATGAAAACTTGCCATAACTGCTATGTTTGCATTTTATGTTTTGTTGAGAAATGATTAAGTTGCAGATGCTCTGACTGGCGTGGAGAAGGAGATCCATTATCATATTTTACTTTATAATATATTTTTATGTTTTGTTTCTAATACCGGATGTATAGCCACCCCAGTGGTAGAGAGCGTGTGCATAAGACGTTAGTGTTAAGGGTCTTGAGTTCTAGCCCCGGAAACACCCTTTTTATGTTTATTCCCTGACATTTTTACCCCATCCTGGACCAGAACTTCTAGACATTTCCATCCAACAACATTGACACCTCACATACCCATTATCAGAACTTCTAGCTTGCTAGTGATACTAGAACTTCTAGGTTTCCAGCTACATCCAGAACTTCCAAACTCTTTCTAAACATCCAGAATTTTCAAACTCTCTCAGCCACCAGAACTTCTGACCTTCCAGTAATATTAAAACTTCTAGGCGGCCAGTTGCATCAGAATTTCTAGGATTTCCCTTGTTCCCGGACCCAGAACTTTAGTGTACCCGGACCCAGAGCTTCTGACCTTCCCTTTTTCTACTAACATTTCTTTCTTACAGCGTATCAGAATCAGAGTTTCTGCCCCTTACTTTTGTTCTCTCTTATTTCAGTAAGGCGCTGATTCTAACCCTTTTTTCCCTTATTATTTTTTATCATCATTTTTATTTTAATTAATCAAAAACACCAAAAACATTTTAATATTCACATACTTTATTTTATTTCTTTTAAAATCAAAAGACCAAAAATATTTTTCTTAAACTAGTTCATTTCTTCTCTTAAGAAAAATAAAACAAGTCTATTTTTATATTTCTTGTACATTATTTCAATATGGTTGTAATAGATAATTAGGACTTTAATTTCTTGCAATCCCCATTTGTAAATTTGTATACCCATCCCCCTAATGATTGTAATAGCGTAGAATATTTACCTTCTGCAATTTTACGCTTTCATATAAATGCTAGTAAAGTAGAATTTGTTTAGGAAGATAAAATCAACAAGTAAAAAAACCCTTAATCAAAGACTAAATGCATGTAAATCAAACACACTATTCACACATGCACCCCTAGGGATGACCCTACTTGTTGCCTGAAAATGGTCATGTTATGCATGTGAGATGTCTTAGCAAAAACAATCAAAATACGAGATCATGGTCCCTCGATGACGCTACGAATGTTTCCTTATAAATGATCTTAGTCCCTCAAGATAAATGCTAAGACATATCACAACATTGCTATCAAGGCTATACGATGACCCACGCCCGTCCCTTTACATCCAAAGATAAAGCTTCTTACCAATCAATGGTAAGATAGCAATATCAAAGGAAGAGAGAAATGAACAAAAGACTTTTGAGTAGGTAGAAACGTTCCTAGTTGCTTGCTCACTTCAAAAACAAACATCCTTGCAAAAACACATCAAACACTTTCAAAACATGAAATATTTTCAAAAGTCCAACACTTTGTATACATTCTTAAAAACGAGAATCATTACAAAGTTTTCCTAAACGAATGCGCTTTTCAAAAATACTTTCAAAAACCACAACAAAGCACACTTTCAAACAAAGCAAGTGATCTAGCAAGCAACTAAGAGCCCATAGATAACTATGGATGAAAAGGGTGCTAATACCTTCCCTTTTCATAATCTACCCCCCAAACTCAAGAAAATAATCTCAAAGGTCTTTCCTTTTCTTTTCACCCTTTCCTTTATTTGGATAAAAGAAAAGTCGGTGGCGAATCTTGCTAACCACAATAATTACGATAAAACGTAAAACATCTCAAATCAGTTCTCCCACCGTATTACATAAGGTAAGGGGGATTCTAACTATATAAGTGTTTTCCTAATGATGGGGTATGGTGGTGTTTAGGTTCCATAGTTGTATGCTTTTTATTTCTCTATATTTGGTTGTTTTGGGGTTTTACCCTTTGATGATTGATTTTGATGCATTGTGTGTACCATTGATGTTTGATATGTGTGGTAATTGATGTATGATGATATGGGATGATAATATGGGGTTTGATTGTGCATTATCTCATGAAGTTATTGTTTTTAGAATTGATCCAAAAGGGTTTTCGCACTGCTATTTTTCTGAATCCGTAAAACTGTTTTTCACAGGGTGCAATCGATTTGCAGTGTAGGTGCAATCGATTGCACAGTTTAATTTTGGTGAATTTTTCTTTTGTTTCAGTAAGAAACAGATTTTCAGTACATAACAATCGATTTGCACTGCTTAAAAACGTGATTTTTGGCCTCTGGAACAAGATGCAGTCGATTTTCATGTTAGTGCAATCGATTGCTCACTGTTTGACAGCATTTTTGAAAACTTGGAAACTCCATAACTTTTGACTCGGGTGTTTGTTTGACGCGCCGTTTGGATCGTTGGAAAGATAAAAATATTTTCTATAATATGGTAATAATTTTGATGATATTAGACTAATATTTTATTGGAATAATTATGATGTGTGCGTATGTTGTATGTGTTGTAATGCAAAATGTTGTGATTGAATGTATTAGTGTTGTATAAATGATGTACGAAGGATTTTGCATGATGTATTGCATGATAATGATGATGATGATGGCCTGTATTGGCGAAACATGGCATGTATTGGTGAGACATTTATAAGTATGAACAATAAATGTAAATTAAGTTATTGTATCTCAGTGTTTCAAAGTATGATGAACGATAAAGATGTATAATGATGTGTACTTGAATTACTATCTGTTTATTATTATGCTTCCTCTTATATTGTTATGATATCCCACCCTTTCTGTTTGAATTTTGCCTCTACGTGGGTAACGTGCAAATGATCTGAAGTAGCTCGAGGTTGTGGTTAGTTGAAGAGTTCCTTCAATTCTGTGTAGATTGAGTCGGTGTCTGCTCTGATACATAACACTTGGGGGTTTCGTGTTTGTTTTATTTCGTTAGAGAGAACTTTGCCCTACTCCATTGTTTGAGTTTAATTTATGACTATGTTGAATTTTTAAAGATGATAATTATGAATCTGGTTGAAGACTTGAGATGATTCTTTATTTATGTTTTCTGTTGTGAATAAATGAAAGGAGGTTTAATACTTTTGAACATATGAATTGTGTTGCGTATTTTATTTAATGAGCATGTATTATGTATGAAGCATGTGGCATCCTATTTTGATGTTGTATTTTAGAAATTAATTTACTCTGGTTTTTATATAATTTACCGACGGGTAAATAGGTTGTTACAATGTGGATTAGGGTTATAAAAGAACAGGAGTTGTGCGAAAAAAACGCTGATTTCGAATGAATTGTTCATTAAAATTTTTCATCGGGGCGCTACCCCTAACAACCTCGCAGGGAGGCGCTTCCCCCTTGACCCTCATCCATTGACCGAGCAGCGGAACCACCGTATGCTGACCGGGCAGCGGAACCCCCAGCTAACTCTGCGTAGTGTGATCAAACGCCGAAATTTAATTTGACTTATTTAATTAACAGAATTTAAATTAATAATAATAATAATAAAGTGTTTATCATTATTATCTTTTGGTGATTGGTTATGGCCTTAGATTTCTTTATTTATTTTTTTTGGGATTTTAAAATATGACCTCTGTGTCGTGCCTTTCTCTTAATCTCTCTATGTAACTTCTTTTCTCGCCTCATTCCCTCATGTGTAAAACGAGTATTCTTTTATGCAATATAATGTAATGTAATTAAGAAAAGGAATAAGTCAAGATTGAAGGAAGACAACCATGGAGATCTATCTTGGAGAAGTTTAGATCGTTATTAGGTTAGCTTAGGTTCTCTCATTGGCTTGGGAGAACAATTGCACTAGGGTCCATAATTGTATCCTTTAACATGTTGATGCATGTGTTTGTATGTTGATGCATGTGAGAGACGATTTGCATGTTAAGCCGGTGAGATTAAACTAATATCAAATTCCTTCAAAAGGAATATTAAGTTTATGCTTTCCAAGTTTTAGCACTCATCAAGACTAGTATCGAACAATGTAGGTTTCACCTAACGCGAGGTGCATGTTCTATATTAGTAAGGTGTGATGGGATAAATGTAATATCCAATTGCAAAAACACTGGGTCAAACTTAACTAAACAAATTATAATAAGATTATACATGCTTAGAAGCAAGAGTTGGGAATGATTCATATGATGGATTAGAATAAGGAGTTATTCTCCCAACTGAAAATATTCTAGAATTGTATGAGATATAATTGGAAGAAGTTCCTACCTAAATAACCTAGTTTTGTGTAATCAGCCTAACACTAACTTAAAACAAAGTGAAATGTGGATCTCGACCCACTAGAAAATCTTCCAACGGGATTTTCAGAATCAACTTATGAGGGTCATTTGTTTTGAGTAAAATAGTGGGAGCATATTTGATTAAAGGCCTAATTAAATATGTTATTTTAATGATACTTATATTTTCATATTTTTCTTGTAGATTACCATGACAACAAACACCTCTAACAACATTTTGTGATCAATCCTTGATAAGGAAAAGTTGTCTGGGACAAATTTTTTGGATTGGCACCGAAATCTGAGGATTGTCCTCAAGCATGATAAGAAGTTGTATGTCTTGGAGACACCTGTTCCTAAAGTGGAACCTCCTAATTCTGCACCTAAGGCAGAAATAGTTGCTTATAAGAAGCATGTCTATGATGCCAATCGAAAGGCTTGCCTTATGCTAGCTACCATGAACTCAGAGTTGCAAAAGCAACATGAGAACATGGCAGCGTTCGATATGATCGGACATCTAAAGATGCTCTATCAAGAGCAGAAAAGAAATGAGAGGTTTCATATTTCAAAGGCCCTTTTTAATAGCAAGTTAGATGAGGGAACCCATGTAGGTCCTGATGTACTCAAGATGATTAGGTATGTGGAGAACCTTGAAAGGTTAGGGTTTCCCCTTGGAAAGGAACTTGCAACTGATTTGATCTTGTAATTGTTGCCAGAGAGCTTCAATCTTTGTCTTGAATTTCAACATGAATGACATGGACAAAAGTCTTCCAGAATTGGTAAGCATGTTAAGAACTGCTGAGCAAAATGTGAAGTCAAAAGGGAAGTCCATTTTGATGGTCAGTAATGAAAGAAGATGAAGAAAAGGCCCACCAAGCAGGTTGGTAAAGGGAAAGGCAAGGAAGTTTCCAAACCTAAACCTATTGTTCTTGCTTTGAAGCCTAATGGAGGAATAGCAAAAGAAGGTACTTGCTTCCATTGTGGTAAGACCGGACACTGGAAGAGAAACTGGCCAAAGTACATAGAAGATAAGAAGAATGGAGTAGAGACTTCAAATTTAGGTATTTTTGTTATAGAAATTAATTTATCTACTTCTGTATCGTGGCTATTAGATACTGGATGTGGTTCTCACATTTGTACCAATGTGCAGGGGCTAAAAAGGAGTAGAGATTTGGAAAAAGGTGAAGTTGACCTACGAGTTGGAAATGGAGCAAAGGTTGTCGCTTTAGCCGTAGGAACTTATGGTTTGACTTTACCTAGTGGTTTAATAATTCAGTTAGAGAACTGTTATTATGTACCTGCAATTAGCAGGAATATTATTTTCGTTTCTTGTTTGGACAAGTTTCATTTTTCATTCATAGTAAAGAACAATTGTTGCTCCATTTACTTGAATGATATATTATATGCTTCTGCACAAATGAACAATGGACTGCATGTCCTTGATCTTGAAATGCCAATTTATAACATTAATACTAAAAGGATTAAACCTAATGAGATAAATCCAAGTTACCTTTGGCATTGTCGCTTAGACCACATAAATGAGAAACTCATTTCCAAACTCCATAAAGATGGACTCTTAGACTCTTTTGATTATGATCATATGAAACATGCAGGTCTTGTTTAATTGGAAAGATGACAAAGTCCTCATTCACAGGAAAAGGTGAAAGGGCTAATGATCTTTTGTCCCTCATACATACTGATGTATGTGGACCACTGAACATACCAGCCAGAGGAGGTTTTCAATACTTCATCACATTTACTGATGATTTCAGTAGATATGGTTATGTGTATTTAATAAAACACAAATCTGAAACCTTTGAAAAGTTCAAGGAAGTTAAGAATGAAGTACAAAACCAACTAGGTAAGAATATTAAAGTTCTTCGATCAGATCGAGGCGGTGAATATTTAAGCCTGGAGTTTGATGACCATCTAAAGGAATGTGGGATTCTATCCCAACTCACTTCTCCAGGAACACCATAATGGAATAGTTTATCTGAGAGAAGAAATCAAACCTTGTTAGACACGGTATGATCTATGATGAGTCCCGCCGATCTTCCAAACTCCTTTTGGGGACATCCACTATTGACAGCAGCTTACACACTTAACCGTGTTCCATCTAAAAAGGTTGAGAAGACACCATATGAGATATGGAGTGGTAAGAAACCACATATGTCTTACATGAAGATTTGGGTTTGTGAAGTTTATGTGAAACGAAAAATCTCAACTAAGCTTGATCCCAAATCTAGAAAATGATTATTTGTGGGGTATCCTAAAGAAACAAGAGGATATTACTTCTACAATACTTCTGAGGGCAAAGTGTTTGTCTCTCAAACTGGAGTTTTCCTGGAAAAAGACTTTATTTCCAAAGGAATCAGTGAAGGAAGGTAGAGCTTGAAGAAATTCAAGAATCACAAAGCATTGATACACCTATGGAGGAATTAGATCAGGAAACATGAGTAGTTGTGGAAGAATAACCTACTCAAGTAGAACAAGAGCAACGTAGGTCAAACAGGATACGTCACCAGCCTGATAGATATGGATATCTCATAAGTGATCAAGGTGATGTATTTCTCATGGATCAATATGAGACTGTGACCTACCAAGAGGCCATAACTGGTCCTGAGTCTGAGAAGTGGCTAGAAGCCATGAAATCTAAAAATCGATTCCATGTACACAAACCAGGTCTGGACCTTGGTAGAACCTCTTATAGGAGTTAACCATATAGGATACAAGTGGCTCTTTAAAAATAAGACTGGCGTGAATGGTAAGGTACATACCTATAAGGCAAGACTGGTTACAAAAGGCTATAAACAAATTCATGGGGTTGACTATGATGAAACCTTTTCACCAGTTGCAATGCTTAAATATGTTCGGATCTTACTTGCTATTGTTACATATCATGATTATGAAATATGGAAGATGGATGTAAAAACTGTTTTCCTTAATGGGAATATTCTTGAGGATGTTTACATGACACAACCTGAAGGATTTGACATGCCACATGAAGCCCAAAAGATATGCAAGTTACAACAATCAATTTATAGATTGAAGCAAGCTTCCAGAAGCTGGAATCGTCGTTTTGATGAAACAGTAAAACAATATGGATTCATTAATAATGAAGATGAGCCTTGTGTCTACAAGAAGTTTAGTGGGAGCATCATTCTTTTCATGATATTATATGTAGCTGACATATTACTCATTGGAAACGATGTCCCTACCTTGCAACAAGTAAATACTTGGTTGGGGAAATGCTTTTCTATGAAGGACCTAGGTGAAACAGCCTATATATTAGGAATCAGGATCTATAGAGATAGATCACAAAAACTGATTGGCCTAAGTCAGAGTACATACATAGAAAAAGTGTTGAGACGCTTTAATATGCATGACTCCAATAAAGAATTCATACCATATGCATCTGCAATAGGATCTATCATGTAAGCCATGTTGTGTACTCGACCAGATGTCTCGTATGCTTTAAGTGCAACGAGTAGGTACCAATCTGATCTCGTTGATGCTCATTGGGTAGCTGTCAAGAATATCCTTAAGTACTTGAGAAGGACTAAGGACTCATTCTTGATATATAGAGGTCAAGAAGAGCTTGTTGTAATAGGATACACTGATGCTAGCTTCCTGACAGATAAGGATGACTTTAGATCGCAATCTGGTTATGTGTTCTGCTTAAATGGTGGCGTTGTGAGCTGGAAAAGTTCAAAGCAAGATAGAGTTGCTGATTCTACAACCGGGGCCGAGTATATTGTTGCTTCAAATGCAGCAAAGGAAGTTGTTTGGATCAAGAAGTTCATTAGTGAACTTGACATAGTCCCGAGCATTGTGGATCCCGGTGATCTTTATTATGATAACAATGGTGCTATCGCACAAGCTAAGGAGCCTAGATCTCACCAACGATCCAAACATATACTTAGGCATTATCACCTCATTCGAGAGATAATTGATCTGGGAGATGTGAAGATATGTAGAGTACCTACACTTAAAAATGTTGATGACCCACTAACAAAGCCTCTTGCGTAGCAGAAGCATGATGGCCATACTAGATCTATGGGTATTAGGAGTATGCCTGATTGGCTCTAGTGCTAGTGGGAGATTATTGGTGTAAGCCCTAGAGGCCAATACTTTGGGTACTTGTATCGAATTATTTATTAATAAAAAAAGGCATTTCTTTATTATGTTTGCTTTTCCAAAATAATAGATTCCCTAGAGTAGTTCGTTTGTTTAATGAAATATTAAGTGTGACTTAATCATGAGATCCCATTAAACATAAGAACATTATTCTTAAAATATCTGTAGTCGAGCTTCATTGCAAAGTGGGATAACATTAAAGGATCGAGATTATTATGAAGTAGACTGATGATCACAACTCATGGATAATGGATAAGGAGTTATCAAGTCTTGACATAAGTATGAATATTAGGAGTAATATTTATACCGGATTAACCCGCTATAAGAATACTACATAGAATGTTATGCAAGGTGTCATAAGTTATTCTCATGGTGATAATGGTGTAAACCACCATTCGACCTGAAACCACTATAGACCTTAGATGTGGAGTTAAGTACTTTATTATTGATCAAACATTATCCGTAACTGGATGACCATAAAGACAATTGATGGGTACTTCACAAAGTATGCTGAGGGACATGAGTGACCTAGATGGAATTTGTCCATCCTGCATAACAGGATAAATGTCTAAGGGCCCAATATTGAACTGGACAAGGGTGACACGGTTTATGCCTTGTGTTCAATATAGACATAAGGGAAAAAGGGTAATTGTACACACAAATATTATCACAGAAAGGTTTTGTCAAATCACATGACATTTTCGTGACATGGGTAGCAGCAATGTGTTGCTAGATACTGCTCACTATTTATTATGTTAAATGTGTAATTTAATATGATTGCCAACGTCACAAAAACCTATAGAGTCACACACATAAGGACAGGTTGATGAGAGATAGGGTAAATAAGGAACATCGTAAGGTACGGCGCACTTAAGTGAAATATGGAATATGGTAAGGTACCACACGCTTAAGTGATATGCGGTATATCATAAGGTATGATACTCGTATGCTTAATTGGGCTTATAGCTTGCAACCTTAATTGGGCTTTTAGCTTGTAGCCTACATAAGTGGTTTTATAAGTAGAACCCTTGTGCTGAAGCATTTGACTTGATGAAAATTTGGTCTTGATTTCTAGCCGTATATTTTGTCTTATTCTCTCATTTAAAGTTTTCGTTTGTAACCAGCTAGCACTGTGTTCGGAAGTGATTTATTCGTGTGGATTGAGTAGAGACGTTACTATTCATCAACATTCGTGATAAATACATCAAAGGTCTAAATTATCACAAGAGGTAATGATTTATATCACTGATCATGCCCATTTGTAAGGATCACTAAAGGAAAATTTTAATTTTCCGCTGCGTTTTGGATCGCAATTTTCCTTCACTGCTTTCTACCTGGGAGCCTGCTGAAGTTGAGAACTGTAGAACCCTTAACATATCTTGGCGTTTTAGGTGTAGTGCAGAAACTATGACGGAGTAATCTGGAAATGGTTTTCACACGATGCTACACCCAGCCGAGTTTTTCTTAAGAATATTACTAATTACCGAGTTAATCAGGACGTTGGTAATATATGAAGGAAGGATGTAGACTCTGGGAACCTTTAAGAACCTTGTTCGGAAGGTGATAAACTATTAGTCCATACCTTATGGGTAGTACCTTTGACTTCATGCTCGTGACGTCGAACCTATGACACCCCCCCCCACCCATGTTTGTGATCTTGTGTGTGATTGTTGCATCATGCATCTATGCACCCATGAGCATCCTTTAAAACATTTGTTTCAAGGGACTTAAAGTTGACTTTTTGCAAATATCTCAAGTAATTTTTAACCATGGATTCTGGAAAATGAAATACTCAGAAGTACATTTTCAAGGGTCCTAAGATAGATGAATTGATGAGTCTGATTCCCGAGATCGAGAATTCTACAGATTTTCAGAAGAAGTATAGATCCATCGTGTCTCATATAAAGCTCAAGATGAAGGACGATATTATTTCTACTTTAGTCCAGTTCTATGACCTATTGTATCGGTGTTTCACTTTCCATAATTATCAGTTGATGCCTACATTGGAGGAGTATTCTTACCTATTGGGTTTACCTGTTACCGATCGTGTTCCTTTCATCGGTTTATAGGGAGAGCCAAATTCTCATGAGATTGCTGCCATGATTCATTTAGAGAAGTTTGAGGTTGAGGCTAAAATGACTACCAAAGGAGGAATCAAAGGCTTACCCGCTCAGTTTTTATTAGAGAAATCATACTTTTCTAGGATGAAGAGTGCAGTTGCTTTTGAGGCTATCTTTGCTTTGCTTACCTATGGGTTGTTCTTATTTCCTAACGTTGACAAATTTGTGGATGTTAATTCCATTAGGATATTTTTGATTGGGAGTCTAGTCCCTACATTATTAGGAGATACTTATTATTCCATACATCTTCAGGATTTTTATCATGGAGGGATGATCATTTGTTGCACACATTTGTTATATCAGTGGTTTATTTCTCACTTACTTCAGTCTGATGATTTCTGGAATATCAAAAAGGAACCTCGTTGGGCTCCGAAGATTATGGCTCTCACTCGTTCCGACATTGTTTGGTATCATCAGGCTTATTATAATATGGATATTGTTGATAGTTATGGTATTTTCCCCAATGTGCCTCTTCTTGGTACAAAGGGAGGAATTGACTACAATTATGTTCTTGCGCATCGTCAACTTGGATATCCGATGAGATACAAGCCAAATAGTATTAATCTGAGTGGTTTCTTTCTCAAATAAGGAGAGGATCATAAGGAAGCTAAGGAAGAAATTGCAAATGCTTGGCACCATATTCATAAGAAGATTAGAAAAGATTTGGGACCAAGAGGAGTTGTTTCTTTGGAGCCTCATTTTCGTTAGGTACAAGCAAGGACAGTTCAATTGAAGATGTCATATTCTTGTGAAGAACCTATACCTGATATGTTTGTGAAGACTACTCCTCCCCTTTTAGATGATGTGGAAGAACTTCAGCTTGCCCTGGTTAGGATGCAGCAAGAGAAGGAAGTATGAAAGAACAAGTGTCGGACTTTAGAGATGTCCTACCAAACATAATTGAGAGAGAAGGATGATTTGATCGAGATTCTTGAGAGTTGTGCTATGGAGATGATGGAGAAGCAAGCGGATTTATTTTCCTCTAGAGCTCAGTCAGGACCTAGTTGCTCACTTCCTAACTCTGGTGATTGGAAAGAAGTCGCCGACAGGTATGCAGAAGAGAACAAGCAATTGAAGGCTCAGATTGTAAGACTCATGGGAAAGCGTTAGTTTGCGGAGAGATCTTCATCAGCTTTGCCTCCTTAGTATTTTAGATTCTATATTTATTCTCTTGTACTTAGGATTATTGAAACTTGTACTAAAAGTTGTAATCCATTCTGAAGTTATTATAATGAAATTTTCAGTATTTCAAAATGTGTTAGTACTTTAATATTTGAAAATCGTCTATAATCCTTGGAGTTCCTTGAAATATTAATAATAATGATAAATAAATCATATGCATATCATGCATCATTTTGCACATATTTTTGCATTTCTGTTCATACCTAGGTGTCTTACTGTGTTTCTCTACTTCATTCAGAAGCAAGTTGTCTCACTGATACAATACTCGGGCTAATTCCAGGAAGAAAATGGAGAATCTTGAAAAAGAGAACCGCGAGCTGCGTGAAGAGGTTACTGCTTTGAAGGTCGGTATGGCTAATTTGACTGCTTTGATGGAATCATTGGTGGCTTCTCAGAATCAGTCATCACTTCCTCCTCCGTCTCCTCATATTGCTCAGCCACAATAAACAACGGTTGCTTCCAAAGTTTCGTCAGTTCCCATTTCCGTTACTCCAGTTACCGCTGCTCAAAATCTTTTGCCTTAAGGTTACCTGTGGGGAATGCTTGAAAATTTCATGCCAGAAGGTTACAATCCCGATACTCAGGTAGCTCTATTTGCTCAAGCTGCTGCTATTCATGCACCTCCTATGGTGCATGTTACTCCTATTGCTAAAAATGAGATTCGTTATAGTGCACATCCTACGATGAATGCTATTTCGTTTGTTAATGATAAAATTTATAGTCCCGTTCCGCCACCAAGTGAAAGTGTGGGTTTGTATGACCGATTGGATGATTTTCAGGATCAGTTCAATAAGATGCAGAAATAAATGAAGGCTCTTCAAGGAAAGAATTATTTGGACAGAACGTCAGTGAACTCTTCTTAGTTCCTAATGTAAAAGTGTCAGCGAAGTTTAAAGTGCCAGAATTTGAGAGATACAAGGACAACTCTTGTCCTCGTGACCACTTGGTGAAATATATCAGAAAGATGTCCACTCATACTGATGATCAGTGTTTTCTTATTCATTTCTTCCAGGATAGTTTAACCAGTGTCGCTTTGAAGTGGTATATGGGTTTAGATAGTAGCAATATCCGCACCTTTAATGATCTAGGTGAAGCTTTTATCAAATAATATAAGCACAATATGTTTATGGCACCTGACTGTGACCGATTGAGAGAAATGGCTTAGAAAGATAAGCAGCCGTTCAAAGAATATATGCATCGTTGGGCGAGGTAGGTGCCTAGATTGTACCCCCGATGGGAGAACAAGAAATGACCAAGGTCTTCCTAAAAATTCTTGGATCATTTTATTATGAAAGGATGTTCGCTAGTGCACCGAGTGATTTCACTGAGATGGTAAGCATAGGTGTGCATCTAGAAAAAACTGTAAGGGAAAGAAGCTTGACGAGAGACGAGGGAACAAAGAAATCACCATATGGATTTTGTAGAAAGAAAGAAAGTTAAACAAATGTTGTCATTGAGGAAAGGAAGTTTAGACCACCGAGAAGACATCATTGGTAACAACAACAGGTTGCTTCTGTAACTCCAATCACCAATGTAGCTCCAACTGTTGTTGCTTATCAGAGACCACCTCCTCTGGGAAATAAAGGGCAAAGTCAGAGGAGAGAGGCTTTTGACTCTATTCCAATGAGCTATGCGGAGTTGTTTCCGGCTTTGATTCAGAAGAAATTAGTTCAGACTAGACCTCCCTCTACTATACCTTCACCTTTACCAAAGTATTATAAGGCGGATCAGACTTGTGCTTTTCATCAAGGAGCCCCAGGGCACAACATCGAAAACGGTTATCCCTTGAAGTCTGAAGTACAGAAGATGGTGAGATCTGGACTCATATCCTATAAAGATGTTGGTCCTAATGTGAAAGATAATCCTCTACCCAAACATGGAGGTGGAAATGTCGTAAATATAGTTGCTGGTTATCCTTGGGACTTCCGAATTTTTGATATCAACCTGGTTAGAGGGGGTTCGGTGAAGATGCATGTTGATCGTTATGAATTCAGCGATTATACGCATGACCATGCCGGTTGTAGTATTTGTAGTACAGATATCCAGGGATGTGATAAATAAGAGTTGATCTTCAAGAGATGATGGATGAAGGTCTTATCCATATAATTATGCCAAGGGTTGAGTACAAAGAAGACGTGAATATGATTTATGGATGTCCTGATGAATTCCGGATTTTTTTATGTGAATTACATGAATGATGATTTGGTACAGCTGCACGCTACATTTTGTCACATGAATGGCCAAGAAGAACACCATTATGGGTATTATCAGTTCTGTTATTGGGATTCTCGTGGTTATTCTATCGTAAGAAGAGGCGCTCCATTGTTGTTAGATAATGGTACTATCAAAGTCACATGTAATAGAGATGATTATAATGGGGTTAATATGATTAAAGATTGCTCAGTTAAAGCCATGTCTGATGATGAATATGTTTCTACTGATGAGTTATTTTCTTCTGATGAAGAGATGTTCTCCGATGATAATTTTGTGATGCCTAAATATTCTTAAGAAGGTGTGAATGTTATTGTGACGTGTTTTAGTGTTCTCGCTCCTATAGAGATTAAGTACCATAGCAAGCCTGTTGTTGCTCCAGCGGTTATTTGTCTGCCTGGCCCTGTCCCATATGAATCAGACAAAGTTGTGCCATATAAATATAATGCGACTATCCTGGAAGAAGGTGTGGAAATTCCTATCCAACCTTTGTCTGATGTCGAGAATATTGCTGAAGATAGTCGGGTAACCTGCAGTGGTCGTGTATTCGCCCCTATCTTCTGAGGGGATGTCAATTCTGATAAAAGGGTTGTTAAAAATATTGAACCTAAGAAAGTGATGGGAGAACTAGTGGTGTTGCTTTGGAAAAGAATGTGGGTGACTTATTGAAAATCATCAAGATGAGTGATTACAAGATCGTGGGTCAATTGTTGCAAACTCCATCTAAGATTTCCATTCTATCCTTGCTAATGAACTCTTCTGCTTATCGAGAATCTCTGATGAGAATGTTGGATCAAGCTTTTGTGGAAAGTGACATGTCTCTAGATCAGTTCAGCAGTGTTGTGGGGAATATTACATCTTGCAATAATTTGAGCTTTTGTGATGACAAATTTCCCGATGAAAGAAAGAGCCATAACCTGGCTCTCCATATCTCCATGAGTTGTAAGAATGACTCTTTGTCCAATGTGCTGATTAACAATAGGTCTGCTTTGAATGACATACCAAGGAGTACACTTATGAAGCTTAAGTACCAGGGAACTCCCATGTGCCTAAGTGGCATTATAGTGAAAGCTTTTGATGGTTCGAGGAAGTCTGTCATCGGAGAAGTAGATTTTCCTATTCACATAGGTCTGCACTTATTCCAGATTACTTTCCAGGTTATGGATATTGTTCCCGCCTATAGTTGTTTATTGGGGTGATCACGGATCCATGAAGCAGGATCTGTTACTTCAACCTTGCACTAGAAGCTGAAATTTGTTCGTGAAGGGAAGGTGGTCATCATGAATGGTGAGAAAGCTCTGTTGATATCTCATTTGTCTTCCTTTAGAAGTGTAGAAGCTGATTAAGCCACTATTGGAACTCAGTTCTAAGATTTGTGCATTGATAATGTAAGGAAGACTGAGGATTCTATAGCCTCATTTAAGGATGCACAGTAGGTAGTGCAGAAAAGGCCCTAGCAAGGTGTGGAGGCAGTTTATCGATCCTCCTCTGAACAGGAATGGTACTAGTCTGGGTTTCTCCATGAAAAAGGAAATTGTGAAGCCAAAGTTTGCTTTGGGTAAATATCAAGACATCTTTCATAGTGGAGGTTATCTTCATCCAACTACTCCAAGGATCAATGTTATTCTAAAAGATGAATCAGAGCAAGAGATGTCGAACTACGTAACGTATGGAGTCAGAGTCCAAAATTGGATCACTGTTGATGTTCCTTCTTGCATTCATATTTCAAAGTAATTTGTTTTTGTCAGTTTTTTCAAAAATCTTTCACTCTTCCCAAGGTGAAAGTATTGACGTTGTATGGGCATATCTGTTGTTTTGATTTTTAAAATCATTAATAAAAGTTATTTTTGATTCCAAAATTACGTCTTTATTCTCTGCCTTTTCTTGGAAAATGGTAATCAGAAAAATCCTTTCAAAATAATTAATAACTCTAAATAAATCTGCATAATCACTTGCTATATGTTTCAGTTTTGAAAATCAATCATAAATCGTATGTGCATATTAATTAAAAAACCTGTTGAGTACAATGACCCTATACCCTCTCCCAAGTTTGAATATCCTGTGTATATGGCCGAAGAAGAAGAATATGATGAAATCCCAGAAGAGGTTTCACGGTTGCTTAAGCGCGAGGAAAGTACCACTCAGCCGTATAAAGAGTCGTTGGAGATGATCAATTTGGGTTCAGAGGAAGATCCAAAAGAAGTCAAGATTGGAGCATTACTTCATCCCGATGTGAAGAGCAGGTTGATTGAACTGTTGAAAGAGTATGTGGATATCTTTGCTTGGTCTTATCAAGACATGCTTGGTTTGGATACTGATGTTGTGGAACATCATTTACTGCTAAAGCCAGAATGTCCACCAATCAAGCAAAAGTTACGAAGAACTCACCCTTATATGGCAGTGAAAATTAAAGAAGAAGTTTTAAAGCAGATTGATGTCACTTTTCTTGTGACATCAGTGTACCCTTAGTGGATTGTGTGATCGGTGGATTTAGAACTGACTGTTTTTTAGGCTGGTTTCGCGAAATGTCGCGGTAAGCAAGAGTCGCCACCATCTTTTATATTCTCCAACATGGAAAGGACAAAAGCACAGCAAAATTCCTTATTCGAGAATGTTTCTCGGTTCGGGAGGTAGATTTATAGAAAGGGAAGGTGTTAGCACCCTTTCTATCCATGGTTATCCATGGGCTCTTAGGTACTTGCTCTTATGTTTTCAAAATTTGTTTGCTTTTCAAATGTGAGTGGGTTTGAAAAAGTTTCTTTGAAAGATTTCTGAATGACTCTTGTATCAGTCCTCAAGAGTGTTTGAAAAATTTGTTTTGAAAGCTTTTGAAAGTGTGAGGTGTGAAAAGTATTTTGTTTGTTTTTGAAAAGAGCAAGTACCCATGAGTCATCTACCTACCCTAAGGAATTAAGTTGTGTAAGTTTCCTTTAGGTAGTTCCATCCCACCATTGAGAGGTAGGTAGCACCACCGTTGGAGGTGTTCGGGTCAATTCGATTGTAGGGACAGTGTGGTCACCGAAGCAACAGCAAGACACCTTAGAGGCTACCCTTATGTCCTTGATCCTTTTTTAATCCGAGGCAACCGTTTCGAGGCAACTGTTCTGAGGCAACTGTTCTGAGGCAACTGTTTCGAGGCAACTGGATCATGGACATAAGGACCGCTAAAAGATCCTATACTTGACGACCACGTTTCGAAGGCAATGAGTGAGGCGTACCCTAGAAGTGGTGTGTGTATTGTGTGTTGTTTTCATGTTATATTTGTTTTTGTTATTAGTGAGCTACGAGTTATTTTTATTTACATACATTCTTTCATGCAAGTTTAGCAGTTAGGGGGTACGGAAAAGTAAATTGCGGAAACATAAATCCTACGCTATTACAAGGCGCGGGTCTATACATCGCCAAAAATTATAAAGACCCGTTTTTTTGGTAAATAAGTCCAGAAAGTAAATAAAAACAGTAAAGTCCTAATTACTATTACATGTCCGGAGCAATTACATAATAATAAACTGTGCGCGAAATAAAAAAATTGAATCGGAATGTTCTAAGGGTGTTGACCCTTTTAAGAAAAGAAATTAATTTTTTTTGGTCTTTTTGTAATTAAAGTGAAATTAAAGCTAATTAATGACTAATTAATTAATTTAATTAAAAGAAAATATTTCTTTGTTTTTTATGTTTTTATGAAATAAAAGAAATGAAATAAAATTAAAAGTGAACTGTACCTAATTCTAGATCTATTTTAATTATTTAAGAAAAGGAATTAAAATGGCCTAATTAAACTATTTTTGTTAATGTTTATTTACAAAATAAAATAATAATAATAATAATGATGTAATTCTATTTTTTTTTATTTTTATGAAAATATGTTAATTAAGTTAATTGTTAATAATAAAAATAATTAAAAGGTTAGAAATTAAAAATAAGAAAAAAATGACAAAACAAAATAAAAAAAGAAGTAAAAACCAAGGGGTGTGTGTGCTGAAATGGAGGGTGTATTGAAGCAATTTAGGCCCACTGAAATCTAAGCCACGTTTGACTTTCATGATTGCCTGCAGCACGCTTGACTCCAGAGCATGGTGTGCTAGCCTTTTGGACCTTTGGATCTGTGCTGGTGAACACTTGGAGCGCTGGGATATGAGATTTATGGTGTTCCTCCTTTGAGAATCTGCACATGAAAGCAATAAAAAAATGATATGGAAATTATAGGGGACCTGGGAAGAACTTACAGCGCGGTATGAGCCTCAGGACTTGGCAAAGGTTGCTTTAGCTTCAGGGTGTGGCAAGGAATAGAACCACGTGCTTGTTTTGATCTGAAGATGCTCGCAACTATGTTTTAGAACTCTCACTTTTTTGAATAATTTTTGGTTTTGCTCTTGTCCGTTTCTGCACACACTCCTCTTTTTGAATGAGGTTGGGAAGGTTTGTATATATAGTAATGAAATGTGTATCAATCCAAATAATGGTCATTAAGCCTTTGCGTTCATGTTTAAGATTATGCCATGAACTCAATTGAAACAACTTTCCATTTTTGTGTCAAATTTGAATTCTTGCTTGGAATAGGCCCTTGCACGAATTTGGAATGTGTTTTAAGGTGTATCAAAGCTAATCATCACAAAATATATCCCTCCATTAATTTCTTTGATTTTTATTTGATTTTAAAAGATTTAAAATGAATTAAATCAAATAAAATTAAATAAAAATGGAAAAATTAATTTTAAATCTTGAAATAAATTGTGGGACACGTGGGAAGCATGTTCAAGCCGAAACAAGTGGAAAAAGTGGGCCCCTTTTGTCAAAAATGAAGTTTCAAGGATAATTGACTTTGGCCATTTCACAAAAATTTCCCAACTTCTCCAATGCATATCTTGCTCAATTTTAAAGCTATGAACATGTTCTTGGACATTTTGGAAAGGTCTTGAAGTCCTCTAACCATTGTGTTTGGTCCCATGTCATTTTGATTTACCAATCTCAAGTTATGGTCTTTGACTTAAAGTGCCTTTTTGTTGACTTTTGAAAATGACCTATAATGTTGAAATTGATAACTTTTTGTGAGAGCATTTCTTGGACTTGGAATGTGAAGATGAATTGTAGGAAATGTCTTACCCTTCAAGATGAGCATTGGATGGGATTTTTCTGATGAACCATGAAAAAGTTATGCCTTGGTCAAGTTACAGTTGACTTTTCAGCTGTCCAAAAATAGAAACTTTTGACACCTTGATGATTTTTGAGCCATTCTTGTGAAATCATGATCAAGAATTGATCAAATGATGATTGTGGCTTCAAAATAAGATGTTGACCAAAATTTTTGACTTTTGACTGCCAAATGACCATTTTGCCCCTATAGTTGACTGTTGAGCAAATGGGACTTTTGACTGTGCAACTTGACCTTGTGAGCCTTGAAACTTGACATGTAGGTGCTTGACAATGTATATGAGCATGTGGGACTTGACTGAGCCCTTGAAAACCTCAACTTCCTTGCAAGAACCAAAACCCTAATTTGACTGGCTTATGAGGGTGGTTGACTGTGTAGCCCTTGAGAGATCTTGAAGCATTTGAAGATGATGCTTGTCAAAACTTTGAAGAATATGGGAGGGAAAATTTTGGGGTACAACAGTTGCCCCTGTTCAATCTTCTTAGACCTGAGGATGTATATTGGCGTGCGTGCCTTTCGTGATCCGAAGGTGGAAGATGATGGAACACTAGAGTGCCTAGAAATTTGCACTCACATAGTAGAGTATCAGCAGTGTGATAGCGGGAATGGGCTTATAGATGCCATCTGGAAGGGTGGAAGAACCTTGTCGGGAATGGGCTTATAGATGCCATTTGGAACTGTAATGGATAGTTGAATCTGAATAAGAAATATAATAGCTTCCGTGTCTGGGGCATATCTAGTCTATATCTAATTGTCGACGTCTGAACGAGTAGTAGAATGACCGCCGAGTCTGGCGTATATCCATACTGCATCTGAATGAGTGGCAGAATGTCATCCGAATCTGGATCGTATCTGGATTGAACAATAGAATAGCATCCGGGATGGAGCATCTCTAAGTTGTCTTTAGAAGTTTGAATCTGAATAAGCAATAGAATAGCGTCCGGATCTGGAGCATCTCTAGGCCATCTCCGGAGAGAAATCTGAATAAGCAGTAGAATAACATCCGGGTTAGGAGCATCTTTAAGCTATATCTGAAAGGAAATCTGAATAAGTATCAAAATGTCGCCATGTCTGGGTTGCATCTGAACTATCTCTGGACGGAATCTGGAATAAGTATCAGAATGTCGCCATGCCTGGGTTGCACATGAACTATCTCTAGAAGGAAATCTGAATAAGCAATAGAATAGCATCCGGATCTGGAGCATCTCTAGGCCATCTCTGAAAGGAATCTCTGAATAAGCAATAGAATAACAGCCGGGTCCGGAGCATCTCTAAGCTATTACTGGAGAGAAAATCTGAATAAGCAAAAGAATAGCATCTAGGTCAGGAGCATCTCTAAGCTATATCTGAATAGGTATCAAAATGTCGCCATGTCTGGGTCGCATCTGAACCATCTCTAGAAGGGATCTCTGAATAAACAATAGAATAGCATTCGTGGTTGGAGCATCTCTAAGTTATCTCTGAAAAGAAGCCCTGAATAAGCAACAGAATAGCGTCCGATTCTGGAGCATATCTGAACTATTTCTGAACAAGCAACTCTGAATAAGCAACAGAATAGCGTCCATCTCTGGAGCATTTCCCAGCTATATCTGAAAGGAAACTCTTGAATAAGCAAAAGAATAACATCCATCTCTGGATCATTTCTAAGCTATCTCTGAAGAGAAAATCTGAATAAGCAAAAGAACAGCATCCATATCTGGAGCATTTCCCAGCTATATCTGAAAGGAAACTCTTGAATAAGCAAAAGAATAACGTCCATCTCTGGAGTATTTCTAAGCCATCTCTGAAGAGAAAATCTGAATAAGCAAAAGAATAGCATCCATATCTGGAGCATTTCCCAGCTATATCTGAAAGGAAACTCTTGAATAAGCAAAAGAATAACGTCCATCTCTGGAGCATTTCTAAGCCATCTCTGAAGAGAAAATCTAAATAAGCAAAAGAATAACATCCATATCTGGAGCATTTCCCAGCTATATCTGAAAGGAAACTCTTGAATAAACAAAAGAATAACGTCCATCTCTGGAGCATTTCTAAGCCATCTCTGAAGAGAAAATCTGAATAAGCAAAAGAATAGCATCCATATCTGGAGCATTTCCCAGCTATATCTGAAAGGAAACTCTTGAATAAGCAAAAGAATAACGTCCATCTCTGGAGCATTTCTAAGCCATCTCTGAAGAGAAAATCTGAATAAGCAAAAGAATAGCATCCATATCTGGAGCATTTCCCAGCTATATCTGAAAGGAAACTCTTGAATAAGCAAAAGAATAACGTCCATCTCTGGAGCATTTCTAAGCCATCTCTGAAGAGAAAATCTGAATAAGCAAAAGAACAGCATCCATATCTGGAGCATTTCCCAGCTATATCTGAAACTTTGAATAAGCAAAAGAATAGCATCCATATCTGGAGCATTTTTAAGCTATCTCTGAAGAAAAAAATCTGAATAAGCAAAAGAATAACATCCATGTCTGGAGCATTTCCCAGGTATCTCTTTAATCTCTTTAATGTAGATATGCCCTGGCTAGATACAGGTATCGAATCCATAATTAATCGCTCACAGATATGCCCTGGATAGATACAGGTATCGAATCTGGAATTGCGACAGTTGATAGTAATCGTCTTTGGATTGACCTTTTTCCTGAAAAGGCAAAACATCAGTTGTATGCAATGTCATGATGCATGAACTGCATGATTTTAAGATGTTCTCAAAAATAAATGAGATTTGTGTTGTATGATGCGTATGCATGCTATAATGTATGAAGATGTGATGTTTATGAATGTGTTTCATCTAGGAAAATAAATCCTTGACGAATGTCGGGAATTTGTTGAATCCTAGGCTGATGTTTGAAGAGTAGATCTCTTCATTTCCGCTGGGGACAACGGTTGTAAGAATAAACCGGTAGGAGAAGATGACTCTGTTGGTGAATAAACTTGTTGAAGAGATTACTCTGCGGGGAAATACTTTGTGGGGAGAGATACTTCGTTGAGGTTTTGATGATAACTCCGCTGGGGGATACCATTGATATGTTATGCTGGGGAATTTGATGAACTCCGCTGGGTAGGAAGAACTTCGCCGAAGACGATCTTTCCGTGGTAATTAGCTGAGGATAACCCAGTTATACCTTGGTGGGGAATAACCTTTGAATAAATCCGGGGAGACGCGTTCGTGCTCTGCAGGGGATAAGCTTCCAGAATCTACTGGGGATAAGCTTCCAGAGTCTACTGGGGAGATTGATCAACTCTCCTGGGGAAACTTTTGAACTGTATTGGGGAATGGCTCCACTGAGGTGTCTGGTATTCCGTCGGGGAACAATCTTAGCTCAAGACTATCGGGGATGCTTGTTAAGGAATATCTGCATACTCCGCTGGGGAATATCGAGATCTTCTGCGGATATCCAACTTCATTAGGGTTGACAGTAGCTTAACTCTGCTTGGAGAGAGTGTTGCTGACTTGCTGGAGATACAGTGCCTTGTTAGGGCTGACAGGAGACCAACTCTTCTTGGGGAGAGTATTTATGATTCTGGTCTTACTCAACAGGGAGTGAAGGTATCTTGTTCAAATTCTTCAATTGAATCTACCTTGTACCTGGAGGAAAGCAGCTGTACAGTTTGGGCAACTCTTATTGCCTCAGCTTCTGTGGGAGAAGGTACCTGTAGAGGTGCTTGAGGACTGCCGAGTTGACAAATCTTCTTCTGGTAGGCAAGTGACAAGATGACGGGACATAGTCGTACATTTTGATCCCTAACTTTTGCCTGGACCGCCCTTTCGGGTTTTCAATCCAATGGGATACCCATTTTTGCCCAAGCCGCCTTTTCAGGTTTTCGACTTGCCGGGTGTACAGATTTTTTCATTTTAATCCCTTATTTTGCCCGAACCCTTTTGGTTCGCCAGGAAGCCCTTATTTTTGCCTAGGTGTGTCAACCCAGCGGGTCTTTGATTATGCATAGTATTTTTTTCGACTATGTCCGCGTTCAAGGAGTTGTCACTGTTGGTAGTATTATGTTGCCATGCTACCAGAAGATGTCCGATCGTGCAAGATTCGCTGCTGGAATTCATTTCCAATGCCCCAAGTGACTCGGGCGGAGATTTGCCCCTGGCTATTTGGCCTTTTGAGAGATTCTCCAAATCTTGACTTAACTGCCCTAGATGATGGACAATGATCATGCCGTGCCCCTTGATTGGGGGTGCTTTTGTTCATTTAGACATTTGTTGTGCGAACTTCTATGATGTTCAAACAAATAGTCATATGCAAGCAATGTTATATTAAAAATGCAAAGCTTATGTCTGTCTTGAAGTTTTTGAAAATGCATTTTTTCAGTAAAACAAGCAAAAAAAATTTTTTTTGTAAACTGTGATGTCAACTCGTTATTTTACCGCAAGCTTTAAGGAGTCAGGATACCTTTCGTGACAGTATGCTTTCGAACTAACCCATGCTTCAGCTAGGACTTTTAAGGGTTGTAACGTGGCCTGGTTCACGGTTTAAGAAACAAAGGATAAAGGCTCAAAGTATATTTGTACCCACCCGTTCTTCGTGATGTTCTTCAATCCTAAACTTAGTTGATCGTGCTTTGGACCTTGTTTGAATCCTTGCTTTGATATTCTGGTGATGGTTCGGATGTGGACAATTTATTTTGAATAGGAAATCATTTCCTTTTTTGGTTGAGGATTTGTGGGACCTCTTTCTTTTTGATTTTGTTATCCCTGTTTTTTACCTGAACTGTTTCTTTTGTGATTACAGTCAGCGGATGCCCCAGTTTTGTAAGTCTCCTTCATAGGTTTTGACTTATTGGGCTTTAGTTTTTTTTTTGTAATGACTGTCTGTCTTTATGATTATTCAGAACCATCACTGTCTTTTGCTTTGTAAGGACTTATTTGGTGCCATTCGTTGTGCACCTGGATCAACTGAGAAAACTACCCTGCCCCAGGTTATGATTAAGGGTTTTAATTTTCGAAAAGAAAAACTCCTACTTCTTTGGCTCGAAGGGGTTGACGAGGGATTATCTTCCTTATTACTCCAGTGTTTAGGAATTGAAACAATGCCTGTACCTCATCAGCTGGGTCTGTTCAAAAGCATATTGTAGATTGTGGTATCGTTTTCGTCATCCTCCCTCAAGAGGCTTAGAATTATTAACTGAGAGTTGACATCAAAAAATGAAAGCAGTTTGAATATAGCGAATGCGAATATATTGATTCAAAACAGACATATGTGATGCATTGATAACGTAAAAGAGTTTGACATGAACAAATGTTTGAACAATCAAAGAAAAATACAACTTGAACATTCGAATGAACAAAAGATTCTTAGTTTGCACTAGTCATCTCAGATGGAAGATTCTCAGCAGAAGATTTTCATTTTACCACTAGGCATGAACTCTAGCACCCTTCCGTCGATCAAGTCTTGAATCTTGTTCCTCAAGCTCCAACAGTCGTTAGTGTCATGCCCAGGACTGTCAGAATGGTAGGCACACCTTTCATCAGGATTGTACTTCAGGGAGGTTATATTGAGATTCTTTGGAGGATCTTTTAAAGCAATCAGCTTGACCTCCAACAAGTGTCTCAGTATCCGTGATGATGGTATACCAGTCTCCGAGAAATGTCTTCCAGACGTATTTCGCTTACGCCGATTACCCTGTTGACGTTGGTGAGGTTGATGCTGGGCTCTTGACCCTTAAGCAAACTGAGGAGCTTTTCCCTTGTCTTCTTGCACCACAGGTGGTTGAATGATGGCTTGCTCTTCAACCTTAGATGTTTGCCCCAGTTGGTTATCCCGAAGCAGTTGGTTGATGAGAACCCTGAGCTCTCCTTGTCTTTGAGATAAGTCTTGGATAAGAGCCATTTTCCCCAGCATCTGGGTTCTCATTGTATCCACCTCAGCTTGTATACGTTTCAGCCGTTCGTCCTTATCGTCTTCAGGATTGTTCCTGACCAAAGTCCCCATGAGGAGTGTTCTCAGCTCTTCCTGCCCCTTGGATAGATTTAGGAGGATCTCCCCGAACCGAGTCTCCTGAGCGTGAAGATCCTGGTTGTCTTGTTGGGAAGCCATTGCTGAAATAAACAGCGGAGATGGTAAGTGACCTGTAACAAGGGTACCTGTTATGCAATGATGTGTATGTATGCATTTATTTTCAAGGATCTCGCGGGATAAACAAGAAAGATTGTTAGAACTTGAATCCGGTTGCTTGATGGAAGGAACTTCATGTTGTTGAGAGTCCTTCTTCAAGGGTCAAGGCTCACCATATCTTTTGGATCATAGCCCCTGACTCAAGTTATCAACCTTGGCTAGGGGAAAATAAATCCCCTTGCTAGACATTTGATTTATCATGACCTGCATCACAAACCCTTGAGATCCTTGAAATGGATTATTAGTCTTTATGCAGGATGTATACAATGGTATGATGTTATGCTATGCATGGAGTGATGTAAGTAGGCCCTGTAATGAGTCCCAATTAAGGACTGTAAACAAAACCTGCAAGGAACTCGTGTTGTTAGATAACAAGCATGCAAGTAGTCAAGTTTGAAAGCACACAAGTCACACAAGACAACCCTTAGAGTTTAGGCCAGCATGAAGTTTGGGGTACTACCCTCTTGAAGTTGGTGGGCTCAAACCTGTCCTATCAAAAGTAACCGGGTTCTAAGGAGCTCAATATCATTGGGTTGTTTTCTGTGTTCATTGTTTTGATTTAGCCACTGAACTGGCGATCAAAATATTCCAAGAAAACAACCCTCAATGAGTGTAGTATCGAGTATCTACCAACTTTGGACTGCACCAAAGTCGGTCATCTCACTACCCCTAAAGAGGCCAGGATGGTCAAGTAAGGTTCCTAAGGTCAGTTGATGCTTTACGACACCACGCGGCGGCCCCGTACTCTCCTTGACTTGACTCAATGGTTACCGGTACTCACCAAAGTGCCACATCAATATAGCAAACTGCTTCAATCGTGTCGGTATACCCCGCACAGTTCCCTCACAGTTTGTTGCTACTTTCTAAGAGGTATCCCTCAGATCCGAGTTAGGATCTATGAAACTCCCAAAACAGGCCCGCAATTTTAAAGCAAACAGATCAAGCAATTGAAAACATGATGATGAACTATTCCTAAGGTACACCTCACTTTATTAATCCTCCCCAACAGAGTCGCCAGTTCTGTGATCGGTGGATTTAGAACTAACTGTTTTTTAAGCTGGTTTCGCGAAATGTCGCGGTAAGCAAGAGTCGCCACCTTCTTTTATATTCTCCAACATGGAAAGGACAAAAGCACAGCAAAATTCCTTATTCGAGAATGTTTCTCGGTTCGGGAGGTAGATTTATAGAAAGGGAAGGTGTTAGCACCCTTTCTATCCATGGTTATCCATGGGCTCTTAGGTACTTGCTCTTATGTTTTCAAAATTTGTTTGCTTTTCAAATGTGAGTGGGTTTGAAAAAGTTTCTTTGAAAGATTTCTGAATGACTCTTGTATCAGTCCTCAAGAGTGTTTGAAAAATTTGTTTTGAAAGCTTTTGAAAGTGTGAGGTGTGAAAAGTATTTTGTTTGTTTTTGAAAAGAGCAAGTACCCATGAGTCATCTACCTACCCTAAGGAATTAAGCTGTGTAAGTGCCCTTTAGGTAGTGCCATCCCACCATTGAGAGGTAGGTAGCACCACCGTTGGAGGTGTTCGGGTCAATTCGATTGTAGGGACAGTGTGGTCACCGAAGCAACAGCAAGACACCTTAGAGGCTACCCTTATGTCCTTGATCCTTTTTTAATCCGAGGCAACCGTTTCGAGGCAACTGTTCTGAGGCAACTGTTCTGAGGAAACTGTTTCGAGGCAACTGGATCATGGACATAAGGACCGCTAAAACATCCTATACTTGACGACCACGTTTCGAAGGCAATGAGTGAGGCGTACCCTAGAAGTGGTGTGTGTATTGTGTGTTGTTTTCATGTTATATTTGTTTTTGTTATTAGTGAGCTACGAGTTATTTTTATTTACATACATTCTTTCATGCAAGTTTAGCAGTTAGGGGGTACGGAAAAGTAAATTGCGGAAACATAAATCCTACGCTATTACAAGGCGCGGGTCTATACATCGCCAAAAATTACAAAGACCCGTTTTTTTGGTAAATAAGTATGGAAAGTAAATAAAAACAGTAAAGTCCTAATTACTATTACATGTCCGGAGCAATTACATAATAATAAACTGTGCGCGAAATAAAAAAATTGAATCGGAATGTTCTAAGGGTGTTGACCCTTTTAAGAAAAGAAATTAATTTTTTTTGGTATTTTTGTAATTAAAGTGAAATTAAAGCTAATTAATGACTAATTAATTAATTTAATTAAAAGAAAATATTTCTTTGTTTTTTATGTTTTTCTGAAATAAAAGAAATGAAATAAAATTAAAAGTGAACTTTACCTAATTCTAGATCTATTTTAATTATTTAAGAAAAGGAATTAAAATGGCCTAATTAAACTATTTTTGTTAATGTTTATTTACAAAATAAAATAATAATAATAATAATGATGTAATTCTATTTTTTTGATTTTTATGAAAATATGTTAATTAAGTTAATTGTTAATAATAAAAATAATTAAAAGGTTAGCAATTAAAAATAAGAAAAAAATGACAAAACAAAATAAAAAAAAGAAGTAAAAACCAAGGGGGGTGTGTGCTGAAATGGAGGGTGTATTGAAGCAATTTAGGCCCACTGAAATCTAAGCCACGTTTGACTTTCATGATTGCCTGCAGCACGCTTGACTCCAGAGCATGGTGTGCTAGCCTTTTGGACCTTTGGATCTGTGCTGGTGAACACTTGGAGCGCTGGGATATGAGATTTATGGTGTTCCTCCTTTGAGAATCTGCACATGAAAGCAATAAAAAAATGATATGGAAATTATAGGGGACCTGGGAAGAACTTACAGCGCGGTATGAGCCTCAGGACTTGGCAAAGGTTGCTTTAGCTTCAGGGTGTGGCAAGGAATAGAACCACGTGCTTGTTTTGATCTGAAGATGCTCGCAACTATGTTTTAGAACTCTCACTTTTTTGAATAATTTTTGGTTTTTCTCTTGGCCGTTTCTGCACACACTCCTCTTTTTGAATGAGGTTGGGAAGGCTTGTATATATAGTAATGAAATGTGTATCAATCCAAATAATGGTCATTAAGCCTTTGCATTCATGTTTAAGATTATGCCATGAACTCAATTGAAACAACTTTCCATTTTTGTGTCAAATTTGAATTCTTGCTTGGAATAGGCCCTTGCACGAATTTGGAATGTGTTTTAAGGTGTATCAAAGCTAATCATCACAAAATATATCCCTCCATTAATTTCTTTGATTTTTATTTGATTTTAAAAGATTTAAAATGAATTAAATCAAATAAAATTAAATAAAAATGGAAAAATTAATTTTAAATCTTGAAATAAATTGTGGGACATGTGGGAAGCATGGTCAAGCCGAAACAAGTGGAAAAAGTGGGGCCCTTTTGTCAAAAATGAAGTTTCAAGGATAATTGACTTTGGCCATTTCACAAAAATTTCCCAACTTCTCCAATGCATATCTTGCTCAATTTTAAAGCTATGAACATGTTCTTGGACATTTTGGAAAGGTCTTGAAGTCCTCTAACCATTGTGTTTGGTCCCATGTCATTTTGATTTACCAATCTCAAGTTATGGTCTTTGACTTAAAGTGCCTTTTTGTTGACTTTTGAAAATGACCTATAATGTTGAAATTGATAACTTTTTGTGAGAGCATTTCTTGGACTTGGAATGTGAAGATGAATTGTAGGAAATGTCTTACCCTTCAAGATGAGCATTGGATGGGATTTTTCTGATGAACCATGAAAAAGTTATGCCTTGGTCAAGTTACAGTTGACTTTTCAGCTATCCAAAAATAGAAACTTTTGACACCTTGATGATTTTTGAGCCATTCTTGTGAAATCATGATCAAGAATTGATCAAATGATGATTGTGGCTTCAAAATAAGATGTTGACCAAAGTTTTTGACTTTTGACTGCCAAATGACCATTTTGCCCCTATAGTTGACTGTTGAGCAAATGGGACTTTTGGTTGTGCAACTTGACCTTGTGAGCCTTGAAACTTGACATGTAGGTGCTTGACAATGTATATGAGCATGTGGGACTTGACTGAGCCCTTGAAAACCTCAACTTCCTTGCAAGAACCAAAACCCTAATTTGACTGGCTTATGAGGGTGGTTGACTGTGTAGCCCTTGAGAGATCTTGAAGCATTTGAAGATGATGCTTGTCAAAACTTTGAAGAATATGGGAGGGAAAATTTTGGGGTACAACAGATTGCCAATATTGTTCCAGTACCAAAGAAAGACGGAAAAGTTCACATGTGCATTGATTATAGAAATTTAAACAAAGCTAGTCCAAAAGATGAATTTTTGTTGCCACATATTGATATGTTGGTTGACAATACAGCAAAATTCAAAGAATTTTCATTCATGGACGGATTTTTCTGATACAATCATATCAGAATGGCTCTTGAGGACCTAGAAAAAACAACGTTTATCACACCCTGGGGAACATTATGTTACAAAGCCCTTCGGGTTGAAGAATGTTGGTGCAACGTACCAGAGGGCTATGACAACCATATTCCATGATCTGGTGCATAAGGAAATTGAGGTATAGGTTGATGATATGATTTCTGAATCTCAGACTGAAGAAGGGAATATAGAAGATTTGTTAAAATTGTTTCAGTGTTTGAGGAAATATCGTCTCCGCTTGAATCCAAATAAGTGTACTTATGGAAATTGTTCCAGCGTTTAAGGAAATTCAAGAAATTCCTGCACCAAGAACTGAAAAGCAAGTGAGAGGCTTCCTTGGATGTTTGAATTACATTTCCTGATTTATTTCCCATATGACTACAACATGTGAGTCGATCTTCAATTTGTTAAAGAAAGATCAAGGTTGTGTATAGACAGATGATAGATGATTGCCAAAGGGAATTTGAAAGTATTAAAGATTATCTGCTTGAACCTCCTATCTTGCTCCCTCCTGTTGAAGGAAGACCATTGATTATGTATCTGACTGTGTTAGATAATTCTATGGACTGTATTTTGGGACAACAAGATGAAACGGGAAGAAAAGAATATTCCATTTATTATCTCAGCAAGAAGTTTACTGACTGTGAGTCACAGTATTCTATGCTGGAAAAAACATGTTTTGCTTTGGCCTGGGCGGTAAAGCGGTTGCGGAAGTATATGTTGAATCATACTACTTGGTTGAATTCCAAAATGGATCTGATTAAGTATATTTTTGAAAAGCCTGCTCTTACTATAAGAATTTCTTGTTGGCACATGTTGTTGTCTGAATATGATATTGAATAACGTATTCAGAAGTCTATAAAGAGTAGTGTATTGGCAGATTACCTTGCTCACCAACCAGTCGATGGATATCAGTCTATTAAATATGATTTCCCTGATGAGGATGTGATGTATTTGAAATTAAAAGATTGTGATGAACCTTTGCCTGAGGAAGGTCCTGATCCTGAATCCCGATGGGGTATGGTGTTTGATTGAGTTGTAAATTCTTATGGGAAAGGAATTGGTTTCGTGATTATCACTCCCAATGGGTCACATATCCCTTTTAATGCAAGGTTGGAATTTGATTGTACCAATAATATGGCAAATTATGAAGCTTGTATCATGGGTCTCGAAGAGGCTATAGATCTAAGAATCAAAATTCTAGATGTATATGGCGATTCAGCTTTGGTAATAAGTCAGATTAAAGGAGAATGGGATACTCGTCACATTGGCTTGATTCCCTACAAAGACTGTGCTAGAAGATTATTACCTTCCTTTAATAAAGTTAAATTCCATCATATTCCCAAACATGAGAATCAGATGGAAGATGCTTTAGCCACTTTGGCTTCTATGTACCGAGTAAACACTTGGAACGATGCACCTCATATCACATTCTGACGTCTAGATAGGCCAGCTCATGTGTTTGCGACAGAGGGAACGTCAGACGAAAAACCTTGGTATTATGATATCAAGCATTTTCTCTAGACTCGAGAATACCCGATTGGTTCATCGAACAAAGATAGAAAGACATTGAGAAGGTTGGCAGATAGCTTTTTCCTCAATGAAGATATGTTATACAAAAGAAATTATGACATGGTCTTTCTTAGATGCGTGGATAGACATGAAACAGACATGTTGATGCATGAGATCCATGAAGGTTCCTTTGGTACCCATGCTAATGGAGATTCAATGGCAAAGAAGATTCTTAGGGCATGTTACTATTGGCTGACAATGGAATCTGACTGTTACAAATTTGCAAAGAAGTGCCATAAGTTCCAGATTTATGCTGACAAAATTCATGTGCCTCCGACGCTTCTCAATGTTATTTCTTCCTGTGGACTTTCTCTATGTGGGGTATTGACACGATTGGAATTATTGAACCCAAGGCATCGAATGGATATTGTTTCATCTTGGTGGAAATAGACTACTTCACCAAATGGGTGGAAGCAGCTTCATATGCTAATGTCACTAAGCAGGTGGTAGTACGCTTTATCAAGAACAATCTTATATGTCGGTATGGTGTGTCAAGCAGGATTATCACTGACAATGGCTTGAATATGAATAACAAGATGATGATAGAACTTTGTGAAGAATTCAAGATTGTCCATCATAATTCATCTCCTTATAGGCCAAAAATGAATGGGGTTGTTAAAGTTGCTAACAAAAATATTAAGAAGATTATCCAGAAGATGGTTGTTATCTATAAAGATTGGCATGAGATGCTCCCTTTTGCTTTGCATGGGTATCGCACATCCGTTCTCACTTCAACAAGGGAAACCTCGTTCTCTCTCGTGTATGGTATGGAAGCAATGCTCCCCGTCGAGGTTGAGATTCCCTCTTTGCGTGTGATAATGGAAACCAAATTGTTAGAGGCTGGATGGGTCCAGAACACGTATTACCAATTGAATTTTATTGAAGAAAAGAGAATGACGGCCTTGTATCGTGGTCAGTTATATCAGAAGAGAATGAAGAAAGATTTTGATAAGAAAGTCAAGCCTCGTGAATTCAGAGAAGGTGACCTTGTGCTTAGAAAGATCATGTCTTTTAACACTGATTCTAGGAGCAAGTAGACTCCCAATTATGAAGGCCCATATGTTGTCAAGAAAGCCTTCTCTGGCGGTGCATTGATTCTTGAAACTATGGATGGCGAGGAGTTCCCACGTCCTATGAATGTTGGCGCAGTCAAGAAATACTTTGCCTAAATAAATAAAAGAACAACTCGCTAAGTCGAAAACCTGAAAGGTCAGCTTAGGCAAAAAGGAGCGTCTAGGTAGGCTAAAAACCCGAAAGGGTGGTCTAGGCAAAAAATAAGAGATATAAACAAAATAAATTTTCCCGCTAGATTGAAAACCCGCAAGGGCAACCTGGGAAAAAGTTAGGGAATTCTTGGAAAGTAACTGCGTCAGACAAGACTTGATCATTGAAGCAACAATATTCTCGAATCCTCATCACACTTAAACTGAATTCGTTGCTCAGGAGTTCAAAGTTGTTAGGGAGAATGGTGATCATTATATTTCAATGTATCTTTTACATATATTACCATTTTCCAAACTTTGTAATTATCCATGGAGTCTCGCCATTAGCAGACTACCATTCTATTAATAAAGTTTGAGCCTTTATCCAATTCCTTGTAGTTCTTATTTTGTTTTGTTTGCAAAGATTCCATTTATTATTGATAGTAATTTTCGAAACAAAAATATTTAATAATAAAAATGTTTTTGAAAAGAATTTACAAATTACTTTTTACTTCCGATTTTGTGATTCAAGTAGAACAAAAGTAGTGATTCCAAGGATGGACGACCTCCGAAGCTTTGAAAAAATATTCCCTAAGAAAGTTCTCGGGATTAATCCTACTAGTATGCGCATGATCCTCTTGTGCTTCTTCCTCGGGATGGTTGGAATTCATGCCAATTGATATACAGAGCAATGTTGGGTTTGTAATCCCATTTTCCCCAGTCAAGTCTTGGGTAGCATTTTTCTCCAAGTTCAATATTTTGGTTTTGGGTTTGCATGGTTCGATGCCTCTATCACAGATTCTCTAGTCAGGACTTGATGCAAATGTTTTTCCACCTGAGCAACTAGACAAGGGCAGTATCTTTTCTAAGAAGTGTTGGAACAACTGTCAACTTTTTGGGTTTTCTGTTGCCAAGTGTTGAGTTTGATTTAGAATCCCCATAATTTTGACTTCCTGTTGTGTTGTTAAACTTCTTAGATCCCCAAAGGAAGCCAAGATGGTAATTCTCTCTGAAAGTTGTTATCCCCATGAAGTTTCATAATTTCTCCCCAAAGAAGTTTGCGCAACCATTACTCTTGATATTGAAGAATGTATTAGGGATCCCCTCGATGATGTGGCGTTATCCTCCCCAATGAAGTCAGCACGAGATCCCCAGTTGAAGTCTCGTCGATGTTCAGCTTTCCTAGTGAAGTCAGTATTATAATCACCAGTGGAAGTCTAGACGATGAGGCATTTTTTTCCTAGTGAATTTTGTATGATATTCCCTCGTAAAGTCTGGAGGAGGATGTTATATCCTTGCATCTTGTATTGGTTTGTTCCTATCAGATTGGTTTTGATTATTTTCAAGCCATGTTTCTTCATAGTCGAGTTAAGCTGTGAAATAGGAATTTGTTTCCTCAGTTGGTGCTTACTTTCTTTTGGAATCTTCATCCTGGATGTGATTTAGCCGAGTGTTGACTTTACCCAAGCTAGTTTTGTCTAGTTATTCCCAGTGTTGTATGTTTGTTTTGTCAGCATATACACGATAACATTCATACATTCCTACATACATCATGCATAGATGAATTAAAGTTCATTGCTCATTTGCATTCATTGATGTTTTTGTTGGCATATTACCCTATTTTGCAGAGTTATGTTACCCTCTCTCCAATAGAGTGTCAACCTTAAGCAGAAACACAAAACCTCCATTGATTCAATTGGATGTTCTAACAATAATAACATATTATTGTTCAAACACAAATTTTTCATATAAATTTAATTTTTTTTTTTAATTTTCAATATTAATAATTAGTTATTAGATTTTTTTCTTCTTTACTAAAGTTCAAACCCAAATCCTGTAAATTTTTTAAACATCGTCTTAATTAAGTTGAATTTGTTTAGATACAAGTGTGTGGAAGATATTGGATCAAACTTTATTAGGTCGAAGGATAGCTTCGTGGTTCAACAAGTTCGACAAAGGTTAGTATGAATTCTAAGGTCTCTCACATGCGGGTGTCAAAGAATTGTATGTTATAGTCGAATTATGGTCAAGCATGCAGTCATCGAAAGTGCTAGGGCTGTTAGCATGTTGAATTGGGCCTGTTTGTTATTTCAATTGTTTAAGTTAGCTTGTACCCTAAGTTATATTGCAATGGGTATTTGTGAAAAATCCCATTAGTTTAGCATGTTAGGTTTATTATAAATAGCATACTAGACTCTCATCATAGAACACAACAAATCCTAATTTAAGGTGAGATGGTTATTTGTTATTCTTGTGTACTTGCAATCTTGTTTAAAGAGAAAGTAAATAATAGAAGTTATAACCAATCCTTATTGTTATTCGTGTTCTATCATTTTTCCTACCCTGGTTGTTTCTTGATCATAAAGAAACAATTTATTCTTTATTTTAAAGGCATCTGATTTCACAACAAATTGGTGTGTGAACATGGAGAAGATGCCTTCAATAAAGTATGAGATTGAAAAGTTCACAGAAGTGAACGATTTCGGTCTGTGGCGCTTGAAGATGAAAGCCCTACCAATTCAGTAAGGTTTTTAGAAGCTTTGAAGGGAGTGGTGGCCATGGATGTTGCGTTAACGAAAAAAGAAAATAAGGACATGGTAGAGAAAGCCCACATCGCAATCTTGTAGAGCCTTGGTGATAAGGTTCTTTGAAAGGTATCAAAGGAGACGATGACATCAGGGTTATGGGTGAAACTTGAAATTTTGTATATGACCAAATTGCTGGTAAATCGACTCTACTTGAAGCAAGCTTTGTATTCATTCAAGATGATTGAAGACAAAGTGTTGGCTAAGAAGTTGGATATGTTTAAAAAGATGATTCTTGATCTTTAAAATATTAATGTGAAGATCGATGATGAATATCAAGCATTGTTGTTGTTGTGTGTTTTTCCCAGAACACATGCTCACTTCAAAGAAACTCTCTTGTATAGAAGGGAGTCCCTAACCTTAGAAGAAGTTCAACCAGCCTTTTATTCTAAGGACTTGAATGAGCGAAAGGAGAATAAACCTTCGGCGGTTGGTGAAGGTTTGGCCGTTAAAGGAAAATTCTTGCGAACGGATCGTAAGTTCGACAAAAAGAAAAGAAAAAGTCAGTAAAATTCTTATAGTGGAAAGGCATCTGGTATTCAATGTTATCATTGTAAGAAGGAGGGTCACACAATAAAGTTGTGCCTTGGATTCCTGAAAGATCATGGAGGTAAGGATAATGGCAATGCAGCCATTGTTCAACATGATTTCGACTCATCTGACGTTCTTGTGGTTTTAAGCAGCAACTAAGTAAGGAGTGGATTATGGATTCAGGTTGTACTTGACACATGAATCCGAACAAAGACTTGTTCGAGGAATTATGTGATCAAGATGGTGGATCTGTATTGATGGGAAACAACAAAGCTTGCAAGATTGCAGGTGTTGGATTTGTGAGATTCAAACACCATGATGAGTCAATAAAGTTATTGACTAGAGTCGGGTATGTACCTGATTTAAAGAGAAATTTGATTTCTCTTAGTAAATTCGACAAGAAAGGATATGTTTTCCAATGAGAGAAAAGTATCCTAAGAGTCATGAAGGGGTCGAAGGAATTCTTCAGAGGTGTGAAGAAATAAGGCCTGTATACCTTTAAGGCTGAGGTTGTAAGTGGTTCGACAAATGTTGCATCCATGAAACCTGTGTCAAAGATAGAAATTTGGCACATGAGATTGGGCCACATCAGTGAAAGAGGTCTGGTCGAATTGGGGAAAAAATTGTTGGTGGAGACAGTCGAAAAACTGAACTTTTGTGAACCATGTGTACTTGGAAAATCTTGTAGAGTGAAGTTCAACAAAGGAAAACAAAGAACACATAAATCTATTGATTAAATCCATGTTGTTCTTTGGGGGCCTGTGAGGTGACCATCACATTCAGGAGCAAGGTATTTTCTATCTATAGTAGATGATTATTCCAGAAAGTTATGGTTATTCATCCAGAAGACTAAGGATGAAACTTTTGAGGATTTCAAAAGTTGGAAGATTATGGTCGAAAATTAAACTGGCAGAAAGGTCTAGAGGCTGAGAACCGACAATGGCCTTGAATTTTGCAATGTGGCTTTCGACATCTTTTGTGTTGCCTCTAGTATTGCAAGGCACAGAACTACTACAGGTACTCCACAACAAAATGGTTTGGCTGAAAGGTTTAATCAATTTATTTTGGAGAGAGTTAGATGCATGTTGACTACTGCTGGGTTAACGAAGGTGTTTTGGATTGAGGCTATTTCGATAATAAGATATCTGATAAACATATGTCCTTTGATTGCATTAGATATGAAGACACCTAAAGAAGTTTGGTCGGGACATCCACCGGATCTCGATAAAATGAGAGTATTTGACTATGTAGCCTATGCTCACATTAGGAAAGACAAGGTCGAACCTAGAGCTCTGAGATGCATGTTCATGGGATACCCTGAAAGAGTCAAAGCTTATAGGCTATGGTGCCTAGAGCCAGATAAAATGAGGTGTATCACTAGTTGAGATATAGTTTTCAATGTAGTTGAAATGGATTTCAAGAAAATTGATGATGTTGGTCGAAGTGCATAAACATCTGACGAAGATCTTGAACAGGGAGAGATTCCTGTTGAGATGGAGCATGTTGATGCTGAATTGTGTATCCCAAATGAAATCGAAGAAGATACCGGGGAAGTTGAGGAAACTGTCGATGACTACCTATTGGCAAGAGATAGGTCGAGAAGAGTCATCAAGGCACCTCAGAGACATGGGTATGAAGATCTTATAGTTTATGCCTTAATATCTGCAAGTGAGGTTCTAGACGAAGAACCAAGAGACCATAAGGAAGTTATGAGGAGTCGAAATCAGACTGAATGACTGAAGGCCATGGATGATGAGATGAAATCTCTTCATGATAACAAAACTTGGGAACTGATCAAGAAACCTGTTGGATCCAGGTTAGTCATCTGTAATTGGATTTTTAAAGTTAAGGAAGGAATCAAATGAGTGGTGTCAAAATGATATAAGGCAAGGTTGGTCGCAATGGGTTTCACTTAGAAAGAAGGTCTCGACTTCAATGATGTGTTCTCTCCTGTTGTGAAGCACAGTTCCATTCGAATTTTGCTTTCCATGGTGGCACAGTTTGACCTTGAACTAGAACAAATGGATGAGAAGATTGCGTACTTGTATGGTGATCTAGATGAAATAATCTTTATGAGGAAACCTGAAGGGTGTGTGGAAAAGGGGAAGGAAGATTATGTGTGCAAGCTAAAGATATCTTTATATGGACTAAAACAATCTCCTTTATAGTGGAATATGAGATTCGACAAGTTCATGGCACGCATAAGTTTCATTAGAAGTCAGTTCGACCATTGTGTTTACTTCAGATTTCGACATGATAATTCATTTGTTATTTTGTTGCTTTATGTGGATGATATTCTCATAGCAAGCAATAATGTCGAAGATGTAATGGAGGTGAAGGCTGAACTCAATAAGGAGTTTGACATGAAGGATCTGGGAGATGCATCTAGGATTCATGGGATTGACATCCGAAGGGATAGAAAGCAGTCGAAATTATGCTTATCTCAAGAGGCATATCTATAGAAGATTTTTGACAAGTTTGATATGCCAAATTCAAAGTCTGTTGTGACTCTAACAAACCCTCAATTCAAGCTTAGTATATTTTAGTGTACAAGTATTGATGTCGAAAGAGCTTATATGATTAGAATCCCATATGCTAACATAGTAGGTTCTTTGATGTATGCTATGGTCTGTACTAGACCGGACATATCATATGCAGTAAGTCTTGTAAGCAGGTACATGGCGAATCCTAGAAAGGCTCACTGGTAAGCATTGAAGTGGATTCTAAGGTACATAAATGGGTCTCTGAACAAAGTCCTAATTTATGGTTGAACCTTGGGTGAAGATAGTAAAGCAGTAATCGAAGAATACGTCGACTCTGATTGTGTGGGTTGTAAGCATTCCAGAAAATCTATTCCTGGATATGTTTTCATTATGTTTTGCACAATAATTAGTTGGAAAGCGACACTTCAGAGGTTGTAGCCTTATCAACCACTGAAGCAGAATATATCGCCCTCACTGAAGTTGTGAAAGAAGCATTGTGGCTTGAAGGTTTTGCTAAGGAGTTGAAACCTAAAGGTCGAGTTATCACTATTAAATATGATAGTCAAAGTGCAATACACCTGTCAAAAAGCTCAGCTTATCATGAGAGAACCAAGCACAATGATGTGAGGCTGCATTTTGTCAGAGGGGTAATTGAGCATAGATAAGTCCAAGTGCTGAAGGTTTCGACAGATCACAATGTTGTTAATATGATCACCAAGACATTTCCAAGTTGCATGTTTTTCTACTGTATGCAGTGAATAAAGTTGCATGAAGAAATCTAGTTTGTTCTTTGATGAAGTAGAGTTTGTTCCAAGGTGGAGATTTTGGAAGATATTAGATCGAACTCTATTGGGCTGAAGGACAGCTCCGTGGTTCGACAAGTTCGACAGAGATTAACATGCTATCGAAGATCGCTCACATTCTGGTGGCGAATAAGTGTATGTTGTAGTCAAAGTATGGTCAAGCATGCAGTCGTCGAAAATGCTAGGGTTGTTAGCATGTCAAATTGGGCATGTTTGTTATGTCTAATTGTTTAAGTTATCATGTACCGTAAGTTACCTTGTAATGAGTATTTGTGAAAAAGCCCATTAGCTTAGTATGTTAGGTTTATTATAAATAGCATACTAGACTCTCATCATTGTACACATCAAACCCTAATTTAGGGTGAGAGGGTTATTTGTTATTCTTGTGTACTTGTAATCTTGTTTAAAGAGAAAGTAAAGAATAACAATTATAACCAATCCTTGTTGTTCTTCGTGTTCTATCATTTTTCCTATCATGATTGTTTCTTGATCATTAAGAAACAATTTACTCTTTGATTAAAAGGCGTCTAATTTTACAACAAAGTGTGACATGGAAATTTTGCATTGCTTTAAAAAATAAGGATGGAACACTTTATAAATGAGTTGGCCCTGATATCTAATGTTTATAGATTTTGAATAAATATAAGGTGATCACTTTTGTGTTGTTCTTGATCTAATGTGAATGCTTCTCCTTATGATTCATCTATGATATCTAAACTCCTTATATTAAATGGTTGTACAAGTGTGTGTGGACGAAAGGATTTCGGTTTGAAAAGAGATAGAGCTACTTGGGAGAAAGGGTGGGCATATGCCCCCACTATAATTATTATTATTTAATGTTTAGTATTAGTAACTATAGAATTAAATATGTTTATAGTTTCTTTAAAGTTAGATACTTTTATTTTTAGTTCCTCTAAAATTTTTTGTTAAAGAATTGTTCTAAAATTATAAATTTTAATTTTTGGTTTCTCCTGCTAAAATTATCGTCAAATTAATCGCTAATTCAATTGTTAAATTGTATACACTCGTTAAAAACCGTCGCTAATTCGGTTATTTTATTGTAAAAACCGTCGCTAAATTGTAGGAGAGATCAAAAATTAAAATTCATAATTTTAGAGGGACACATTTTTAATCTAATAATAACTAAGTAATAAAATAGTAATTAAGAAATTCACTTTGTATTATATAACAGTAATTTTTATGGTAAATATAGCAGTTAGTATTATTATTTTTTAAAATAAAAATTAAGTTCAAAATCTTTAATTTTTTAGTATTTAACTCACTTAACTTATCAGTTTAACTATTTTTTTATATGATATTAATTTTTTAGTAATAATAATATGAAATTAAATGTATATTAAATTTCTGATAATATAAGTTTAATTAATGTTTCAATGAGATAAATTGTTATTCTTTGACATTAATTTAAAATAGTTTCTAGTGTACCAAAAGAAAGGTTTTCTTTTTGGGTTGTATTATGTATCTTTAGTCAAATTATATTAAAAAAAACAAAAAACGATAAATCCCAATTTCACTTGCACATAATGTCATGGAGAATCTACATACCCCGTTTCTAAATCTTAAGGTAGATTTGAGAAGTAACAAACGTCGACATAAATTTCATGGCTACATAAAGAGAATCTCTATTCTAAATGTTTGATAGTGAAGAAATATATTATTGTTTGGTGTCGTTTTCCAAATACTAGATACTCCTATTATAGAAGGTGTGGTTTTGTATGCGTTTTGTCTCTGTAATGTCATAAAGAAAGATTTTCATGTCTCTTGTGTGAGTGACCCATTTTAATATAACAAGATGTCGTATTCGTTCTTTGTATCATTCGAAGTCTCCAAGTGCATAATAAAATATCTTTGACTAGAACCTAAGAAAAATACAAAGTAATTGAGAATGGGGTAGCAAGAGATAAAACAAAAACAAAAAACTACAAAATCCATATTTCCCCATGCCAACGACGCCGACGGTGGTGCATTTTGGTGCGTAGAAAATTGCCTTAAATAAGACAATATATAAGGTAGTATGAGAGTAATATTTTTAATGCAAATAGATTTAATATTTTTTCTGTATTTATTGTTAACTCTTGCCATATTGTATATGCACCGACAGTGGTTAGTACAAAAAAATGCACCACGAGATTACTACATAATAATATGCTTAATAAATTATTCATTAGTTCCTATTTATAAAATCTATTTTCAAATTTTGATTGAAATCATAAAATATAAGTTATGGTTTTCTTTTTTTAATGATATCATAAATGTAATTAATGTGAGAATAAATATGTAAAAATAATTTAATTATCTGATAAATTTATTATAACAACTACTTATTTAATATACGTAAATTATTTTTGGAGGGTCTAATAAAAAACCAAAAGATATATATTCTAATCGTTTCATACAGAACATAGTATTGTGCTATCACTCACATATATAGACATGTCAAACGTATAAAAGGATCGGGAGATCTTAATTCATGTTATAATCTATTATGATTTTTTTATTATTGTAATTATGTTAGGACGTGCCTCGGTGATCAATGAAGTATTCAATATTCTGATCAATGACGATATCTTTAGAAATAAAATTATGGAGTAAGTTCAATATCCATTTGGTGTTTTTGTTGTATAAGAAAGGGCAAGATTGAAGGGTCAGTTTTCGACGATTCTGAGTCGGACGATGAGTCTGATAACTGGGAGGAAGACGACGGGACATCAACCCTAGTTTCTCCTCACGAGGATGTCACATGTTCAATAGGCGACGCTGATTTGTCTTGCACGGATGTCAATGTTGACAAAGCTTTGGTGATTTTCGAGAACAATGATGAATTTTCGCTAAAGTGTAAAAATCAACTTTATGTTATAGATAAAGTAATCACTGCTTTTGTACACTTGGATGATATCCTTGTTGATAGGACTACGAATAGGTTAGGAGGCAGTTGTTCTCAATATACGTATCGTATTGAAAATACTGTTGGCGTGAAGAAACATGATGACAAGGATATTGCTTTTAAAGTTTTGGAGGAGGGACCCCACATATTGGAGCAGAGGAAAGAGGATCAGATTGGGCCGAGTTTAGTGGACTTTGTTACATATGGCCCAATAACCTTTGACGAAGCTTGTTTGAAGACCAAAAGGCCCAAACCTAGGAAGAAAAAAAATCAGAAAAGTAATGGAATTGGGGGAAAGAGTTGAAGCACATGCTTCTTATTTTGATTGTCTTCAGAGGAAAAACATGTCTTCTGTAGCAGTGGTATGCAATTTAACTTCTTCTAGCATTGGTAATCGGCCTAAGGAGCATGCAGACACTAAAACAGAAGGAAGTGATCAATTCTCAGGCGGGGAAGTCATGTGTTGTGAGTCTTTATCAGAATCTAATATCCTTCAATGTAATAAGAGGTTTTGGGGAAACATGGAACCAGAGGTGGGTAGAGTGGTTTGGGAAACAATTATAAAATTGGGGATTGTGAATAAAAATAAGCAAGAGCTTTCGGTGAAGTTGATTTAAGAGATGAAGTTAAGAGACAAAGAGGTAAAGAACAAAGGGAGGCAACTAAGAATAGGTATCCATGAATATCATATCTCTAAACATAAGAGGGGGAGGAAGCTAAATTAAAAGGAGGGGGAGGAAGCTAAATTAAAAGGAAGAGAATTAGCTACTTGATCCAGTCAGGTAATTTTAACTAATGTTTTATTCAATAAGTTAAGTTAAGTTTTTTTGATTACAGAATTACTGTGGAGTTTTGGGGTAATAGAGATGTTGAGTGGACGTTCAGTGAGGCTAAAGGGGCTTCTAGTGGCATGGTTATTTTATGGAGATAGGATATCTTCGTCTTAAATCACAACTTCAAGGGAGATGGATTTGTGGGTCTGAATGTTGGATGGAAGAGAGTAATGTTTAATTTTGTTAATGTGTATGCATCTTGTTCATTTACAGAAAAAAGGATTGCATGGAGGGATTTGATTCTCGGGAGAATGAAGAGTATGGGAGAAGAGTGGTTCTTAGGCAGAGATTTTAATGATGTTATTCAAAGGATGAGAGAATAAGGGTGGGGTCGAGTGCTAGAAATAACGAGATGAATGCATTCAACATTTTCATTAAAGACACGGAGCTCATTGATATTCCTTCAATTGGTTCGAGGTTTACTTGGTTCAAAAATGGGGGTACTACTATGATTAGATTCGACATGTTTTTAATTTCAGAGAAGATGGTGAGTGAATGGAATATATCTGGGTAGTGGGTTAGAAAGAGAGACATTTCCGACCATTGTCCCATTTGGTTGAAGTGTTGCAGCAAAGATTAGGGTTCTAAACTATTCAGATTTAATAATTGATGGATTAAACATGTTGATTTTGCTAAGTTTTCTAAGGAGGAATGGAAGAAGTGTGTGGTGTCAGCTAGAGGGGATTATATATTGAGCAAAAATCTTAAATATCTTAAGCTCAGGTTGAGAAGCTGGAACAAAAAGGTCTTCAGATGGATAGACTTGAAAGCGGAAGACATTGTTTTTGAAATAAATACATTGGATAAGTTGTTAGTTGATAATTTTGGAGGTAACATTCAAAAGATAGTGGAAGATAAGGCTAAGGCAGTGGATGAATTATGGAAGAATATGGACTTTAAGGAAAGTTTCTTAAGACTTAAGTCAAGGCAGATGTTGTTGAAGGAGGGTGATCAAAATTCAAAAAATTTCCATAACACGATGAAAGTACGAAATAGGCGTAATTTCATTAACTTGGTGGAAACACCTTGTGGTATAATGGAAGAAGTGGACGATGTGAAAAGTGCAGTCAAGGTTCATTTTGAAAGCTTCTTTAAGGAAATTAATTTTTCTAGACCGGTGCCCGAATATTTGGAGAACAAGTGTCTTAACGAGCAGGATAAGTTAATGTTGGAGGAATCTTTTTTGGAAAGTGATACCAAGGAGGCGGTCTGGTGTTTTCGTGGAGGTAAGAGTGCTAGTCCAGATGGTTTTCATTTTGAGTTTTTGTAGAATAGTTAGGATTTTTTCAAAGGAGATATGGTGCAATTCGTTAATGATTTCCATTCTAGGACCAAGTTAATAAAAGTGTGTACGGCTTATTTCCTTGCGCTCATTCCTAAAGTCAACAATCTTCAATCCCTTTTAGAATATAGACCTATTTGTTTAGTTGATGCCTTTATAAGATTCTGGAAAAGTTGTTAGCTTCAAGAATGAAAAAAGTAATTGGCAAGTTGGTATCAGTTAAGCAATATGCATTTGTAGTGGGTAGGAACATTATGGATGGTGTGTTAATGGTAAAAGAAATCATCGATTTGGCAGAGAGAGAGAGAGAGAGAGAGAGAGAGAGAGAGAAAATAAGGTGTTTAGCCCTGAAGGTTGATTTGGCGTATGATAATGTAAGATGGAACTACTTAAGATTCATCTTTGGGTAAAATGGGGTTTGGAGATAAGTGGATTAAGTGGATGGAGGCTTGTGATGTTAGCAGTTCGATGTCAGTATGGGTGAACGGTGGTGTCACTAAGGACTTTGTGGTGGAAAGGGGGCTCTGACAGGGAGATCTTTATCCATATTTCGCTTTGTTTTGGATATGCATAGATTAAATTGTTTGGTGAATAGAGCGGTGGAGATTGGTGAATACTCTGGTTTTCTTCTCAACGAGGAAGTTATCTTGAGAGTGTTTGAGTTAATGTCAGGATTAAGAGTTAATTTTCACAAAATAAATATTTATGGGATCAACGTGAGTGATTGGATTATGTTGTCAACTTCTTCCTTTTTGTCTTGTAGTATTGATCATTTTCCTTGTAAGTTTTTAGGTGTGATGATAGAAGACAACTCTTGGAAAGGTTATTTGTAGAAAGATCTTTTAAGAAATCTTCGTAATAGGTTGTCGTTATAGAAAGGGAAGAATCTTTCTATGGGTGGTAGAGTGGTGATGATAAATGTGGTAATGAATGGTATTCCCATTTTCTCTTTATCTTTGTACAAGACTCCTGTAAAAGTTTTGAAAGAGATTAGAGAATCCAAAGCAAATTTTTATGGAGAGTTAATGAGAACAAGTGAACCATTAATTGGGTTAATTAGGATTTTGTATGTAGACTAGTGGCTAGTGGAGGTCTTGGCATCAAAAATATTAAACTAGTTAACAAATCCCTTTTGATTAAGTGGAAATGGAGGATTATTAAGGAAAGATAAGCTATATGGAGTGGTTTGGTTCGACATAGATACGGTAATCCAAAGGCTAAAATGTTTAACAGTAATAAGGAAGTGATCAACAACAAGGATTCAATTTTGTGGAGAGATCTTATTATAATGGATAAGTTGACCAATGACAATAGCAATTATTTTTCATCTAACACTTCTTGCAGGGTTCATAACGGTAGAAGAACTTATTTTTGGCATATATGTCGGTTGGGAAACCAATCTTTGAAGGAAGCATGTCTATATATCTTTGAGATAGCTATAAATCCTTTTGGCATGGAAGCTAAAAATGGTTCGTGGAATGGTCAAGATTGGAGATGGGGAGTTTTAAGAAAATGGGAGGATCTGGTAGAAGAGACTCATCCGCATGTGGTTGAATTTTTGAGTTGTTGGATGTTGGTTTTTCATTGCAGGTTAGAATAGAAGAGTTTAGGTAGGAGAACAATGATGAAGGTCAATTCTCTGTGAAGTCTTGTTATGATTTTGTGTCCAAGGTAGAATCATCCTTACTTTGGTCTAGTGATATCAGGTTAGCTTTGGGAAACTTGTGGGAGATTAAAGCTCCAACCATAATTCTTATTTTTGGTTGGAGATTGATTATTGACAGATTGCCTACTCAGGACCAATTAGCTAAGAGAGGTTTGGTAGTGTCGGCAAGGGATAGGTGCTGCATTTTCTGCTTTATGGAAGAAGAAATAACCTTCCCCTCTTTGGTTTTTGTTCGATTTCTATCCGGATTTGGAAGGTGGTAGCTTGTTGGATAGAAGACAAGGTAATGTTGAACTTGCAACAACTTGTTAATTTTCTTCATCACTCTCATATTGTGAAGGAAGTGGGTTTCTGTCTTTGTATTTGTTTGGTTTAGTTAGCTATTGTGATACGGTGGGAGAACTGACTTGGTATTTTGCGTTTGTTTTCGCAGTTGTTCGGTTTAGCAAGAGTCGCCACCGACTTTTTATTTTATCCTAAGGAAAGGTCAAAAAGCACAGGAAAAACCTTTGAGATGTTTTCTTGGTTTCGGGGGGTAGATTATGAAAAGGGAAGGTGCTAGAACCCTTTTCATCCATGGTTATCCATGGGCTCTTAGTTACTTGTTTTAGATCACTTGCCTTTGCTTTTCAATTGTTTGAAATGGTGCTTTGTGTGTGTGGTTTTGAAAATGTTTGGAAAAATATGCCTTGTCTAGGCAACTTTTTTAATGATTCTTGTTTGAATATATACAAAGGTGTGTGTCTTTTTGAAAAGATAATTCAATGTTTTGAAAGTTATTTTGAAGTTGTGTTGTGAAGTGTGTTTGAAAATGGCAAGGATGTTTTGCAAGATTTTTGATCAAGTAACTAAGAGTTGTCTACCCTATTTTACTCAAAGATCTTTCCTATGTTTTCAACCCTTTTTAACAGTGTTGCTTCACCATTGTATTTGACGAACAACCTTGCGTTAGGATGTTTAAACGGGACAGGCGCGGGTCATCGTATACAATCATTGAAAACAACTTATGAGAGGCTCTAGAAATTTTGTAAGGGACGAGATCATTTTATCGAAGGCAACATCGAGGGTCATCGAGGGACTACGATCTTTGTTTATCGAAGGGGGCATTTGCTAGAGTGTCTCATACTCGAGGGACATGATTGCACTTTCCGAGGCAACAAGCGAGGTTACCCTAGAGGTGCAAGTGTGAATGGTGTGTTGATTTTCATGCATTTATCTTGTATTAGGTCATCTAGCGATTGATTTTGAATATTCGCATACAAACCCTAATTACTATACAGTATATGGAAAGCGATAAATTGCGGGAATTTAAAGTCTAAGTTATTACAAATAAGTATCCGGGGATGGGGGTACAAATTTTTACAAATGGGGATGAGTCTTATCAGAATAGTAATGTCCAAGTATATATTACAACCAAATCGAATCGTCGCATTCTCAATGTAAAAATATGACAAGGTATAAGAATCAAAGAGAATCAAAATTATTGTGAGATGTATGTGGTTATTTACAAATGATCAAATAAAATATTAACCTAGGAAAGATTAAGTATAATTATTATTGTGTTTTTGTTAGTTATATATAAACAAAGGGTTTTAAAGAAAAAGAAAGAATTATTTAAGTTAAAAATTCTATTATTTATGCATTTTTTATTAATCAATAACTAGGTTTAAAAACATTTAGACTAAATATTCTTTGCCCTTCCTTTTTTATATTTTTTGTTGTGAATAAGATTAATAATAACTTTAAAAAAGAAAATAAAAATCAAATTAGATTAGCATGTGAATCAATTAGAAGAAAGAAAATACTCTAAAAGAACAAATTAATTTTGATAAATAAAAGGATGGGCCCAAGGAGTTAGCATATGGCCCAAGTAAAAATAAAAAGAATTGGATTAAAGAAAAAGGGGGGGGGGGGTATGCGCCAGAAAGTGTTTGGGCTTAGGGGTTTTGGCTTGGGCAGAGGCCCACGATGCTTGACAAATTTTAGGGTTAGAATTTGTTTTAGAAATTAGGGTTTTTCAGTTTGTGAACGGCGCCGCTCCTTCTCTCTTCTTCTTCGTCTCTCTTCTCATTCTCAGCCATGAGCTTCTGACTATTCCAGCCGCCAGAGCGCCACCTCCATTCACCTCCTCTCCACGACGGTACGAGGCAGTGGTTTGAAAGGGTACGTTTTGTTCTAAGCACGTTTTAGGGTTTAGGTTTTACTCTTGCATGTTATCGTTTTACAAAGCTTTAACCTTTGATATTTATGATATGGTGATGCAGAAAAAGAAAGAGGGAAACTGATACCTTGGTGGCTTCGTCTCTGGGGAACGGATGGAGGGTTGGAATGGTTGTGCTCTCGGTGGCCGGAAGAGGAGGAGCGTGATGATGATGCTTATCTAGTACTTTGTATCTTTAACTTCTTTTGATGATGATGCTTTAGTTTCTGAAAACTGTTTGCTTTTGATATGTTGGCTTAATGATTCGTTGATGATGATGATATATTCTGAAACCTTTGCCTTTGATATGTTGGCTTGATGATTCGTTGATGATGATGATTTATTCTAAAACCTTTTGTTTTACTTCTAGATTTTTCCTCTTTCCGGGCCCTGTTGATTTGGCTTTGAGTTTGCTAGATTGTTTGATGATGAAATTTTATTCTGAAAGCTTTTGAATCTCTCTTCTTCTTTGCTATGAGAGTACTGCTGAAACTAGCTCACGTTAGAACTATTTTCTTAATGTTTGATGAGGAATTCTGTTCTGAAAACTGTTTGCTTCTAAACTCTTCCTCTCTTTATGGACCCTGTTGATTTGATGAAATTAAACTGTGTTTGCAGTTTTGGAAGCAAGCTTTAGTTTCTTAAACTTGCAGTTTTGTAGGTTTGAATAGGATCTTGAGTTTTTGCAGATCTGAGTTGGTAAGTTTTGAGTTTGTAAGGCAGGCCTGGAGGCTTGTGATTTCTGCTTTTGGTAGGCTATGTTATTGTGTTTGAACAGTTTTGCAGGTTATGCAGTCTAACAGGTTCTCTATGTTTGTTGGTTTGCTTCTGGTGTTTGGAGGCAGGTTTTAGCCTTTTGATGTTTTGGTAAGGCAGGCTGTCTTGCTTCTGCAGGTTTGCTATTTTTGGAGGCCTGTTTGAACAGGTTTAGCAGTTTGAAGGTTTTGAAAGCTTTTGGCTTTCAGTTTAAACAGGTTTTAGCTTTGGGTTTGGAAGCAAGCTTGCTTCTGCAGGTTTGATATTTTGTGAGGCTTGTTTGAATGGTTTGTGAGGCAGGTTTGCTACTTGCAGTATATGGGCAAGTTTGAATGGTTATGCAGGTTATGCAGGCTTGTGTGACTTGTTATTCTTGTGTTTACAAGCAGTTTTGCAGGTTTGATCACTTGCAGCTCTTGTGACTGTAGTTTGAATTAAGTTGCAGTTTTTGTGGCTCTCTTTGTTTTGTGCCCTCCTCTTTGAAATGTTAGACTGTCCTATTTATCTTCTTTCTCACTGTTTTTGTACAGCCTGCCAAACTACAAAACCTTCTTCTGGTTTTCTCTTTCTCTCTCCATAAAGCATTTTGAAATTGCTTAATGTATTTTTAATCTGAAAATCTTGTTTTGGCCAGAATATGATGAAAAGTTTTGACAAGCCTGCTTGCTTGTATCTTGGTTTATCTCTGCATTGTACTTGCTTTTTGACAGCTTGTGTTTTGACAGCTTTGTGTACTTGGTTTGACAGTTTTGCAACTTAGTTTGCTTTTCTGTTTTGACAATTAGTTTGCATTTTGAAACTCAGTTTGGCAGTTCAGTTTGACATTGTGTGCAGCCTTGTGCCTTCTTTGTGTGCAGCCTTGTGCCTTGTATCTTTGCATTTAATTGATTGTATGCTTACAAAATTATTTTACTTTCCTCTTTGTGAACCAAGAAGAGAAATCTTCTTGTGATTTGCAAAGAGGACAAGTAAAATATGATGAACCCAAAAACAATCTGATTCCGGCCAACAAGCTTTAATGATGATCCTTCTTTATTTATCTGCTTAAAAATGCTTTCCAGTTTATCTGCACTGATTTCTTTTTCTTTTGTCCTTTGCAGGTAAATATCAGTTGGATAACGGAAGAAGCAGTAGAAGATCAAAGATTTCAAGAGATTTAGATTTATTTTCTTTTTATTTCTTGTAATAAATATTATTGTAAACACTGTAAATTATAAATTTACAATATTCGAATAACATTTGTAACAACATTTGAAATAAATAAATAAAAAGTCTTTGTCAAATAAGAATTCTTTACTGTCAAATATTTCCTTCTTTCTTTTGCACTGTCTATTTAATTATTTAAATCTCTTGAATTAAAATAACTGGAAATGTATCCCAATAACTTTAATCCAGATGAAATAAATAAATCAACAAACTTTGTCGTCTCGCAATCTCGCATTAATCACAATACGCCTGGCACTCCAATTAATCATATGTTTTGTACAGTTAAACAAACAAGCATTCCACACTCCTTTCACTTCACTGATCAAACCAATGCCTCAAATTTTCAATCAAAAGCCTCAGCTCCTATCCCAGATGTTTAGGTTTTGATAAACAAACAACAATCTTGAACAAGCGTAAAAATAATGTAACAGTCAATTGAAATACCGTGGATTCAATTTCTTCTGAGAAATGCATGCGCAAACCCTAATCCTGGATTATCGTCAAAGAAAAGTCTGCTTGATCAATTCCTGATCCAATCTCAACCCAATCAATGGAAACCCTAAATCTGGACTTGTTGTCAAAGAAAAGTCTGTTTGACTGATTCTTGGGCCAATCTTGAAAGATCAGGGAAAACCCTGAAGTTGTGATTTTTTGTGAAAAAGGGAGGGAAAATTTTGGGGTACAACAGTTGCCCCTGTTCAATCTTCTTGAACCTGAAGAGTTAGATTGGCAATTTTGTCGTTCGCGACTCGAAGGTAAAAGAATGATTGGACACTAGAGTGCCCAAAAAAAATTTGCACTCGTCAAAGCGTAGTTGAGGGAATGGGCTTAAAGATGCCATTTGGAGATGTAACATAATCTTGCTGGAGATGAGCTTAAAGATGCCATCCAAGACTGTTTGTTGCAGGTGAGTGGGTGAGTATCAGAAAGGTATCCATGTTTGGACCGTCTCTGAGCTGGGAGTCTGAATAGGCAACAGGTTAGCATCCGTGTCGGGAAGCATCCATAAACTGTTTTTTCAGAAATCTTTGAAGCTCGAAACTTGCTAAACTTATCCTGCGAAGGGTAAAAGTATTAGCTGAAACACAAAGTCATGTTGTATGATGCAATGTATGTGTTATATGAATGTAATGAATGTGTATGTAAGCTGATCAGCCGCCTTGCTGAGGAGGATAAATCCTGGATGGCTGGAGGTAATAAAAATCTTTGACCGCTGTCGGGGAAAATAAGTCCTTGACTGCTGTCGGGGATTGAAAATCCTTTGATCGTTGAAAGTGAGAAGTCCTGGGACCACTGTTGGGAAAATCAGGAGTTTGGGTTATATGCCAATCTACTGGGGATTCCTGCTTTGAGGATATCTTCACCAGGGAATATCTGAAAACTCTGTGAGGATTTGAGAATGAGAGTCTTCACTCTGCTTGGGGAATTAGAACCTTGTGGGGAATAGCCATACTGTTGCGGAGTGGCTATCCTGTTGGAGAGTAAAAACCCAGGACTCTGGGAAAAGCTTATTCATGTCTGGAAGAAGTTCAGGTTTAGGTTGTATGCCGCTTTAAGAATGAGAAACTTCATTCTGTCGGGAATATCAGGAAGTTGAATTGTATGTTATAGGTGAAAGGATGAGAAGCTGGAAGGTATTTGTGTTTGGAGCATCTCTGGGCTGAGGATAAATTCTGAATGAGTGACAGAATGGCAACCGTGTCTAGAGCGTATCTGGACTGTATCTGAAATTGAGATCTGTATGAGTAGAAGAATGACTTCCGTGTCTGGAGTGTATCTGAGACTAGGTTTGTATGAGAAAAAAGAATGGTGTCCGTGTCTGGAGCATATCTGAGCTGTAACTATATTGAAATTTTGAATGAATATCAGAATGACTGTCGTGTCTGGAGTGTATTTGTATTGTATCTGATTGTTGAAGTCTGAATAAGTAATAGAATAACCGTCGTGAGTGGCGTGTATCTGTACTGTTTTCAGAAGTCTTGAAGTTGAATAAGCAAAAGATGAGCATCCATGTTTTCAAAAGTTGAGTCTGAATAAGCGATAGATTAACATCTGTGTTTGGAGAATCCGTAAACTGTTTTCAGAAGTCTTGATTTGTATAAGTAGTAGAATGACTTCTGTGTCTGGAGTGTATCTGAAACTGTAACTGGGATCTGAATAAGTGACAGAATGGCAACTGTGTCTGGAGCGTATCTGGACTGTATCTGAAGTTGAGATCTGTATAAGTAGCAGAATGACTTCTGTGTCTGGAGTGTATCTGAAACTGTAACTGGGATATGAATAAGTGACAGAATGGCAACCGTGTCTGGAGCGTATCTGGACTGTATCTGAAGTTGAGATTTGTATAAGTAGCAGAATGACTTTCGTGTCTGGAGTGTATCTGAAACTGTAACTAAGATCTGAATAAGTGACAGAATGGCAACTGTGTCTGGAGCGTATCTGGATTGTATCTGAAGTTGAGATCTGTATGAGTAGCAGAATGACTTCCGTGTCCAGAGTGTATCTGAGACTATAACTGAGATCTGAATAAGTGATAGAATGGCAACCGTGTCTGGAGCGTATCTGGACTGTATCTGAAGTTGAGATCTGTATAAGTAGCAGAATGACTTTCGTGTCTGGAGTGTATCTGAAACTGTAACTGGGATCTGAATAAGTGACAGAATGGCAACCGTGTCTGGAGCGTATCTGGACTGTATCTGAAGTTGAGATCTGTATAAGTAGCAGAAAGACTTCCGTGTCTGGAGTGTATCTGAAACTGTAATTGGGATCTGAATAAGTGACAGAATGGCAACCGTGTCTGGAGCGTATCTGGACTGTATCTGAAGTTGAGATCTGTATGAGTAGCAGAATGACTTCTGTGTCTGGAGTGTATCTAAAACTGTAACTGGGATCTGAATAAGTGACAGAATGGCAACCGTGTCTGGAGTGTATCTGGACTGTATCTGAAGTTGAGATCTGTATAAGTAGCAGAATGAATTTCGTGTCTGGAGTGTATCTGAAACTGTAACTGGGATCTGAATAAGTGACAGAATAGCAACCGTGTATGGAGCATATCTAGACTGTATCTGAAGTTGAGATCTGTATATGTAGCAGAATGACTTCCGTGTCTGGATCGTATCTTAAACTGTAACTGGGATCTGAATAAGTGACAGAATGGCAACCGTGTCTGGAGCGTATCTGGACCGTATCTGAAGTTGAGATCTGTATGAGTAGCAGAATGACTTCCGTGTCTGGAGTGTATCTGAAGCTGTAACTGGGATCTGAATAAGTGACAGAATGGCAACCGTGTCTGGAGCATATCTGGACCGTATCTGAAGTTGAGATCTGTATGAGTAGCAGAATGACTTCTGTGTCTGGAGTGTATTTGAAACTGTAACTGGGGAGAGTCAAACTGCTGGTGTAAAGTCAGGAGTTTATACGCCACTTCGAGAATGAGAATCTTCATTCTGTCGGGAATATCATAAATTCAGGTAATATGCCACTTTGAGAATGAGAATCTTCATTCTGTCGGGAATATCAGAAATTCAGGTAATGTGCCACTTTGAGAATGAGAATCTTCATTCTGTCGAGAATAACAGAAATTCAGGTAATATGCCACTTTGAGAATGAGAATCTTCATTCTTTCAGGAATATCAGGAACTCGAGTCAGAAGGTTGGGTGTATGCCAACCTACTGGGGTTTTAACAGATTTTTAGTAGCTTCAGTTGTCCGTTATTCTGTTGGTGGGTATCAGGAGCTTGGGAGTATACCAGTCTCTTGAGGTTTTAAGGATGAGAGTCTTCATTCTTGAGAGAAACAGATTTTTAGGAGCTTCAGTTGTCCGTTATTTTGTTGGTGGTTGTAACTTCCAACAGGTGATGAAGGAAATTTTGATGACGACCGTAATTTCCAGCAGGTGATGAAGGAAATTTTTAACGACCGTGAATTCCAACAGATGATGAAGGAAATTTTTAACGACCGTGAATTTGAAATGTAATTTGTTTTAGAGAATAAATCCTTGACAAATGTTGGGGAAATAAACCCATGACTGCTGGTCTGCTAGAGAGGTGATAACCTTCTCGAGGACGCTCGAATTTCTTTTCAGAAAGATTTCGGAGAGGTTCATCACTGCCCCTAGTATCAGATGTTTGTGGTATTGCCAGGAAACTTGGACTGCACACAACCCTTTGTTGAGATTAACGTTTAAATGCCCCAAGTGATGGTGAGGGAGACTTGCCCCAAATTATCCTGTAATTGAGAGATTTCTTGAAATCTTGACTGGACTGCCCCCAGTTTACTGGACTTTGAAAGATTTGTTGAAATCTTGACTGGACTGCCCCTGATTTACTGGACAATACCAAACCAAGTCCTCCTTTTGTTGACGGGTGATTTTTGTAACGGGAGTATCATCCCACTTGAAGTGATTTTACTCACTGAGAGAGCTTTCATTCCTCCGAACATTCACTGTATGAATTTCTTCGTTGTTTAAACAAGTAAACCATGTGCAAACAACGATATTCAAATAATGCAAAGTTTATGCTTGTCTCGAAGTTTTGAAAAATGCGTTTTTTAGCAGAAAACTTTTTATAAGACAAATTCAACACAAGATTTTAGGGCAAAGCCTTACAGGAGTCAGGACACCTTTTGTAACAGTATGCTTTAGAACTAACCCATGCTTCAATTAGGACTTTTGAAGGGTTGTAACGTGGCTTGGTTCACGGTTTAAGAAACAAAGGATAAAGGCTCAAAGTAAATTTGTACCCACCCGCTCTTCGTGATGTTCTTCAATCCTAAACTCAGTTAATTGTGCGTCGAACTCTATTCGATTTTGGAATGACATTTTGGTGATGGTCCACACAAGTTGAATTTTATGGAAGGCAGTCATCATTTTTTGCAACATTTTTCATGTTTTTGAGGATTTATAACGACCCTTTTTTTATTTATTATCCCTAATTTTTGCCCGACTGTTCTGGTTTTCGAGATTACAGTCAGCGGGATGCCTCAGCTTTCTTAAGCCTCCTTTGTAGGTTTTGGCTCAGCGGGCTTTTCTCTTTTGAGATATAATGACTGCCTATGAGATAAGGAACCATCACTGTCTTTTGATTCCAAAGGAATGTTTTTGATGCCATTCGTCGTATTATGAACTGAGAATTTGCGACTTCAATGCGCATCTCTTGAATTAATTGAGAAACTACCCTGCCCCAGGTTTAATCAAAGATTTAAATTTGTGTTTAAAGTGGAAAACTCCTACTTCTTTGGCTTGAAGGGGTTGAGTAGGGATTATCTTCCTTATAACTCCAGTGTTTAGGGTTTGAAAGAAATGCCTGTACATCGTCAGCAAGGTCTGTCCAAAAGCATACTGTATGAGATAATGGCATTGTTTCGTCATCCTCCCTCTAAAGGCTTGTATATTTTTGCAAGAGTTAAATGTCATAAAGAAAGTAGAAAGCATAGTTCAAGAATAGTGAAAACGAATGGATGAATTCAAGACAAACATATGCAATGCATTAATGAAAACATAGTTTGACATCAACAGATAATTGTTTGAATAACAAAAGAAATTACAACTTGAATATTCAAATGGAACAAAAGTCTCTTAGTTCGAACTTGTCATTTCAGGTGGAGAACCCTCAACGGAAGATTTTCATCTCGCCATCCGGCATGAATTTCAAAACTCCATTGTCAATCAAATCTTGAATTTTGTTTTTCAAAGCCCAACAGTCGTCGGTGTCATGTCCAGGACTGTAGGAGTGGTATACACAAAATGCGTCAGGGTGATAGCTAGAAGCAGAGGTATTGGGCTTCCGAATAGGATCCCTTAAATTAGTCAGATTGACCTCCAACAAGCGTTCCAATATTAGAGATGATGGTATGTCGGTCTCAGTGAACTGTCTTCCAGACGTATTTTGCTTACGCCGATTACCCCGTTGACGCTGGCGAGGTTGTTGATGGGCTTGTGACCCCGAGGCAAGTTGGGGAGCTTTTCCCTTGTCTTCTTGTCTCAAAGGAGGTTGAATGATGACTTGATCTTCAACCCTAGTTGTTTTCCCCACTTGGTTGTCTCGAAACAATTTGTTGACGAGAACCCTGAGCTCTTCCTGACTTTGAGCCAGGTCCTGAATGAGAGCCATCTGGCCCACCAGTTGTCCCATCATCTGGATCTTCATTTTCGCCAGCTCAATTTGTAGCTCTTCCAACTGATCATTCCTGACACTGCCTGAATTCCCTAGGACCATGCCCCTTGTGAGGAGAGCTTTCACTTCTTCTTGCCCCTAAGACAGGTTCAAGAACATTTCTTGAAGTTGAGCATTTTGATCCCGGATATCTTTGACAGTCCTCTCTAGAGCCATCTCTACTGAAATAAACAGTAGGAGAATAAGGAAACCTGAAAAGGAAAACCTGTTATGATACAATGCATGATATGTGGATGCATGTTTTCAAGAATCTCTCGGGGTAAACACAAGAGAAATGTTAGAGATTGAACTTCGATCAACACCTTTGATTGGAGAGCTTTGTATCGGTGGATGTCTTTCCACTAGAATCAAGCTCACCATGTCTAGTGGGTCATAGCCCCTGATTCAAGTTGTTGCACTTGATCTTTGACGGCGTTTGTTTAGAGGAAAACCATCTTTCCCTTTGGTAGATGTCTGGTTCAACGTGCCCCTGCATCAAAAGACCCTCGAGATCCTTGAAATGGTTATTGAAAATGCTATGGTATGAGGTTATGATGTTATGTACATGTATGCAAAAGTAAGTGTATATACAGACAGTCATATTCACACAAAGCAGACAAGTCCTTAGGTTTAGGCTTGCATGGGGTTTGTAGGTAAGTACCCTCTTGAAGTTAGTTGGCTCAAACCTGTCCTAAAATAGAAATCGGGTTCTAAGGAGCTCAATATCACTGGATTATTTTCTGTGTTCATTGTTTTGGTTTATCCACTTAACTGGCAACCAAAATATTCCAAGAAAACAATCCTCAATGAGTGTAGTATCAAGTATCTACCAACTTCGGACTGCACCAAAGTCGGTCATCTCACTACCCCTAAAAAGGCCAAGATGGTCAAGTAAGGTTCTAAGAGTTCGTTAGTGCTTCATGACATCACTCAGCCGCCCCGTATTCTCTTTGATTAACTCAAAGGCTACCGGTACCCACAAATATGTCACACTAACATAGCTACTGCTTCAACCATGTCGGTATACCCTGCACAGTTCCCTCACAGTTTATTGCTACTTACCTAAAAGGTGTCCCCAAATCCGGGTGTAGGATTTAAAACAAACCCAAACAAGGAACCCAAAAAGTAAAGCAATCAAAGCAATCAAGGTAAGCATGTAAAGGTGATCTAAAAACCCTAAGGTAACCCAACTTTTAAGTTTTTCCCCAGCAGAGTCGCCAGTTCTGTGATACGGTGTGAGAACTGACTTGGTATTTTGCGTTTGTTTTCGCACTTGTTCGGTTTAGCAAGAGTCACCACCGACTTTTTATTTTATCCTAAGGAAAGGTTAAAAAGCACAGGAAAAACCTTTGAGATGTTTTCTTGGGTTCGGGGGGTAGATTATGAAAAGAGAAGGTGCTAGCACCCTTTTCATCCATGGTTATCCATGGGCTCTTAGTTACTTGTTTTAGATCACTTGCCTTTGCTTTTCAATTGTTTGAAATGGTGCTTTGTGTGTGTGGTTTTGAAAATGTTTGGAAAAATATGCCTTGTCTAGGCAACCTTTGTAATGATTCTTGTTTGAATATATACAAAGGTGTGTGTCTTTTTGAAAAGATAATTCAATGTTTTGAAAGTTGTTTTGAAGTTGTGTTGCGAAGTGTGTTTGAAAATGGCAAGGATGTTTTGCAAGATTTTTGATCAAGTAACTAAGAGTTGTCTACCCTATTTTACTCAAAGATCTTTCCTATGTTTTCAACCCTTTTTAACAGTGTTGTTTTACCATTGTATTTGACGAACAACCTTGTGTTAGGATGTTTAAACGGGACGGACGCGGGTCATCGTATACAATCATTGAAAGCAACTTGTGAGACGCTCTAGCAATTTTGTAAGGGACGAGATTGTTTTATCGAAGGCAACATCGAGGGTCATCGAGGGACTACGATCTTTGTTTATCGAAGGGGGCATTTGCTAGAGTGTCTCATACTCGAGGGACATGATTGCATTTTCTGAGGCAACAAGCGAGGTTACCCTAGAGGTGCAAGTGTGACTGGTGTGTTGATTTTCATGCATTTATCTTGTATTAGGTCATCTAGCGATTGATTTTGAATCTTCGCATACAAACCCTAATTACTATACAGTATATGGAAAGCGATAAATTGCGGGAATTTAAAGTCTAAGTTATTACAAATAAGTATCCGGGGATGGGGGTACACATTTTTACAAATGGGGATGAGTCTTATCAGAATAGTAATGTCCAAGTATATATTACAACCAAATCGAATCGTCGCATTCTCAATGTAAAAATATAACAAGGTATAAGAATCAAAGAGAATCAAAAGTATTGTGAGATGTATGTGGTTATTTACAAATGATCAAATAAAATATTAACCTTGGAAAGATTAAGTATAATTATTATTGTGTTTTTGTTAGTTATATATAAACAAAGGGTTTTAAAGAAAAAGAAAGAATTATTTAAGTTAAAAATTCTATTATTTATGCATTTTTTATTAATCAATAACTAGGTTTAAAAACATTTAGACTAAATATTCTTTGCCCTTCCTTTTTTTTTATATTTTTTGTTGTGAATAAGATTAATAATAACTTTAAAAAAGAAAATAAAAATCAAATTAGATTAGCATGTGAATCAATTAGAAGAAAGAAAATACTCTAAAAGAACAAATTAATTTTGATAAATAAAAGGATGGGCCCAAGGAGTTAGCATATGGCCCAAGTAAAAATAAAAAGAATTGGATTAAAGAAAAGGGGGGGGGGGGTATGCGCCAGAAAGTGTTTGGGCTTAGGGGTTTTGGCTTGGGCAGAGGCCCACGATGCTTGACAAATTTTAGGGTTAGAATTTGTTTTAGAAATTAGGGTTTTTCAGTTTATGAACGACGCCGCTCCTTCTCTCGTCTTCTTCGTCTCTCTTCTCATTCTCAGCCATGAGCTTCTAACTATTCCAGCCGCCAGAGCTCCACCTCCATTCACCTCCTCTCCACGATGGTACGAGGCAGTGGTTTAAAAGGGTACGTTTTGTTCTAAGCACGTTTTAGGGTTTAGGTTTTACTCTTGCATGTTATCATTTTACAAAGCTTTAACCTTTGATATTTATGATATGGTGATGCAGAAAAAGAAAAAGGGAAACTGATACCTTGGTGGCTTCGTCTCTGGGGAACGGAGGGAGGGTTGGAATGGCGGTGCTCTCGGTGGCCGGAAGAGGAGGAACGTGATGATGATGCTTATCTGGTACTTTGTATCTTTAACTTCTTTTGATGATGATGCTTTAGTTTCTGAAAATTGTTTGCTTTTGATATGTTGGCTTGATGATTCATTGATGATGATGATATATTCTGAAACCTTTGCCTTTGATATGTTGGCTTGATGATTCGTTGATGATGATGATATATTCTGAAACCTTTTGTTTTACTTCTAGATTTTTCCTCTTTCTGGGCCCTGTTGATTTGGCTTTGAGTTTGCTAGATTGTTTGATGATGAAATTTTATTCTGAAAGCTTCTGAATCTCTCTTCTTCTTTGCTATGAGAGTACTGCAGAAACTAGCTCACGTTAGAACTATTTTCTTAATATTTGATGAGGAATTCCGTTCTGAAAACTGTTTGCTTCTAAACTCTTCCTCTCTTTATGGACCCTGTTGATTTGATGAAATTAAACTGTGTTTGCAGTTTTGGAAGCAAGCTTTAGTTTCTTAAACTTGCAGTTTTGCAGGTTTGAATATGTTCTTGAGTTTTTGCAGATCTGAGTTGGTAAGTTTTGAGTTTGTAAGGCAGGCTTGGAGGCTTGTGAGTTCTGCTTTTGGTAGGCTATGCTGTTGTGTTTGAACAGTTTTGCAGGTTATGCAGTCTAACAGGTTCTCTATGTTTGTTGGTTTGCTTCTGGTGTTTGGAGGCAGGTTTTAGCCTTTTGGTGTTTTGGTAAGGCAGACTGTTTTGCTTCTGCAGGTTTGCTATTTTTTGAGGCCTGTTTGAACAGGTTTAATAGTTTGAAGGTTTTGAAAGCTTTTGGCTTGCAGTTTAAACAGATTTTAGCTTTGGGTTTGGAAGCAAGCTTGCTTTTGCAGGTTTGATATTTTATGAGGCCTGTTTGAATGGTTTGTGAGGCAGGTTTGCTACTTGCAGTATATGGGCAAGTTTGAATTGGTTATACAGGTTATGCAAACTTGTGTGATTTGTTATGCTTGTGTTTACAAGCAGTTTTGCAGGTTTGATCACTTGCAGCTCTTGTGACTGCAGTTTGAATTAAGTTGCAGTTTTTGTGGCTCTCTTTGTTTTGTGCCCTCCTCTTTGAAATGTTAGACTGTCATATTTATCTTCTTTCTCACTGTTTTTGTACAGCCTGCCAAACTGCAAAACCTTCTTCTGGTTTTCTCTTTCTCTCTCCATAAAGCATTTTTAAATTGCTTAATGTATTTTTAATCTGAAAAGCTTGTTTTGGCCAGAATATGATGAAAAGTTTTGATAAGCCTGCTTGCTTGTATCTTGGTTTATCTATGCATTGTACTTGCTTTTTGACAGCTTGTGCTTTGACAACTTTGTGTACTTGGTTTGACAGTTTTGCAACTTAGTTTTCTTTTCTGTTTTGACAGTTAGTTTGCAATTTGAAACTCAGTTTGGCAGTTCAGTTTGACATTGTGTGCAGCCTTGTGCCTTCTTTGTGTACAACCTTGTGCCTTGTATCTTTGCATTTAATTGATTGTATGCTTGCAAAATTATTTTACTTTCCTCTTTGTGAACCAAGAAGAGAAATCTTCTTGTGATTTGCAAATAGGACAAGTAAAATATGATGAATCCAAAAACAATATGATTCCGGCCAACAAGCTTTAATGATGATCCTTCTTTATTTATCTGCTTAAAAATGCTTTCCAGTTTATCTGCACTGATTTCTTTTTCTTCTGTCCTTTGCAGGTAAATATCAGTTGGATAATGGAAGAAGTAGTAAAAGATCAAAGATTTCAAGAGATTTAGATTTATTTTCTTTTTATTTATTGTAATAAATATTATTGTAAACACTGTAAATTATAAATTTACAATATTCGAATAACATTTGTAACAATATTTGAAATAAATAAATAAAAAGTCTTTGTCAAATAAGAATTCTTTACTGTCAAATATTTCCTTCTTTCTTTTGCACTGTCTATTTAATTATTTAAATCTCTTGAATTAAAATAACTGGAAATGTATCCCAATAACTTTAATCCAGATGAAATAAATAAATCAACAAACTTTGTCGTCTCGCAATCTCACATTAATCACAATACGCCTGGCACTCCAATTAATCATATGCTTTGTACAGTTAAACAAACAAGCATTCCACACTCCTTTCACTTCACTGATCAAACCAATGCCTCAAAGTTTCAATCAAAAGCCTTAGATCCTATCCCAGATGTTTAGGTTTTGAGAAACAAACAGCAATCTTGAACAAGCGTAAAAATAATGTAACAGTCAATTGAAATACTGTGGATTCAATTTCTTATGAGAAATGCATGCGCAAACCCTAATCCTGGATTATCGTCAAAGAAAAGTCTGCTTGATCAATTCCTGAGCCAATCTCAACCCAATCAAAGGAAACCCTAAATTTGGACTTGTTGTCAAAGAAAAGTCTGTTTGACCGATTCTTGGGCCAATCTTGAAAGATCACGGAAAACCCTGAAGTTGTGATTTTTTGTGAAAAAGGGAGGGAAAATTTTGGGGTACAACAGCTACTACTTGGAACATTTGGTTGTTTAGGAATTTTGTTTTGTTTCCAAGTAGAGCTTTTAGTTTTGAGGAATGCTTGAGTTCTATCAATTTTATGTCTTGGAGGTGGTTATGGTCTCATTGTAAAATAAACTCTAGTTGTTCTTTCCTTGAATGGTTTACCTCCCCCTAGATTGTTTTAGATTGAGAAGGTAGCTTTGTTTGTTCGGGTTTGAGTACCCCTTGTACTCGTTTTATTGGAATCATCTTATTTCCTATAAAAAAATTAGCTTTTATATGTAATTATTTTTTAACCCTATAATATAAATAAGAGTTTTTTATTGTACTTGAAACATACAATAAATACGCAAGTATTATCATATCTTTCTGAGTTTTTACATGGTATCAGAGTTTAGGTTCTTTAACCCCTTTCTTCTTCTGAGTTTTTTCTCTTCTGGTAGTATCAATCTTTATGTCGCTTCCGCTCGATAACTCATTCATCCTTACCTTATACTAGATTACCAATTTATCACTTATCACTTTTATTTCTATTAAGTTTTTGGTAAAAATTTATTGTGCTACAATGAATAAATTTGAGGTTACTCGCCCAATTACCATAATTCTTGATGGCTCAAATTATAATTAGTGGACTGAATAAATAAGTTAATTCCTAAAAGGTCTTCGACTTTGGAAATATGTGATTGGAAATAAAAAATGTCCGACAAGAAGTTCCAGTGAAACTTCAGAGGCTTATGCCGATAATTAGATGAATGAGTCAGCAAGAATCATCAAATCATTACTTGGTTTTAGAATACATCCATTTCGAGTATTCATCTACAATTTGGGTGATTCGAGAATTCCAAAGAGGTATGGGATCATTCAAAATAACGCCATACTATCTTTGATTTATCTCATCAATATCAATTATTGAAATATCTTAGTAATTTGAAACAACCATTTTTGTCAACCTATTTATGAGTTTTTAGCACAGATAGAAGTCATTTGGAATCAGTTAGCCTCATGTGAGACTTCTATGAAAGATGTTACTAACCTAAAAACATATGAGGCTCATCGCAATCATATTTGACTTATTTAGTTGTTAATGGCTCTCAATAATGATTATGAAGCAATTTGAGCTTCCTTGTTGCACCAAAACCCTTTGCCTACACTAGAGAATGATATTCATTGTCTTAAGTCTAAAGAAATAGATTGGTACTTGTTCGCCAACAAGTTGATCATGCCTTTGCAGTTATAAATAAGCCTACTAAATTTTGTCATCATTGTTGTAATTCTGATCTTTCTATTCATGACTGTCCCACAGTTGAATGTCATAATTGCATGAAAAAAGGTCATGTTGCTTAAAATTGCTATTGATACTACAAGACACCTAGACACTTAATTCAGAACTGTCTCACTCGTCCTTCACGTTGTGATCAAAATAAAGATAAACATTGTCCCAACTCTTTAAGGCTTGCACTTGCAACTGCTGTTGCTACCATTTAATTTGTAGAGTCCTCTCAGTCATCCTTCTCTGTCACAGATCTTAAGTATATTCTTAGAAGAATTCTTACTTATGGTAATACGAATATTGATCTTTCAACCATACCATGTAATTCTAAATGGTATTTTGATTCTGCCTGTAGTAACTACAAGGCATTTGCATCTAATTTTTTCTTCCCTGTCTAAAAATGTCATTACTCGTTCTGTTCACACTGATGATGGATGTATTATGAATGTAATTCATAAAGGTTTTATCTCCCATTATACTTTAATCTTACCTAATACATATCTCATTTCTAAATTAAATTTTAACCCTATCTCTGTTGGCCAATTATGTGATCTTGGTTACGAACTTACTTTTCTTGCTCTGGATATCTTGTACAAGACACACAGAGGAGACAACTCATTAGGACTGGATGTAAGATTAGAAGACTATTTGATCTCACTCAACTTCATGTTCCTCATGAGTCTAACATTTGTGGCGCATCCACAGGTTCATATATTCAACTATGGAATCACCGTCTTCCCCATAGTTATATATACAAATTACATCCTCTAGTTTCTCAAGTTTATTTAGGACTTGTCCGTAATGAGTTATTTGATTGTACTGCTTGTCAAATTGCTAAATAACCAGCTTTATATTTTAATAAAAGTACATATTTTAGCTGCACCATTTGATCTTGTGCATTTTGATGTATGTCATCCTGCTCCCACACCTATTATGAGAGGTTCTCGATAATATGTGTTATTTATTGATGATTATTCTCAATTTACTTAGATATACATGATGAAAAATAAGCATGAGCTTTCTCAAATTTACATTAACTTTGCCAAAACAATTTAAACATTATTTTCTAAAACCATTAAAAAAAATTGACGAGATTATGCCATGGAATATCGTGACTCTAAACTCATATATTTTCTTGGTGAGCAGAGTACCTTCTATGATTTTTCTTGTCCATATACACCCCAAAAAAATGGTCTAGATGAGAGAAATCATCGTCACATTCTTGACTCAGTTTATGCCATTCTTGTCTCAACATCTTGTCTGTAACACACTTGGGGTGAAACAACTCTTACTATTGTCCATATTATCAATCGTGTCCCTTCTCCTGTCCTTGGTAATGTCTCCCCTTTTGAGCATCTTTATATCACTACACTATATTATAAGTCACTTAAGGTGTTTGATTCACTACTACAAAAAAGGAATTTAACAACGGTTGGAAAAGATAATCACGCAGGTCCAGGTGTTGCTATGTAGAGTGTTGCTATAAATGTGTAACTTACAATCATGGTCCTGGGATTGTTGTAGTATATTGGAAAGCGCATGCGATATCACAACATTTATTTAACTCAACCCCAGTGATATACCTAAAGGTCCTAGATTCGATTCTCAGTATAAAAAACAACCTACATTTTGCATAAAAAGCCAAAAGTAATACTTACATCAAACATAAAATATGTTATTTCTCAATCGTATCATACCAGGATCAACAATACATCGATTTCTTAATTTTAATATCAAAACTTGTATACATCAATGACACGATTCCATTATGTACACATTATTACTTCAAACTATGCGTAAGAAGGAATATCAAAGAAGTGAAAACAAAATTTGAAAAGACGAAGATATGTAATTATTTAAGAGCTCGAGGTAGCCAACCAAAATATCTTTCCAAATTCCAAGTGAAGAAAACATATAGAATTAAAGAACCAATAATGAACAAACTTGACATGCTTGAAATATTTTGGATTTTAGACTTTCAAGGATCATAGAAGAGAGAGAATCATAAGAAACAATATAAAAGCATAATTCCTCTTTGAACCAAAACACAAAAAGAACTTCATCCAAAGAATTCAGAGAATAAGATGAATCAAAATCAAGAAGTTGTTGTGGCTGTAGAGGCTGCTATTGTACAAAACTAAGAAGTTGTTGTTGTTATAGAGGCTAATCTTGCATAGAATCAAGAAGTGAAAAGAGGTTGCGCTTGTGAAACCAAACTTTTGAGACCCATGAGAGCTCTTAGGAAGAGGAGATCAAGAAGAAGAGTGAAAAGGCCAGTCATCATCAATTCTAATGATGAGGATGAAGTAGATTCTACTTTGTCAAAATTTCTCTCAACCGGTGGATTTAGATAAGATTATTAAGGCCTTTTTGTTTATTTAATAAAAATTTCTATAAGCGTTTCTTAAGTTTTTTCAGTTTCTGTCAATTTAACTCTTAGTATGACATACACTCTAGAGCTTTCTCATATACAAAATATGAATAAAACCAAAATGATTCATAAGAGAAAAATCTAGGGCTTTCTAATATACACTAATGATTAACAAACCTACATTAATGATTCACACAAAATGATTCACACAAAATGATTCACAAAATCTAGGGCTTTCTAATATACACTAATATATTAGCTTTCATCCTATGGTTATGAATGAGGTAACCTTAAACATGAAAAATACACATTCATAAGAATATTAAAATATGTAGTAACCCTAAACATTCATAAGGGTCAGAGAAAGAGAATGACGACTTACCAAAAATGATATTTGAAGATTTTGTTATCCCTGTCATCTCGTTTTCTAGGGAACTCATGTGTGTTATGAACGAAATAAAGTGCCAACTATCTTTTTATTTTGTGAGAAACAATTTTACAACGGTTTCAAAGTTCAACCGTAGTGAGAAACAATTTCACAAAATATATCACAATGGTTGTACAAAACTAACATAGTGATATCCCTTTTATTTTTTATTTAAAAATAAATAAAAAAGAAAATACGCGCCTTAATATTAATGAAATAAAATATTTGAGGATGCTGAGGTTTGAACCCATGAAAGCTTGGTTGTATCACCATAGTGAGTTTATTAACCGTTACTATATCCTAATAATTTTTAATTAAAAATAGAAAAATTTAGCTCTTGAGTTTAGAGATGTCACCACAGTGTTGGGAAGAACTATGGTGACTTGAGGGTTGTTGTATGCATGTTTTGTAGTAGTGGATGTGCTTGTTTTGTCTCCCTTTAACTCTGTGAATATACTAATATTGAGCCTTGTGCTCGTCTATGTTATTTTCTTGGTTATGGAACTGAACACAAGGGTTATAGATGGTAGGATTCAATATCTTAGCGGAGCCACATCTCTTACCATGTTATATTTTGGGAACACAAAATTTTCTCCTCCATGTCAAAACTTACCTCAATCATATCCACTTCAAATCCTTTACTAACCCTGATGTTTATTACTTTCCTAATAAAAAATATACAAGTTCCGATGACATATGCAAGTTCTTCTAATGATCTTTCAACTTATTTTGATGTTTCATTCACTTATGTTAATGATGTTTTAATTGTTGTTCCTGCACCTCCCACCATTGAGTTTTCTCCAAGGGTAAGAAATCCTTCTACCTATCTTCATGATTACCATTGTTTTCTACTATGCTTCATATTCATGAACCACAATCCTATAAGGAAGCCTATACAGATCCAAATTTATAGCAAGCTATGTAGGAGGAATTACATGCATTAGAAAGAAGCCACACACGAGACCTTATTGAACCTTCTTCTGATAATACTCTTGTAAGATGCAAGTGGGTATATAAAATAAAGGCTCTTTTTTGATGGATATATTGAGTGATACAAATCTTTTCTAGTGGAAAATGGGTCTACTCAAGAGTATGGTATTGGTTATGAAGGAACAAATTTGAGACTCATATGGTGTCTTCCATCTTTCAATGAGCATATTAAACCTGTTTTAATATATGAGAAAGAAAATTTGAGCTTTGAAGAAGTTACTAGTAAGATTATTTCTGAAGAAAGAAGATTGAAGGGTGAGGAGAATACTTCATCAAACTCAGTGTTGGTTGTTAGAGGAAGGTCGTATGTGAAGAAAAACAATGAAGCGAATGTGAGAAGTTGGAAATGTTGAAAGATTGGACATATAATGTCTTGATGGGGAAGCATCATAGAAAGACTTTGAGTCAAATGCTAGTAATGTATCCCTCACTCTGGGAGGTGATGATCTTCTCTAATAATTGAGAAGTGTGTCTTCATGACATTTCCACTGTCATAGAAAAGGATGATTTATTACTAGCAGATTAACACATATGCATTGATGCAAAGTGTGTCGTAAGATTATGTCGATGGTTTGAAGAGCTTCCTACCAACATGAAAGTTGCACCATAAACTTTCAACCTGATTTTCGACATGTGAAAATTCTTGAAGTGGTTTAATTTCAAGTGAAATATACTCTTCTCTAGGGGGAGTATGATAGTTTTAAAACTATGATTGTCAGTGAAGACAATGTGAAAATTCTTGGAGTGGTGTAGCTTCAAGTGACTATACTCTTTATGGTGGAGTATGATTGTCGCTGAAGACAATGAAAGATAATGTATTATTTTAATCAAGATGGAGATTGTTGGGGTTGGTTAAAAAAATACATGTTGAAGAAATCTCACATCACTTAGTTTTGTGAAGGAAATGAGAGTCAAAAGCTATATATAGGATTAAAGTTCTTCAAAGTCTCACGTCGCTTAGTTTTGTGAATAAAGGGTGAGTTCAAGGTTATATACAAAATTTAATTTCTCCGTTGCAAGATGCATCAGTCAAAAACATTTTAAATTGTTATTTGATTTTCTTTGTTCTCTCATACTCTTGTATTAGAGTGTTGTGAGATGTAATTAATTTTTTTTTTGAATAGTGTGAGTGTACTGGGGATCTGAGATAGTTGAAAGTATATTATGTGTTATAACAATTTTCACATAATGTTATTCTCTTGTTGTCATTTGACAACGACCGTGATTTTTCTTCGGTTTTAGAATTTTAAAAAGTTTAATAAATTACACTATTATACTAACTGATTACATGCACGTAAATTACATTTTTTAACCGTAAAAAAGTCTCTTTGTTCTCCGGAGTCACGATTGTTAAAATTGAGTCTTCCGTAAGAGTGTTAATAGTATTATCTGTTGAGTCAATAATGTTTGAAAAATAATTAAGTTTCTGTTGTTTAATGAGGTTAGGTTACATATGAATTGTATCATCTTCTCTTATTAGGAATGATAAAAATATTCCTTCTCGTGAATATCTGCGAATAAAATTTGTCACGAATACAAGACTGATAAATTCATAAATATTTGTGAATAAAATAAATGAATATGGGTACAGTTCTAATTCTATCTATACCCGCAAATATTCGTACCAGTTAATAAATTATAAGAATTACTTATATTATTAGTTTATTATACTTTGTCTTTTTATATTTTAAAAAACTAGTCTTCTCATATATATATATATATATATATATATATATATATATATATATATATATATATATATATATATATATATATATATATATATATATATATATATATATATATATATATATATATTAAGTTTTCTTTAAGGAAAACTTTTTACATTTTATACAAATTATATTGGTCATTTCATAAACTTTTTACATTTTATACAAATCATATTAGACATTTCATAATTAAACTTATTTTTTACTCCATATCTTACTTTAACAATTTCACCGTTCAAACGACAACTTTCTCTATCTAACTAATGTCTCCTTTCTATTCATTCGTCATTCACTCTTTCACCATAACTTAAAATCAAAATATTTTCTTTTTTTTGTTAAAAATAAAATGTATGAATATTATATTTTGGTGAAAATGAAAGAAATTAACATGATATTTTTTTTTATTAAAATAAAAAAAATTTATATAGATGTTATGTGATAATAATTCTTGTTTTTAAAAAAAGTTGAAAAAATGTTTTTTCAAAAAAAATGAAAAATATTATTCACAAATATTTTAAAATTTATAGATTATTTATTTACCAGATATCTACACGAATATCAAATAAATATAAATATTTAATTTATTCAACAAAATAGACACGAATATCGTGAATGAATATCCATTTACATCGTATCTCTTATAATTGATATACTCTTATTTATACTCTTAATTTTTGTCATTTTATAAAAGTAGGCAGTGTTTATGTTATCCACCTTTGTAAATTTCAAAATTCTTGCTTTTTCCGACCAAAATTGTTTTTGTATATTGAGGGTAGTGTTAAATTTTACCCAGGCTTAAAGATTTTGATTTAGCAGGTCATCAATTAATCTATATTTCATTGTTACTAAAAGTGGCCTTGCTCCATATTTGAAGGGTCACTTTAAAAGCCTCTGAAGTTTGTGTTGTATGCGTTAATTTATGCTTTCATGTGGTCCCACCAAGACATGAAGACTACGCAAAACGACAAAGCAGAGAGGACAATGTGTAGTAAATACACCGTCATTCGATGGTTAGAGTTATTTTCCCAGGTGTGAGATAAAGGATGGACCATGTACACGTGTCAGATACTTTCTCGTATTTGTTCCTCCAACACGGACGTGGTACATCCTCTTCATAACATTGGATTCTCTTCTCCGTCCTCAGGTGCAGTGCATGCGCACACTGTTCTCACTCCTCACCAAACATTTATGTCGTGACCAAATATTAAAAAATTTAAAATATTCTCGTAAAAATATAAAATGGGATAAATAAAATCTGATTGTAAAATATAATAATCCCTAATCATATATTAAATAAGTTAAGGAGTAAGATTGTTTAAATGAGAATCCATCGTACATCTGAATGTCATCTTAGAAAGAGAAAACATGTAAACTTATGTATTTAGTATTTTAATTATTAGTTTTTTTTATTGTTGTTATTTTTCTCTTCAAAATAAGCTCTTAAACATTTCAGTGATTCAAGCTCTCAAATATGTGACTTAGTTAAACACAACAAATATTAAAAATATAAAAACAAAAAAAATAATGAATTGAGAATATATAAATAATATTATTTAGGAGATACAATAAAAAATATTATAAAAAATAAAAGAAATCAACCATTTAAAAAATACAAATAAATTAGTTATTTTAAGATTTATAAATTAACAACTTTTTTTTAAAAAATAGTTATTTTAAGACAAAATAAAAAGAGAATATAGAATTATATGATAATAAATTTTGAACATATAATAACAAATTTTGAACAAAATGCATACTTGTTTGAGGTTTTTATTGATTTTTTTAATAATGATATTTACCAAAATAATTATTTTATATTAAAACAAAAAAATGAATAAGATGTTTGCTAAAGATAGGTATTTGCAAAAGATTTTCACTTCAACCTAAGGTTAATATTGCAAAAGATAATTGAAAGTATTGCAAGTACGAGTCAAAAGAATACATGGGTGTGTGACTCAGGGTCATATATATATATATATATATATATATATATATATATATATATATATATATAGTGGAGAAGATTATAACAATCTTTGGCTTGTCTGGTGTGGATTGTGGATGATCGTTCAATGTACATTAGTGCAGAAATAATTTTTTATATCGGGAAAACTGATTTTTTATATTGATTTTGGGTCCGATATAAAGTCAAGTGATATAGTAAATCAGAGACTTTTTACATCGGTTCTGGGTCCAATGTGAAAAAAACAGTTAACACATCGGTTATAAGTTAAGCCTGATTTAAAAAACAAATATAACATTTTTTTAAAAAATTGACGCAACATTTTATATCGGTGGACCGTGTGGGCCGATGTAAAAGATACCATTTTTACATCGGTTGTGCTTTTCGCCCGATGTAATAGATACAGTTTTGACAATTTTTACATCGGTGGAAAGTAATGACCGATGTAAAATGTATGCAATTTTTTTAAATAAATTATTTATTTTCTGGATGATTACCTGTAAAAAAAAAATTGGTATCCATTTTTTCATATTTTTCCAATATCACACAGACTATATTTAGGTCGCTATATATATGTCATAGCTTTCCAACATCATATAGACCACATCTAGGTCGATATTTTCATATTTTTCACAATAAACTTACAAAATGAACAATTGTATTGTAAACTTGAATTGTATCACAACAAACAAATTCACAACAAACTTACAAATATATATTCTTCACAACAAACAAACATACAATTGTATCACAACAAACAAACTCACAACAAACTTACAAATATATATTCTTCACAAAGCATACAAAAATATTCAACCATTTATAAGTCTTTTTCCAAACTTGAATTACCAACATAAAATCCACAAATAGATGAGTTGTAGCTTTAGTAGACAACACCAAAATCACATTGCCTGGCAATAAATAATAACAATTAACATCAGCAAAAAATATCAAGAAACTCAATACATGTGCAAAAACCACATGTAATGTGAAAAAACTCAATAATAACAATTATGTGCAAAAACCACAACTTAGACAATTATATAAAACTCACCAGATAAAGCTTAATTTTTATATAACTTAAAAAAATATTTTGCCCAACGGAGTCGCAAATCATACAAATCATCTTGTGTTAATTCTGTTGGGTCATCAAATACCTATAATACATAAATATAACAATATAGAGTTATTCTTTAAAAATTCATATTAAGTTGCAAAACACAAAGTAAATAACAAAGTAAAGTTATTTTTATTACCTGCATTCAATTATCGGGTATATTGGCAGAGACAATATTCAACATATTTTTCATCACATAGTACCCACAATCATTAGAGTTATGTTGTTGCCTTGTCTACAATTGAATGACATGATTAGTGCAAAAACCATACATGTAATGTGCAAAAATTCAATAATAACAATTATGTGCAAAAACCACAACTTAGACAATTCTATAAAACTCATCAGATAAAGCTTAATTTTTATATAACTCAAAGAAACATTTTTCTCAACAGAGTCGCAAATCATACAAATCATCTTGTGTTAATTCTGTTGGGTCATCAAATACCTATAATACATAAATATAACTAATTAGACTTAATTAACCTCTCTAAGAATAATAAATTGTTTAGTAATTAAAAAACATATATGAACAAAGGAATGGATTCACCAAGCCACTGAGTTAGTATCTAGTATAATCTTCTAATTATTTTTATATGTACTTCTAATTTTTTTATAATGTATCTCAGTAGTAAGCAAAGCAACAAGAGTAGCTTAAAAACTTTTTTGTATATATACCTCTTAGTAATCCATAGATATACAATGAAGTTGAAAAAAATAGAAAATTTCTTACCGGAATCGTAGTTGGATGACGGTGGGGGCTTCGAAGAAGGCGGCAGGCTGTGACGGCGGGAGATTCGAGGACGTCTTCATGCAGGAGTTCTTCGTGCACGGCGGGAGACGACGGCCTGTGACGGACGTCTTCATGAAGGACGACGCGGACCTTCGAAGAGACGGTGGAGGGCGGAGCAGAGGCCGTTTATAGGCGGAGCGGAGGGACTGTGTAGGCGGAGCGGAGGGACTGTGTAGGCAGGCAGAGAGTTGGTTTTGAGGAGAGAATAAAAACGAAATGTACAGTAGTGAGAAGATAGGGTTTATTTCTTAAATATATATTAGAGTTTTTACATCGGTGGAAAATTTAGCCCGATGTAAGGGTTACTTCGCAATCAGGTTTTTACATCGGTGCATATCATTGACCGATGTAATGGTCACGTTTTCAGGTTTTTACATCGGTGGGTTGTAGAACCGATGTTAGCGCCTTTTTTACATCGGTGGATAGCAAGGCCCGATGTAAGGGTTAACGTGTTTTTTATTTACCAATCTGCCACCTAGTTTTTTATTTACAAAACTACCACCGTGTTTTTTTTACAAAACCTTTTACATCAGTGGATTAATTGGCCCGATGTAATAGCCAGCGAAAAATAATTTTTTGATATTGTTTATATCATTGCAAATAAATACCTGATGTAAAATCTTTTTAATTTTATTTTTTACATTATATATTTTTATACCTAATGTAAAGACCTTTTCTCAAATGTCATTTTCTTAGTAGTGGTAAATGAAAAATTAAGAGGAACAAGAGGGTGTGCTCTTGGGAAGTGCCTACAAATGAGGGCCCATGTATACGTCAGTGATCGTTACACTCTTAATGGATTGGTCCTAGATATTGAGTTGTTTTTATTGAGTATTTGGTCATCCCAAAACATGCATGAGGAAGAGAGAGTTTTGTGCTGGTATTGAGTGATAGCAGTTGGCATATGGAACATGTGCATTTAATACACTCCATGTAGACTAAACATTGTTATGGGAGAGACCTCCACATACATCCACACGTGTAGGGTAGGGAGGCAACATGCCTATGTATACTTGAGTACACTAAAGTCTAGTTACAAACTCGAGAATTCATTTGAGTCACTGGATGTGATCTTTAATCTTCCAATGAATCATGATCATCTAACTTGGCGTTCTTCATACATATAAAGTGGGAACTTAATACTTAAGTTCACTTTTTGACTTCTTCAATTCTTGGGTGTGATCATAATGAGACTTCTGGAGTTTAAATTGTTTCGCTTGAACTTATTCTACATTTTCGCTTTGAGTTTTCCAAACACATGCATTAAAAACACAAAGTATTCTCTCCTTCTTCCTCTTTTTGTTTTTTTTCTTCAATTGTATTTGAACATGTCGAACCCAGTAAACCTAGATTTAGGCATTCCCCTTGTAAAATTTAGTGATGTAAAAGTTAATGGTGTGATTCTAGTACTAAACTGATGGTTGTAAATCCTAGTGATAAGAATCATGTCCTCACTAGTATAGACATAAAATAAGTTGGATCTGAATTTACCTTTGAAGAAATCTAGAAGACTAACCATATTCTTGTAACAAATCTCATTTGATGACCGCTTGGCACATAATGTTGTTAGGACACTACAATAAATCAAGTTTTTCATGATGAATCTTTCATGTCATCGAGAGAAAACCCGAGGTTTTATACCAAGGCACCCCATATATTTTAAAAAAGCAACAACTTGATCCCTCGTTTATATAGAAAGCTGAGGTGACATACCATTCTGAACATGCTTCAAATCCCCGTTACTGCACTTTATGTTTATAATTGTAAAAAAGTGTAAAATAAATTATCTAACCCTTCGATTTCTTTAATAAACTGAGGGATAAATAATCCGATTTTTACTATAAAAAAACTCGTTGAACAGATTTAACCCTAATTCTATCTTATTTGTAGCTGCCCCACCATTTTTCATCTTTTGCAATCCATCTCAAACAATGGTGTTGATGTTGTTGTTTTTGAAGTTTTTGAACAACTATGATATATTTGTTGTTACTGATGGATTACAAGTGCAAAAAAACCAGTTTCCAATCTTTGCAACAGACATCTTATTAAAAGTTGGAAGCATTTAAACACATTGTTTACGCTAGTGAAAGCAGCGACAATGATAGCGCAATAATAAATCTTGGATGCAATGATGATGATAGAACAACAATCAATCTTGGATCTCTAGCATATTGTATGGGACTTGGACATGCTATATTTTTAATATTCTGGGTAAACAAAGTAACCATTTAAAAAAAATTAATTTAACCCCTCGGTTTTATTCCAAAACCAAGAGGTTAGTTAATCTAACCCCTCTATTTTTTTCCAAAACCGAGAGGATATTTAATTCTGAAACCAACATTTCACTAACAAACAAGGTTAATACATAAATTTCATTCCATCTACAGTTTCCACATAACATTAACAATGCAATTCAAACCATGCTTCATCAATTATATTTCATAACAAAGTAAACATTAAACATAAAGGAGATAACAAAACATAACATCTTCAAATTTCCATAAAATTTCTCTGATTTCAATTTGTTCTTTATATTCTTGTTCTTCTTCTTTGAATCTTCATACATAACCTTCAAATAGCCCATAGCTTCTAACTCTGACTTCATAATGCTCCCATCTTCATTTCCTTCTTTTTCCACCATGTCTTCATCCCATATGAACAAATTACATGTCTCTTCACTCCTCCAAAATGGACATATCCAAGAAAGCCTACCTTTATTTTGTCCCTTCTTGCATTGTTACGAAACCATATGACCATCACACCCACAAAATGGTCCATATCATGATTTTACAAAAGAAGATGACATAGAAACACCTTTGGATGAGTTTGTCTTCAAATAGGACATTGTTTTAATTTAGTTAGCTAATACATTTTTTCAAAAATGAGATGATAGTTAAGTGTTATTTTTAACTGTTTTCAATGGCCTTAAACAAATCTATATCGTTCATTTACAGGTTATCAACACCCAAGAACCCTCCTCTATTGATCTGCGTGAAACCTAAGGGACATCTAATATATAAGTTCTCTTAAGATATTCTAAATCTAACCTAAATGAAACATATGAAGCGCTTGAAACTTAAGGACGCTTGGAAAAATTCTCTATGATGGATTGCAAGAGAAGGAAATCATCTGGGTTCAAGGTTTGTTTTCATAAATATTTGTTCATTATTTGATTTCTTGATTTTTGTTTTCTGAAATATTAATTACCTTACCTTTTTTTTCATCAGAAACAATTGCATGTAAGATCTAACAGAAGATCTTCCCCAAGATTCAATATTACGAAGATCTAAATCTACATCTTGAGGGAATTAGTTTTTTTATCTTGTCCACCTTAGGGAATTTGATTTTTATCTTGAACTATCCTAGGGAGTTTGAATTTTATCTTTATTTTCTGGGTAAACAATGTAATATTCTGGGTAAACAATGTAACAAAATTAAAATAAATAATTATTAACCCTCAGTTTTTTTGTAGAAACCGAGATAAAAGATATGATAGTTTTGACAATAATAAAAGTGCGGCTCATGGGGTTCAAACCCATGTGCATATAACTATACACCTCAGGTTTTGAAAAACTGAGGTTTTAAGTGGAGATTTTTCATGACGACCTTATTTACCTCGCTTTTGTTGCTGAGGTACAATACTTTTCGCGTCCGACGTTAGAAGTGTTATTTGTAGTATTGAGATTTTAGAGTGTATGTTGAAGCCTAAAGTTATAGATGATGAATGAGGTGGTGGTTGAAATAATGATCCAAGTGTTTAAATTATGATACCCATTTTTAGTATTTGAAAAGTAAATAAGACACAGGAAATAATTCATTGTTACCAACTTTAGAACTTCCTCATGATGTTGAGGATTATTCTTGGATGGATGATGAAGTTTTTGGAATACGATCTTTCAACACTTATGATGATAGATTATAATTTTCTTATCAGAATGTAGACCATCATCATACTGGCATGTGATGCTCTAGTGAAATCATATGTGTATTTATAGCTAGTTTAAAATAGGCATAATGCCTAAGTACAAGTGTTTGTTATATCGGATAAGAGCCACTCTTTGTTTTAGCAGTTTCAAAGTTGAAATTCTTAATCACCTGGGAGTCGCCTCTTTTAATGTAATGACCATCCTGACATCATTTGAAATTAAATTTAAACTATCCTTCTATTTTTATATGATTTTATTTATTGTGTTATTTATATAGAGTCTTGTCTATCGCTTACAAAATTCATTAAGTGTATTTAACTTGGTAAATTGAGTTTGTTGGTCTTATGTATACATGCTTCTTGTCACCCTATTGTTTGAGGTCGATGTTTCATGCGTTTTGTGTTTGTTCAGGGATCTGTGCCCGACTATTTTTTAAACATCTCTAGGGATTGAGCTCGACCAAGGGTCTACTCCTCATACCTAACCCTTAGTAAAAACTTAGTTCGAGGTCGACGTTAACAAAGGTGGCACGACCTTCACTCTACAGTGGCTAGCTACCAAAAGGAATTAGCCATTTGTATTATGCACCACCTACACGCTCAGGGTTTGATTTCTTAAGTGTGCACCTCCTAAGCATTTGATGATTCCAACAGATTTTACTCGTGCATCCCCTTCACGTTCGAGGTTTCATATTTTCTTAAGGGTTTGAAGTTTACCCCAAACATCTTTGGAATTTTACATTTATTCTGGAACTTCCTACACACTTAAGGTTTAGTGTCACTGTGGAGGGTGTAAACTTTACCCTGTCATTCACATAATAAAAATTAGCAAAAGTCATGGTGAAAATTGTATTTATGCTTAATTGCAATTTTGGTCCCTCTATTTTTATTTTTTTGGATTTTGATCCCTCCATTTTAAAATTTGGATCTTTAGTCCCTCATTTTAGTTTTTTTCGGGATTTTAGTCAACCTTCTAATTTAAAGTCAAATTTTAATTATGTGGCAGTCAACATGATTTGCAATTATTAATTACAAATTGCAATTATTAATTCTAAATCAATTTTATTAATTTTTAATTATAATTATTATTTTTTAAATTAGAAAAATTAACTATCTAATATTAAAAAACCAAAAAATTCAGGGTCAGGGGAATCAAACCCTTGTATCTCAGGCTTAAAATCGCCTTTCTTTCTACTATGCCACCAAGATTCTCTCAAAAATTAAATAGCAGCATATTTATATATAATGTTGGTTTTTGAGTGCGCCTAAGACGGGGCTGAATAAAGTGGATTGTCAATTTTTTTCCCTTCTTTTATGCGATGATGTTCTTATTTTTCTGGTTTGTGTATGAATATGAAAGCGCTAAATATGGAAAAATAAATAACACTGAATATATCCTGGTTCCCGTCACAGTTCGAGAGTACTCCAGTCCCCTTGCTAATATTCATCGCATTTGACATTGTGTAGTGATGAAGATCCTTCTTTCTTTCTGAAAATTTTCTCGCTTTTTGGAAAGTTGAAAGATTTATCATTATTGGCGAAAAGGTTACCGAGCCTTTTTACAAGATACATGAATTCCTCTGAATCATCTTCGTCAAGTTCTTCCCTTGAGTTAACTTTCAATGCAATGCCTTTGGAATCCTCATCTTGAATCTTATGTTGTTCTAGCTTTCCAAGTTCGATTTCATGTTCTTGAAGTTTGTCGAACAATTCCGCAGATGTCATTTTTGAAAGTCTTTTCTTTTTTTATATAGCCGTCACTTTTGGTTGCCATTCCCTAGACAATTATCTAAGCACTTTAATATTTAATTAATCATTAGTAAATGTCTTACCGAGTGTCATCAAATGGTTCTTCAAATGAATGAATCTCTTTTGCAAGTCGAGAATTGTCTCTGGGGGTTGTATTATGAAAAGTTCATACTCTTGGCTTAAAGTATTGAATCTTGACCTCTTAACTTCAATGGTTCCTTCATGAGTTTCAACCAAAGTATCCCAAATTTGCTTTTCCTATGTACATGTTGAAATGCGAAAGAACTCGTCCATACTAAGTGCACTTTGTAGAATATTGATTTCCTTTTTGTTATAGAGGACCTTTTTCTTATAATCTTCATTTAGAAGCACAAGGAGAAGAAATATGGGATGCTGTCCAAATGCCTTTTCTTTTAAAGTTCTTGTTTTTATGATTATGGTGATGAAAGCAATGAAATGCGGAAAGTAAATGAACACCAGATATATACCGGTTCCTCTCACAGGTCGAGAGTAGTCCAATCATGTTGACAACACAGAAGAAATTTCACTATAGTTTAGAATGATTGTACAAGCCTAATCACATCAAAGGTGATGCCTTACTATCTAATCTATAGGGAGATCAACGTCTCTTAAAACCTTTAAGATCTTGAACACTAAGTGCAAGAAGAAGAATCTTCTTCAATGCACACACTTGCTCCAACAATCCTGGAATGCAAGGTTAATCTTATACAAAATCTGATTTTTACAAAGTATGATCAATTCTTGAATAACACTATGATTATCAAGACACTAAGACAAGATTTAATAAGAAGTTTATAGTCAGATCTAGTGCTTAATATATGCTAAAATAATGATGAGTATGAAATTTCTAAACAATGTTTCATGCAATATGTAAAATCTCAAAGTTTTACAACTCTTAAGAATTTTTTAAAGTTTGAATAACGTGTCATGTGTTATGATCAGAATGAAAACGAATTTTATATGTAAAATTCACCCTTTCATTACACCTCAGATGAGTAAAAATATATAATGGTTGGACCCCAAGAGGTATCACCCAATAGCCAAGTAAAACAAAAAATATTTGAATTTTTTCTTCAGCGGTAACCGGTTACTGTAGGGTTGTAACCGATTACACAGACGTGACAACATATATATTTTCAAATCTTCATGCATGTAACTGGTTACTCAAAAGTTGTAACCGGTTACCACTGAACCAAGAATTTATTTTATTTTTGCGAAGCCCTGTAACCAGTTACTACAACCCTGTAACTGGTAACCACTGAGTGAAAATGATAAAAACTTATTTTCTAAGTGATGGACATGCAATGTTTTTCTCTTAAATGATCATGACACTTATGTAAATGTTTAGAGTATATTTTGATCACTATATCATCTTCAAAACCTCAATTTAAAACTTGTACCTAACTGTTGGTGAATCTTCATAAATCTTCACCTTTAAAGTTGGTTGTACATTTGTAGAAGACTTCATAGAATGATCTTGAAATATTATATGATCTTAAACATATTCTTTTCCACAGCCTTGATATTTCTTTGACTTTATGTATGGGGGTCTTCATCAAAACACTTTGATTGGAGTGCATGCAATCACATATAACATTTCAATTTATGTTTTCTCTGCTTCTAATTCACAAATCATAACATACATATAGTTTCTCCTTCCAACACCACTGCAACTTAGCCATTTGACACAATATAACACTGACTCTAGAAATATATTTTGAATATTAGACGAAAATATTGATTCAAAATTGTACCAATGTTTCGAGCTTCATAGTGAGAGGACAAATAAATAATAATCATTCTTTCATCAAGTTCCAAATTGTATGCTTCAATCTTCATTTTCACTTTTATTATTTATTTACTTATTTATTTATTTTAATTTCTTCATCAATAATTTTTCATTAAGTGAATAATTATTGAGAAGAAGGCCATCTACCAGTAGAAGCATCAACGATGCTTCCTCCTCCTCAAATGCAATAAGTAGTTTCAGTCTCTAAATTACCATTAAGAGAAAGAGTTGAAGAACTTGTTGTAGTGGTAGTCGTAGTAACATAATCTATTGAACCAAAGCTGTGAAGACTACAAGGCATTATATCAGCTGCTTGACTACCAAACTTTATCTCGCATTGTTATTGTGTGGTTGTTACAATCAGATTCGGGTTGTTGCTGGTGGAAGGGAATAACGCTGTCATGGGGAAGTGGTATGTTGTTGTTTATCTTTGTCCAATGTTAATGAGTTGTATGATATCTGTTATAGTATTACTATTACTACTACCATAGTGTTATTAATGTTCATGAATATGATGGTTATGTTATTCCATTTCCATGATATGTTATTACAGTTTGAGGTTAAATGAAAATTGAGAGAGAAAAAGCACAGTGAAATATATTGATAAGAAAAAGGCTCTTGAGAATAAAGAAAGTGATAAGAGAAATTTTCTAGGG